>OZ004706.1:143554348-144154348 GCA_963924515.1 Vespertilio murinus | reverse complement strand
GGTTTAATTCTAGCCATCTTAAAGGGTGTGAAGTGGTGTCTTATTGTGTTTTGGTTTGCATTTTCCTGATGACTAATGATGTTGAACATGTTTTATTTTTTATTTTATTTTATTTTTTTAAAATATATTTTATTGAATTTTACAGAGAGGAAGAGAGAGGGATAGAGAGTTAGAAACATCGATGAGAGAGAATCATCTATCAGCTGCCTCCTGCACACCCTCTACTGGGATGTGCCTGCAACCAAGGTATATGCCCTTGACCGGAATCAAACCCGGGACCCTTGAGTCTGCAGGCCAACACTCTATCCACTGAGCCAAACCAGTTTCGGCTGATGTTGAACATGTTTTAAAGTGCTTAGCCTTTTGTATATCTTCTTTGGAGAAATGTCTGTTTAAATCTTTTGCCCATTTTTAAAATTGGATTACTTGACTTTTGGTTATTGAGTTGTAAGTGTTCTTTATATATTCTGGATTCTAGACACTTATATAATACTAGAAGGCCCAGTGCACAAAATTCATGCATAGGGGCTGGGGGTCCCTCAGCCCAGCCTGTCTGTATCCTCTCACAATCCGGGATCCCTTAAGGGATCTACAACTGCTGGTTTAGGCCCGATCCCTGGCAGTTGGGCATCCTAGGACATCTGGCTCCTAATCACTCACCTGCCTGCCTGCCTGCCTGACCACCCTTAACCACTCTGCTTGCTTCCTTATCATTCCTAACCACTAGCCTGCCTGCCTAATTGCTTCTAACTGCTCGCCTACCTGCCTGATCACCCCTAACCACTCTGACTTGGCCCCCACTGCCATGGCTTTGTCCAGAAGGACATTCAGAAGGTCATTTGGCTATCTGGTCTAATTAGCATATTATGCTTTTATTATTATAGATATGCTTTGACATTCTGTGTGTTGACTTTTTACTTTCTTTATAGTGTCCTTTGATGCACAGGACACTAATTTTGATGAAGTTCACTTTATTTTATCTTTGGTTATTTTTATTTGGGTATTTTACCTAAGAAACTGGTCTAATCCAAGGTAATGGATTTGTACCTGTGTTTTCCAAGATTTTTATGACTTTAGCTCTTAGTTTTAGATTTTTGATCCATTTTAAGTTAATGTTATTATATGGTATAAAAAGAGTTTTAAATTCTTTTTTGCATGTGGGCCTCCAATTTTTCTAGCTCCCATTTTTTGAAAGGTCTATTCTTTACCCCCTTTTAATTGTCTTGTAACTCTTGTTGAAAATAAATTGACTAAGGATGTATGGGCTTATTTTTGGACTCTCAGTTTTATTTTATTGCTCTATATGCTATCCCATGCCAGTACTAGGCATTCTTGATTACTGTAGCATTATAGCAACTTCTGAAATTGGAAGGTCCTCCACACTTTTTTTCAAGATTGTTTTCATAGTCCCTTGGATTTCTGTAAGAATTTTAGGATTAACCTGTCAAGTCACTGTAGTTTATTGAATTTCTCTGAAGCATGAGAATAGTTTAAAATACTTTTATAACACATTATTTTTACCTAAATTATCTATTTTTCCTCTTTTCACTTATCTTGATTTTTTGTTTTTGCTCTTTATTTTTCTCAATTGTTTGATCTTCTTCTATTCATGGCAGGTGTCTGTATATATCTATTCAAGTAGTGAGTGAATAACTTGATAAGAATAGATTACTGGATTTTCTTTTTTAAATAACCTCAGTCAAAATTCACTCCCTCCAGATATATTCCTCATTGAAAAGCCAGTAGTGTCTCTGATCAATGCACAATTTACACAATTCCTGATTTATGTGTTTAGTTTCAGGCATAAGGACAATGAGTGTTTTTAAGTTATTTAATTATGTTTGATCCTTTAGATGGAGATAGGCCTTCTGTGGATCTCTTGTTCTCTGTCTCCCATCTTTGTCTCTGTCTCTCTCTTTTAACTTCTTTCCTCCTCTGCTTTCCATTGCCACAGAGGTGCTCTGTAATTTAGACACATTAACACTGGTATTGACTTTAACTTAGCCGAAAGAACAGCCACTGGATACACAACAGCTTTACTACATCTTTACAATTTCACCTCAGTTCACACACTTGTATGGAAATCTTTCCTTGTCATGTGACTTAGGTAATAGAAAGCTTCATAATGTAGAAATCGATGATTGATAGAAGCCTGCCCCTTCGATAGCTCAGCTGGTAGAGCGGAGGACTGTAGTTGATTTCTGATGACTGATAGAATACGTTTTTATAAGAAAAACTCTTCTTGAGACAAGTCAGTAGAAACTATATAATCTAAGTACACTTTAATAAAAGTAAAGGGCACTTGTGTTTTTCCTGTGCTTGTTTTTGAACAACCTTCCTATTTTGAGGGAATCCTGTGAGAAGTCTGCTTCCAATTATGGAATCCATAGGTGGAGGGCAGCTAACATACAGAACTCACCCTAAACTTTCCCCATGGAATACTGCTCCCAAACACTTTGGATTTTGAGGAAGTGAAACAAAGATTAAGATATGCCCAGCTGCTCTGACTGGATAACTGGATAGCTCAGTTGGTTATAGATCATCCTGATATGCCAAGGTTCAGGATTTGATCCCCAGTCAAGGAACATAGAAGAATCAACCAATGAGTGAATAAATGAGTGAAACAACAAATCTCCTCTCTCTCTTGTTCCCTTTCTCTCTCTTAAAACAAAACAAAACAAAACAAAACAATGGATAATTTTCTTTTTAAAAGACACTCCCAGAGATTGTATGGACAGTGCTGTGGAATTTTAAACTATATATCCCAGCAGTGAGTGTTCATGGGTAGTGGCATCCCAAGGTGATGTTGCTCTGGTAATGAAACAGGAATTTTGGACTGGAACATGCAGTGTTCCCCTGGGCAGGACGGCTTTTTCAGGGCTCTTTGTTCATCAGAGTCAAGAAATGAAACCACGGACGAAAGACCGTATAGTTAAGGTGGACGTTTATTGAAGAACAAGTACAGACTCCCTCATAGGGAGGGGGAAAGAGTACAACTGAGCCCCTTTTTCCTGCAGTTTATAAAGGCTGCAGATCTTTGTGCCTTGATATCCCCTCTGATTGGTCAGTATCCCCCTTTAATTTGGTCACTACAGCAACTCCTGAGCTTTAGTCTCATGTGAAGTTTCCTCCTTATTCTCCTTTATTGTTCTCCTATTCCCTTTAGGCTTTCTTTCTCCTTTATTTTGCAAACTAGTGGCCCAGTGCACTAATTTGTGCACGGGTGGGATTCCTTGGCCTGGCCAGTTATTGGGTCAATTGGACCAGCTGGCTGAGGGGGAGGGACCGTGGGAGTTTGGCTGGCTGTGAGAAGTTGGCTATGGGTATACACTGACCACCAGGGGCAGCTCCTGCATTAATCACCTGCCCCCTGATGGCCAGTTTGCATCATAGCAACTGGTTGACCAGTCGTTTAGTCGACTGATCATAATGGTCGCTTAGGCTTTTATATTTTATATAAACCTTTTGTTACTTCCAGCTCCCTTGTCTTATGGAAATGTACCCTTTTGCAGCTCTGAAGCCCTGTGCTTTTTCTATGGACTCCTTAATTTTTTAAAAATTTCCTAAACCTGTCTATAGCACCCCTAAAAACTCCTTTCAGTAGGATCTTGGCAGCTTCTTACCTCCCTTTTTCTCTATTCTCTTTCTGAACTTGGCTCTGTGGCATTTCTGATGATTTTGTGAGCTACTCAATATCCTTCAAATAAATTATCTTCTAATAAAACCAATATAGTTTGGTTTCTGTGGTTTGCCACAGCTACTGATAGAAAAAAAATCAATATACTTCTCTAAATAAGTCAAATTTATGATATAAAAATTCTTAAATTATGAATTATGTGTATGACAATTTTAATTGTCACTTCTGAGCTCTTACTGAGAAGGAATATAGGGGGCAATTTCAGAGGGGCAGGGGGGCAGTTTGCAATCTGAATCTGTGCCAGTGACCAGTGTCCTAGCACACATTCTTGTTAGCCTATAATTAAGTCACTGCCCCTTCTGAAATATGGTAACAACCATACTTGGGTAAAAACTGCTTGAATTTTAACCCTGCTATTATAGGGTAGTTATTTCAGTTTCCAGGTGGAGACCTGGAGGCTAAGACAATTTTCCTGTGCCTGGGACCATAAATATAGGAAATTGATTCCCACTGACTCAGTAGCTTCAGGGGTAGAAACTGTAGATAACCTTTAGAGATTAACTGCCTAGTTCTGCTTCTGTATTGTCGACTATCACAAGATAGGGCCACATTCCAATGTTCCCAGCCTTTAGAATTTAGAACAAAGAATAATTTCTGTGGTTTGAACCTTTAAAAAGACTGCCTACACCTGGAACAGTGCAGTCCTGTGGACTCCACCTGCGTGTGGTGCTCTCTAGGCCATCCTGGCCAGTTTTTCAATAAATCCTTGCCTGCTTTTTTAATTAATCATCAGCCTCTGGTGGTCTTATTTTGAACCCAGGGTTTGACCCCACAACACGTTCCTTAGGCAATAATCTGTTTTCCTAAATACTCCCAGTTTACAAGGGCCACAAACCAAGAATTTAACAGCTTAGCCAGAGAGGACATCACTAGCACCACCTAGACCAAGCCTTTAGCTGTAATCTTACTTCCCCATTCTAACTAACTTAGGTAGGGCTGCAAAGGTCTGGAAGTAAGGAAACAAAGAATTTAGAAATATATATATATATATGGAGAGAGAGAGAGAGAGTAACCTAATTGTATAAGTTGTTCAGGCATTGGATCTTCAAATATTCTGAGCCAGCAGTGCTGCTTTAAATAAAGAGTTTTTCCTGAATCTCCAGTACTCGTCATGTATTTTCCCATCACCTGATAAATTACATCACACATTTGTTTCTGAGTTACTTTTCCCAGATTTAATTCCTATATTTATTTAATTCCTATACTTATTTTTAATCTAGCAAACATGACTTTCCCCCCTTTATTTGGTTCTCCAGCCACATATGTAAGAGACACCTGATTGTGTCATTTGAAGCTTCCAACTCTATTCTTCTTCTCCCTAAGCATCTATCCATGCATACCCCTTACACACTGCTCAGCTCTCCCTCCTTACAAACCATCAGAGTATGGACCCAATGAAAAGATTTACTTTCTTCTGTCTTCCCTTACTTTTCCTAGAGTATCATTGCAAAACATTTTATTCTTTTTCTGCAACACAGAACACATTGTATCTACTTTTTTTATACCTTTCCCCCAATGTCCTGTTTTGATAATTCTTTCTGAATGGAAACAACTGAAAATTCACATAATTTACATATCTTAGAACAGTAATGTCAATTGTTGAAAGTTTGCTGGTACTTTATTGATGTAATTGTGTGTTTTTAATCCATTCCTCAAATTTGTGGGACCATCCAACATCAGTCATTTTACGAAGATTTTCTAGAAGAATCTATGAGGCTTATTTGTCCCCCAAAAGAAGGTGTAGAAAGCTCTTCTCTTCTAAGTTCATAAGTGTTACTTTTGTTGTTCTTCATTTCAAAAAAGAAGTCTGTTTCCAAATAGCCCCAGCCAGCTGGAAGCGAGATTAGTATTTCCCTTGAGGCAGGACATGACCTCTCCAGTTTGCTCAACCTGCACCACCTCCTATGGTCCCCAGGAATGCCAGAGGTCAATTAGAATGTATCCTACAAGGTCAGCATTGGTCATTACTGTGGCCTGCTATTTCCCAGAAAGACTTTGAATTTGTAAACTCTGGCTCATCAATACAAAAAAGCCTATTTATCATCTGAATGACTCAGATTTACTTAGTAAACCTCCTTTTTGTCTAGAAATGCATAGCTGATTACTGTCCTTCTAGCCCCAAGGATAAGAGTAGTTCAGATCTTAGAAGCAAAAGAAGCTTGACTTTCCTTTAGTGGAAAAAGAAATGCTTCCATATTTCTTTTCTTTCTTTTTTCTTTTTTTCCCCTGGCATGTTAAAAACAGAGCACCAGGCAATTTCTCAGTAGGTTCTCCAGCTACCTCAACTTCAGAGTACTTCAGCATGTTAAGCATATGCAAACCATATTTCATGTAAGGGGATCTCATGCTTATAGAGGGTTTACTGAACCACATATACTTCTTCACTATAGCTTCCACTGGCCACTGGGTAATAATCTAAATAACAGCCAAGAGTTCAGAGCACAGAAAAAAAAGAATTCTACATCTCAGGGAAGGGCTGCGAGCTGACAAGATGGCAGAGTGGGCACTGTCTATCTGCAAAGTCTTATGGGAGAGAAACCAGCTGCAGCCACTGCCCTTCTGAGGATGACCAGACGCAGCTGCTTTCTAGTTCATTTTACTGCAGGTAGGGAAAGTGTAGTGACAAGGCATTGAGGGGGGTCTCTCAGGATTCCCTTATGGAACCCACATATAGGCAGCCAATTTGAGTTCCCTGAGGAAATGTCTCTTCCTCAAATTTCTCCAGGCTCCTGCCAGTAAACCTGCTATTTGGCTTTTCTGGTTGACACTGGGATGGATCGTGTATTTGTTCCCCTAGCACAGGGGTGGGAAACCTTTTTTTTTTCTACCACGGTCATTTAGATATTCATAACAATTTGAGGGCCATACGAAATTATTAACTTAAAAAATTAGCCTGCTATATTTGGTCAAACATTTAATAACTTACCCCTCTAGCCTTGGCGGGGCCAGACCAAATGATTTTGTTGGCCTTATGGGGCCCTTGGGCTGGACATTTCCCAATCCTGTCCTAGAAGGACCTGCCATAGGTAGCAAGGATCTGGGGTTGAAGTCGTGTTTTTGTGTGTGCCCAGGATAGCCAGGACCTGTGGTAATTGAGAAGACGCTTATGTTTGTTCCTACATACACCACTTGTCAATTATAGAGGAGAGTAACTGCAACTTCCTCCTGAGTCCCCAACTGCCCTTTGTGGGAAGCTAAGTACTGTGGTGAATTATTCATTATTATAATACCTTAACCTTAACCTTCCACCTCACCTTTCTTTTAAGGCCTTCTCACATTTTCTAAGGTGTATTGCTACTGTTGCATGCTTAAATTGTGCTGGCTGAGCAGGCATAGGGTTTTGGTGTCACAGGAAAACAGATGCACAGACCTAGAAAGTTATTTCAGTCAAACTAGTGGAGTGAACGAAACCTGGACAATGGTTCTCCTTCTATGGCAATGGCTCTCCTTCTGTTTGAAGACCATCATTGCCCTTTGTGGTTACTTCCGGAACAAAGTTTAGAAGTCAGAGAGAACTAAGAATCCCTTTGCAATTACCATAGAGTTAAAGCCCATTTACCTTCCAGGCACCTCCCGCTTCTTACCGCTAATTGTAGCCATGGATACCTCCAAGTAGGTAGATTTCCCCTGGGCCAATTGAATTGGTCCAATAGATCCATAATAGTGCCCAGTGGAACAGAAAATCCTAAAATATCAACAGTTTGCTAAAGCAGCTTTATATGACTTAAAATTCTGTGGGCCAGCTGGAGCAGCTTGGTTTCAAGGTGCAGTTAGCTGTGTTTCCTTTAGGTTGGCTTCAGGTCACTTCACTAGTCTGCTAATCCTTTTTTGGGCAAATGGCTATTAGGAAATAGTTCCATGGTGAATGGCTGGACTACAAGAGCTCCAGTGGAGATACATGTAGCCTCTTTAAGATTCACCTTAGAACTGGAGCATTCACTTGTACCTGCATTCCACTGGCAAAAGCCAAACATGTGACTAAACCCAATATCAATGGGGAGGTGGTATACTCTACCCAGTGTGGTTGGTAGTACCCCAAAGTTTCATGGCAAAGGACATACATAAGTAAATATAATAGAGTAAGGGCATGAAGAGTTGTGAACAATTCCACACCAGTGAAGAATATTAGAAAAATGGAATAGAGGAAAGTATTCATTATTCAACAATCAATTTACAAATGTTAGGAATGTAAGTAATTCAGTATTGGAAAGGTGGATATAAATTACAAGGAGGTTGTCTTATACAAAGGACAATACCAATTAGGTAATGTCCACACCAGTGAAGACTATTAGAAAAATGGAATAGAGGAAAGTATTTATTATTCAACAATCAAATTATAAATGTTAGGAATGTAAGTCATTCAGTCTTGGAAAGGTGGATATAGATTACAAGGAGGTTGTCTTATGCAGAAGACAATACCAATTAGGTAATGTGAGTGAACAAGTTATTAAGAAAATAACTTCCCCCAAAAGGTTTATCTGGCAAATATAACATCAAGAAGAAAGAAAAGAATAGGAGAGAATAAGCCTAGAAAGGAAGAAAGATTATGAATAAGAAAAATTTGGTTTAGAAAGTGACAAAATATATCAGTGACATACACATTGGAACAACCTTTTGAGGGCTCAGGAGGTCAAAATTCCAGAAACCCTACTTCCTAATTCAGGGTAACTGACAGCTACATTGTAGAGGTTCTTTGTTCACAGAACTTTGTTTAATGCTTTTTGTCTGTTCTCAACAATTTAAAACATGTTTTGCTTAAAGGCAGCACAATGACAAGAAATATAGAATCTTAGAGATTAGAGCACATGCTGCTTGGATTGACTACCCAATTTCCCCCCTCCTTTTTACCAAGAGAATACAATGTTCATGTGGGTAGCAATGTGCTCAATTAACAATGTATATGTTCTCACCTCTCTTGCAACTAGGGATGGATCTATTTATTATACAGTTATGGTTGGTTAGAAATAAGTTTTTGGATGAATATTTTTCCCTTTTTTCTTTATTTTATTTTCCCCATCATTATTAATCCCCTTTATGCCCTCTTCCACCTCGCCCCCATCCCCAAATTGTTGTCCATGAGTTCTTTCTCTCTCAATTTTTTGGTCAGTTCCCTCTCACATTCCTGCTCTCCTGGGCGCGCGCGCACACACACACACACACACACACACACACACACACACACACACACACCCCAAAGCTGTCTGCCTGTTTGCTGTGAGTCTGTCTCTATTTTTCTTGGTAGGTCAGTTTGTTCATTAAATTCCACACATGAGTTACATCATATGGTACTTTGTGTCTGAGTTTGGCTTATCTCTCCTAGCATAATGTTCTTCAGGCCCATCCATGATGTTGCAAAGGGTAAATTTTTCTTCCTTTTTACTGCTAAGTAGCATTCCAGTGTGTGAATGTATTACAGCTTTTTTTTTTATCCACTCATCTACTGGTGGACAGTTATAATCACTAATGATACATCTCATAAAGGGTTAATATCCAAAATTTATAAAGAACTTATAAAACTGAACACCACCAACAAACAAACAAACAAACAATCCAATTGAAAAATGGATAAAATACCTGAATAGACACTTCTCAAAAGAGGGCATGTAGATGGCCACTAGACATGAAAAGATGCTCAATGTCACTAATCATTAGAGAAAAGCAAATTAAAACCACAATGAGATATCGCCTCACCTCAGGCAGAATGGATATCATCAATAAATCAATAAACAATAAGTGCTGGTGAGGATGTGGAGAAAAGGGAACTCTTATGCATTGTTGGTGGGAAAGAAAATTGGTGCAGCCACTATGGAAAGCAGTATGGAGTTACTTAAAAAAAATTAAAAATGGGACTGCCTATGACCCAGTGATTCCATGTCTGTGAATTTCTCCTAAGAAACCAGAAACCCTAATTGAAAGGATATGTTTACTTTTATGTTCATTGCAGCTTTATGTACAACAGCCAAGATTTGGAAAGAGCCCAAGTTCTATCATGAAGTAAACTCTTACCAAGAGGGTATGCTCTGCTGGACCCTATCTGTTGCTCTTCCTGCCTAGATGCAGTTGTTGGAAATAGAGCAACCATCTTTAAAATACAGGTGAAAAGCATGAAACCAAAAGCCATTCACTGAGCATAAATACAATAATATTGCTCTCTGTTGGAACTGGGGACCTCTATTCCAGCCTTGAATTATCTAACTTGCATACCTATTATCAATGTGAGGAAAAATAATCCCCTGCTGTTATTTCAGCTTCTGTAATTGGATTTCTGCTACTAAATGTATCACCCTGCTCCGAAAATGGTGAAAAGTCATCAAAGACCATGCAATCACCCCTTTCTCTATTTTACAGTGAATGGAACAACAGTTGTAAAAAAGTAAAGTGATGTGTTTAAGATCAGGTAGCTGGAGGTCTCAACAGTCCCTTCAGCATTGTGATCTGAGGGCTGGAACCAGAGACCTCTGTGTGAATTAATCTAGAAAAAAATTAATGCACAGGATTTACAGCACAGCTACCTTTTGCTCCAAAGCCCTGGATTTTCAGCATGTTTCTGCCCCGGTAGCCATGACCTTTAGCATTCTAGGTGCTTCTAATTTCACCAGCCAAAGCCAATTGACCTCAAATTGTGTTGACATTCCCTGTGCTCTCTAAAAAGAACCAAGCCCAGAAGCACAGGATTGTGGACAGCCTTGTGGAGAAATACATGTATACCAATAACGGAAATGGTAGTAGTTCAGGGTATTCAGGAAGCCTCCCTCCATTTCCCAGGAGGTTAGCAACTGGCAAACCAGCTGGCTTCACTCTCAGCAGATGCTCTTTGAAACTGCAGGCAGGCTTGAGTTGCAGGAGGACAAACACAGCATGAGCATTCTGAGAACAAATCCATGGTGTGAGGGCCAAAATTTAACTGGCTGACTGGAGTTTAGTAAACCCTATCTGGTCATTTCACACCTTCCCTTATAATTACTGGTCAAGAAGCCTCTGCGAGGAAACCTATAAAGGAGCTGAACCTGCTGGGGAGTTTCAGTGAGATAATTTGTATGTTTCAAGCCTCCTACTTGAGAGTCTAATGCAGAGGTGGGCAAACTTTTTGACTTGAGGGCCACAATGGGTTCTTAAACTGGACCGGAGGGCCGGAACAAAAGCAACCTGACCATGCTGGCACCCTCATCTTGGGCTGCTGGTGAAGGAGCGGAGGGGAGAGCAAGAGAACCCGGATAGCAAGAGAACCCGCGGGCCGGATAGAACAGCCGAACAGGCTGAATCCGGCTTGTGGGCCGTAGTTTGCCCATGGCTGGAGACTCTAATGCCATAGCCTCCATGCCAAGCCTATGGGCACACACACACACACACAAACACACACACACACACACACACACACACACAAGGTCATTATTCAGATTCACATTATAAACCTTTGAGTATGTTTCAAACTTCGTTTTCCTAAAATGGTGGCTACTAGCTACTATTTTCATTTTGGAGAAAGAATAGGCAGGAGAAATATATCTCTAACTTCCAAACTGCCTTACTCAGATTCTTTTTACAAATAGCAGTAGTTTTTTTCACTGACATCAGTTAAAAGGCCTTTCAATTGAAATTGTCGAAGTGACAAGATAAATGGGTACATTCATCTTAAAGCTTGAGAAATACACAAGGGAATGGATCTCTGCGAGAATTAGAAAGAAGCCATGGAATTCTTAGATTGAGCTAAAAATGCAAATGCAGTGAGTTTATTGAAGGATGATTTACTTACAAGAGAAACCAAACAATATGATGATCAGATTTAAACACATTGTGTGTTGTTGTTGTTTTTTTTAATTACTAGATTTTTCCTTCTTCCTATTTTCCCTTACATATCTTCCTTTACACATTATATCTTTGAAAGGTACTTGAATTTGGTATTAGTGAGAACTAAAGGGAATTAAGTTATGGCAGTGGTGCTTATTATTAAGATATTGATGAGGGAATTAGTAATAATCCAGTACAATAAAAGGAAATTTCAGAAGCATTTAAGAATATTTTATCAATTTTGGACACAGACACACACACACACACACACACACACACACACACACACACACACACAGATACCCCTTGATTTTCCAGGACAAATCAACCTACATAGTGATAGTTAAGATATATGGTTGAAAACATGCAACATAATGAAAATACGTTTATTTGGAAGAAGAATGAGGACTCCAAGCTATTTGAGGCCACTCTTTGTCTGAAAACTTCCTGAGTAACGTTTTCATAGTTAGCAATGTTAAATGCAAGGTGCCCAGTAAAATTTAAATTTTAGACTAACAAAGACTTGCCCAGAACATACAAATACTAGCAGCTATTTATATTATCTGAAATTCAAATATGACTGAGTGTCCTGTGTTTTATCTGGCAGCCTTCTCTCCCAGGACTCCCATTGTTTGTCCTTGTTGGCTGTTAAAGGTCTCCGAAGCCCTTGGCCCTCCGTTCTCCATTAACAAGGCTGCTGTCACACTGAGACAGAAGGAAGATTCATTTCCATGTGTTACAATCCTTATTAGGCTGCCAGAAAGAGGGCCAGGACACTAGTTCAGTGCCTCTAGAATTAGAATGGTTTAAATTAAACTTACTCTCTTAGATTTTCCCCTTCTTTATCATAGGACATATTGAGACATGTTCCCAGCTACTGCTTCACTGATATCATAAAAATCATGGAGAAGTAATCTCTTCCTGACAAGATCAACCTCTCTGCTAAGATGATACTCAGGTCCCCTGACCTTTTTTTTTCCCCCCAGAAGTGTCCCACCCATTGTGTACATCGGGTACCTCTTTAAAGTAAGGGGTCGACCCCTCTTCATTGAAAAGCACCTTCCCCTTGTTAGATTGAACCAATGTGTTGCTTTTTCTTCTCTCTCTCTAAGGAGACTTGGTTATTTATTCTATGACAATGATAGAAAGACATAGTACAAGGCAGGGAAAGTATTATTTTTGACCACCGTACTAAATATGACAAAATTTGCTATCCAGATAAAAAGTTGGGTAAAACCTGTAGGATAAAATCATAGAGTCAGTAGACTTTTAGCTCTTACTGACTCCCAGCCACCTTAACCACAGTGAGGTAAATTCAGAAGTGTAGTAAGCAACTGTATTACCAAAGGCATGTTGATTAATGGATTATTGTCAACCTGGAGGTGGATTTCTTGGCTCAGATCACTGTCCTATGTTTGTCTTTGTCAACATTATTCTTACTGATGTGGATTTAGATTGTGTTTACCTGAAATTTAACTAGGAGATACACAAATATTGATTTTTTAAAAAGGATGAAAATGTTGATATGTGCCAAATACCATTTAAGCAATTTCCTGTTTGTCATATTAGGTAGAAATTCCTAAGTTGGATTATAGATAACAGGGCATAAAATTAATTATTGGGGAGAGTCGCTATAAGGATGCTGTATTCTATCAACATTATTTTCAATAAGATTTAGTTTTTTGAGTAGTTTTTGAGCTGAGTCTGCCATCAGAACTTCCAAATGCTGGAAGACACATCATGCTAAAGGGAGTTTTAACTTATTAGTTTCATTATGTCTTTATATCCTTATGCAGTAAATAATACATTGGGTATATGTATATGGCCTTATAGTCACTGTTTTTGAATGTCTGCATTATTTTAACCAGATAAGCAAATTTTTGGTATTAACAGGCATTTGGAATGTGGAAATAAATCTGTTATAAAGAAATGGTCTTTATGATGGTATCTACTAGACCAGTGGTTGGCAAACTCAGTCAACAGAGCCAAATATCAAGAGTACAAAGACTGGAATTTCTTTTGAGAGTCGAAAATTGACTTCTACACATGGTCCACGGAGTTTCAATTGCACTGTATGTGCATGCCCGCATGTGGTATTTGTGGAAGAGCCACACTCAAGGGGCCAAAGAGGCTCATGTGGCTCGCGAGCCGTGGTTTGCCGACCACTGTAATAGACCAAGCTAGAATACTTTTGTATATTTAACACACATATATTTCATGGTGTCAATTATAAATATATATATATATAAATATATATATATATATATATATTTGCTTATCTTGCCCCAGATCACTGTCCTATGCTTAAAAGAGATGCATAATGATACTGAAAGATAAAAGTATAAATTAATATCAGACAAGCTCAGAAAAGAAAGAAATACTAAAATTTAAACTAAGAAAATTGTTTATTTCTCACTAACAACCCTGTATATACCAGTAGCAAAAACTTTATCAAGGAGTTCTCTGTGGATATCAAACCCCAAACAAAAAACAGTAAAGTGCACAGAATATTATTGTATTCTGATCCAATCCTCAATAAAAGATGTGAATTATCAAGATTTATGTCCTAAATACTATTATATCAAAATATATAAATCAAAGCTACTGTATAAACAAAAAAAAAGTTGGCAATAGCATATCTCTGTAAATACTTTATAGACCAAGAAAGAAAAATAAAGGATTATCACTCTGGCTGGTGTGGCTTAGCTAGTAGGAGTGTCATCCTTTACACAGGAAGATTGTAAGTTTGATTCCCCATCAGGATACATGACTGGTTGTGGGATGTGTATAAGAGGCAGCCAATTGATGTTACTCACTTCTCTTTTTCTCTCTCTTTTTTCCTCTCTCTCTCTCTCTCTCTCTCTCTCTCTCTCTCTCTCTCTCCCTCTCTCTCATTTCTCTCTCTGTCTCTTTCAAGTCAACAAACATCCTCAGGTAAAAATTAAAAAACAAACAAAAATAAGGAATAATGATATCAATAATATAATTAATAAGGGTAATTTGATAGATTAAAAAATCGATGTATAGATAACTAATTTGATCATCTCTAGAAAGAAAATGTGACAGTACAGCTTCCAGTCTAGTATTAAAATAATTTCTGCATTAGGTCACAGTAAATACCCCAAAATCCCAAAATGCAGAAAACCAATGAACTGCAATCCCCTGAAATCCAACAGCCTCCTCACCAGGCTTCCCATCTCCAGTTTCTGTTCCCCTCCGGCCACCTTTCACTTCTCCCTGAGTATCTTCCTAAAACTCAAATAAGCTCATGTAACTCCCCTGGATGCACATTTTTGCACGATCCCTAATTTTGTTAGTGCTTCCTAGTGACCTGTTGCTGACTCTTCAAGTTAATCCTTGAACCACACCTGCAGGCTTGGCAGTATTATTCTTAAATTCTTTTTTATAGGTTATTCTCTCCCACTAGAATGCTCTTCCTCTGCTTGTTGTGTAGCGAACACCTATGCTTGCAAGAATCAGGTTAAATTTTACATGTATGACAAGCTTTTCTTAATACTCCTCTTTCGTGATCCTCTACAAATGCCTTTATCACATTATGTAGATGGTTTGGTTATAGCCTGTTATTTATTTGCCTCAGTTATTGGTCATAAAGTTCCCTGGGAGGTGGGGGTCTTTGTCTTTTAATATGTTATCTCCAGTTGTTAGCATAATACCTGACATTTATTAGCTATTCTAGTATTTTTGAATGAATCAGTGGATGAATGAATGGATACTATATATATTATTGGCATTATTTTTTATCTATATTAAATTTTTAAGTCAAATGTTATAAATGGTTTGCAAACTGTATTTCATATAGGTTTTTTTGTTTTATGTAGAGAGAAGAAAAGATGTTTCCATTTATATAAATAAACAACAAATATACAAGACCTAATGTTAATATTTCTTTAATCCTCCCAAGAAACTTTAGAGATGGTATTTATATCTATGTATAAGAAAAATGAAGCACATATATAAATTGCATAATGTCACACAGTAAAAAACAAGACTTAAAAGACTGGCTTGTCTGATTCCCAAAGCCAATACCCACCATAATTTACTAATTATTTCTATTATACAAATAATAAGAAAATTTAACTTTGTATGAAAATTAGGTGCCAGCCCCTGTTATACTGTTTTTCATATTATTGTAGATATTATCACCATGACTCTAGTTTTACAGATTAAAATAAAGAGTATCACAGACATTAAGTAATAACTGGCCCTATCACATTCAACTAGAATGAGGAAGAACTGGTTTTGATCTAGATAGTCTGACTTCAGCATCCAAAATTATAACTGCTAAGCTATGTTATCTCTCAGATATCGAAGCCTATCCAATTTCCAGAATAAAAATTAATAACAACATAGATTTAGTCAAGTACTCATAAAATACATATAGATCAACATTCCTGAGATAAAAATGTGAAGAAAATATATGTTTGATTAATTGTAAGTAATCAAGATTAATGAAGTGATACAACTCCAAATGAAGTATTAGTGATCATTAAAAGAGGAGCTGATATAATCCTATAAAAATGCATTGATAGAATTAGAATACCAAAAAGATCCATTGTGAAATGTTAAAATTGTTGTCAATGACATAGAAACATTATTTTAAATTTAAAATATCATTACTTGCTGCAATGCTCAGCTAACATAATAGTGGTCTGTCAACAATTTTTTTAAAACATATTTTATTGATATTTTACAGAGAGGAAGGGAGAGAGATAGAGAGCTAGAAATGTCAATGAGAGAGAAACATCGACCAGCTGCCTCTTGTACACCCGCTACTGGGGATGTGCCCGCAACCAATGTACATGCCCTTGACTGGAATCGAACCCGGGACCTTTCAGTCCGCAGACCGACCCTCTACCACTGAGCCAAACCGGTTTCGGTGATCTGTCAACAATTAAACACACACACACACACACACACACACACACACACACACACACACACTGTTTTTCTGAAACCAACTTTTATCTAATTTCACATAAACATATAGTTTTTAGAGTTTTTATATTTATTTAAATTATTCATAGGCTATTAAGTTCCATGGAAGGTGTTTTTTTGTTTTGTTTTTTTTAATTTGGTTGTCACTTTTTAAACTTCCGTCTTAAAAGAATTTGAGCTAGCATCACTTGGGAGGAGAAAAAAAAGAGAGTATCTGAACAATCATGGTACTGATTGAATCTATAGTCTTTTCCTGTTGCATTGCTTATAATGTATGTGTACTGCCACATAGACTGGGTAGTAGGTCAAGCATGAAAAACAATGCTTTTAGATTTTGAGGTGTTTTACATATTTGAGTTATTTAAATGTCTGACTTAAGACCCACTCATATCTCTGATCTTTCTTAAGCTAAAGTGGCAGAGCTACTACCTTCTTCTGTACAACACCTGACTTTAATAATTAAATCTTTGGCAGATCAGGCACAATGCTGTATTAAGCATATCGATAGATGCAGGTCAAGCTAAGCATCTGCAAAGTTGGAGACAATATTTTACAGACAATTAGCTCATTTAAAGTCACAATTATTAACTCAGTAGGGGATAGTGGGCAGCCCTACTAGTGGCCATTTTTGTGCCTACTAGTAAATGCAAGGCTGAAGATTGGACAATAGATCAGGAGTGTGCCAACATTTATACCTGGAGGTTACTTATAAAGTTTGGTTTAAAGAATTTGCTTCTGGGTACATAAAATTATTTCAAAATCTTTTCCAAACCCTCCACCCACTACACCCACTACTACCTGCAAGAAATCTAGAACCATTACCTTGCTTTTCCTCCTACAGCCTCCAAACAGCTTTTAATGGTTCTTGTCCCTGTAGCTTCAAATGCTGTCAAACTTCACAAGGTGGGTCAGCCACATCCAGGTGTAGAGCCCAGCCTTACCCCACCTTAGCCAATGCATTAGGAGCATCATCTTTAAATGGAGTAGAGCCCAGATGTCATAATGCTCAAAATCCTACTCACTGTGTGTTTTCTAGGATGGTCTTCTAGGCTCCAGGCCCACTGAGCTACAACTACTGCTACCATGCCCTCAACCCATCCAGACAATATGTCTACTCATTGGTATGACTGGACTTCTCCACTGCATTGTTTATGAACTCAGCATTTAGGAACCAGATGAGATGGGTTCATTGCTTGGATCAAACCAGTTATATAACCTTGAGAAAGTTACTTAAGCATTTTATCTCCCAATTTATTATTACTATGTACTTACTTATTTTTAGCAAGTAAGAGTTAACCTTTATTAATGCTATGTGCCAAGTATTCTTTGACTCATCTAATGCTTATAAGAACAATCTGAGTTAGGCAATTATTTTATCCCCATTTGACTAAAATTCACTTTGAGGTCTGGCTTTTAAAACCTTACTACCTCTCATAAATGAGGTTATAATACTGTCTTTATAGAGTGACTGAATGGAGAAATGTGTTTATAATTTTTATGTGGCATGCCTAAAATAGTGCCGGGGGCATATTCCTAACTAAATCTTATTATTATTGTTATTATTATTATTAATTTGCCTCCATTTCTTTTTGAAAAATAAATATTTATAGTTGGAAGTATTATAGATGTCCCTCCTTTCCCACCATTGATTCCTTCCAGCCTGCCACCCTTTTCCCTCCCACCCACACCCCAGGCCTTCAGCACCCCATTGTCTGTCTCCATGGGCCATGCATATATGCATGCATTCAAGATCTTTTTGATTACCTCCCACCCACCCACACACCCACACACCCACACACCCACCCTCCTCCGCCTTCCCTCTGAGATTCCACATTTTGTTCCATGCTTCCATGTCTCAGGATCTACTCTGTTCATCAGTTTATTTTTGTTACTTAGATTCCACATATGAGTGTAATCATGTGATACTTGTCTTCCTCTGACTGACTTATTTTACTTAGCATGATAATCTCCAGGTACCTCAATGCTGTCTCAAAGGGTAAGATATTCTTTTCCTTTTTCTTCTCCTCATCCTCCTCCTTTTCTTCTTCTGTACAACATTCCATGTTATAAATTTACCACAACTTTATTATTCACTCATCAAATGATGGGCACTTGGGCTGTTTCCAGATCTTAGCTATTATAAATTGTGCTCCTATGAACATAGGGGTTCATACATTCTTTCTGATTGGTGCTTCGGATTTCTTAGGATATATTCCTAGAAGTGGGATCACTGGGTCAAATGACAGATCCATATTTAATTTTTTGAGGAAATTCTATACTATTTTCCATAATGGTTGCACCAGCCTGCATTCCCACCAGCAGTGTACTAGGGTTCCCTTTTCTCCACATCTTCATCTACACTTGTCATTTATTGATTTGTTGATGGTAGCCATTCTGACAGCTATGAAATGGTACTTCATTGTCATTTTGAGTTGCATCTCTCAGATGATGAGTGACATTGAGCATTTTTTCATATGTCTCTTGGCCGTTTGTATGTCCTCTTTAGAGAAGTGTCTATTCTTAATTCATTTTGAAATCTGATTTCAACAGATGAAATCTGTTGTATAATTCTGAGTATCAACTTTCACTGGAGGCCTGAAGGCCTCACTAGTTCTTTCCAGCCTCATTTCTCAAGGATGTCCCCCTACATCTGTTTCTACCTGATGCCACTTTAACCTGATTGGTGCCCATGGCACTCAGGTTTGTCTACATGTTTGATGCCTCATATTAACGCTTTCTGCTTATACTTAATTTAGTACCATATATTACCACAAAGATCAATCTATTAGTAACCAATTTTAGACCACTTGGAAGCTTGCACACTGGGCAGCTGGTTAATCCCTTTCAATCAAATCTGAAAAGTTAAGTTCCCTGGTCGGAGTCTTTCTAGTTTGTTGTCAGTTCCTTTCCCCGAGCTGACATTCAGGAGCTCTCACGTCATCACAGTTGAAGCAGCAGAGTTAATTATTTTAGATGCCCTACCCCCCAATGTAAATGATATGGAAGCTATCATCCCAAAGAAAGATTCTTAGTTCACCCATTTCAGCCACAATAACAGAAATAACTTTTATATTTCATAGGGACAAATAGGTAACACTTAGGACTGTCAGATCTGGATGCTCTTATAGTGGTTTTGTATTATACAGATCTGACAGAGCAGGCTGATGCAAGAGCTCTTTACAATTGGCCTATTGTAGGAACAGGGATTTAATCACATTAATATCTTAAGAAGACTGCTTAAGGAGGTGAGTCACTTAATCTTCCTGAACCTCAGTTTCCTTCTTTATGAAGGGAGGATAATATGATGATTTAATATAATGAAGATAATTATGCAGTGATCAAGAACGGAATTATAGGCTTAAAAAGCTGTGGGAAACAGCAGACTGGTAGCACTCTCCTTTGTCATAGCGTTGTCTTTGCCGAATTTGAAACTAAAGAGACAAATGCAGAAAATGGTCTTACTCCCCATGAAGAGGCAAGAAGAATAAAATTGAAAGGCAAATAATAGTCAGCAGTAAAATCTCCCTAACTTCTCCCTAAATTTCTCACTAAACATTGGAAACTTTCCTTTGACTCATCTTATGCTACTTTAATGTAACCTTTGCTTACTTAGGGCCTTCACCCAGGATTATTAGAGAGAGCCTGTACTTTTCAAGTCGTTTATTATTTTATTTTATGACTAGAGGCCCGGTTCACAAAATTTGTGCACCTTGTGTGTGTGTGTGTGTGTGTGTGTGTGTGTGTAGGGGGGGTGTCCTCAGCCAGGTCTTTGCCCTCTGGCAGTCCAGGAGCCCTCAGTGTATGTCCAGCTGATGACTTAGGCCCACTCCCCACAGGAGAGTCTCCTGCCACCACCACTGTACTTGCCAGCAGTGAACCCAGCTCAGGGCTTCTGGATGAGTGGTGTTCCCACCATGGGAGTGCATTGACCACCAGAGGCAGCTCCTGCATTGAGCATCTGTCCCCTGGTGGTCAATGCATGCCATAGTAACCAGTCTTTCTGCTGTTTGGTCAATTTGCATATTAGCCTTTTATTATATAGGATGAGACTAAGATGCTAACAGAGCATCTTATTTTTTTTTAAATCTCTGTAAAGAGCTGCTTCAACCCTCTTGCTATGTTTCTCTTATTCCTATCCTTGATCATATTTCTTCTTATTATTTAGGTCATTTCTCATTGGTGAACTAAGCATTGTAACCACTGTCTGAGTTTATTGACCACCAATGCTGTGCTCAGTTTTGGGATAGGTGCTGTAATGTTAGAGAAAGAATATAAGGAACTACCCATTTCATTGTTATATGATTTTGAGGCAAGTATGTTTGTCTTCAGTTTATAAATGAGCAATCTTTGATTTAAAGAAATAAATAACTTGACAAGGTAATAATTAGTAAAGGGAAAAGCCAGGATTTCAATCTAAAATTCTGTGAAATCAAAGCCCTGAGATAAAGATATGCTTTGAATGTCCATGACTCAGGAGGGAACCAGGTGGACCATAAGGAGATAGGATGTTGGAAATAGTAAAAAACTGAAGCAGCAATGAAATATTTTTCTTATTTTTGAGTCTGCACCTAATCTGGCAGAGGATTTTAAACCTGGCAGAGGAGAACATAGAGAACTCCTGAATGCTTTAGATCTGGGACAGAGTGTACAAAAGATGATTAAAGATTATTATGATGAAAAATTGCAAAGAAAAGGACAAGGTTAACATGGGGCACATGGTTGTATAATCTGGCCACAGAAAGAGGAGGGCCTAGAGCCAATATTGGACATGAAAATGGAAACTCATGAATTCATGACATTTGAGAGAAAGTAAAAACATTTCATAATTTATAACTGACTAGTGGGGGAGTGGTGTGGTAAAAGAAGAGACTTAGTCAAAGATAATTGCTAGGTTTCCACTTGAGTAACAGAAGCATAATGTAGACATTGATATACAGGGAAGCTGTAAGGAGGTCTCCTGACAGGTCTTTGCCTAGGAAGAAGGTAGGTTGACTTTAGTTATAGACCTACTGGTGTGATAATGACACATTCTAGAAGAAATATCAAGTACTATAATGAGAAAGGCTCTGATCTCTGAGAAAAATGGAATATTAAAAGGGACAACAAGATTAGTGTTGAGCACTTGGATATGAACATTGAAAAAGGGAAGAGAAGGAGCTCATATAGGAGACAATAAAGGACCTAATACAGGGAGAAGGAAACCAGAATAGCCAAGGAAGAAAGTTCAAAAAAGAAATGTTGAACACAATTTGCTCTTACACATTGAAGTTCTATTCTATACAAAGCAGAACACTTTAATTTTCTGGTGGTTACAATCCAGTAAGAGAAAAGGGGGGAAACACTGAGGTACAAACAAACAGGGTGCTGAGGAGCACAGAATGGTGATAATATAAGCAACTAAATGAAAGAAAGTTAGCAGGAATTGGGTAGAAAAAATTCCACCAGGCCTTCAAAGATAGTTAAGATTTTAACAGTGTCAAATGTGAGACAGAAATGATTAATATTAGTTCTGGCAAAAAGTGGTAAGTGTTGGAGGGCGGGAGTTGGCTTGTGAACTTGTAATAATCCAGTATGGACAAGAGGCAGACTGTTCCAAGTGAACAATGATGCTAGAAAAGATCCATCTAGCCAATGAGAGGCCCGGTCATGAAATTAGTACTAACTGGGGGCTTAAGGTCAAGTATTTGAGGGAGGGAGTGACTGGATGAAGGGTAGAGCTGGTCAACTAGAGAGAGAGAGGTGGGTTTAGGCAGGAATATGGTGTGGTGGATGAGTTGGGTAGGTTTAGGGAGGAGAATGGGGTATGCCATCTTTTGCTTTGGGAACAAGGGATATGAAACTGGCAGAGGGAAAATAGGGTAGCTTTCTGAACACCAATGGCATGGTCTTGAGTTTTCCATATAAGGAGGAGGAAAGATTGTCATCTTTTGAGGCCTAGGTATTGAAGAAGGCCAGGTCATCTTTTGCTATTCTCAGAGGAATTGAGAAGATTTGCCTGGACCATTATTGGAGGTAACTTAGCATAAAAGTTTTACTGAAAAGTGGCAGTTAAAATAAATAAAGAAAATGTTCTTCATGATCAAGTCTTTTATTATTGGCACTTCCCCCTATCAGTAATAATGTAGGGAGGAGTTAAGATTGTAGGCAGTGGGGGTTAATGGAGGTTGAGGGTAAGGCAGTAACAAAGACAGTCAGAGACCAGGGGAGCCTTGGCTGAAGCAGTTCTCAATGGAGAGGAGGCTGTGGTGCTGAGGTGGGGCCAACCTGGTTAGCTGGTCTGGCCTAATGGAACTCCTGAGTGGGCATGTAAGTTCACTGATGACAAGCAGCCAACTCATAGGGATGGGTGGGGAGTGGAGAATAGGACAGGTGAAGAGGTTGGATCATACAAAATTCTACTGCTCAAGCCCTTAAGATCAGATCCTCTGACGTTTCTCATCTTGATAAATGGGAGAAGATTGTCAGTATCACTGTATATCGCTAAGGGAGGAGGCGGTCTTTCCTCCCAGTTCTTTTCTTCCTTTTTATTCTTTCATTATTTTTCTTGTATTAATTGCCACTTTTATTTCCTTCGAGAATCAAGACATCTGCTTTCCTGGAGAGGTACTGCACATGGAACAGACAAAAAGGATGAGTACATTTTGTTCCCCTGTGAGCCAGTTTTTCCTCCTCCCGCTCTCCCCCCTCCTTTTAATTATTCACTTCCATCCTTTTTTATTATTCATTTATCCTCTCCTCTCATCTTAGTGTTCATGTCACATTGTTATTCTTAAATCATAGCTAGGGGAGAGAAGAGAGGGTTGTCTAAGATCCAAAATATGGAGGTTACCAATTTACAATGCACACATGTACAGCAGAGCTCAGCAGTGATTCCACTGGCCTCTCCACTATCACTCCTGGAGTGATATTTACAGCAGAGCAAAGCGCAAGAACATGAAAGTTTTCCATTCGTCTCTTAGTCTTTCTCTCTGTACCCCTCCCACCGATGAAAGACCTTTAAGCACAAGCATCCATAAATTAAAATGTGTTGATAATTATTCTTAGGCACCAGAAGCAGTTCTTTCAAACAGAACATATATTAGACTTCAAAAAGCATTTATATTCCTAGCTCTTTTAACACTAACTCACCAGTGGGATTCTAAAGAAGAAATAAATGAGATTTAGGAAATAAGTATTATAAATATGTAGAAGGTTTCTTCATGGTATAAACCAAATTTCCCATTTTTGCAAACTCTTTCGGGGGAGTATTTATGTGACTAAAAACAAAAGAAGAGTAATAAAATGCGCATTTGACCTGGGATAAGTCAGGGTGGAGTAAAGTAGAAAATGAGGTAATTTCTTCCTAAACTACTAGCATCTTTTCTTTCTTTCTTTCTTTCTTTCTTTCTTTCTTTCTTTCTTTCTTTCTCTCTCTCTCTCTCTCTCTCTCTCTCTCTCTCTCTATATATATATATATATATATATAGATATATAGATATATATATATATATAGATATATATATATATATATCTATATATATATCTATATCTTCCTCTCTTCCTCTATTTATATCTCTCCGTATATCTCTGTCTTAGTGCTTATACTCCTCCCTTCAATCATTTATTCCACATTTATTTATTGAATACTGTGCTGGGCTTTAAAGACAGAAAAATCAATGAGACATGATCTCTACTCTCAAAGGCTTACAGATGACAAAATAACCACTAATTCAATTAATTTTATTTTTTAAAGAAATAACTCACTACGCAATATTGAAGAAAAATGACCCTGGTGTAGCAATGCAAAGAGTACTCCATGAGGCAGGCCTGTTGCCTTACCTGGATCCCCAAAGGGTGGCGATCATCACCTTGTCTTACTCATTGCCATCTAGGCTCCGTTGTTCTCTGCAGCCTCAAGGGTTGGTATCAACTGGTCAGCCCACAGCAAATAGGTCTATCTCTAAACAGAGGTTCCCACAGCGCGGCCTCTCATAGATAAGACTATAAACAAGAAATCCAATAAGAAATACTACTCTTAGGGAAAGAGTCAGTCCTGCTCTCTAAATAAAATATTCTCTCCGGAAGGAAAGACACGTGGAATACTGAAGAACAGTCAAGAGACTGTTGGAGGACTGAGACCAGCCACACTCTAATGAGTAAGGTGATGGTTTCATAGTTTACATCCCAGATGGAATGTTGTCATGGACTTACACTCCACCAACTCACAGGCAGCTGAGATTCAAGACTCCAATTTGTGGCATGTGACCAAGACACCATCTCCAATTTGTCACAATACATTTTAATGAGAGAGTAATTTCCATGCAGTGCTTGCCTCTATCAAACACTGAATCAGGAAATCAAACACATAAAGTGACAGCTATATCACCACAAGCCGTTGGGGTCAGATTTCCTAAGGAAGGAAGAGGAAAAATCAAATCCTCTGTTCCTTTATCTTGCTATTTTTGAGTCTTGATGGCATGTGGCTTGTCTATCATATCGAAGAGTACTCAACCTCTGAAAAACCTTTTCTCCAATTATAGGCTTGCGGGAAAGCTAACTTTTCTCCTCTGTGGAGAAGAACACCCTTCAGACCCAAGGGGAGTGACTGCTTTCTTGGTGAAATTCACAAAATTAGAGCAATGACAGTAATAACCCTTGCAATGACGTGTGTCAGTGTTCCCCATTTAAAGCAGCTTCATTGATATTAACAAAACAGAAAAGCGCGGATTAGGGCTTGGAAATGAGCTCAACTGTCTTGGCAGTGATTTACTGTTCTAAGAAAAAGATGATAGTAGAAATCCATTTGAAATGTTTTTGACATGGGGAATGCTTCAAGAGCACAGGTAAATGTTCTTTATTGTCAAAGGGCTGTAGCTCGTTCCCCCAGCTCATAGTATAGGGTTACTTGACATCGAGGTGAGAGAAGGATCATTGCTTTCTTTGTTTCATTTGTCCCCTATCAAGGGAGAAAGAGAATGATGTTGCTTCAGGGGCCTCAGAATTCTGCATGGGTTCTTGAAACAGAGGTAGTGACCCTGTAATGCAACTTATCTAAGGATTATTGAAAATACAGACATGTAAAATCAAGATACCTCTGGGGAGGAAGGGTGGGAAGCAGAGAACTATCTTTTTATGCTGCAGGTTAGAGAGAAAAGAACACAGAACATGTTTTATCCAACAGAGATGTTTCTGTGAACATTCAATGATTTTCTCAGATTGATCTGTCAATAAGGTATAAATCACTCTCCTCCCCCATCTCCACTCGTCTCTAGGTACCAGATCTCTTTTTTTGGTTAATTCATAATAAACTGAGATCTATTTATAGTATGAAACCCATTGGATTCTCTTGCTAGAAAATTTCATTCCATATGAGAAACCATACATAATATAGTTTTTAAACATGACATTTTATTTTTTGCAACAGTGTTTTGTAAAATATGATTTCACAGAACATATGAAGAAAATATATTATTACCCAGAGATTGCCATGATAATATTTTGTATACTTTTCTATATAAAGATATCATATTTACCACATAAATTATACACATATGGGTATATGTATTTATGCATATACATATATAAATATGTGTATACATAAAAATACATACATATGTTTGCATATATATGTATATAGTCATATATGTAAAATACAGATAATTTTACAGTATACATAGTAGTTTGATTTTTTTTAAGTTAAGTCTATAAATCTCTGCTCTCATTAGATACACTTTAAAACATGACATTTTAAAACCACATGATGTTCTATTGTTTAGGCATGCCATGATTTATTTTGCTGTTCCCTCAGAATATTTTTTAAATCAAGTACTATGTGTTGCTCCCTTTTTCATAGATCTGTTTTGTGATTTTATATTTCTTTTTCTTTTTAGAGGATTAGGTAAGTAGAATAAGACTCACCACAAAGATATCCATGCCCCAAATCCCTGGAATCTGTGAATATCTTATACTACCAGTAAAAGGGAATTTGCAAATGTAATTAATGTTAAGAACTTTAAATAAAGAGATTATCCTGGATTATTCAAGTGGGCTAATGTGATCACGTGAGTCCTTAACAGCCAAGAACTTTCTTTGGCTGCCAGCAAAAGAGAGATTTGGCAGAAGGAGAAGTTGAAACATTCCAATAATGAGAAGGATTTACATGCACGTTCTGAAAAGCAGGGACCCATGTACAAGTATAACTGAAATTCAGGTTTGGCTGCCTGCTGCAATGAAACAGACACTGGTGCAGAAGGAAAGAAGTTCATTCTGGTGTCCTGACCGGGGAGAATAGTGGACTCCTATTTCAAAGACCATCTCCTTTTCCTGCTCAAGCCCATGATTCTTACTAGTATAGGAATAGGCAGGGGGGGGGCTTTTCCTCTTCTTTTTTCTAGTCTGTGGCACACTGGGTGTAAGAACCACCTCCCACCCCCTGAGACATCTTGGCCAGTGGGGGAGACTGTCAGGCTCTCTCTGGCTATCCTATATAATAAAGAGGTAATATGCAAATTGACCATCATTCCAACAGACAAAGATGGCTGCCTCAAGATGGCCAGCAGGGGAAGGCAGTTGAGAGGGTCCAAGCCTGAAAAGAAGGGCAGTTGGGGCAATCAGGCCCGCAGGAGAAGGCATTTGGGGGCAACTAACCCTGCAGGGGAGGGCAGTTAGGGGGAACCAGGCCTGCAGAGGAAGGCAGTTGGGGGGGGGGGACCAGGCTTCAAGGGAGGGCTGTTAGGGGCAATTGGGCCAGCAGGGGAGCCATTAGGCATTAATCAGGCTGGCAGGGGAGTGATTAGGGGATGATCAGGTTGGCAGGCAGAAGCAATTAGGGGCAATCAGGCAAACAGTTGGGAGCCAGCAGTCCTGGATTGTGAGAGGGGTCCCAGATTGGAGAGGGTGCAGGCTGGGCTGAGCTCCCCACCCCCCAAATATATGAATTTCTTGCACTGGACCTCTAGTCTATGATATCAGGATCAGTGAGGAGGAGGGCTCTGCAGACCAACCATTAGGAATCCTAGAGATGTCCCAGCCCTCAGCCTACCTCTCACTATTGGACACTGCATGGGCACATTTAGGGGCTGGGGTCCCTGGGGAACCCCTGGATCCCTGCATATCCATATCCTCTGAGCTGATCCAGACCTACTTCTCTGAAGTGGCCAGCCTGACCCATGGTCATCCTATAGCCAGTTGCCCACACTAAACTGATTGTCTATACAACACAAGGACTCAAAAAAAAACTTTGAGGAGCTAAGGGCAGCCTCCAGCTGACAGCCAGCAAGGAAAGAGGGACATCAGTCTTATAGCTATAAGAACATGAATTCCACCCTTAGCCTGAACAACCCTGCTAGTATATTCTTCCCAGAGTCTCCTCATGACAAACCAGCTAGGTCACAACTTAATTAGGGACTGGTGAAACCCAGAGCTGAGAAACTAGCTGGGCCAACTCAGACTTCTGACCTATGGAAGTGAAATAATAAATTTGTATAATTTTAAGCTGGTAGGTTTGTGGTAATTTATTTCAGCAGTAATGAAAAATCCATACAGTGGCCTATAATATATTCTCTTTCATTAGTAATAAATTATTTTATTTTTATTTTTTGAGCTTTTCAGATTGGGTAATTATTATCTTCAGAAACTAACTATTTGAAGTTTTCATGTTTTGAACCTAAATTTGATAGACACAATGAGTAGGATAAAAATAAAAATAAATACTATACTATATTTGAGCCAGAGTTATACACATTAAATTTTACCATGATGCTCATAGAGGTTATTGACAAAGAGTTTTACAGTGTCACCCTAATCTGAGAAAAGTTGCTTTTGATTGATCTTTCTGATATATAATTCTGTAGTGGTGACATTGTTGTGCTTAAAAATAAATATAAAATGAAACCAATTAGTCAGTTGACTTCTAAATTATATGTTAACAGGAAGTCTAATTTATAATGACCTTTTTTTTTTCTATTCGCATTCCTATTTCACTGGCACTTAGAAAGGTTCCATCAGAATAAATTGTTATAAAGAAAAATAGTCTTCTTGTATCTTCCTTTCTTGGCAACCATGTAAATTTTCCTGTGGAATGATTGAAAAATATATGAATTAATCATTTACATATTGGTTAACTAATCAAAGCACCCCATAAAAAGAAAATTTACCTTTTGCAACATTACATAAATATAATCAGAATTTATAGATCTTGTCAGGAAATAAAGTATCCTCATGAGTCCTCTAAGACATTTTAGTTTAGGTGTAATTCACTCATGATCCCACTCTTTTTTTTTTTTTTTAATTTTCACCTAAGGATATTTTTTCATTGATTTCTTAGAGAAAGTAGAAGAGAAAGGGAAAGACCAAGAAAAACATTGATGTGAGAGAAACATCTATTAGTTGCCTCCTGCACTGACCCTGACCTGGGCCTGGGCCGGGGAGAATCCTGCAACTGAGGTACGTGCTCTTGATCAGAATCAAACCCAGGATGCTTCTGTCTACAAGCCTGCACTCTATACACTGAGCCAAACCAGCTAGACATCATCATCCCACTCTTAAATAGCAACCCTGATGTCCCCAGAAAAGTTACAAAAAGTAACTTAAAAACAACAATTTTTTTTCTGAGAAAGACTTCTGTTCTAATAAATGTATTAAATTATAATCAGTCCTCTGCAACTATCAGACACTACTCTCTCCAGACAACACTTTATTCTCTTTTAGACAAACAAAGTTAAAATAAGGCAACATCTTTCTAACCAGACTTACAGTTTTGTCATCTAGAACTCTGCATTGGTTATAAACAAGAGGGAAAGTTTTCAAGGGCTGGAGAAATAATGAACAAAAGAAGATACCCAAAGAGTGATGTTCCTGTTGAGATTTAGTCAGTCTCGACTAAAAAATTACCTGGACACTATGGAGACCAACTTAAGGGAGAGAAGTCTGGAAAGGGACCATCGTACCTTAGGATTGGGAGCAGGATAAGGCTAGCCTTAGAAACAAGAAAAGGCAAGCAAATGATGATATCCTCTCAATTTTGCTGACTGCAATCAGATGAATTAATGGTTTGTTTCCATGTCAATTATTTATGTCCAATGGCCAATATTCTCTATCAACTCCACCTGCTCCTACTGTCCACACCTTTTGTGTCTAGCCTCTTGCCTTTGCCCCTTGTAGCTGTTTCTCTTGCCATCAAATTGCAATATGCATGTCCACTACTGTTGCCCAACACGGCTGCTGCCTACCTGCCTTGTAGCTGCCAGAGACATCCGGTTCTGTTAAAGCTCAGTGGAATTTGATGAGGCCAGAGGGTCCACAAACCTCCAGAGTTGTTTGGCTATGGTCACCTTGCCCATGTCCCGATATCCTTGCTTCTCACATAAGATGAAAGATTTGAGTCTCTTTTGCACTTATCCATCAATATTTTGTTTTCTATATCACCCAAATGTTTCACGCTTCACTTTTCTCAAAGCTCTTTTGCATTTTAGAACATATTTCAGGATTAATGAACTCCATTAAGTCTTAGTCTGTCCACTTAAAGGCCTTAACTGAATCCTGGGGTTCTGCCGATGCCATGTTTCCTTCATTTATGTCAGGTGTAGTCTGCTCATTTTCCCTCATTCCATGCACTTAAAGGTAAGGATGTGGAATAGGTGTTGTGTTCTCTTTCCAATGTACTGTAAGACAATTATACATTCAGCTTCATGTTAAAAATAAGCATGAAAATATAATTATGCTATAGTCTCATGCCTTTTAAATATGCTATGTTCTTGCTTTCTTTATTCTGTCATTCAGTATTTCCTCATTTCACCACTCTACTTACTGAAGCATTTCTTTCTGGTTCCAAGAGTCTTTTTCTTTGAACCAAGTCCTACTCTTATCCTGAATAACTTCAAGGTCATAGTAGAAGACCATCCATCCAAGACATCTCAGTTCTTTGATGTAGTGATATCTTGTTTCTTACATCTTTTCAACAACATTAGATTATGTTGTCATTAGAAACCATCAGCATTTCTTAAGTCATTGAAAATAATGACCTTCCGCCCCTTCTCCTTGCTTCCATGATGGCTCTCCTCCAAAGTACTCTGCAAACTAGTTTAATCTTTTACAAAAGGAAAATAGAATCACACCATCATTCTTGTTTAAGCCCGTTGAAAGACGTTGGGTTTTAGGAATGATGTATAAAGAAAGATATCATTCCTGTCTTACAAAAATAGCTGGGCAAACTGAAAATTAATGAATTTTCCTGGCTCCTTCAGAGAATTGAGGTCACAAGGCAAATTGGCATCCTGCTATCAGAAGAGATAGGCACATCCAGAGAAATGCAGACCTGAGTTTTCTTACCTGGAGCAAAAGCTGATGGATTCCATTTAATGAATTACATTGTGATTGAATTGTAAACATGTTTAAGGCTAGATTCAATATTAAGCAAGATTGATAGAAATATAAATAATGGTATAAATAAAAATATATGCTAATAATTTTTATAATTGTCACATATGTCTTAAGGTAAGCTTGTCTTTTCATTTCTTCTCATGATAGTTTCTGTATTTACATGGTATTTTCAGACACTGGAAAGTTTCCTTTCAAGCCATCACTGCACTTGCTTTGCTATTAAAACTAATTAGGAATTATTGATGGCATGGCTTCTTCAAGTCTTCGCTTAGCTTCATTAGATAGGCAATCCGTCGCCTAAAGAAGAAAGTTTGTGTTTGTCTCAGAGAAAGCCTGAAATAACATTGTCTGCAAATTTGTTCTTTTCTTTTTTCAGATGAAGAAAAAAAAAGAAGGTGATCTCGTGTTTCTTCAATCAGTCTGCTTTTTTTTCTCCCTAAATCCATGACCTTCCACCAGTAAAAAACAAAACAAAACAACAAACAACAAAAAACCCAGCAGGGATGGGGGCTTATCTTTGTGGTTAAATTACTAATTGATTCAACTTCCTTTCTCAATGCTCCACTAAGAGAGACCATTTCTCCCTATTTCTTCCAGTTTTGAAATCAGCTTAGAGCAACTTGATTTTCCTTTGAATGTGTCTGGCCATAGAAAGATAATTACAGTGATTGTCCCACAATGGGCAATTTTAGTAGGCATGCCTGACCTGTATTCCTGATATGGGATGTCATACAATAATTCACTCTGATGGTACTCACAAGGATTACTTATACATTTAGAAGAAATATACTAAACAGATATGTGCAATGCTGAACTACTTTTAGTGCAGTCTGCCCAGTAAAAAGGTACACAACTGAAAGCCTTCTCATATATTTCCACAATTATGTATCCTTTAAGGTTTTGGAAAAGGCTGTTACACTCAGCTCCACTGATAGTGCGCAGAGTGCTCATTACATATTTTATTGTCTCTTTACTTATTTGGTTCCCTATTAATTGGAGGCTTCTTGCCAGCAGAAACCTGGCCTTTCTGTGGGTTCTCAACTCTTTGTAAGTGGTTCCAATAAGTGTTTGTTGAGTGAGTGAATAAATGATTCAATATATGCATGGAGCAATGAATAAATGAAATCATTAGCATGCTAAGTACAGTTGTATACTAATAGGTAGGCTTAGTATGAAAGGAGACCAGAAACCTTATTGGCTTTGGAAAAACAACAACAACAATAAACCAACAAACTCCTGGATTCAGTAATGCCTGGAAGATGCTAAATCTGTTGCTCAATAACCCTTCCCTGGCTGCTCCCTGCATTGCGCCATAAATTAACTCTTCCTCAACAGCAACTGCTTGTCATCACCTTCAGTTTCTTGTCCTATTCTGTGAGAGTTGAAAAAATATGACAGAAAAAGAGGTCTCTTAAATAGCACAGAGAAAGGGAGGATAAAATGTAGCTAGCAGAGTGTGTTTCTCTGATTTATTTTTTTAAAACAACAGGTATTAGGTGCCTTCACACCTCCCTCAGTGTCCAGAACTCTCACCCAATTTCATGCATATATTTAGTGAGGTCCAGAAGGAAGGGCTCGGTGTTATTAAGTGAATGCCACAGATTAAAATACTATGAAAAATTAATGATGTGAGGTCTGGTGTCTTAAACACAATTTGCTCCCTACTTCATATTATGGAAGTAAGGAGGAAAGATCATTGTCAAAGCAGAGTTTTGCTGCAGCCCTATGATAAGCTCTCTAATGAGAATAAGCAGAGTATCCAAGAACAAAGATTTTAAAAATTGGCTTGCAGTGAGTGCAGGTGATGAAGCAGCTGGCAGAGTTAATAACATACCTTCTATAATTGCCAAAGCCCTAGTTACAGAGTGGGTAATGCCACACTGGAAAGAGTTTAAGAGAAAATTAGGTGGGGGTGAGGGACGGAATGCACGGGGGTGGGTGCATAGAAGTTACAGGAGGGTGCAGAGCATGTACCAGGGGGTCATCTGAGATCAAGGATATTGGAAGAGAAATTTTGGGAAGGAGTACAATGATGGGGAGTTAGGAAGACAGAAAACAGGTTATTTGGAAAGAAATATCATTTTGAACAGAAAACAGACTTCTGATTGCTAAGGCCCAGGCTGATTTTGGCTCAGAATGATTTGAATTGGAAGAAGCATGTTTAGAGAATTCAGAGACCGATTCTTATTTTTCCTTCTCATTTTTTTTATTAAGATATTATATGTGTACATACTAATTCTTAATGTTTATTTGCAAAATCAGAGGTAAATATAGGACTAAGTGTTTAGACTGGGGAAGAAAAAAATAAGAAAGGATTAACTTGGGTATATAGTTGATTATTGGCATATCTTACCACAAAGATAGAGCAATAGCAGTCTAGCATGTTTTAAGTTGTTAAAGGGAAAACAGGGATCAGCTTCAAGTTATAAAAAATCACTATGCAAAAATTTGGACAATGATTCTGTTCTAGCAGGAATAATTATAGCGTTGTGTTCACCTTGAATCTAGGTTTAACACCTCATTAAATTCTGCCTAAATGCTTTCTTAAGTAATGCCTCAATAACCTTAGTTTTATAGCAGAAAAGAATGTATGGTTTGTTTGGGTATATAACAACATATAAAAGTACTCCTAATAGCACTTCAGATATAGGAAGATACCAGCCAAACAAAACATATTGTTAAAAAGCAGAAACAAAACACAAAGACCATGGAAAACCAACAGTTTAGTACCAGCTGGTATCAGTGAAGTGTAATGTGGAAAATTTGGCTAGTTCTAATATAGTTTTGATTATAGGAGCATGTTACTGACTAACCATGCTTGAAAGAAAGACAAACTACAGTAGGGTTATCAACAGGAAAGGACTGTACCAAACTAAGTAGCCTTGAGTGCCAAACCACTCTCCATATTATAATGTCAAGATGATAACAGGGCACACAGGTACCTGCTTCACAGGGTCCCGGCATAAGATAGTCCTAAGGGATTTGGGACAGGAAGTTGGTAAGAGGAGGATAGGGAAGTTTTGTTTTAACTATCTAAATCCAAGTTTGAGTTCTTCCTTAGTGCTGCGTCCCATTGTTCAGTTTTCTCTGGATGAGTGCTCAGGATGGCTGCTCAGAGGGACACACACCCATGTCACTGGTACACTGTTGACCCTCCTGTTCTCTTAGACAGTCAGCATTGTGTTGCATAGGAAACTGAAGACCCTAAGCTTGCTTTCTTGCTTCCTTGGTGAGTCAGTCCCAACACAGTCTGAGCATTCCTACTGCTGAGTCCTATTTTCTCTGCACTCATCATTTTTTTTCTTTTCCCAGAAAGGTGGTTGCATGCCCAGAAGGTGAAGTCAAATAGGCCTCATTTCTTTATGAAAAAATAGCCTTGTGCCAGATGTGATCATCTAAAGCTACACGTAGCCAAAATCGGTTTGGCTCAATAGATGGAGCTTTGGCCTGAGAACTGAAAGGTCCCAGGTTCAATTCCGGTCAAGGGCATGCACCTTGGTTGTGGGCATATTCCCAGTAGGGGGTGTGCAAGAGGCAGCTGATCGATTATTCTCTCTCATCGATGTTTCTAACCCTCTATCCCTCTCCCTCTTTGTAAGAAATCAATAATACACACACACACACACACACACACACACACACACACACACACACAAAGCTACAAGTAGTCTGTTGACTTGGAAACTGATTACATGCAAGTTTTAGGCAAATAACTGGAGTGGAAAGGAAATGGAAAAAAAGATAAGACTGCTTACAATTGCATATAAATAAATAAACGAATAAATAAATAAATAAATAAATAAATAAATAAATAAATAAGTAAAACCAGAAAGAGACAACTGGAGAAAGCCCCAGTTAGGTAAAGTGGCCCTCTCCTGGGCCCCCAGTGATCATGTTCTACTTTTCTGCTGGAAGACTAATGTAAGATCTGCTCATCCATGCATCTGTGTCTCCCCTGGCTCCCTTCACTCCCTCCCACAGTACTGTCTGCTTGCGTGGATATCCCTGAGGTCCCTTGCTACCCCTTCTATTTCTCAGTTCTGCTTTCCAGACATGACGAGCCCCAGGCCTGCTGTTGTATCTGCCCCAGCTGTGTCTGACCTGTCATCAGACGCAAATCCTCTGAGTCTTCTCCTTTCCCACCAGGTTCAGGACCATGACGGATGTGGTTCATGACAGGAACATCTATACCTAATGGTTTGTTTAATTGTTAGATGTTAAAATATCAGCATATGGTTTTGGTGATGATTTCTTTCTTTTTTCCCCCTAAACATTTGCTCATTTCTGCAGTTTGCCCAAACTCATACAGTAAGAGAACTCAACTCGGCAGCATCAAGATGGCAGGCATGATAATAGGAGTTCTCCAGTTTTTTCATTTTTGAATTTTTTCTGGCCCATTGGCTGAGTTTGCTGCTAAATTAAACAATTCTTCATATTTAGAATTATTTTCGATGAATTTCAGTTTAGCAAAGTTTGGGCTTCTATGACAAACGACAGATGGCAAAGCCAAATGCTGACAGCTATGGCAGCCATATATTTGATACAGGAAGCATTTTTCAAGAATCTGTACTGTCATCTTTTTTTCCAATTCCATGTGAATGTTATGAGGGAGTTTGGAATCAGATGTGAAGAACTCCTAAAGAAAAATAATAAACAGTGTGTTACCTGGATTCCCCTGTTGTTGTTTTTAGTAGGCACTACCATCAATATTAGGCACACAAAAAAATAGGTTTCCATTATTCAACTTCCATGTCTGTTTATGGCACCCAGGAGGCGTGCTCTCCGTGAACAGGAGGACAGGGAGAGGTCTGTGGCGTACATCCCTTGTCTATGCTGTGCTCTCACTCTACTATGTTCCAGGCCAAGGGTCCCTGTGGCAAAGCACATCCTCAATGGAAAAACACTGCTCTTTCAGGACAAGGGGAATGTAGACCCAGATAGGCTAGCAGGTTACCATTGGTCCTTGGGAGACTGCTCACATATGAGAAATAGCTCAGGTCTTTTGATATTCAGTGCTTTAGTCCAGGTTCTAGCATGATTTGTATGCATGATCTTGGGGGTTGAGGAGGGTCCTTTACTAAACCCCAGTGGTATTGAAACATGGGGTTTGGGGTACAGACTTCTTTTCATGGGTTCTTGTCCAACAAAGATGAAGAATAAATTTGTGGACTAACAGATTTCTTTAATAAAAATGTAGATGTTTATTGGAAGCATTTACAAACACCATCTGGGCAGGGGTGTTCCCAGAGGGGACTCCCTGGGGAGGAGCCCCCCAATGGAAAAAAACCTGCTCTCTCTCTCTCTCTCTCTCTCTCTCTCTCTCTCTCTCTTAATGAGAAAAATAATAAAATCCTCCCTTGTATGTCCCAGGGGGCCCAGTGCCCCAGGCGAGCCTTGTGTCCCAGGGGGCCATGTGCCCCTAGTGAGCCCCAGGTGAGCCGTGTGTCCCAGGGGGGCCAGGTGTCCCGGGAGAGCCGTGTTTCCCGGGGAGACATGTACCCCGGGAGAGCCATGTGCCCCGGGGAAGCAGTGGGACCCGGGGGGAGGGGCAGTGTGAACCAGAGGAGGAGCGGATTCTATTTGAGTGGTCCTGAGATAGTCACCATAAAACAAGCAGATTGTCAAATGACAGCGGGGAGGGGAAGGAGACCTGGGGGGAGATAAGTGAACAACTGAAGGACTGGTATGCATGCATATAAGTACAACCAATGAACACAGAACTCTGGGGAGGGAGGGAGGGCATGAATGGGAGGTGGGGGGGCAATGGTAAGCTATGAACACAAATAATACCTTAATAAATTAAAAAAAAAATCCTGCCTTGTGTTCCTTTGTCTCCTGTTTATATTCCTCTCAGTATCACCTGCAAAAGAAAGATAAACATCTTCACTTTCTTCGTCAGACTCAAAATTGTGTGGCTTAAAGAAAGTTCTTAGAAATATTAATGAACTGTAGTGCTGCCATTGAACTCTCCTTTGGTATCATAACCTAACCACTGTCTAAGTCCCTCTAAAGAGGACATGGGGTTGAAGAGGTAAGAGGTTCCTGTGTACAGGTTGGTTCTTACTCTCCATGGCTGTCCTAGCAATTTGATGGGTTGGGCAGCAGGGACTGAGACATCGCTTGTTTGTCACATCCCATCCGCATCACGTCTCAGCTGCTACCACTAAAGATTTTGTGGCAAAACCAGTCAGAGAGGTTACTGGGTAATTAACTTTTAACCCACTGTCCTCCCAGGCTTTCTTCCCTATGTCAAACACCAGGTTTCTTTGTTTTTATCTCTCCTTACACTCCAACTCGAAGTGTTTCCACTTAGTTGAGAACATACCAATTACCCAGCAGGGAGAGCATTCTTGGAACTGCATTGCTGAAAGCCTTTAGGAACAGATCTTTGGGAGTCCAAGAAGGCCTCATTAAGTGGACACTCAACAGTCTATTGTTTTGATACTTCTCTAGGTATTATGGTAAATATCAGTCAGCTCTAGGCACTGAAAATCTGCTCTGTGAGTCAGGACAAGTAGACATGTATTGTTTGTTCAACATGCCAATATAGGTAGTAGGCATGAGGTCAGGATGGTTCCTAAATCTGGATGAATCATTTTATCTACATTATTACAGATCAATAATAATCTTGTCATCTTTTCATTGCTCCTAGCTTCCCTGTCCATCCCCCTCTCACTCACACACACACACACACACACACACACACACACACTACTAATTGGTCACATATGCTCTTAAATGTTCCTCTTAAATGACTTTTTAATCTGTTTTCTTTCTAGAATAAAGACTTTTTTCTTGTCTCATCAGAACCATTGCAATAACCTTCATGAAATCGACCTTGTGGCAGCAGTCATCCACCCTCCAATCCATCTTTACTCTACTCTGCTACCAGAGTCATCTCCAAATACATAAACCATGACTTTGTTATTCCTTTGTTAATGCTTCAGTGCTTCCCTGAAACCCACAGGATTATGTCCAATGCTTTAGCACAGACTACAAGGCCATATTGTTCCAATCAATAGGCCTGCATTTCTCAAGGCTGACCCTAAGATCATCTGCTTCAAAATAAATCTGATAGTTTATTTAAAAGGAGCACTCATGGGTTTCATCCTAAAAGCATTGAATTATGATTTTGGGGGAGTGGTCTACCAAATCCACATCTATGATAATAAAAGGGTAATATGCCAATTATACCAGACATCCTTCTGGATGAAGCCAGGGCCTGAGGGAAGCCCCGGCCCCAGGTGCCGGTGGGTGGCTAGAGGGAAGCCAGCCAGGGTCCTGGGTGCCAGAGGGAGCCATTGCTGACAGCTAGGAAAGGAAGCCCTACTCTTGCATGAATTTCATGCATCAGGCTCCTAGTTTTAAGAAATAGTCCCAGGTGACTTTTGTGTGTAGTAAAGTCAGAACCACTGCACTAGTACATGAAAAAAAGAAAACCTCTGGGGCCAAGAAAGTAACTGTGTCTATTCCTCCTGTGTGCATTCTCCATATTTTCCTGGCACTACTATGAACTCAGTAAATATTTGTTTAATATATATATATATATATATATATATATATATATATATATTAAAATGAGTCTAATTCAATAAACACCAAAGGGGTTGTTTGTTGACTAGAAGTAGGCATGATGAAACTTTATGGTGTGCTGGGAATATTCTATATTGATCTGAGTTATGACTTCATGTATTTATGTAAATGTGAAAAGTCACTTAAGATTAATGCGTTTTTATGCAGTTAACTACACATATGTTATACCTCCAGATGAAAGAAAATATGACTCAATGAATCAATGAATTGAGCCCAGCATTTTGCTTTTCCTTATTTCTATGCCCAAAGCAGGTTTTCTCTCCAGTCTTCCTTATCTTGGCCAGTGCACCTCTCTAGCCACAAGGCTTACCTCCTTGGTCATTTTTTAAAAAAATTATTTCTAAAATACTTTATGAAAATACTCCAAAGATTATATTTTTCCTCTGCAGTGTCTCAAACGGTCTTCCTTCCTTGCCCTTCTCAATGACACTGTCCCATTCAGACCCTAATTATTTAGAACTCAGCTCTAATTACACCATCCCAAACCAATTTAAACTCCAAATGGCTCTGTATTGCATAGAAAGTGCTGCTCATATTTGACCTTCATTAGCCGATCTTAACCTACGTATACCTCTTGCTTGTTAATCTCTCTTGGCCTCAACACGCAATGCACGTCATACTTAATCTTCCTGAATAGCATTCCATGCCCTTGTGTCTTTACTCATGCTCTTTTCACTGTCCAGAAGGCCTTTATACTACTTCTACCTTCTGACGGTCTACACAGCCATGCTCCAATGCTGCCTCTTTGAAGCTGCCTCTGGTCCTGTCTGCAAAAAATCATTCCCCTCCTGAATGTTCTCAATGTGTGAGACTGTATTGATTCAGAATAAGCATGGGTTCCGCAAGTCTCTAAGCTCAGAGAAGGAATATTAAGGCAGTGGAAAAGAGTACCATATACTGGTAACTGTTGTCTAGGAGCAACAGGTCTCTAACACTGTGAAGAAAGAAAAGGCATCTAGGATGATAAGTATGCATTAGGCACTAAAACAGAGCTGGTTCTCAATCTCTGGCAGTCAACTTTTGGCTGAATAGAAGAGAGAACGGTTCTTGATTATAGTCAAGATGGCTTCAGTCTCCATCCTGTGAAGATGAATTCAAAATCACCAGAGGGCTTGGGAGGGGAGAGAAAGGATGGTCTTCCATTTTGAAATCCACTTCATTGGTACATAAATCCAAACAGGAGATATTTGCAAGTTTACATACAGGTGAAATTGTTAGGATTAGTGCTTAATATTTGTAAAAACAATTCAACTCACAAAGCTTTCTTATACATTCTAATTATAATAACACCTCCATGGAGGAAGTGTCATTTCTATATCCATTAAAAAAATAGTGTGTTATTTAGAGAAGTTAAGTGATCTAAGATTATATAGAACACACTACAATAGAACCGCGAAGCAGAATTTTTAAATATATCTTGTGCTTTGAGCCCTAGCCGGTTTGGTTCAGTGGATAGAGCATAGGCTTACAAGCCAAAAGGTTCCTGGTTCAATTCAGTCAAGGACATATACCTCGGTTACAGGCTGCTCCCGGCCCCGGGCCCTGGCATGAAGCAATCAATTGAATTTTCTCTCTATTTTTCCCTTTCTTTTCCACTCTCTCTCTCTCAAAAAAAAGGGGGGGGGGGAATATACTCAGATGAGGATTTAAAAAAATAAAATAATCTTGTGTTTTGAAGTAAAGTTAAAAGTTTTATGAATATTATAATTTTACTTAAACATTTCAAAGTTAAACTGGAAGTAAAAGGTGCACACATATATACATATGTATATATTTTATACATGTAGATATACCATAGACATAGGTATAATATATATATGAATCTTCTATAAATTAAACCTGTGCTAAGATTAGCTTTTGATAAAACTAATGAGACTAGAGAATTTGTAATTTTAGGAGTTAAATCTGCTTTTTAATATTTTTTCTGGCTTCTTTCAATCAGAATAATTATTAATAATAATTGGGTGACATTGGTTAATGAAATTATATAGCTTTCAGGTATACAAATCTATAATACTTTATCTGTTTATTTTGTGTTCACAACCCCATTTCAAGTTTTCTTCCACCAATATTTTTCCCCCTTTTATTCTTTTCTATCCCCCTTCCCCACCTTTCCATATTAAAAATAAAATATTGTCAATTTATTATATATAATAATAGCATTAAAAGTAGGAAAACATCCTTCTTTAGAGATGCATTCTGAGGTAGTTGGAGGTAATGTGTTATAACATCTATCATTTAAAATGGTTCACCACCAACAACACAAAGAGAGAGATGATGCAAATGTGGAAAAAGTTCATGATTATTGAATCTGTGTGGTAGATTGATGATCACTATTATTCTTTCTACTATTCTGTATGTTTGAATTTTTTCATGATAAAAAGTTTTAAAGGCTTAAAAAGAAGATTTAAAGCTGCTGGAATATCAATTTTATGTAGCTCTCTTAAATTAAAATGTATGCAGACAGTGGGACTTCATTAGTGACCCTATTATTTCTTGAGGCTTTACATATTAAAGGGAAAGAAATTTAGGGATATCCTGATCTTATTTTCAAATCAGACTGTTCTTATTCTAGCACTGAATTTGTCCTAAATTATTTCTAAGACCCTAATTTTGTGTCTCAGAAAAAGCTTAGTAACAATAATAACAGTAATAAAACTGCTAATATTTATTTTGTATTATATTCCAGTCATTATACTTTGTCACTTAATCCTCATGACTATTATAATATGCCATTGAGATTGCTATTATATATTAATACAAATGAGACAAAGAGATGTTAAGTAATTTTCTCATCATCACACAGTGAGAAGGTTACAGGAATGGTATTTATCTTAGTCCAGTTTCCTCTTTTAGGTAAAGCAGATTTCAGGGTGTTGATTTGTGAGGATCAAGAAAGAGGGACTGGGGAGAATAAAACTGGGAAGGATGACAAATCAATATAAGAGTCTAATATCAAGTCACTGCCACCGTGAAGTTATATCCTATTAGGAACTCCTAACCGAGGGGTGGTCGGGCAATCCTCAAAACTGTCTTCCAAAGGATTGACAGAGACAAGCATGTACTCACCAGCTCCCATCACTCTTCACTGAGTATACCCAGGGACCTTCAAACCCCACCTCAACACACATTCACACAAACACACTCACTTCTGGACTGCACAAGCTTCATGCTACTGAGTTCAACTGGGTTTCCATGATTTAACATTGGAAAAGGCCCATGTCAAAGAGAGAGAGGAAAAAAAGGAAGAACAAGTCAAAGCCCACGCAACCTGTTTATCAAGCTAGCATTAGAATCAGAGATGAGGTTGAGAGGGTATAAGCCAGACACAGGACATGTTTAATATAATTCACACTTGCTTAGCTAAGAGCTTGCCCCTTACATAAAAACCTAAAATCATGACTTCTTCAGGGGAGTGGCTAATTGAAATTTGCAAAAGACTTAATATTTGCTGAAATTAATATAATGTTTTATGGAAATTATACCTCAAAAATTTAGAAAAGAAAGTATTCAATGATTAACAGAACAAGCTACATGCTAGTGTCCCAAGGTCATAACTTATATTAATATTTCTTCCTCCATCACTCTTTTTCTAGATGTCTCTATCTTCAATTGGCACTTCAGCTAGTCTAGGTTGCTTGGCCAATAGGGTGACTATTGTAGCTGTTTTCTCAGCTTCTGGCCTCTGTAACTAGGTGTTACTTATAGCATTTGTTTGGTGAAACTCTAATTATGTCTCACTGTTGATTTTTTCCCCTTTTGGAAACCAGGATTTTTGATCCATCAGACCTGGTATTTTAGCTATGAAAAATGTACATTTCTCAAAGGGATAATAAAAAAATGGTGGTGAAAAGCACCAAGATTCCACCCTTTAGTTTTCAGGCCCAAGTATTTACTCAGGTTTTGGAGGATGTGACTATGCAATGGTTATTGGTTTACTTTACATACTTCCTGCAAGAGGACACAGTTATCAAATCCTGCAAGGTATTGACTTTGAGATGGTACCCTAGCTGAGCTTGCAATGGCCTATTTCATTATTCTATTACTCTAACTTCTCCAGGTAGTGGGCAAGACTAGTTTGTACCCATTATCACATACCATCAATCACCTGTTCTCCATTAACCTCCCTTAGTGGTATTTGGTTTTCTTGTGTTAAAGTTAGCTCAGGCCTTGTTCCTAATAACCCTCAAAGTGTTTGGGGTGTACTTCTTTTACCAATACAGTTACTCATAAATGACCAAAATACTTTTGGGGGAAAGATTAGGTGAATATTTATCATGTATATCTCAGTGTCATTCCAGGGGCATTCTTCAAGGGAGCATAAACTCACTTTCAATCAGTGGGCTCTGGATAGGATATAGGAACTTAATGAGTGCTTTGCTGAGGATTGAGCTGCATATGCATGGAGGAAAAGTGAGGGTTGTATACTGTTTGAGAATATTCAATATGAAATGCCAAACAGCATAATTAATGGGATGATGAAACTTCTAAGTGTTTAATGTGGCAAGTAAACTGGGAGCTTATGATACATAGGTAAAAAGCTCCTAGGATGTGTGAAATATACATAGTGAGTAAATAATGAGCCTGTGAAGCGAGGCAACGTTTATGAGACATGTTAAATATAGACTGCAAATGAGTTAGCAACCTGAAAGACATGCCAAGCATAGGACACATAGCCAAAATGGTGGAATAAACATAAGTACTACTTGTAGATAAAAAGGGATAGAAGGAGTCTCATTTGAATTGACAGCACCATATGCACTCCATGGAAGAAATGCAAATAAAACCCAAGGTTGCTCAACAGGCTAATTGGCAGTTTCCTGTTAAACCAGGTGTCCTTCTTCCTGTGTTTTTTCTGATAGAGTAAGCGTAACTCATTGGCCCAAGACACCTTCTGTCTATAAACCCCCTAGCTCTAACTTCAACTCTGTATCTTATAATGACACCAAAAAAAAAAGCAAGAAGTGAGAGAAAGACAAGACAAATGTACATTAATAACCCAGGACTTGAGTAGTATGGTCCATCATGTTAATTTGCTCCACTTCTCTACGCTTGCTGTGTAGCATATGGTTATCTAAGCACCATGCTGCACTCCTGAAACTAATACAAAATAATATTCCATGTAAATTGTAATTTAAAAATAAAATTGAAAGTTCTTAAAAAGAAACATGTACCTATTACTATATAGGTACATTTTACTCCCAGAAATGTCACTCTTACGTATTTTCTCTTCAGCAGAAATGAAAATATACTTCCACATAAATACTTGACAGTAATAGTCTTAGTAACTTGTGCAAATGAGCTCAGATTTAGAACCAGCATAAATGTTCATCAGCAGGTGACTATGTAAACAAACTGTGGTAAGTTTGAAAAACGAGGTAATAGCAATAATAAAAAAAAGCATGAGTGACTCTTTCCTGTGATGCCATGTTTAAAACTCAAAGTACTATGCTGAGTTAAAAACCACATGCATGAGAATGCATAACATGTGATTTTTGTTTATATGATATTCTCATATAGGGAAAACTGTTTTATAGAGATAGATTTGCAGTTGCCTGAGTTCAGGATGGGGATAATTTATTGCAAAGGACACAAGGGAACTTTTTGTAGTGATGAATCAGGGTTGATATGGTGTCTGAATTTATTAAAATTCCTGGAACCATACACTTACAATGTGTGCATTTATTGTATGTAAATTGTACCTTAATAAAGTTGATTAAAATTTTCACAATTCCCACATTTGACTTAAATTACTGTAGACTCTAAGTATATTAAAGATTCAAAGAACTATTCCAACAGTGTACTAGAATTGGCTCTAGTTATTCAGGCTAGAATATTAAATCTGTGTCATGGAGAGTGCATCTATGTGAATAACTTCTCTCCATCCAGTCTTCTTATATTCTGCCTCTCAATCCAAGGAAAACTCTCATGATTTATATTAACCCAAATCTGTAACTATTTTAAGGAGTAAACCATTATTTTCTGGAGCAGAAACTCTGTTTCCTTACTTAGGTTTTGATGATTTGACCCTAGTTATTGATTTGTGGAAATGAGTAGAGATGAGCTGGATTTGAGGAATGTAAACACAACCTTGCAAAGCATTTGCCTTGGTTAAGTTCTTCACATAATCTTCATCAAAGGGCGGCTGCTGTCTTCTCTAAGGGGGAGTTGGGGAATTTGTTTTTTCTGGCCTAGAGGATTCAGGACAAATTTAGAATTCAACCTTCTTAGACTTGTCCACCCAAACAGTCCCATTCCTGGGTTGTATCCCTTCTCTATCCTGACTCCTTTTATATAGGAGTCATGCTGAGTCTTCACATCAGTCTCCTTTGAAGTTCTCTCACTCTTAAATAAATATCGGATCTGATCTTCAAATCAGCTGTCCTGTGTCTGCTGGAGAAGCGGTTTTCTTTAGACTCTTTTTGAAGGCCTTTATGAGTCTTTCAACAGCTAACTCTGAATTAGGAATTAGTTTGCCAGACCAAACATTTTATTTTTTCAATGTTTCCAACGCAGCCAATAGAAGAAGCCTGCCTTATAATTATCACTGCCACCTATCTGCTTGATAGCACACATTACCCACTTCACTTTCCACCTATACATCATTCCAACACAACATAGGTGATCGTATTTCTAATTGTGATGTTACAGCATGTCTGGTGTCATCGCTACCCCACTGGCCTCCAGCAGTTGGTGAGTGATTCAGGTCAGGAATCATCCTGGAGGTCAAGGCTAAGTCTGGTATGAATTGTCTTAGCCTGGGTTCTAACCATTTAGTCCCCTTGCTTCTCCTCCCAGAAAAAAAAAAGTCTAAAAAAAAAAGACTTAAGAATAAGTAGTTTATTTGGGAGGTGATTTCAGGGAATAGAAGTGGTAAATTGTGCAGAACTTAATAGGGAAGGACAAAAAGTCAATATTCAAGAGCATTATTGAGTCGATTACCATCATGGAGAACTAAAGTTCAGTACTGCTGGGATCTTCTAAAATCATATAAAAGGCCTCAGAGAATTGTGACTCTAAGGACTGGCAATGAAGAGTATTCATCCTTTGGCTCCCATCCCAGACTGATGGAGCATTATCCCAGAGGTAAATTCCTCACATTGGGCAGCTGTGTGAGAGTTGGGCTGAAAGAGCTCCCACCATAGGCCCGTGCTCTGGGCACTGGACACGTCATGGGAAATAAGTAACGATGCATGGCCTGTTGTGAAGATGAAATGCTGTAACTTTAAAACGAGTCCAAGCCTACCCAGAAAAGTGAGTTACAGCTGGGGCTAGAATTAGTGGTAAGGACATAAGGATATACAGCGGGGGCATAAGAGGCATCTGACAGAGGATTCCAACAAAGCCTTGTTTGGCTTTATAGCTGAGACATCAGATTGTCATATATAATACATATCTCAAATGGCCCAAGCCAAAATTTGGACCCCCCCAAACTCTTATATATTCAAATCTCTTATTTAGTTTAAGTAAATCTAAACCATAATATTTATAATAACACTAAATGTGTTCCAGCATTTTACAGGGTTTTGCACATAGAAATCCAGGATATTTTCTAAGAATCTTTCTTTAAGCTGCTGTTTGGTTGAAACTCAGTATAAAATGACTTTTAAAATAACTGATAATTAGTACACAGTAAGGGTCACACAAATATACTGACACAGAACCCATGGTTTCCAAGGCTTTTATGAGAAAATAATTCTTTTAAAATCTTTCACAGCCAGAGTTAATTTATAAGCATTATTCTCTTAGGTTTTTGAAACATGGCCTATGGACTTGACGAATAATGTGGCAGAACCAATATTTGTGTTTTGGCAAGACTTTACTAATTTATTTTTCAGAAATGCTGAAAGTAAATCACGCCTTTCAGATTCAGGGAGATGTAATTAATGAGTGCAGAGATGATGGAAAAGCCTCCTTCAACACTGGAATTAAAAAAAAAATGTATTTGGAGAAACAAGCTCTTACATAGCCGGAAAAGGCCAGAATTATATTCAAACCAGTCTCCAGACTCTCAGCCCAGAATTTTTCTTTTTTAAAAAAATATATTTTATTGATTTTCTACAGAGAGGAAGAGAGAGGGATATAAAAACATCAATGAAAGAGAATCATCCATCAGCTGCCTCTTGCACATTCCCTACTGGAGATGTGTCCGCAACCAAGGTACATACCTTTGACTGGAATTGAACCCAGGGCCTTTCAGTCCACAGGCCAACGTTTTATCCTCTGAGCCAAACCGGTTTCGGCAGCCCAATAGTTTTCTGATAGTGTGAAGGATTTAGCATCCGAAGATGCAAATTTAAGCCCTGACTCTGCCTCTTACACAACACATGAACTCACGCACCGACGTGTTTTTAGTAGACAACCCTGAGCAAATGTTTTCTGCTGTGGTTGTGGTGGTTACCAGATCAGCTCTAGATTAACTGGTTTGACTTCTGAACCTTCTTGCCTTTATGTTCATTGTTCACCCCTCCCTTCATAATTGTCCACTCCAGCTGACTTCCAGTTTACCAGGGTTATGCCTTCCCTTCCCATCCCACAACACCCATTATTACTTGTTTTCCTGTGCAACTGCCTTTTATAAATGGAGCTGATAAACAAATTCAGGCTCAGATGCAAAGAAATGGTTCTGATTTTTCCACGTGGATCTCCCTCCTCCAAGAGGTAATTAACCACACTAACAGAAGATCAGTACTGAAAGGATCATATGAAGATCAGATAATTACCTCCTTTTATAAATGAGAAAATCTAAGCCCAGAGCTGAACAGACTTCTCTAAAAATACAGGACTAGTGAGAGAAAAGCCATTTCTCAAGTGAATTCTTCTGATTTATCCCCCAATGGGACTTTACTTGAGGTAAAAGGGCATTTTGGTAGGCTGTCTAGGGTGTAGGCTTCCAAAGTTGCCTGTCTGCAAAAAGCGCAAGGTACAACTAGCACATAGCAGAATGGGAGAACCTGAAATCTCAACTTCAGCATGATTGACATTTGTTGGTGGGAGCTGTCCAATGTATTAAGAGAGGTTTAGCAGCCTCCCTGCCCTCCGTCCTCTAGTGGCAATAGCACCTTCTCCAGTTTTGACAACCAAACATGACTCTAGAGATTGCCATTTCCCTTGGGGACTCACTGATCTAGGTCCATCTTTTTGGTCAAGCTATCTAGTTCAGCAGAAATGGTAGCCAAAGTTCAGGAACCTAGAATGGGCTGCAGAAGAGGGATAAGGTGATTATAAAGTACTAGAGGCCTTGTACATGGGTCTGTGCACAGGTGGGGTCCCTCAGCCTGGTCTGCACCCTCTCTCAATCAGAGATTCCTCAGGGAATGTAGCAGTGCGCAGAGCAGGCAGGAGGCCGGGGAGGAGCCCAAGCCAGGCTGGGGCAATCCAGCTCATCCTGACCCTGCTGCACAGCTTGGTAGCACAGCCACAGAGGTGGGAGAGGCTTGCACTGTCTCAGCTGTGCTCACCAGCAAGAGCCTGGTGGCACTCCCATTGAGAGAGCACACTGACCACCAGGGGGCAGCTCCTGTGTTGAATGTCTGCTCCCTGGTGGTCAGTGTGCATCATAGCAACCAGTTTCAGTTGACCAATCATAACAGTCACTTAGGCTTTTATATATACAGACTAGAGGCCCGGGGCATGAAATTTGTGCACAGGGTGGGGGTGGGGTGTCCATCAGCCCAGCCGGCACCCTCTCCAATCTGGGACCCCTTGAGTGATATCTGACTGCCGGTTTAGGCCTGATCCCATCAGGATCCACAATCCAGGACTGCTGGCTTCCAGCTGCTCACCTGCCTGCCTGATTGACCCTAACCGCTTCTGCCTGCCAGAAGAACCACTCCCCTACCAGCCTGATTGACACCTAACTGCCCCTCTGCCAGCCCGGTCACCCCAAAATGCCCTCCCCCGCTGACTCAGTCACCCCTAACTGTCCTCCCTTGCAGGCCCGGTCCCCTCCAACTGCCCTGCCCTACAGGCCTGGTCACCCCTAACTGCCCTCCCTTGTCTGCCTGGTCACCTCTAACTGCCCTCCCCTTCTGGCCTGGTTGCCCCCAACTGCCCCCCCCTGCTGGCCTGGGCACTCCCCCCCAAAAATGCCCTCCTCTGCAGGCCTGCCCCAACTCCCCCTGCAAATGCCCTCCTCTGCAGGCCTGATTGGTCAGTTTGCATATTACTCTTTTGTTAGATAGAATATGCTGAGGAAAAACTATACCAGCAGAACTGTAACTTGTTCTGTTAAATCTACTATTATAATATAGGGTGTTCTACCTAAAATGTGTACACACACTTTGAATAATTATAAAGGCAGCATTTATTAAAATACACTTCATTTTCAAAATTGAGCTATCGGCTGTTTAAGTGATAGCTTTTTGGGGATACCCTGTATTTGCAGAAATGGTCACCAATTAAAATCCTGAAGAAGCTTTGAATTTACAGGGTGATCATCTTGTAATGAACAAGTGAATCTGAATAGTTCATGGGCTAGACCACACTGGTCGGCAAACTCACTAGTCAATAGAGCTAAATATAAACAGTACAATGATTGAAATATCTTTTGAGAGGCAATTTTTTTTAAACTTTAACTATATAGGTATGTACATTGTTAATAACTTAATTATGGTACTCTTAAGCTGGCCTTTGCTAAAAACTCAAGGGACCAAAGAGCTGCAGATGGCTCTCGAGTTTGCTGAACACTGGGCTAGACCATAGGAGGCAGGTCAATGCTCATATCCCCTTTATTGGCTGGTGTACCCATTTCTCAACTGCTATGATTGACTGGCCACTATTTACAGCTGCCAGAAGATTGCTCTCAGCTCAATACAAGCCACCTTACTTGGTAGAGTACATTTCCAATTCCATTTCCTTAGGACAGGCATTAGCCAATAACTAAGTGACACAAGTACAAAAGATAGTCTCTCCTTGCTCATGGTGAGACTAGATGGTGTAATTTCTGAGCCAGGACTTCTCCGTCAGATCAAATTGAAGCAAGTCTCAATTGAGACTATATTCTTGCATTGCCTTTTTCCTAGTCTACCTTAGCTTTTTTCACTCATCTTTTTCTGAGAGCAATCTCCAAAAAAATCACATATATGAATATATATTTCAATTTTCTCAGTGCTTAAGTTTGATCATTTTTATTTATAAGAATTTTGTCCATTTCATATAAATTTTCACAGATTTTGGTATAAAGTTATTTAAATTTCCCCTTATCTTTTAGGAATGAAAGCAATTTTTGTGGTCACACTTTCTTCATTCTTTATATCAGATATTTGTGTAGACTTTTGTGTTGCTAGGGTTATATAAATTTTAATAGTCATTCTAACTATAAATCATTGGACTTTGTTGCTTTTCCTTTGATTTCTATTTCCTGAATTGCAGTTCTTATCTTTGTTATTTTCTTTATTCAATTTTATGTATAATTTTTTGCTATACTTTTTAACTTCTTGAGATGATTATGTAGCTCATTGATTTTCACCCTTTCTTATTTTTTAATAAATATTTTTCTTAGGCTAATTGTTATTTAAAAGTTTTTTTTTTCTTTAAACTTTGAATATTTAGGAACTTGTCTAACTTGTTTATTTATGTATGCCTTAATTTCATTGTGATCAGATAGTTCAAGTTGACTTTAGTCTTTTGAGATTTATTAAGATTTTTTTAGAGGTTTATAGAGTTATTACCCTGCATATTTCCCAATTTTGGTAAATATTGTAGGTTCACTTCAAAATAATGTATATTCTACAGTTGATCAATGGATCAGGGTACATGAGATTTAGTGGGTTAATTTAAATAAAATTTTCTGTGATGTTACCAGATCTTCTTGATCTTTACTGGTATTTTGTTTGACTATTCTATTAGTTATGCAAAGATTGTGGATTTCTCCTTTCAGTTCTAAGTGTTTTGTTATTATATATGTTGAGACTATGCTCTCAGGTGCACACACATTTATGATTATTAAATATTCCCACTGAATTTACTTTTTTACCATTGAGATATCATACCTTAGGGCTTTTTTTATTGCCTTTGGATCTACTTTATAGAATATCTTTATGGTTATGATAATTTTATCATGATTAATATGTAAATTTTGTACAATTAAACACATTAAAAAGGGGTGGGTAGAAAAGAAAATGCAATCTTTTTTGCAAAAGAATAGCAACTCTTTTTTTTATTATTAAAGTATTATATGTGTACATAGCTTACCATCCCTCCCCCACACCTCCCATTCATGCCCTCCCTCCCCAGAGTTCTGTGTTTATTGGTTGTACTTATATTCATGCATACCAGTCCTTCGGTTGTTCTCTTATCTCCCCTCAGGTCTCCTTCCCCTCCCCGCTGTCATTTAACAATCATCTTGTTTTATGGTGACTATCTCAGGATCACATGAATAGAATCCACTCCTCATTTGGCAGTCTGCTTGTATTATGGTGACTATCTCAGGACCACACGAATAGAGTCTGCTCCTCCTCTGGTTCTCACCGCCCCTTCCCCTGGGTCCCACTGCTTCCCCTGGGACACACGGCTAGCCCGGGGCACATGGCCCCCTGGGACACACGGCTCACCCAGGGCACCTGGCCCATCTGGGGCGCTGGGGTCGCATATTGGAGGCACCACGCTAGCTCCTCGCTAGCTCGGGAGGCAGGCTGGGACAGCTGCAGGCGGGCTGAGATGGCTGAGGCGGGTAGACCGTCCTCAAAGGTGTCTCGTTCAGTGTGGAAGCGGAGCAGCTGTGGACTTGGAGGTTAAGTTCTGAGGACGCCCACTCCCTGAGCCCAGGGCATAGTGAGCTCTGTTCTCAGTGGATTTCCTTTATTCGCAGCGGCGGTAGCGGGTAGCAGGTGGTGGTGGCTGGAGCAGTGGTCGCTACTGTGGTTCAATTTCCACTGCAGTTTTAAAGTTCACATGGTGGCAGTGGCGAGAGCTTCAGCTCGGCCATGCGCCAGCGGAGAAAGAACTCGCTGGGGCCGCCATCTGAAGGCACCGCGCCATCCCCCACCAGCACAGTGCTCGAGGAGGCGGGGCCGAGCTGGCTGTGCCATCTCTTAGCCATCACTGCGTGCGCAGAGGCTGGGCCAAGCGGAGCCGGCTGCGGGCGGCCAGAATAGCAGCTCAAATGCAGAAATAATGATGGTAACTTAAAAAATCACCATTTTACAAACAGTGAATAAAGCAAAAATTGTCAATGGATGCTAAAATTATTGGGTAAAATGTTGGGGAAAGAGATAGTTATAGAATATTAACTATTACTCGCATTAGTTATTAATTGTGAAGTGGGGAGGTACTCTGATAGAGAAAGTTGGTGGACATATCTTAGCCAAATAATCAAAATTAGCAACATTAATAATGGGATAAGTTGATAAAATATGCCTATTTATGTGATGCACTAGATGGGACACAGCTTCACATATGTAGTATGTCTTACAAAGATTTTCAACCTAAAAGAAGCATGAGGAAATCATCAACCAAATCAAAATTGTGACATTCTCCAAAATACTAAGGGACTATTTATTCTAAATTCAAAGAGACTAACAGTACATGACAACTTTATTGAGATTCTTGGTGAAATTTGTGAGTATAATTTACCTTCAAATGCATATTTTTCTATGTCCCATTATTTTTTATGTGGAGAAAGTCAGAGACTCAGTACACACATATGTGGCTAACTGTTAACCATTTGATTAATTTAGGTGAGGGTATATTGTACTTCACTTGCAACTTTGGACATTTAACTTTTTAAGAAATAAAAATTAATAGAAACAAAGAATTCAATTTTAGAAACTGAAAACATTCCAAATATCTGCTATGAGTATATCAGAACAGATAAATAAATTGTGATATGTCATCTAAGGGTATACAGCAGTAAAAATAAAGTGATAGGTATGTACAACAACATGGATTAATTACTAAAACATGGAAAAATTCAGAAAACCATATATACATCATGAGCCTACTCTACCTTTCAAAAGCAAGTAAACTATATACCATACATGACAGAACTACAAAAAAGAGAAGGACAATATCATGCAATCATTCAGAGCTATGTAAAAAGCATCTAAAGTACAGGTAGCATTCTATTTCTCTTTTATATATACCGTATTTGCTGGCATATAAGACGATTTTTTGGCCCTGAAAAATACGTATTTGCCGGCGTATAAAACGCCTGGGCGTATAAGACGACCCCCTAACATTTCCACTAAAAATACAGAGTTTGTTATATACTCACCGTATAAGACTACCCCCCACTTAGAGGCATATTTTTCAGGGCCAAAAAGTCGTCTTATACGCCGGCAAATACGGTACACTGAGTGGCCGGATTATTATGATCTCTGAACACATAATAATCTGGCCACTCAGTGTGTGTGTGTGTGTGTGTGTGTGTGTGTGTGTGTGTGTGTGTGTTTAGAGGGCTGGTGCATGAATTTGTTCACGGGTGGGGTCCGGCCAGCCATGGCCAGTTGACCAGCAGACATGGGTGGTTGGCCAGCCTGCCTGCTGGTTGAATTCCTGTTCCAGGGGACAATTTGCCTATTAGCCTTTTATCATGCATTCAGAGATCATAATAATCTGGCCACTCAGTGTATACTAGTATATATTTTTATTGATTTCAGAGAGGAAGGGAGAGGGAGAGAGAGACAGAAAGATGAATGATGAGAGAGAATCATGGATCGGCTGCCTCAACTGGGGACCAAACCTAGAACCATGGCATGTGCCTGACTGGGAACTGAAACCATGGCCTCCTGGTTCATAGGTGGATGCTCAACCACTGAGCCATACTGGCCAGGCAGCATTCTATTTTTAAAACTGCTATAGAGGTGGGTATATTGGTGTTCATACTGCATTTATTCTAAACTATTTATTTAACATACTTTTTATAGGCAGGATATAACTCACAATAATTTATAAAACTTCAGGAATTTCATGAAGTTTAGAAGACATAACAATTGAAGTAGAAAATGTGATTTATGAGCTTTGATTAGCTAGGACCATTTTTTTAAAAAAGAAGAGTGCACATCTTCTTCACTTTCCTGGCCACTAACTGTACTGGTAATTGTTCGAGGGAAACTGGCTGGAGCAGAGAGTAAGAGAATGAAGCATGGTTAAGCAGTCACCTTTCTTTCCTTTGAACTCATTGTGGCAATATCCACTGTGGATAAATATTCTTTGGACATGGCTATTTCTTCCACTCATGCACAGGAGGTCCTTTCTTCCCTGTCCTACCAAATCCACTACTGATTTATTCACCAGCTTTTTCTTACTTTGTATGTGACCCTGAGGGAGATATGAGACTGGACCCATTCACATCACAATTGTCCTTGGGTTTTGCTTTAAAATGTCACTAAAGCTCCTTTTACTTTTTATTGATGAGCCTTTCCCCCACTTAAATTATTGAGCATAGAAAAGATTAGTTAATCTAAGCACTTCCCTAAATTTTACATGAAGGAAATATTACTGAAAAAAAATTTTTCCCTAGTCATCTGTACTTACACCAGAAAATTTCAAATAAAGCATTAATAAACTTAAGTCATTTCTTATTAATACATGCAGGTTTTTATATGCAATTTAAAAGATGGCAGTGTAGATTAACTTTGGGTGTTTGTTGGAATCTTCACTTTAAGGTGTTATCAATCATTAAAGGAAATGTATCTGTTATTTAAGGGTGGACTTCAGGTGCTTTCAAATTTTCTTTCATGAACAGAGAAAATGCAAGACTAATTAAGTCCTAGGTGGTTTAAATACTACCTGATTCCACCAGATCTAAATTTAAGCACACTGTAGGAAGAAGTATATTGATTCTTCTGAACACAAAGACCAGTTCTGAATAGCAGTTGTCAGCTCCAGAACTGGCACTGCAGGTTCTGAAGTGCATTATTCCTGCATTCAGACATTCTTAGAGATGGCTCCACCATGCCCGCATTGGTAAGGCCTCTTCCAGTTGAGTCAAGAATAGCTTATCCTGCACTTCTAAAAGCATATCAAATGTGAAGGAATAATCATTAAGCCCTTTATTTTTATGAAGCCTTCAGAGATTCGTGGGGAAAGGCAACATGCAGTATTTTGTAAATGTCAAATCTCTTTACAGAAATGCGAAGGAGGTATTGCAGGCTGTCATCTGTTCTTCATGCTGCCTACTGACCCTCATTGGGAGCTACCAATTCCCAAAGACTCTGTGGCCACTAAAATAAATAGCTCTCTCAGGCAGAAAACAAAATGTTAGCCGACATACAGCGGAACAGAACCCACTTTAATTACACTATGCAATGTGTTTCACAAAGAAATAGAGATCTGAAGGGTTACACATTGAAGGACAGTTCCAGCTGGCAGGCGATGAAGGAGAATGTTTCAAAACGACTGTAGCAAATGACACAAAAAGCAGGGCAAGAAAATGTGGGTTTCAGGCACTTGAAGAGAGAAAAAAGATGATGCAGTGTTGAAATGCAAGAGAACAAATGTATATGAATGGTAAATATAGAAGTTCCATTGTGTTGCTTCCAGGTACATGTGAGTAGCTCAGAGAATGGGTGTCAGGATAGAGTCATGTGCCAGATGCAGACACTTCATCTACTCCTGCCTGATGGGATACAGAACACAATCTCATAGTCCTGGACAAAAAGCACCCAGTATGGCCCTAACCAGTTTGGCTCAGTGGATAGAGCATCGGCCTGCGGACTGAAGGGACCCCGGTTCAATTCCAGTCAAGGGCATGTACCTTGGTTGCTGGCACATACCCAGTAGGGAGTGTGCAGGAGGCAGCTGATGGATCTTTCTCTCTCATAAATGTTTCTAACTCTCCATCCCTCTCCCTTCCTGCCTGTAAAAAATCAATAAAAAAATGTTGTTGTTTTTTTTAAAGCATTCAGTATGTTTCCCAGCATTATCTATAATAATAAAAGTGTAATATGTGAATTAGATTGGATATCCTTCAGACAAGGCTGGGACTGAAAGGGAAGCCTGGGTCCTGGGTGCCAGAGGGAAGCCAATGCTGGCAGTTGGGCGGAAGAAAGGCCTACTCTTGCATGAATTTTGTGCATTGGGCCTCTAGTCCTATCTAATAAAAAGGTAATATGCAAATTGACCATCACTCTAACACACAAGATGGCTTCCCCAATGTGGATACAAGATGACTGTTATAAGATGGCTGGCAAGAGAAGGCAGTTGAGGGGGACCAGGCCTGCAGGGGAGGGCAATTCGAGGTGACCAGCCTGGCAAGGGAGTGGTTAAGGGGTGATCAAGCTGGCAGGCAGAAGTGGTTAGAGGCAATCAGGCAGGCAGGTGAGTGGCTGGGAGCCAGCAGTCCTGGATTGTGAGAGGGATGTCTAACTGCCCATTTAGGCCCAATCCTACCCTAAATTGGCACTTGGACATCCCTCAGGGGTTTGTGCAGGCTGGACTGAGGGACACACACTCCATACCCATGCACAAATTTCATGCACCAGTCCTTTAGTTATTAATAATAGGCCATTTCACTAACAAAACATCCCACTGTCCATGAAAATGTATATGGTCACCTAGGATATAGTTCAAACTATTTACTAGCATTGCATAGAGAACAAAGTAGTTAAGTCTCACAAGGCTGAAGGGCAGCTTTGTATCTTACTGGATATATTGATATAAGCAAGTTACCTGAGTGCACTGAACTCCAGTTTTGCCATTTCCAATTATTATACTTATCAAGAATTTAACTTGTGGAGCCAGATTATAATCATTAGTACAAAAATTTGCATATGCCAGCTTTGTAAGTCATGTTGTATTTTTTTTTTAATATTTTTTATTAAGGTATTATCTGTGTACATAGCTTATCATTGCCCCCCCCCCCATAGGTGCCCTCCCTCCCCAGAGTTTTGTGTCCATTGGTTGTTCTTATATGCAAGCATACCAGTCCTTCCGTTGATCTCTTATCTCCCCCAGATCTCCCTACCCTCCCCCCCCCCCCGCTGTCATTTGGCAGTCTGCCTGTTGTTTTACTGTCACTATATCTATCTTTCTGTTCATTCGTTTATAATGTTCTTTAATATCCATAAATGAGTAAGGTCATGTAGTGCTTCTCTTTCATTGACTGGCTTATTTCACTCAGCATGATGCTCTCCAATTCCATCCAGGTTACTGCAAATGATGAGAATTCCTTCCTTTTTATGGCAGCATAGTATTCCATGGTGTAGATGTACCATAGTTTTCTGATCCATTCATCTGCTGACGGGCACCTAGGCTGTTTCCAAGTCCTAGCTATTGTAAATTGTGCTGCTATGAACATAGGGGTGCATATATCCTTTCTGATTGGTCTTTCTAGTTTCTTGGGGTATATTCCTAGTAGTGGGATTACTGGGTCAAATGGGAGTTCCATTTTCAGTTTTTTGAGGAAGCTCCATACTGTTCTCCACAGTGGTTGCACCACCCTGCAATCCCACCAGCAGTGCAGGAGGGTTCCTTTTTCTCCACAACCTGGCCAACATTTGTTGTTTGTTGTTTTGTTGATGTTGGCCATTCTGACAGGTGTGAGATGGTACCGCATTGTTGTTTTGACCTGCATCTCTCGGATAATTAGTGACTTGGAGCATGTTTTCATGTGCCTCTTGGCCTTCCTTCTGTCTTCTTTCGAGAGGATTCTATTTAGGTCCATTGCCCATTTTTTAATTGGCTCATTCATTTTCCTTTTATTGAGTTGTATAAGCTGTCTGTAGATGTTGGAGATTAAACCTTTATCAGTGATATCGTTTGCAAATATGTTCTCCCATACAGTGGGTTTTCTTGTTGTTTTGTTGATGGTTTCTTTTGATGTAAAAAAGCTTTTTATTTTGATGTAGTCCCATTTGTTTATTTTCTCCTTAGCTTCCATTGCCCTAGGGTTAGTATCAGTGAAGAAGTTCTTTAGGCATATGTCTGAGATTTTGCTGCCTGTGGATGCCTCTAGTATTTTTATGGTTTCCCTTCTTATGTTTAAGTCCTGTATCCATTTTGAGTTTATTTTTGTGTATGGTGTAAGTTGGTGATCTAGTTTCATTCTTTTGCATGTCTCTGTCCAATTTTCCCAACACCATTTATTGAAAAGACTGTCTTGACTCCATTGTATGTTCGTGCCTCCTTTGTCAAATATTAATTGAGCATATTGATTTGGGTTGATGTCTGGATTCTCTAATCTATTCCATTGATCAATATGTCTGTTCTTGTGCCAGTACCAGGCTGTTTTGAGAACAGTTGCTTTGTAATACAGCTTGAAATCTGGTATTGAGATTCCTCCTACTTTACTCTTATTTCTCAAGATTGCTGAGGCTATTCGGGGTCTTTTATTGTTCCAAATGAATTTTTGGAGAGTTCTTTCTAGGTCTGTGAAGTATGTCCATGGTATTTTCATGGGGAGTGCATTGAACTTGTATATTGCTTTGGGAAGTATGGACATTTTGATGATGTTGATTCTACCAATCCATGAACATGGTATGTTCTTCCATCTGTTTACATCTTTCTCTATTTCTTTTTTCAGTGTCGTGTAGTTTGCTGCATATAGGTCTTTTACCTCCTTGGTTAAGTTTATTCCTAGGTATCTTAATTTTTTTGGTGCGATGGTAAACGGGATTGCTTTTTTAGTCTCTGTTTCTGTAAGTTCACTATTGGTGTAGAGAAATGCCATTAATTTCTTGGCATTGATTTTGTATCCTGCTACATTGCCAAATTCGTTTATTAAGTCTATTAGCTTTTTGATGGAGTCTTTTGGGTTTTTTATGTACAATATCATGTCATCTGCAAATAGTGACAGCTTTACTTCTTCTTTTCCAATTTTGATGCCTTTTATTTCCTCTTCTTGTCTAATTGCAATGGCGAGTACTTCCAGTACTATGTCAAAGAGGAGTGGTGAGAGTGGGCATCCCTGTCTTGTTCCTGTTCTTAGAGGGAATGGTTTTAGTTTTTGCCCATTGAGCATGATGTTGGCTGTGGGTTTATCATATATAGCTTTTATTATGTTGAGGTATGATCCTCGTACTCCCACCTTGTTGAGAGTTTTTATCAGGAAAGGGTGTTGGATTTTATCAAATGCCTTTTCTGCATCGATAGATATGACTATATGATTTTTATCTCTCAATTTGTTTATGTGATGTATCACGTTTATTGATTTGCGAATATTGTACCATCCTTGCATTCCTGGAATAAAACCTACTTGGTCATGGTGTATGATCTTCCTGATGTACTGCTGGAGCCGATTTGCTAGAATTTTGTTGAGGATTTTGGCATCTATGTTCATGAGGGATATTGGCCTGTAATTCTCTTTCATTGAGTTGTCTTTATCTGGTTTTGGTATTAGGGTGATGCTGGCTTCATAGAAGGAGTTTGGAAGTGTTCCTTCCTCTTGAATTTTTTGGAAAAGTCTGAGGAGGATAGGTTTTAGTTCTTCCTTGAATGTTTGGTAAAACTCTCCTGAAGCCATCTGGCCCTGGGCTTTTGTTTGCTGGAAGCTTTTTGATGACTGCTTCAATTTCTTCCCAAGTTACTGGTCTATTGAGATTTTTAGATTCTTCCTGATTGAGTTTTGGAAGGTTGTATTTTTCTAGGAATATGTCCATTTCCTCCAGGTTGTCCAGTTTGTTGGAATAGAGTTGTTCATAGTATTTTGTAACAATCCTTTGTATTTCGGCGGGGTCTGTTGTTATTTCACCTCTTTCATTTCTGATTTTGTTTATTTGGGTCCTCTCTCTTTGTTTCTTGGTTAGCCTGGCTAGAGGCTCATCAATCTTGTTTATCCGTTCGAAGAACCAGCTCTTGGTTTTGTTGATCTTATGTATTGTGTCTTTGGTCTCTATGTCGTTAATCTCCGCTCTGATTTTTATTATTTCCTTCCTTCTGCTTACACTGGGCCTTTCTTGCTGTTCTTTTTCTAACTGTTTGAGTTGTAGGGTTAGATAATTTGTTACCATTCTTTCTTGTTTTTTGCAATAGGCTTGTAGGGATATGAACTTCCCTCTCAAAACAGCTTTTGTTGTATCCCATAGATTTTGGATTGTTGTGTTTTCATTGTCATTAGTTGCCATGATGTTTTTGATTTCTTCCTTGATTTCTCTGGTAACCCAGTCTTTGTTCAATAGCATGCTATTTAGTCTCCATGTGTTTAATTTCTTTGGCTTATTATTATTGTAGTTGATTTCCAATTTTATGGCACTATGATCTGAGAAAATGCTTGATAAGATTTCTATCTTCTTGAATTTGAAGAGACTTTGCCTATGTCCCAACATGTGGTCTATCTTTGAGAATGACCCGTGTGCACTTGAGAAGAATGTATATTCTGTGGCTTTGGGATGAAATGTTCTGAAGATGTCAATTAATTCCATCTGGTCTAGTACGTCATTTAGGATTGACGTTTCTTTACTGATTTTTTGTTTAGATGATTTGTCCAGAGGTGACAGTGGAGTATTAAAGTCTCCTACTATGATTGCATTGCTATTAATCTCTCCCTTAATGTCCTCCAGCAGTTTCTTTATGTATTTGGGTGCTCCCGTATTGGGTGCATATATGTTTACCAGGGTTATTTCTTCTTGTTGGATTGCTCCCTTTAGTATAATGAAGTGGCCTTCAATATCTCTTTTTATGTCCTTCACTTTGAGATCTAATTTGTCAGATATAAGTATTGCTACCCCAGCCCTTTTTTCATTTCCATTCGCCTGGAAAATCTTTTTCCATCCCTTCACCCTCAGCCTGTGTGCATCTTTTTTCCTGAAGTGTGTTTCTTGTAGACAGCAGATATATGGGTCTTGCTTTCTTATCCATTCTGTTACCCTATGTCTTTTGATTGGAGCATTTAAACCATTTACATTTAAAGTTATTATTGATAAGTAGGTATTTGATGCCATTTTTATTCTATACCCCTGTGTTCCTTCTTTGCTTCCTATTTCTTCATTTTTACAGTAAACCCTTTAGCATTTCTTGCATTGCTGGTTTGGTGGAGATAAATTCCTTTAGTCTTTTTTTGTCTGTGAAGCTCTTGATTTCATTTTCAATCTTGATTGATAGCCTTGCTGGGTACAGTATTCTTGGATTCAGACCCTTCCTTTGCATGACTTTGTATATTTCATCCCATTCCCTTCTGGCCTGATGAGTTTCTGTGGAGAAATCAGTTGCTAGTCTGATGGGGGTTCCTTTATATGTGACCTTCTGTCTCTCTCTAGCTGCTTTTAAGATTCTTGCTTTGTCGTTGTTGTTTTGCACTTTAATTATAATGTGCCTAGCTGTTGGTCTTTGGGGATTCATTTTGCTTGGGACTCTACGAGCTTCTTGTATTTGTATGGTTTTTTTCTTCTCTATCTCAGGAAAGTTTTCTGTCATTATATCTTGAAACAGTTTTTCTATGCCTTCCTCTGTTTCCTTTCCTTCTGGAACCCCTATTATTCTAATATTGTTTTGCTTTGTAATGTCCCAAAGTTCCCGTAGGCTCTCTTCCTGCTTTTTAATTTTTTTTTCTAAAAGCTGCTCTAATTGGGTATTTTTTTCCATCTTGTCTTCAAGCTCACTGATCCGGTCCTCTGCTTCATCTAGCCTACTTTTGATGCTTTCTATTGAGTTCTTTACAGTAGCTATGTCATTTTTCATTTCTTCTTGGGTCACCTTCATTTCCTCTTGGGTCTTCTTCATTTCCTCTTGGGTCTTACTCATATTGTCAAATTTGTCTTCCATTCTTTTTAGCCATCCCATGATCATTACTCTGAATTCTTGCTCTGGTAGGTTGCTTGCCTCTAAATCGTTTACTTCATTTTCTGGTGATGGCTGATTTTCTTTCATAGGCGGGTTGTTTCTTAGCCTCCCCATGATCTATCTTTTTAGGATGCCTGTTTATGTAGTTCTCTCTCTCCTGCTTAGATTTAAAGGTACAAAATACAACACAACCAGGTACAACACACAAGGCACTGAACAGAAAAGCGTTTGCAATATTAATATCCTCCAATAAAGGTGACTAGAACCCAGCTAACAAAATCATACAATCAAATAAACAGAATAAGCAAACCAATCTTACAAAAAAGCATAAAACTTTGATATAGTTAGCATTTAGCATACAACTACAAAGGGTAGAGAGAAGGATTTTTTTTTTTTTTAAGGACAATGACAAGGTAGGTGCAAATGGACTTGGAGTAGGGGGTTGGGGGTTAGATATACACTGGAAGGGTGAAATTTAGGAGGGGATAAATAGAAAAAAAATAGGGAAAATCTAGAGCAGTAAAGAGTTAAGATAAGCAGGGCACCAAAAGGAAAGGGTTAGGAAGAGAGTGATGGCATAAAGGTAGGGTTGAGTTAGAATAGAGCGTTGGAGAAGGAAAGGTATAAATAGTCTTTTGAAATGTAATCCCAAAGGGGAAAAAAAGAGAAAAGCAAGAAAAAGAAGAAAAAGAGAAAGAAAAAAAAAAGAAATAAAAAAAAGGATTATAATATGTCACTTAAAAAGTAGTAATAAAAATAAACAAAAGAAAATAAGATAAAAAACATAAAAAAGGTAAAATAGTAGTAGTAATAATGTTGATTCCCTATAAAAATGAATTAATTAAAAAGGTAAAATCAAGTGAGGGCAGATGAAAAAATTTCTTGAGTAAACTTTGCAATTAAAGTAGGTAAAAAAACAAACAAAAATTAAACAGTTAAAAAGTAAAAATTGAAAATTAAACAAAATTTGCTGTAATGAAGGTCATTCAGTTTCTGTGTTGTTCTGTCTGGCACGCCTGTTCCCCGTCTGGGCGGTAGTTGCAGATCCCTGTGTTTCACTGTTCCTCCGTGTTGATTACAAGTCCTGATTTATAGGCCGATCTAGAGACCATATGTGCTTTAGCCTCTGGGTGGCAGTGTTTCTGGATGACTTCCAGGACTCTAAAGCCTTTCTATCTTTTTCCCCCCTCTCTCTGTGTCTCTGGACTATGGAGGGCTGGGGGTGGGGCGGTCCGGAGCTGGCTGCACTCCCCTGTATCTCTGTGGACACTTCTTGGATTCAGATCCAGATGTGCTGCTCCCCAGATATCCCCCCTCCTAGGAGCCCAGTCCACAGACAGGCGTGCCTGGGGCTTCCTGCAAATCCAGGCCAAGTCCTTCAGCCTCGGTGCGCCTGGCGCTGCGCGCGAGCTGGTGCGCGAGAACTGGTGGGCGGGGGTTGCTGCGCTGAGTGGAACTCAGTCAGAACTACCGGGCCGAGGGGAACTCACCCACCGGATCGCTGCGAAATCTGAGCTCCTCTGAGATCAAGGGTTCGTGCAGACTATGCTCAGTTGGTGTTCCTTGGGGCTGTGGATAATCAGGCCTCCGACTCGAACCTCCTCCCTTCCAAGATGGCGAGATCTCCCCGTGCGCGCCTGCAAGTATCTCCGGTAAGGGACCCAGCCGCGGGTGGTCAGCTGTCGGGGGCTCCCTGATCAGCAGACCCCAAATTTCCTCTGGTGTTTGCCAGTCTCCTGGCTTGTTGATCAGCACTCCTAGCGCGATCCTCCGCTGCTCTCTCTCTCTTCCTCGGGACAAGACTCAGAAACCGCCCATCTGCTCTTCCGCCATTTTCTCTCTCCCTCATGTTGTATTTTTATTAGTCATATTTTTCTGGGAGGGTCAGTGGACTTGCTAATTGCATTATTGCATTTAAAAACTTTAAATGTCATATTAATATCCAGTTGTTTTCCTTTATTTAGAAGCTCTTCGAATTTGATCAATTTATTATATAATTTTTTTCAAATCTAGCAACTTCAAAGCAACTGTTCTTACTTAGCCTTTCTTCCTGCACTCAGAACCCAATGGATACTCCATCCTTTTTCTTGAACTCTCTCCATTCGTTTTATTCTCCTTTGCATACTTAGATTTTCTCAGAAGTAATTTAGGTTAGCCTCAAAGCTAATGTATTAGGTTCCTCAACATTATCTCTTGTAATGGGTTCTGTAGTTCCTGCATGAACATAGAACTATCTCTATCCACTCTTGGCTATTTCTAAGTGCTACAATCTTCAGTTTTATATAGTAATTCCCCCTTATCCATTGAGGCCTATACTCCAAGATCCCCAGTGGATGCATGAAACAGCAGATAGTATCAAACCACACACATACGCATGAGTGTGCACACACATACACACACACACACACACACACACACACACTCCCTCTTTATTAAGCAGCTATCCTGTACTGTGGCTGTCACTTTTGCAGTGCAATATGCAATGCAAACTAACATGAACTTTTTTTTCTTTCTTTACAATTTAATGGATAGAAGATTTGTTCCTACTGTAGCTCTTAGTAGTCTCAGCATAGATTTTTTCCCTAAGTGGAGAACTTTCACCTTTTCACTTAAAGGAAACACTCAATGGATTCTCTTTGGCATATTTGAATTGGCAGCATCACTACTCTTGTGCTTAGAGACCATTATTAAATAATATAGGGATTACTTGAAAACAAGCACTGCAATATTATGAGTGGATCTCATAATCAACATTTTTTTCCTCCCTCCCTTCTTTCAATATCTGTATGTAACATTTTAAAATTTTTGCCTCTTATCTAGCATTTAAAATTCTATGTGTTTTTTTTTTTGGGGGGGGGATTATATTTCCTTATAAATTCAAACTCTCACAATAGCCAGGGTAATAGCCAGATATCCATTAAATATTTTCCAATGTTGAGATTGTTCTTTGCTTTCTATTTCTATTACTAGAGGCCCAGTGCATGAAATTCATGCATGGGGGGCGGGTTCTAAGCCCAGCCAGCTCCCTCTCCAATTGGGGACCTCTTGGAACACATCCCTCTCACTATCTGAGACTGCTGGATCCTAACTGCCTACCTGCCTGCCTGCCTGATCACCCCTAACTGCCTCTGCCTGCCAGCCCAATCACCCCCAACTGCCCTCCCTTGCCAGCCTGATCTTGCCTCCAACTCCCCTCCTCTGCTGGCCAATTTGATTCTGATTGATCAGTTTTTGTGCCAGTCAGCATCAAAAGCTCCACCTTTTAGGCAGCCATTGGCTTCCCATAGCACCCAGATTTGGTTCTTATTGGTTGGTGTCTATGTCAGTCAGCATCAGAAGCTCCACCTCCTAGGCAGCCATTGGTTCTTCACAGCACCCACATTTGGTTTTCATAGGTTGGTTCCTATGCCAATCAGTGTCTCTGGGCCTATAAATGGGGCCTGATCAAAAAGGTGGTACCGCTCAGCAGCCCAGGGGGGGAGGCCTGGAGAGAAATGGAGGCCTGGCTGTTGGCCAGACTGAAAGAGAAACAGAGAGGCAAGTGCTGATCAAAAGCTGCCTCAGAGGCTATGGATCAGTCCCTGCTTCTCTCTTCAGGCCTCTCTCAGTCAGTGCTGGGGCACCACCCTGTAGTAGAAGCAGTCAACACTGGATTGCCACAGCAACCCAGTACTGACTACAGGACTGACTTCCAGTTGGTGGAGCCTCTGTTGTAATTGGTCCTTATGACCCAAGGTTTTTATATATTAGGATAGTATTTATTAAAATGGTTTCAGGAACACACCAAATCCCCTTAAATCATTTTCCCTTGTAAGTCTCAGGCTCTAGAAATATATATATCCTTCATACATGATATTTGCATGAAACTTGCATTTCCCCTTGTGTTTATCATAATTCTTAGTGACTAACAGTGGCAATCCACTCCTTTGAGTATAGGGAGATAATAAAAGAATTGAAGGATTCCAGATAGTTCATAGTTTCCCTGCAATTATGAGATCACTATGCTCAGAGACTAGGTACCAGAAACACTTTTCTAAAACTGCTCTAGTGGGAAAAAAATACAGTATCAATACTGATGGGCACATAATCTTGCTGGTCCTACACACCTGATACTGGGAATTGGATCTTTCTGCTAGGATCTTGGCCACTGCTGCCTCTGAAAGTCATGTCTTTCATGCCTTTGTACCAGAGTGGAGTCTATACAGCACCTTGCCTGCAAATTGCAAACTTCTTCAGTAACATATTAGTTAATTGTCTGTATTGAGTAGGATGCTATCAAAGAGTAACTTTAGTTCAGCCCAATTAGAACTTTATTCCACACACCTGCATGCTAGAGTAGAAAGATTGAATAGTTTTCTCAATCACTTTCCCAAGTCAAAATTGAGTTCTTTGTGTTATGAAAGCATTAGTCAATCTAATCCAAAACTTCAGGCTTAGAAATCTATGAAGAAAGGGTCTGCAGTTTCTTCTCTTACTGTCTCTAGACCTTGTTCTTTTAAAATATCTCCTGCTCATCAAGCTGCTTCTGATTTACTCCAGGTTGGGGGCAGACAAAGAGAGGAGAAAAGGACACAGAAGGTCATACATGACTAGTGCTATTGACATCTGGCATTGTTTCTCCCTCTGGGATAAACAGCCCAAATGCTGTTTCTCTCCTTGGAGGGCTGTGGTGAGTTCAGCACTCGCCCCGGGTTACACTTGAAACCACATTGATCATACCTGGCACAAACTCTCCAATTGATTATTATTATTATTTTACTTCCTTTCAGCGTCTATTTTGGGGAGAAAGCAGGCCCAGAGCCTTCTCCTGGGGTCACATTGTCATAGCAGGCCATCTTCTTGGGATGGGGATCGTCACAAGATGTCTGCAGCATGGCTGCTTTTATAGGCAAAAAGGAAAGAATCTTTGTTCCCTCAATTCTCTAAGCCACAACTATTCCTCTTGTACCTGTTTTTCTCCATTTTTCTGCCTCAGGCCACTCCGGCTAACTATATTTCTTTAGATTCTCCAGGCAATGGCATCATTTTTTCCCCCTTTGCTATCCCGTATCATTAAAATCCTGGGCAAATAGGTTAATGTCTCTTAAAAATACTCTTTCGTCTATTTTGATTCTACATGAGCAGGTTTCTACCAAGGGAGTCAGATGCCAAACTCTCCTTCAGGCCTGCGTTCTCATTCTCACTCCATAATGTTTATAAGATTCTCTTATTTTGTTTGAATGAAGAAATACACACAATAATTATTCTCTTTTAAAAACATACAAACATCAAAACACTCCAACCAATTTCTGGAATTTTCTTATATACAGACTAGAAGTTAAGGGCTAAGCATCACAGAAAAGTTGTGAACTCAAAACAGTCCTGTAAATATGTCTAGCAGGTAGCTATATTACTATCTGTTATTCTTACTAGTAATGCTTCAGAAAAAGGAAAAGTTCTGCCCAGCCAGTGTCGCTCAATGGTTAAGCATTGATGCATGAACCAAGAGGTTCCTGGTTCAATTCCTGGTCAGAGCACAGGTTGTGGTCTCGATCCCCAATAAGGGACATGCAGGATGGAAGCTGAATAATATTTCTCTCTCATCAATGCTTCTACTCCTCCCTTCCTCTCTCTCTAAAAAATAAATAAAACAATATTAAAAATAAAATAAAGGAAAAGTTCTCATTGACCATCCAATTTTATGAAGGATGTTAAGCATGTCAGGGTATGGGGAAAAAAAGTCAGTCCTCACATGGCCATTTTCATCTATGATTCATACAGTTTCTAGTTTACCAAACAGACTCCTGTGTTATCATTAGGTTCAGTTAACTATTCTTCTCACCACAGATTTTACCTTTTGAAATAATAAATTGTGTTAAAAATAAGTTAAAACTTTATAAGATGTTTTCCCATTGCTGAATAACGCTTCCACCGAATGTCAAGGTAGTTCAAGTTTTTCCAGGTTGGCCAAATTGTGGCCATCAAGTTAGAGTCTTTATTATGAAAGCTTTATATCTATCATATCATGTGTACATTTTCATGGAACAAATATGTATTAACAGTAGTGATAATATGTTAAATAATATACAACACATACATAGGCTCTACCCCCACGGAGCTTATAGTCTAGCAGGGGATGCAGATATTAAACAGCCAACTTCACATTTGATTAGTTATTGTTGTGATGATTGTCATAAAGAAAAATAATAAAATACAGGGACATCAAATACAGGAAGACTTTAATGAAATGAGAGTTTCTGGGGAATTTTTACTCATTTGTTAGTTCATTCACTCTTATATTTACTGAGCATGTGCGTGTCATACCCTGGGATTCCGTAAGGAAGAGGCAGTCAGTAGAGATCGGAAGGACAACTGGGAGTGAAGTCGGCAGAGATGTGGAGAATGGGGAACTCCCTCGGTGCAGGCAACAGAACGTTAGACCTTCCCAAGGTAGAAGGGAGTGTAACTCATTTAAAGAAATAAAATATTTTTAAAATGCTATGTTTTGAAGGGCAGAGATTAAGAGAAAGAGGGTGGTGAGACAAGCATAATTAAATAAGCAGGTGCTAGATCTTACAGGGTGTTATAAGTCTCTGTGTGGATTTGGGTAATTGTGTTAAAGTGATTGAAAGATTTTCAGCAAAGAAAAGTCATGTTCCAGATTTAATATTTTAAAAAAATATATTTTATTGGTATTTCACAGAGAGGAAGGGAGAGAGATAGAGAGCTAGAAACGTCGATAAGAGAGAAACATCGACCAGCCGCCTCTTGCACACCCCCTACCGGGGATGTGTCCACAACCAATGTACATGCCCTTGACCAGAATCGAACCTGGGACCTTTCAGTCCGCAGACCGACACTCTACCACTGAGCCAAACCGGTTTCGGCTAGATTTAATTTTTTAATGATCACATTTAACACTTTCTAAAGAACTCATTAAACAATGGCAAAAGTTTTATCTTTTTATTTACACTTTATTAAATGCCAAATATATATATATATATATATATATATATATATATATATATATATATATATATATATATCTTCAAATCAAATCTTGTTGCAGAATCACTTTCCAAGCTTGGCAAGAAATATGATATTGGTTACCTTCTCTCAATGGAAGTTAGATATAAGTGTAATGTCCTGTGCTTGCATAAACAGCTCAAGTTTGCACCTATAAACTATAGAACATGCTTGTCTGCATAGGTCATTTAAAGCTGTGTTGACCTATTGAAGGTTCCAGGCCTTCTTTGCCAATATTGTCATTAGGGGTTCTCTAACCAGTGTCAGAGCTAGATCCTATGTGTGCAATTCTTAGACTAAACAACTAATTTTTTTTTCCAATTTGAGCTACACCTTTGAAAACAAAGGACTATTTAAGGTATGCCTTTAAGACATCACTTCTCAAACCTAACTACATTTCAAGTAGCAGAGAGAACAAAAAGGGGGCACATAACTTAGATATTATGTTTGACAACTTTGTGGGAAAGAAAGGGAAAAAGCACTTTCCGAAGACTACATAGGAAGGTTTTTAATGTGTATTGGGGCTGTGGTTATTGCAAATGTTTTCTCCCATTCTGTGGCTTGTCTTTTCAATTACCTAATGGTGACTTTCAAAGAGCATACATTTTTAATTGTGATAAAGTCCAATTTAACATTTTTAAAAAATGGTTTAACTTTTTAGTATAGTCTTTAAGAAATATTTGTTTTCCTAATGTTGAAAAGGTTTTTTTTTCTATATTTTCTTCTACACATTTAATAGTTTGAGCTTTTGTATTGAGAACCATCACCATTTTTAGTTAGTTTTGTGTAAGGTATGAGGTAAGCATATGATTTATTTTTCCATATGGATAATCAGTTCTTTAGATAACATTTTTGGGAAATGTATTGAAAAGACTATTTTTTAAAAAAATATATATTTTATTGATATTTTACAGAGAGTAAGAGAGAGAGATAGAGAGCTAGAAACGTCAATGAGAGAGAAACATCGACCAGCTGCCTTTTGCACGCCCCCTACTGGGGATGTGCCCGCAACCAATGTACATGCCCTTGACCGGAATCGAACCTGGGACCTTTCAGTCTGCAGACCGATGCTCTACCACTGAGCCAGACCGGTTTCTGCGAAAAGACTATTTTTATTTATTGAATTATTATAGCCCTTTTGTCCAAAAACAATTCTTCATACATGCATAGGTTTGTATCTGGACTCTTTAATATGTCTCATTGATCTACATGTATATTTTATGCCAATATTACACTTTCTTAATTACTATTGTTTAATATAAGTCTTGAAAATAGGTAGTAAAAGTCCCCCAAATTCTTTCTTCTTTTCAAAATTTAATTTGGCTATTCTAGGTCTATGTATTTCCAAACAAATATTAGAAACATTTTGTTAATTACTAAAACAAAAAAAGGTCTTCTGGAAATTTGATAGAAATTGAAATAAATCTAGATATCAATTTGAGAAAAATTGACCTCTTAATATTTAGTGTTCTGATTCATGGATCTCTCCATTTACTAAGGTATTTAAATTATTTTAGCAATAGCTTTCACTTTACAAGTCTTGTGTATATTTTATTAAATTAATTCTAAGTATTTCATATTTTTGGGTGTTGTAGTATGTGGCTATTTTAATATTAATTCTCTGATTATTTGTAGCTATTATGTAGAAAATTTCTACAAAATGTTTGTGTGGTTTTTTTTTTTTACAATTTTTACTATTAATAGCCATTTTAAAATTCCTTATAGTTTCCTACATATATGATTATGTCATCTGTGAATGAAGATAATTTTACTTCTTTCTTTCCCAACTTTATGATTTGCATGTTTATTTTCTTGCCTTATTTTAATGACAAGTATCTCCAGTTTAATATCGAATAGAGTGATGAGATTAAAGACCAAAATAAATTAATGATTGTGAAAGTGCTATAATATCAAAAGGGTAACCTTCTTTGTTATTCCATTCACGTGTCAGCAAGAAGTGGGTAATATTCAATAAATATGGGGAAGCTCCTCATAGCATAGCAGATATATGGTCCTGAAAGAGAGCATATTTTACAATTATATACATTTTTAAATTCCCATTTGTCCTAACCGCTTCCTAGTTGCATAGTTTTGAGAAACTTATTTAAACTTCCAAAGATGAAGTGGAGAAAACTATGTTTGCCTCATAATATCCCAGCCATGACTTTTTCAGCTTCAAATTACAGAAATCAACTCAGCTAGTTCAAGTTAAAAACAAAATAAATGGAATTTATTTACTGCTGAAAATTTTGCAGCACATCTGGCTTCAGGCCAAATGACATTTTCAGATCTCACTCTCTCCCCACTCCTTGCATTTGCTCAGCAGGCTCTCTCCATATGGGAGCCAATATGACTCCAGGGGTTTTTTAAAGCAAGAGAGAGTGCCTCTTTCCTCATATGTCTAATAAAAGTCCCCAAAAGGGATACTTTAGCCAGGAGATGTCATGCTCTGTTTGCCTATATCTAGGTTGTATGAGCATCCTTGGAACCGGGCAGTCATTTTAGTCCTACTTGAACCACTGATCTAGGAGAGGGAAAGAAGTGGTTCACCAGAAGAAGACACAGTTATTGTTATCAAAGGAAAAGGGAAGGGATTATGAAAAAGCAAAGAAACCAACAAAAAGCAACAACAACAAAAAATAGATCAGTACTAAACAAATCTGTTCTATGGAAGCAGGGTCTCACTAATTACCACCATGACATACCTCTGATTCTCAAAATCTGTAGAAAGATTCATAATACTTATTTATTATACCTGTGGCTCTCTCATGTTCCATGAAATATGGCATAATGTAGGCTCCTTACAAGGATTACATTTAGCTTTTTGGAAAAGAAACGTTAGGCTCCAAGATTTCTTGTCGTTATCTTTCACATCTAGGTTGTATTTTCATGATCTCACAATATTTGACATTTCTCTTGATTCCCCTCTGCCTCAACAGAATGTTCTTTTTCCATTTTTCTGTAACCCAATATATGCAGACTTGCCAAAATAGACAGTAATGGCACCAAGCTACTCCTTGAGCCACTGCTCCCTGAGGGGTGGCCAATGATGTTCATGGTTATATATTGTGGCATACATTTTAGGTTATTGACTCCAAGCAGAAGGGACTTCAAAGTGGATACAAAATATATATTTTACCACCACAGATCACACAAAAATATAAATTATGGTAAAAGAGAGCACAGATATGAATTTTTCAATGTACATGGGGAAAAGGCAGCATTTTCCTCCCATCTTGTTCTTTTGAGGAGCATATTGAAGTGAGGCAAACAAAGTCTTCTGTAAAATAATTTAATAAATATTTAGTCCTAAAATTTTATATTTTCGGTATCGAATTGGTAATTCGTAATGGGAGCTCAGAATTAAGGAAAGGGTCACTGCAGACTGTCATACTCGGGAGCCTTACAGTTGCACCATCCAGTCATTCAGCTAAACTATTTAAGGGGCATCCCCAGTTTCTTTCTTTTTAAAAAAATATATTTTATTGATTTTTTACAGAGAGGAAGAGAGAGATAGAAAGAAACATCGATGAGAGAGAGACATCGATCAGCTGTCTCTTGCGCATCCCCTACCAAGGGGCATGCCCTTGACCGGAATCGAACGCGGGTCCTTTCAGTCCGCAGGCTGACGCTCTATCCACTGAGCCAATCTGGTTTCGGCTACATTCCCAGTTTCTTAATGTGAGAATGGAAACAACTCTTGAAAGCAGTATATACTCAGTTTTGGGGGTATGTAAGGAACTGCACAGTTCTCATTTCAGATTATGGGTGCAAGCATTTTCATCAAATTTCTCATCCTCCTAAAGCTCTGAGTATAAAACAAACAAACCAAACACAATTATATTATTTCTGTATATAAATACCTGGAGCATATTTGATAATCGGAGAAGCGATTCTAGTGTATGTTGTGAGTAGGCGAGACCAGAGAAGCAACATTATTTTCAGTATTTCTTTATGGATTATTTCTTCTGAGTTAATTTCTCAAGGAACTCAGTCTAGAGAGGTATACCTTGATAGCTGTAATAGTGGGTACAGTGAAATATACCCCAGTGCTCTGTTCTCCCAGAATTTCCCTTACATTAGAGTTAAATTTCCTTCTTTTTCCAATAAGCCATATGAGGCAGACTGAAAAGTAAATGAGTAAAAACAAGAGTGACATGGCAGCTTGTGCTCTGAAGTGGTGGGGCATTGCAAATCTGGATCCTTAGCTGGTTAGAGGACTAAGTTGTTGCACATGAGTCATGAATTTTAGCTTTGCAGATACAGTTTCACTTTAAATTCTGGCCTTGCAGGACAAATTGAACTCTGGGTCACCTCGAGGAGATCCTTACTTCTATGTTACAGAATAGACAGATTAGATAGATAGATATAGATATAGATATAGATATAGATATAGATATAGATATAGATATAGATATATAGATATAATCTTTCTCCATTTGCTACTAGTTAACTATGACCCTGGCCAAGAAATATTTTGAAGAAGACTTTAATTTTCATTACCATTAACATGAGCATTCTTGTCTAAGGGTTCACAATTTCATGATCTTTAAAAAATTTATTTGGTCTTTTTAGGGTACCTCATTCTCTCTTCTTTTTATTTTACATTCATATTCCAGTGGCTTAACTTTCTCATCAACATGAGCCAGAGCTGCTGGGACTTATGTGTTCCTACCCTAAAGAAATACTAAGTCATGGACTGTGAAATAATCTCGCTCTGTTTAGCTAGCTTTAGGGAATTTATGGAACACATGTTTTATTTTACCCCTTATTTTTAAGTTACTTTACTTTTACTCAGTCATTAATATAAGCCATTTAAAATAGTATTTTTAAAATAAAGATTATACAAAAACATCAAAATTTATTTGGTAATTTTGACTGTAAATTTTCTCACTATGTAAAACTGTGAGATACACAAGTATCTGACTTACTAACAAGTTGGTAAAGATAAATGCATTATAAACCATTTCCTTGGACTTGGTGTCATGTCTTTATTTCATAGTGGTGCTTCTTAGTCCCAAAATCAGTATACAAATCACATCTAATGTTTAATTTATCTGAAATATAACTATAAACTAAACTAATATGTAAAAATGCTTTCTGAGAAAATTTTTCTGAGTTTCATTTTTAGGATGTCAAGGAGCTGGGTTGAGGCAATGAAAGAGGAGGGGGTAAGGGGAACATTTCTAATACTTTCAACAGCAAAGATACATTTATAAATAAATAAATACAGATAAAATTTCAAATTAAAAAAAAAGATGTCAAGAACACTTCTCATGTATAGCACAATGGAAACAACTCACTCACCTTTCCTAATCATCTGTTTGGTGGGTAGTATGATGAAAGAAGTCCACTAAGAAGAGATTATCAGTTGTGTTTATGACTATAATGAATGTACAAACAAAATGAAAATCAACAGCTTTCTCTAGGAAGCTCTGTTGGATGCTTTCCAAATACAAATGCACTAGAGTCTGGCTTTTGTATAAATTCTTGACCTGTGGAAAAGGTAGCAGGCCGGGCAAGAAAGTTCATTTTTAGTCCACTGGTAATATTTATAATAGCATATTTAACCACCTATTTGTTTACCTCCCTCTTTCCTAGCATACTGAGCAATTTAAAGCAAGACTATATTCAGGTCACAATGGTATCCATAGTTCTAACCACAATAACTGGCACATGGAAATACAGAATAAATAAATATTGGTTAATCAATGAACTGGGAATGGAGAGGAACACAAATAGAATTATAAGCATGCAAGATGGGGAATTTCAATGACAGAGGCTCATGAAGCTCAAGAACTGCCAAAGTATGAGGGCTCATAAACAATTTCTTTGTCTTCAGCTTTTTGCCTGGTTCGTGCCCCCTCCCTCCACCCCCGCCCTTCCCTCTTCATTTGGGATTTCTCTCTGACTATCTGTCTCCCCAAGCTTTGGGCTCTAGCCTGCCATCATATTATTCAGCCTTCTCTCATTCCTCTTTTTCTCCTTTTCTGCTCACTGCACCACAAAGTCTTTTTTGCTTCTCTTGAAGAGAAGTTTAATTATCTCCTCTCTTATTAGACCATGCCCTTATCATTTTACTCCTTGCACACTCAATAGAGTTGATCAAGGTAATTTCTCAAATTAAAACCAGAAAAACTCTGATACCATTGTTTAAATAATTAAGAGAACTCCTTCATTAATATATTTATCAAGCCTTTGTGACCTCACAAACTTAGTGCCAGGCATTATGCTGGACTCTTATGTACAAAGATGAAAAAGATGTTAAGACTGACCTACAAGTTACACTTTATGAAAAAGACAAAAAAGAAAAAAGAGGTAGTTTATTTATATATGACACACTGGTAGTAAAAATATTCCACAGGGCTTTATGTGTACACTAGGGAACTTGGCAGTAGCATCTAGTTGGCTTTCTGGAGAAGGTGACAACTGAGTTAAATCTAAAATGAAATGAAGTCTTATCCAGAGGAAGAGGTGGAAAGTTTTGGTAGGGATATGAAAAAAAAATTCCAAATAGAGCCAATGAAGGTGAGAAACAGCATGGCCAGTATAAGTACAGCCATGCTGTACTACTTTGAGTAGTGAGACTCTAGACTACTAACATAGTAAAGTATTTGATCTTAAGAGTGTCATATCTTTATGTCATAGTGGTGCTTCTTAATCCCAAAAGCAGTATACAAATCATCTCTAATGTTTGATTTATCTGAAGTATAAATATAAAACTAAACTTTATGTGTAAAAATGCTTTCTGTCACTGAAATATAACTTGGGACTCAGGGGAAAAGAAACCATATTGATAGGCAGGTATTTAGATCATTGAGTGCCTCTTAGATCACAATCAGTAGCTTGACCATTACACTGCAGATGTTGTAAGGAGGGGACTAATTAGATTACTTGGGTGGCAGAGTTAGACATAGACCTGAGGGAAAAGACACAACAGTCATGAGATGTGTTCAACATTTTATTTAGGGCAGTAATAGCAAGGGTGGAGATGGTAGGATATGAATTGGGCTATTTCTTAGAAGATAAAAAATCTGTACAATTTAATGCCTGGGTTTGGTGAGCCAACGGAAGGGTTATCTAAAGGAAACTGCCTATGATAGTGACTAACAATAGTTATTATAAGACTAGAGATAACTTCCTTTCAGATCCCTGGATGAAGTTTCATTGTTATCACCCATTAAGATATAGGCCTATTTTCTTTTTATGAAGAAAAGTTAGCAACTGTCCTTTTTAAAATATGTTTGTAGTGGTTGTTTTTGAAATCTGTCCATGCAAAATTGTATTCTTGATATATTGGCCAGTATTTCACATGGAATACATCAATATTTCCAATCACAATAAATATGCTATAAAGACAAGTTCAATGCCTATCTTAATTGGCTAACAGATATCAGGCTTATGGTGCTGTTTAATCCATTAGCATTAACAAGATAGAGATAGGTTTTATCAATACTGACACTTGTTCAGATCCCTTGGCCCAGGAAAATAAGAATTTACATTCATGACCAATACTTCTTCATTAACAACAGTATTAACTCCAGTAGTTTCAAACTCCAAAATTCTGATATCACACTGTAAAAGTCACTGCCAATACTTCACTATGTTAGTAGTCTAGAGCCTCACTACTCAAAGTGTTTTCTGTAGACAGTGCATCCATATCACCTTTCTAAAAAGGCAGCTACTTAGGCCCAACTCAGACTTACTGAAATAAAAACTTGCATTTTAGCATAATTCCAAGATGATTCATTTCCAAATTTTAGAAGCATTTATCTATAATGTTAGTTTGTCTGAATATTAATAGTATGTGGAGGACTTCCAGCTCCTGGCTAATGGCAAATTATCTTGAATGAGAATAATTTTCATGCTTAAAAAATAATAAATGTTGGAAAACTATTTTAAGGCATTGAAAAGTCTGGAGGCATAGAGAAATATTAAAGCAATTAGATTCTTTCTTTTTAAATTGAATTTATTAGGGTAACATACTATCTAATAAAAGAGTAATATACAAATTGGTCATACCTCCATTATGCCAACAAGCCACTAGCCAATCAATAGTGAGTATGCAAATTAATCCAACCAAGATAGCTGCAACCACAGAGCGAGAAGGAGGCTTAGGTTTCTCTGGCAATGGAGGAAGCCAACCTTCCTGCACACCCTGGCCACCCCTGGACTCCACTCAAGGCTACAAAGTTTCATTTATAGAAGATAAATAAATCCCAGATACCAGGGCCACCACTTGGGTTGCCAGGGGGTGTGGTCAGCCTGAAAACCACCACAGGTCCCTCACCCAGGCCAACCCATGCCCCAAGGGAACCCCCATCCTGATCCAGGACACTCTTCAGGGCAAACCATCTGGCCCCCACCTGTGCACCAGGCCTCTATCCTATCTAATAAAAGAGTAATATGCAGATTGACCATCACTCTAACACACAAGATGGCTGCCCCCATTTGGTCAAAGATCCTGCCCCTATGTGGACACAAGATGGCCACCACAGGATGGCCAGCAGGGGAGGGCAGATGGGAGGGACCAGGCCTGCAAAGGAGGGCAGTTGGGGATAATCAAGCCTGCAGGAGAGAGTAATTAGGGGTGAACAGGCTGGCAGAGGAGGGAAATTGAGTGTGGCCAGGCTTGCAGGGAAGGGTAGTTTGGGGGGACCCAGACCTGCAGACGAGAGCAGTTGAGGGTGACCAGGCCTGCAGGGGAGAGCAGTTAGAGGCAATCAGGCTGTCAGGGGAGCAGTTAGGCACCAATCAGTTTGGCAGGGGAGTAATTAGGGGATGATCAGGCTGGCAAGCAGAAGTGGTTAGTGGCAATAAGGAAGGCAGGCTGGTGAGCAGTTGGGAGCCAGGAGTCCTGGATTGTGAGAGGGCAATTGGACATTCCTCTTTGGGTCCCAGATTGGAGAGAGTGCAAGCTGGGCTCAGTGGGCTGAGGGACACCCTCTCTCGGTGCACAAATTTCATGCACCTGGCCTGTAGTTGGTTAATAAAATTATACATGTTTCAAGGATACAGTTCTACAATACATAATCTGTATATTGCATTGTGTGTTTGTCATCCCAAGTCTTGTCTTCTTCCATCAGCATTTATTTCCCATTTACTCTCTCTACTTGCTTCTTCTGACAATCACTGTACTGTTGTCTGTGTCCAAGAGTCTTTCTTTATTTTTCCCTTCACCCATCTTAATCAGGTCCCACCTCCCTCCTTGGACAATGAGATTCTTAATTGAAGAGAACCACTGCATTTATACAACTCTGAAGGTACTGTCAACACAGTGTGATGGCAGGTTAGGCAGAAAACTGGAATCCTAAGGAGTTTAGAGATGCCACCATAGCTGAAAATTAATACTAATAAAATTCCACAAAGTAGGAAACCATAGAAGGAGGTTTATAAAAATATTGATAAAAATTTCCTCAAAATCTAGGCTGATTTCTAAAATAGACCCATAGGCATTGAAACTCCAGGTTGCCAAAGGAAAAACAAGTAAAATATTGAAGGAATTTAGAGATTTCAGCTGCAGAGGCAACAAGGGAAATAATACATTATTTTACATTGTTTTAATATTTTATTAATTTTTTAATTATTGCTCTCCTTCTTACTTTGATATTATTTTGCTCTCCTTTTCTAGCTTCTTAAGGTGAAAACTTAGGTCATTGATTTTCTACCCCTTTTCCTTCCAATATAATCATGCAAGATTAATACATTTCCCTGTAAGAACTCCTTTTGCTGCATCTCATAAGTTTGGGCATATTGTAATTTCATTATAATTCAGTTGGAAATATTTTCTAGTTTGCCTATGATTTATTTTTTGACTAGATAGATATTTAGATGTGTGTCATTCATTTTCTTATGGGATAGAATATTATTGCTATTGACTTCTAATTTAATGCTATTGTGGTAATAGGACATACTTTGTATGGTATTAGCTCATTTCAATTTATAGAGACATGTGTCATGTCCCAAGATGTGATCTATCTTGATTATATATACCATGTAAATGCCAAAAATAAATATTCTGAAGTTATTAATAATACTATTCTTATAAATATCAATTCTATCTAAATAATTCACTGTGTTTCTAAGACCTCCTATGGTGGCTCCAAACTCTGTTCTCTTTCTTCAAGCCAGAAGTATTAAACATTCTCTTACTGTCCTTCATGAGGATGTGACTGGGATCTGCTCTTGAAAATTAACCCTCTGATGATACCTTCTGCCAAGTTTTAACTCCTCTCCAGAACCTGACTCCTAATTTTTCCTCTCCAAAACCCTTAGATAACTGTTGTTATTGTTGTTTTTTAATTTTCCAGAGTAAATAACTATTTTCTTTAGGATAGTTGATGTGATTAGGGCCTTACCAAGCCTGACCACATATAACAGAGGAAACTGTGTTTAGAGTTCAGTTACTAGAAATCAGGTTCTCCTTAAGACCAACAACACTGATATTTTTATTTTAGCATAATTCCAACATAAGTTGCATATATTATTTGTGCCATTTTGTCAAGTTATTGCCTCTTGGATAGAAATTCACCTTTAATAACCTGCAATAACGGAGACGGATCCTTTAAGCACTTCTCCTATGTAGAAAGCAAGATGCTGAATTTTAAGAGTAGAGGGTACTGGAGGGACATTGCAGGAGAAAGCACAGTCTCTTTCTCATCCAATGTGCTTTTGATTTTGTTTCTTCTTGCTTCTGCTGCATTATTGCCAGGGGCACATGTAGGTAGGGATGCTTATGACACTGCCCAAACCATTCACCTAGACTATATAATGCCTTAGTAAACTGGTAGCCCTCGCCCAGGCCCAGTGAACACCTCACTGTGCATTCCTGAAATGAGCACCGTGCCTCAGGCCTTTCACTACTCTACTTATAAGTAGCTCCCCAAGGCCGCAATGCCCTCCAAGCATCTATTTGCCAACCTGGGCGCTATCTGTGCTGCGGAGAAGTGTTTCCTACTGGCCAGGCATAGACTGGCTCTGATGCAGAAAAACCAAATAAACTTGGACATAATACACTCAAATCCAATTACACCTTCTGTAACCAAGTCTGAATATCCACAATTTGCCCTCATATAAGTGACAAGATTCTGAATTTAGAGCTGATTTGACAATGACATGGGGCATCTGTGAGGTGGGGAGAGGAGGAATGTGTTTTGCATGTAGAAGGAAAGTAACGATTTAAAAAAAATTTTGGATTGTGGTTGTTTTAAAAATTCTACAAATTGCTTTATACTCCTCCATTTAAAGGAAATGATGTTCATTCTCTTGCTGTTGAGTATATGATAGACTTGGTAAACAGAATATGACAGAAACTATGATGTGTCATGTTATGTATGAGATTAGATAATGAAAAGATTGCAGTTGCCATCTGGCATGGACGTTCTCACTTTCAGTTCACTTGTTCTGTGGGGAGCCAGAGCTTTGCCATAAGTTCACTCAGGCAGCCTATGGAGACTAAGTGTCACATGGTGAAAAGCAAGTCTCTGGCCAACAGCCTACAAAGCATCAGAGCCTGTGAACCCTGTGAGAGAACTTGGGAGTGTATTCTGTCTGAGCTGAACCTCCAAGTGAGACCACAGTTCCTGCTATTTCATGAAGGACCTTGAGGCAAAACAACCTACCTATGCCATTTTTGCATTCCTGACCCACAGACCCTGTGGGAAAAAAATAATGTCTTCAAACTGCTGTGTTTTCTGGTAATTTGTTACACAGCATTAGAGATCTAGTACAAATACAGAGAAAAGTAGAAAAGTCTCAAATCAATAGCCAATGCCTTCATCTTAGAAACTTGAAAGTGATGGCAAATTAAACACAAAGTAAGCAGAAGAAAATAAATCATAAGGAGCATAGATTGATTAAAGTATAGTCAGAAAGATAATGAAGAAAAAGGCAGTGGAGTCAGAAGTTTGTTCTTTGAGAAGTTAAATAAAATGGAAGAGGTAAAGAAAAAATACCGCAAGACTGATTAAAAAAATAAAATGAGAGAAGACATTCCAGTAATTAAAGTGAGGGAGGTGACATTCTTGAAGATCATTTAGGCATTAAAAGGGTAATTATGGAGTACAGTTATGTGGCACATAATGATTGGGTCAATGATGGACCGCATATATGATGGAAATCCCACCCTATATATAAAATCCTAATATGCAAATTGACTGAACAGCAGAACCACTGGCCACTATGATGTGCACTGACCACCACAGGAGCTGCCCCCTGGTGGTCAGTGCCTCCCACAAAGGGAATGTTACTCAGCCAGAAGCCGGGCTCACAGCTGGGGAGCACAGTGGCAGTAGCAGGAGCCTTTCCTACCTCTGCTGCAGGCAGGCAGTAAGGAATGAGGGGTCCTGGACTGCAAGAAGGTGCAGGCTCGGCTGAGGGACAACCGCCCCTCACCAAGTGCACAGAATTTTTGTATCGGGCCTCTAGTATGATTATAAGGGAGCTGAAAATTCCCATTGTCTACCCTGTTTCCCCGAAAATAAGACAGTGTCTTATATTAATTTTTGCTCCCAAAGATGCACTAGGTCTTATTTTCAGGGGATGTATTATGTTTCCATGAAGTGGGTCTTATTTTCGGAGGATGTCTTATTTTTCGGGGAAACACGGATAGTGATTTCATAGCCATTTTAACAGCATAACTCAGTGTTTCCCAAACTTCTCTCATGATGAGAATCACCTGGTGGAGTATTTAAAATACAGATTCCCGAATCCCAACTAAAAAGTACTAAACTAGATTTTTTGGGAACATATAGATAAAATTGTATAATTGTGCTTTAAGCTTAGTATCCTACCCCAGGTGATTCTCATCATGAGAGATGTTTGGGAAACACTGGTCAATGAATTCATTACTCGTGTGTTTGTGGTGATGCTAGTGTAACCAAACCTATGTCATTGTCATTCATATAAAAGTACAGCACATTATACTTGATAATGATACTAAATGGCTATATTACTGGTTTATGTTTTCACTACACTACTCTATTTGATTATTATTTTAGAGTGTACTCTTTCTACTTACATATAAAAAGAAAGTTTGCTGCAAAAGAGCATGCTGTGTTATACGAGCAGCAGCCTCAGTTTGTACTCACCACATCTTTAGACAGCATCATTTTCTCTTGATTTAATTATCAATTATCAAGAAGTCATACATTTCTGTTTGATTTAATCTCACATTGTTTTATAAATTTAATGTAGACTAAGTATACATTAACATTTTTATAAAGTCCAGTTTATAAAGTCCGCATAGTGTACAGCAATATCCTAGACCTTCATAGTCACTTACCACTCACTCACTAACTCACCCAGAGCAACTTCTAGTCCTGCAAGCTCCATTCATACTAAATGCACTGCACAGCTGTACCATTTTTATATTAGATATATTAAAAGACTGATAAGCAAATTGTCCTCTCGACAAGGTACTGGGAATTCAACCAGGGGACAGCGCTGACCAGTCAACCACCTGCAGCCCCTCCCCACAGTTGGCCAAGCCTGATCAGCCCCTACTGGGAGCTGGCCAGCTGTACGGACCCCACCCATGCACAAATTTGTGTATCAGGCCTCTAGTTATAGATAAAATTAAACCAATTAAAGTGTACAATTCAAAGATTTTTAGTATGTTACAGAGTTGGGTCACTGTCACCAGAATATATTTTAGAGCATTTTCATCACCACAGAAAGAAACTCTATCCATTAACAGTCACATCATTTCTGCCATCACCAGAAAACCACTAATATGCTTCTTGTATCTATAGATTTGACTATTCTGGGCATTTCCTAAAAATGAATCATGCAATATATGGTCCTTTATGATTGGCTTCTTTAAATTAGCAGAATGTTTTAAAATTTCATCCATATTATAGCATACTAGAGACCTAGTGCATGCCATTGTTATATGGCTAGGGGAGGTTCCTCAGCCTGACCTGGACCCCCTCCATTCTGGGAGCCCCTCGGGGGATGGACATCCCTTTTGCAATCTGAGACCTCTGGCTCCTAACCACTCACCTGCCTGCCTGCTCTAACCACTCTGCCTGCCAGCCTGATTCTCCTAACTGCCCTGCCCTGCTGGCCTGATTCCCCTAACTACCCTACCCTGCTGGCCTGGTTTTCCCTTTTAACTTAAAATAAAATCTTATCCCCTTCACACACAATTGTATTTGACTTCCTTATTGGCTTGTCCCTCTCACACAATTTTTCTCTCTCCTTTATATAACACTTTTTCCTACTGATTCATCATTTATAAACTTTTTTTCTTCCTTATTTCCTACTTCTGTTTCATCATCTTTCTTCCCATCTTTCTTCTACCCTCCCTCCCCACATTCCTTCTTTTCTTTATCTTTACCCTTCTCCACCCTCCCTTTTCTTTCCTTCCCTCCTTAATTTTTTTTCTTCACTTCCTCCCTCAGACCTGATTTGATTCCTCCCCCATTTCTTCCTTTTTCCCGTTCTCCTTTTAAGCTCTATTGGCTCCCCTTTAAAACTTCTTCCCTCCCTCTTTCTCTCTCATCCTACATTTCCCATACATTCTTCTCTAGTTACTTCCACTGTTTTATTATATATATATCTATCTACCTGCCTAATTATTCACTGTCATTTATCTTTTATTGTTTTTTGACTCCTATTTTAAAAATCTGCCCCCAATACACGATACTTGATTTTCATTATAGCAGTTCACTCATACATCCATTTTCATTATTGCAGTTCACTCATACATCCTCTTTCCTTCTTTAACGCTACTCTCAACAGACTCCTTTATAAACTTCTTTCCTCCCTCCTTCCCTTCTTAAAGCTTCTTCTTCTTTTTTTTTGGAGGGGGAGGGGGGAGGAGGGTTATTAACTCCCATCCCAGGGCTCAGCCCTGGTCAGGTGTTTACCATTCCCTTTCCCTGGCCTCTTTGTTGCTGTCCTTGCTTCCATCCACTGCCTAGGACGCCCGGCCCAGCAAGGGTGCCTGAGGCCTGTGCTTCCTGGGCACTGCTGCTGCAAAGCAGGAGCACCTCTGCCCAGAAAGCCTAAGACCCTCATCCACTCTGTCCAGGACACCTAGGAACCTTCCCACCAATGGCTGCCACTGCCCTCCTCTGCACTGTCTGTACCCAGTATCTCACCAGGTGCACCTGCTTCGCCTTCCCCTTGGTTGCCACCCCCTCCCACATGCAGCCCCATGTTTCTTTCCCTTTTCCATTCCTGCATCTTTTTCTTGTTCCCTTTCTGTATTTCTGTTTCTCCTCTTGGCCTGTCTGCATGCAGGCCTGCCTTCCTCTATGTCTCCTTTCTTATCCCCTCTTATCATATTCTATCCTACCCCAGGTCTTGCAGCTGCCTGAGCAGAGGGTGGGAACACTGGGAACACAGCCTGCTGATCTGGTTGTGATATAACACTGTAACGGACAATTTGCATATTCCATATATATATATATATATATATATATATATATATATATATATATAATTCTTTTTATTGCTAATGATATTCTGGTATACGAATATACCATATTTTATTTATTGATCAGTTGATGAGCATTTGAGTTATTTTCATTTTTTGACTACTATGAATAATGCTGTATGAACATTCAAAATAATTTTTGCACATCCATATGGTTTTATTTTTCTTGAATACATATCTAAGAATGGAATTCCTCAATCATATTGTACCAACATGTTTAGCATTTAACTTTTCTGAAGTGACTGCATAACTTTGCACTCCCACTCACAATGCTTCAGGGTTCCAATTTCTCCATATTCTCACCAACACTTCTTATTATCTGACTTTTTGATTTTAGTTATTTTTGTGGATATGAAGTGAGGTCTTATTATGGCATATATATTGCTCTCAGAAAGAAGAGAGATGGAGAGAGAGATATAGAAACATCAATGATGATAGAGAATCATTGATCTGCTGCCTATCAGAGTCCACAACCCAGGCATGTGCCCTGACTGGGAATCGTAAGATTTCTTCCTGGTTCATAGGTCATGTTCAACCACTGAGCCACACTAACTGGGCTATTGTTTTCATTTGTATTTCCCTAATGACTAATGATGCTAAGTATATTTTATATGCTTATTATGTCCTTTGGGGAAATGTCTATCAAAGGCATTTACCTGCTTTTTGAGGCACTGGTCATACTAATTGTCCACCTCAGCAATAAAAACACCTAACTACTGATATATCAAACAAAATTGTCAAAAACATTGTGCTGAGTGAATGAAAATGTAAAGGAGTTCATACTCTATGATCCCATTATCTGAACTTCTAGAGTAGGCAGAACTACATTGTGGTAAACACAAAAGCATGAGAATATTTACATCTGGAGGTCTGGCTAATGTAGAAGGAATATGAATGAACTATCTGGAGTGATAGTAATGTTTTGTTTGGGTAGAGATTTGGATTCCACAGGTGAACACATTTGGCAAAACTTAATGAATGGTAAGTTGATGTTCCTGCATATCTGTATTCTAAAACTACCTATAAACAAATATTTAACTCTAGGTAATGATAGGCAAACTGAAATGTTAATATGTATACTAAAGTGAGATGTGCTCTTCTTTACTTACTATGTAGGAATTTCTAAAATAATGGTATGTAGTTGTCAGAGATGGCGGAAGTGGAGAATCATTCCTTGAGGACTGATCCTGAGTGGAATTATTCTGACTCTGTTCTTTTTAGGAAGGTTTCCTTTAACTTTTTGAGACTACTCTCCATGTTTCTGGAGAACTCTGGTTCTTGCAGGATGAATCTTACTTTGTCTTCTAAATCAATGGGCTTCTTATATTGTTGCATGTATGTAATTTGGCTGTAGTTTGCATTGTTTTATTATTTGTTATTATTTGCTTGGTATTATTGATCTTTTGCTCTTTTCTCACAACAAGATTTTTAAAACATTTACAAATATAAGCAGAACCTTTTTATATTATAGTATATTTTTAACTAAGATATTATCCTATATAATAAAAGGCTAATATGCAAATTGACTGAACAGCAGAATGACCGGTCACTATGACATACACTTATCACCAGGAGGCAGATGCTCACTTCAGGAGCTGCTCCCCAGTGGTCAATGTGCTCTTACAGAGGGAGTGTGGCTCAGCCAGAACATGGGCTCATGGCTGGTGAGCACAGCAGCAGTGGTAGGAGCCTCTCCCACCTCTGCGTCAGCGCTTAAAAGATATCCAACTGACGACTTAGGCCCACTCACCAGAGTTCCCAGAGTGCAAAAGGGCACAGGCCTGGCTGAAAGACCCATCTTGAATACACAAATTTTTTGCACCAGGCCTCTAGTTGATATATACTATTATATTGGTTTCAGGTGTACAATACAGTTCAACCAAAATCTTTCAATTGTTCAGAAAATAATTATAAAATAATGATTCAATCTTTATACATGATATAAAAAATAAGTATAGTTAACAAACATCACCATCATTTTAATTTTTTGTGTGTGATGACAACTTTTAAAAACTATTCTCTTAGCATCTCTCATATATGCAATACAGTATTATTACTAAACCACTTTTACTAATTTCACCCATCCCTCCATCCCTAGTCTCTGGCAAACACTAACCTGTTCTCTGTATCTATAAGTGTGAGTTTTACTTTGTTTAGTTTCCACATATATTTGAGATCATTTAATACTTGTCTTTTTCTGTCTGATTTATTTCACTCAGCAAAAATACTCTCAAAGTCCTTCCATGTATCCATGTTGTCTTAAATGGCAAGATTTATCTATCTTATTTGAAAAAAAAATATTGACTCAAAGCTTTGGTCTATTTTTTTTAAGTTGGGTTATTTGTCTTTTATTGTTGAGTTGTAAGATTTCTTCATAGTTTATGGATATAATTCTTTGTCAGATATATAATGTGCAAATATTTTCTTTCATTCTGTGGATGTCTTTATATTTGATATAAATTTATTTTTTTCTTTTTCTTCTTTAAAAAATATATTTTATTAATTTCATAGAGGAAGGGAAAAGGAAAGAGAAGAGAGAGAATCACTGATCGGCTGCCTCCTGCATGCCCCCCACTGGGGACTGAGGCTGCATCATGTTGCATATGCCCTTGACTGGAATTGAATCCAAGACCCTTCAGTCCACAGGCTGATGCTCTGTCTACTGAGGCAAACCAGCGAGGATTACTTTTTCTTCTTGTTGGTATTAAGACTTCATTGTTACCGAAACCGGTTTGGCTCAGTGGATAGAGCGTCGGCCTGCGGACTGAAAGGTCCCAAGGTTTGATTCCAGGCAAGGGCATGTACCTTGATGTGGGCACATCCCCAGTGGGGAGTGTGCAGGAGGCAGCTGATTGATGATTCTCTCTCTCATTTATGTTTCTAACTCTCCTATCCCTCTGTCTTCCTCTCTGTAAAAAATCAATAAAATATATTAAAAATAAAAAAATAGTTCATTGTTAAATTTTATTTATCTATTTTTAAATTTTTTATTGAATTTATTGTGGCAACATTGGTTAATGAGGTTATATTGGTTTCAAGTGTACAATTCTGAAATACATTACCTGTATATTATATTGTGTGTTCACCACCCAAAGTCAAATCACCCTCCATCATCATTTATTCTCCCTTTACCATCTTCTACCTCCCCCCACCTCCCTTTCTCTCTGGTAATCACCATACTGCTGTCTGTCTACAAGGTTTTTTGTTTGTTTATTTTTTTCTTAACCCCTTTACCTTTTTCACCCAGACTCCCAGCCCCTCTCTACTCTTTCATCTCTCAGCCTGTTCTCTGTATCTATGGGTCTGTCTCTATTTTGTTAGTTTAATTTTGTTCATTAGATTTCACATATAAGTAAAAATATATGGTACTCATCTTTTTCTGACTAGCTTATTTCACTTAACATAATACTCTCTAGGTATCAATGTTGTAGGTCACTTGATGATACAATTTTCAACACAATGGTTCTAATTTTAGTAAAATCCAATATATCTATTGATATTTTTTGTCAATTGTTCTTTTAGGATCATGTCTAAGAAATCATTATATAACTCAAGGTTACAAAGATTTACTCGTATGGTTTATTCTGAAAGTTTTATCATTTTTGCTCCTATATGAAGATCTCTGATCCATTTTCAGTGAATGTACAGTTGTCCTCTTCCTCCTTCTTCAAGTCATCTTTCCTTAAGATGTGTTAGCATAAGAGGTTCCTAATCAGTATTAGGGGCCTGTTTTTGTCACTTTTGGGAAAGTGAAAGTCAGGCCATGTCTATGTGTGGACTTCTTTGAATTTGTCCAGCGTGGAGTTTATAGAACATTTTGGATCTGTATATTAATGTTTTTCACTTAGTTTGGTATGTTTTTAGATATTATATTTTCAAATAGTATTTCTGCCCCATTCTTCCTCTCACCTTATTTAGGATAGTCATTTTGCATTTCTTAGTACAACTTGATGGGGCACTACAGGTCTCAGAGGTACTGTTCATTTTTCTTAATTAATTTTTTTCTGTCCCAGAAAAAAATTTTGGACTATATCAATTGTCCTTTTTTCAAGTTTGCTCATTATTTCTGCTACTTTATGTTTATTCTAGAACCTATATAGTGAATTTTCGGATTTTAGTTATTGTATTTTTCAATTCCAGAATTTCTATTTGTTTTTTCTTTTTTATAATTTGTATCACTGTTGATATTCTTTATTATCAATGATGAAAATTATTCTTTTTTAAAAATTCTGTATTGTTTAAAGTATTACATATAGTATTACACATGTCTCTTTTTCCCCCATTGACCTCTCTCTTGTCACCCTCCCCTCCCCCCACTCCCCCCTCCCGCACATACCCCCACCCACCTAGTGTCTGTGTCCATTGGTTATACTTATATGCATGCATACAAGTCCTTTGCTTGATCTCTTGCCCACCCCTCTTTCCCCTGTCTTCCCTCTGAAGTTTGACAGCCTATTCAATGCTTCTCTGTCTCTAGATCTATTTTTGTTCATCAGTTTATATTGTTCATTATATTCCACAAATGAGTGAGATCATGTGACAGTTATCTTTCTCTGACTGGCTTATTTTGCTTAGCATAATGCTCTCAATGTCCATCCATGCTTTAATTCTTTAGACATGCTTCTTTAGGTTTGGTTGTTGTTTGTTTGTTTTTAATACAGGCATACTAGCTGGATTAAGTCTCTGTCTAGTTAGGCTAACATTTGGATCTCCTTAAATATAGTTCCTATTGATTGAATTTCTTTATGTGAATGGGCAATACTCTTGTGTGTCTTGTAATTTGTTGTTGTTATTGAAAACTGAATGTTTGGGATAATATGGTAACTCCTGAAATTTCATTGTTCCTCTTACTCAAATTTGTTGTTGTTTTGCTATTTGTTTAGTGATTTATCTAGGCTAATTTTATGAAGTCTATATTCCCTATAATGTACTGTGGAGGGCTGCTTGGGAAGGCACATGGGCATTTCTTTAAATTGCTGTCAGACTCTCTGAGACTAGGAGAGCTGCATCTTGGATACACATTTACCCAAGATGGCAGATGGTGTAATCAGCTTGGCCTTCATATCAGCCTAGGTGTTGGCAGAGGCGGGTCTAGATATGTATATCCAGTCAAGCCATAGGAATGCTAGAGCCTACTTAAGAATGCAAATAAGCTCCTTTGATCCTAAGTTTTTGGTGATACTTGCGGGTATTGGGGGTATAAAATAAATATGCTGTGTGGCTCAGGGTCCCGGTAGTCCTTCCACTCCATCAGAGAGAATGGTGTCCCACCCAGTTGCCAGCTTTTAAATCTATTTCCCTTCCTTTCTTTCTTCCTTCCTTCCTTCCTTCCTTCCTTCCTTCCTTCCTTCCTTCCTTCCTTCCTTTCTTTCTTCCTCTTTCTTTCTTTTCTTTTATTATGTCTCAATTCCTGGCAGCCTCTACTTAGGACTGGTTCATTCATCTCTCTTTCAAAGCTGGATGAGAAAAAGGGAGATCCCCACCATATCTGGCCCCCGTCACATCTTGCCCCTACAAATGTACTGCCACTGAAATTTCTACTTGATTCACTTAATACTCATCTAATGATTGGTCAGAGATTTCTTGAATGTTGTGGCTAAAACATGCCTTCAACACATAGACTATTCACAACTCTGCCTTATCCTTCTCCACCTGTTTATAGAGTGCCACATCTAAGATTTTGGGGTCTTTCTTGGGAATGTGCACAAACTCTCACATGCACATAGACTTCTACAACTTCAGCTACAGCTATGTTAGAGATTTTCAAAAATTACTATGGACATTTTGTTTCACAAGTCACTTTTTAAATTGTTGTCTATCTCTTATTTGCCTCAATTGGTATTGCAGACTTAAGAGCCTGCAATGATTTAAAAAAAAAAAATTGCCATTGTTTTTTTCAGCAAAGACAATAGGGCTAGAGGTTTTATAATGCAATGAGCCATAAGTTAGGTTAAATAATGACAATGTCCTGTAAATCAGGATTTTCTAGATAGATGCAATATAAATCTAATACTGACAATTATCTGGAAAAGTGTCACTTTTCGATTTATCGTTATTTTCTGTGTTCTAAGCACCCTGTTTTTCACCACAATTTTGGTTATGAGGCTACTTGTTTTCAGGGCTACTATGGAACTTTTAATTGACATTATTAAATTATATCTATAGAGAGGGAATGAGAATAGGCCAAGCATAAAAATAAAAAAAAATTCTGGTTTGGTTTCCAAGGTACAACAGTTTTTATTTTATAAAAACAACAACAAAAACAAACAAACAAACAAAAAAACAAAAAACACTTTTCTCATTGTCACAAGCCTATGGATGATTTTCAGAGTATTGAGAAAGTTGATTTTGACTATTTTTTTCTAGAGTTTTTATTAATTTTTACTGAGGAAATGATTCACAGAGGTTCACAGTGTGTCATTTGGAAAACCCTATCTCTTTATTTAAATTTAAAATATGGAAATTGAAAAATAGATTCTAAACTTTATTTGGAAATACAAAGGAACTTGAATAGCCAACATTTTTGAGAAAGGACTGGAAGACTAGCAATGACAAAATGTAAAACTTATAACAAAACAATAGTTATGAAGTCTGAATGATATTGATTTCAAATAGATATGTAGGTAAATAAAGTAGAATAGAGAGTTAAGAAATAATTACAAATCAATATGGACAACTGCTGTTTGACATAGTTGCAAAGCCAGATCAGTGAAGAAATAGTAGTATTTTCAATATATAATATTCATATTAAAAAATTAAAAACTTCAATTTATACCTTCACTCCATATAAAAAAAGCTAGCACAAAAAGGGCTTTTGAACCTAAATATAAAATTCTCAAACTAGGTAAGTTCTAAAAAAAATAGGGATTTTTTGTGATTTGAGTTTAGGAGATTTCTTAAATATAACACCAAAAGCATAAGCCACATTTTAAAAAAAGAAATTTAAACTTCATATAAATTGGAAACTTTTTGTGTAATCAAATCCTATATAATAAAAGGCTAATATGAAAATCAACTGAATAGGGGAACGACTGATTGCTGTGATGTGCACTGACCATCAGAGGATGGGAACTTAATGCAGGAGTTGCCCCCTGGTGATCAGTCAGCTCCCACAGGGATAGGTCCACTCAGCTCCAGAAGCCCTGAGCTGGGCTCATGGCTGGTGAGCACAGCTGTGGTGGTGGGAGCCTCTCCCACCTCTGTGGCTACACTAAGGATGTCCGACTGAGGGTGTATGCCTGCCAGGGAGCTCCCCAGAGGGCCTAAGATGTCAGTCACGCATCCCCCAAGGGCTCTTGACTGTGAGAGGATGTAGGCTGGGCTGAGGGTTTCTCCCCCTGCTCCCTGCTCTGAACACACAAATTTTGGGCACAAGGCCTCTAGTATATACTAAAGTATTTATATCCAGAATATATACAGAAGAATTAAGCACAGCTCAGGTGGTTGAACATTGCCCTGTGCACTGAAAGGTTTCCATTTTGACTCATGGTCAGGGCACATACCTAGATTGTGGTTCAATCCCTAGTTGGGGCTGGTATAAAAGGCAACAGACTGATGTTTCTCACATCAATGTTTTCTCTCTCTTCCTCTCTCTCTCTCCCTTCCTCCCTCTCTTTTAAGTCCTTGGGTGAGGATTTAAAAAGATGAGTATTTTTTAAGCTACATAGGATAAAAATCAAATTAGTAAAAAAATCTGATCTGAACAGACATTTCATTATAAGATAAAAATAAAACTATAATGCAAGGTATATTTTTTGAACTGCTAAAAATAAAAACACTGACTATACCTTTATGGGAAGTATTTGGAGAAACTGAAACTCTCATACAGCTTGTGAAAATGTAAAAGAGAGCAACTACTTTGGAAAACAGCTGGCAGTTTTTGAGGAAAGAATTAAACATACTTCTACCATATGATATAGTTATTTCACTCCAAGATATTTATCCAAGAGAAGTGAAAGACTATGTTTATACATAGACTTGTACATGAATATTCATACCAGCTTTATTTGTAGTAGCCTAAAACAGGAAAAAAATCAGTTTCTATCAATAGATGAATGGATATGATGTAATAGCATCCATCAATAAAAAGAAATAAACTATTGATTCATGAATGCAAAATGAATGACTCTCAAAACAATTGCATTGAATGGAAGAAGCTACACTAAAATTATATACTTTATGGTTTTATTAATATTAAGTTCTAGAAAAATGTGAACTATAATGATGAAAATCAGATCAATTTTTTTGCAGGATAGAGTTGGGGAAATGTGGGAGGATGAATTACAAAAGAACATGAGAAAAATTTGGGGAGTGATGCATAGTTCAATTAGTTTAACTGTGGTGATAGTTTCATTGCAGTACATATTTCAAAGCACCAATTTATCTACACTAAATATGTACAATTTATTATAGATCAATTATACTTTCAATAAAGTTGTTAAACTAATTTCAGCCATTTTGAGAATTTATATATATATATATATATATATATATATATATATATGTGTGTGTGTGTGTGTGTGTGTGTGTATATATATATATATATATATATATATATATATACTGTATATATAATCTTCACTGAAGTATATGTTTTATTTGAGAGAGAGAGTGAGAGAGAGAGAGGAAAGGAGGGAGGAAGAGAAAGAAAGAGAGAAATATCATCAATTGGTTGTCTCCCAAATACACCCTGACTGGGTACTGAATCCACAACCCAGGTATGTGCTCTGACTGGGAAGCAAACTTGCAACCTTTTGTTGTATGGGATGAAGCCTCAATCAACTGAGCCACCCAGCCAGGGTGAAATATATTTTTTTGTAGTAAGTGATAAACAATATTCTGGGATTTGAAAAATGTATGCAGTATCATTAGTCATCATGATAATAAAATTTAAAACCATAATTATAGAATGACAATATATGTGAAAAATAAACCACATATCAGTCACAAGTTCCCTTCCTCACTCAGTCCACAGTCATAGGACAAAAATTCTACCCCAGAATTCTGGGGTCTCAGCAGCCCTTGCCCAAGCTCACTAATAAGGTGGAGGCTTTATCACAAGAGAGTCACTCCAAGAAGACCAGAGGTCATTATACTTTCCAAGCACTGTTTTTGTCACTCTGAGAAAAACTGGCCACTGTCCCTGCCCCAGGTCTGGAATAGTGGGTTAGAGATTTTTCCCAGCAAGAGACCATTCACAAGAACAGATACTCTGAAGCTCTTTCTAAAGAAATGTCTTCATGTAAAACAAAGGTCGGGGATGTTTAAGCCTGAGGATGCTCTCAAAAACAATGAAGATTTTTGTAGTTAACAATTTAGAGGAGTATTATAACTTCATTACCACTACAGCTAAACCAAGGAGAGTTGGTTTACTAGAAATAAGCATGGAAAGAGACAACTAAGAATATACCCTAGGGTCAGAACAAACTTTAAAAAATGGCCTCAAAACATCCCTGTTAAGGAGCCCAATTTAATTAAAGCAGACTGTAGAACATTTTTCCAGGGCATTAGTGAAAACAATAGAGCAATCAGCTGAACACTAGTGGAGACTAACACTAGGGTATGATACAAACATGGATAGACAGTTTAAATAAGAGATCAGAGAAAGAGACAAAGAAAGTTGAGTCAAAATCCCTGCCATATCAGGTTGACTGTGCCCTTGTCCAAGCCTGCTTCCTTTGAAGTGTGACATTAGAGACTCCACAGTTTAGGAGAAATAGACTTAAATCTAGTCTACTCAGAAAATATATAAAAATAAGATAATAAGAAACCACGGGAGTTTATTGAATCCACAGTTGCTATATTATATTCTCTAAAATGTCTAGTTGTCAGCAAGAAATTATGAGATATGCAAGTAAGCAGGAAAAGGTGATAAGCACAAAAATAAAAGTAGGCAACAAAAATGGCCAGGGAAAAGACCCAATTGTGGAGCTGAAGAGAGAAAAATTTAATGCAGTGATTATAAATAGTTTAAGAAGCAAATTAAATGTGTGTTTTTCTAATAGAAAAGGAATGTATGACAACAATGCCTCATTAAATAAAGAATGTCAATAAAGAGTTAGAAATTACAAAAACATTACAGATAAAAATTCTGGAGTTGGAAAGAAATAATTGAAATAAAGAATTTACTAGAGGGGATGGGCAGTATTTTTGAACAGGCAGGATAAAGAGTAGGGGAACCTGTAGATAGATTAATGGAGAATATATATATTTCAAAGAATTGAGAGGAAAAAGAATCAAAAAAAATTGAAAGAGCCTCAAAAAAAAAATGTGGGGCACTGTGGGGCCCCTATTCACAGTACACCAGATGCTTAAGGCCAGTTGGAATATAGAGTCCCTGTTCAGAGTATGCCAAATAGTCAAGACCACTCAAGGCTACAAAGTTTCAATTATAGAAGGTAAACAAATCCAAACAGAAATGGCTTCTGGCCCCAGAAAGAGCAGGAGGCTTGGCTCTGCTCCAGGCTACAAAGTTTCAATTGTATAAGGTAAATAAATTCCAGATACCAGGACCATTTCTTGGGCCGCCAGGGACATGGCTGGCCTGCAAACCACTACAGGCCCCTCGCTCAGGCTGCCCCACGCCCCAAGGGAACTCCCACCCTGATCTGGAACACCCTTCAGGGCAAACCATCCGGCCCCCACCTGTGCACCATGCCTCTATCCTATCTAATAAAAAGAGCAATATGCAGATTTACCATCACTCCAATACACAAGACAGCTGCCTCCATGTGATCAAAAATTCTGCCCCCATGTGGACATAAGATGGCCACCACAAGATGGCCAGCAGGGGAGGGCAGTTGGGAGGCACTAGACCTGCAAGGAAGGGCAGTTGGAGGCAATCAACCCTGTAGGGGAGGGCAGTTAGAGGTGACCAGGCTTCCAGAGGAGGGAAGTTGGAGGCTTACAGTCTTGCAGGGAAGCAGTTAGACATCAGTCAGGCTAGCATGGGAGTGATTAGAGGGTGATCAGGCTGGCAGGCAAGAAGCCATTAGAGGCAATCAGGAAGGCAGGCAGGTGAGCTGTTGGGAGCCAGCAGTCCTGAATTGTGAGAGGGATGCCCGACTGTCCATTTAGGCCTAAACGGGCAGTCGGACATCCCTCGAAGGGTCCCAGATTGGAGAGGGTGCAGGTTGGGCTGAAGGACACCACCACCCCCTCCCCCCTTGCATGACTTTCATGCATTGTGCCTCTAGTTGTTTAATAACATCTATTTAGCCTCCAAGTATTTTATTTTATTTTTTCATTTTTTTTATTGTGGTTGATTTCTAATTTAGTTTGAAAGGTTTTAAGTGAGTTTCTGGGTTTATATTGGAAGGTTAGTAGATAGAATTAACTTTGTCATAGAATGTTTTCATATAAAGATAAAACTACATTATTAATTAGCTATAAATAAAGGGAATACCAAAAGGAGCAGAACTGTGTACTAGTTCTCTCTCTCTCTGGAGGCTACCGTATTTGAATACATTTCTTAAAGCATATTTTATACTTTCTCTGTGGAAGTGACCTCAGAGTCTGAAGGTGAAGAGATATGTCATCTTTCCCTTTTTTAAGAAAAACTTTGTAAGTTTATTTATTTTTTCTACCAAAAAAAGGATGAATCTCTAAGAAAATATTTTCCACTAGGAGCAAAGCTGGAGAAACATATACTCAGGTAGGCTGAAACAGAGATAATTTAAAGCAAATTGCTAAAGGTGTTTTAGACTCAACATCAAATAGGTAAATAAATAAGCTCTTTAATTTCAGTTTGAAAGTAAAAATGTGATTTCCTTAAAAAGGAATGATGAGTTATAGGTTACTAGGAAATGATTTAGAAAAACACACACTATTTTATTTTATTTGTTTTTGTGTTTATGGTGATAAGAACACTTAACACAAGATCTACTCTTTTGACAAATGTTTAACTGCTCGATGCAGTATTATTAACCATATTATGTTATTAGCTATATTGTTGGCACAACACTAAATAGTAGATCTCTAGAGCTTATCTGTCTTGTGTAACTGAAACTATATTTTCCTTGAGACCAGTAACGCTTCATTTATTGGTTTGCTCTAAAATATTTTTCCAAAAAAGTGTTGTTTATTTTAAGCTTTGCTAAATATCATTCAAGTTTGGCTATTTTTACAGAGAAAGCTGTATTTGAACTGAATTGGTAATCATGAACATAAATACTTCAATATTTATGTAATGTCTGGAGAGAAGCTTTGTTCTTGAGGATAACTATGCAATATATACATGCTACAACCTTGTATAAGAATGTGAATTAACAGGTAAGGTTTTAGAAAGTAAAATGACCACAATGACCCTGAAATTATGTTATAACAGACATGAATTGCCCTAGCCAGTATGGCTCAATGGATAAAGTGCTGACCTCCGGACTGACAGGTTCTGGGTTAGATTTCTGTCAAGAACACATGCCAGGGTTGCAGCCTCGACCCACAGTAGGGGGCCTGCAGCAGGCAGCTGATCAGTGATTCTCTCATCATTGGTGTTTCTATCTCTCTCCTTTACCCTTCCTCTCTAAAATCAATAAAAACATATTAACACACACACACACACACACACACACACACACACACACACACACGGCATGAATAGCATGCTTTACTTTACTAAACTTCATGATGTTATTTTTTTCATTCACATCTGGAATTTGATCAATGTTTACTTAACATTTTCATAAAGAGTAATACCCTTTTCAATGTTATAGATTTTCATGCTTATAAAAAATTTTAGCATTTTTATTTTCTCCATTTAAGACAGCAGTGCAATCCAAATGAGAGTGTGAACAGCCCCAGAATGGTGATAATAGAAAGGAGTCAAAGAATTGTTAAGAATTTGACCTTTACTTTCACACACTGGACTGGTTACTCTTCTTTTTTGTAACTGATTTTCAGTCATGGAAATTTATCTTCTTCTTGCTATTCATTAAAGTTTTAATTTAATATTTATTTTAATAATATAAAGGAATGAATGAAAATGACTTTGAATTAGAATTGTTTAGTATCACTATGTGTTACTTTGGTTTCATAATCTTTAGGGACTGATTATTTCCTTTGCACATTTCCCATTTTAAAATTCCGTGACAATTTCAGCTTTCAAAATAAAGAGGCATAAAGTTTTCAAGACAGGGTTTTCTAGTTGGGTTAGCTCAAATACTTGGGATTGTATTATTAATATCTTATTGCCAGCCAGTACTTTGACTGGCATACATGTTTGTAAGTGACTCAGTTCTATATACAAAAAGGTAACCATTTCAAATCTGGTTTGTCCTCTTGGGAATATTTGATCTTAAATCATAGAATTTTTTCTCTCATTAGGCCAGAGGTCATTGAAGCTAGTATACTTCTCTCATTTTTGGCAGACAGGAGAGTATCCTTCCTAGGTAGGATAGGTATACATTTCATTCATGTTCTTAGAATAGCAATTGAGCTGCAACATAATATTGCAGTGTGGTATCATGCAAAGAGGCTTGTATTTGGGGTTAAATTATTCTCTGAAAAGAGAAAGATGAGCATAGGTCCAAAAATAGCTGCATTTGATTCTTAGTTCAGTTACTTGTGAGCTGTGAATTTGAGTAAGTTATTTAGCATTTTAAGCCTGTTGAAGTTCTCTGTTAAATGATGATGATACTGACCTTATTAGGTTATTTTGAGGAATAAATGAAGTGAATGAATATGAAAAATTGACCACATATGTATTTAACAAATATTTTCTAGTACTATATTCTTTTTAAAAAATGGTGTGCAACTTGATAGCATTGCTACTTTTATGTTATTACATTTACATGTCAATATTAAGTTTGCTTATACACAAAACTGAGATATTATTATTAAATCATTCTTAGAACTTTGAATTAAATAATGTTTTCAGTATATTTTGTAAATGAACAAACCAGCAGTGTTAACTGTGGAGATATCTTAACACAGTATCTCAGTTGGAATGATAATGATAATAATTGACATTTATTAAGCACTTTTTATGTTCTTTGTACCAAGTATATTTTATATAATTTAATTCATGTAATCATTGAAACAAATCTATAAATTGGTTGAGTTTGCAATGTATCTATCTATAAGGTAGATATTACTATTATCTCAATTTTATTTATTTATTTATTATTTTTAATATATTCCATTGAATTTTTACAGAGAAGAAGAGAGAAGGATAGAGAGTTAGAAACATTGATGAGAGAGAGTCATCCATCAGCTGCCTCTTGCACCCCCCTCCCCCCACCAGGAATGTGCCCGCAACCAAGGTACATACCCCTGACTGGAATCGATTCTGGGACTTTTCAGACCGCAGGCCGACACTCTATCCACTGAGCCAAACCAGTTCTGGCTATTATCTCAATTTTACATATTGGGAAACCTGGATCATAGAAAGATTATACAACTAATAAGGGTGTGAAGCAAGAGTGTATAAACTGTAATATTAGCTCAGACATTCCATCTGGTTATAGGGCTATATACTTCAGGTAATATTGGGGTGAGATACAGATGAGTGGGAGTTGACTTCAAATTCAGAGAGTAGAAAAAAGTAGAGGAAAGAGATCACAAAATGTATGATGTGAGTGAGAAATACTTATAAAATGGATTAAAGAGAAGGCTTTATGTTTGGCCTGATTGGAAGCTGTTGATAGAGGGATGATATATGCAGGCTAACTAGTAGTTGAGCAACCTATGTGATTGGCTAGGGTTACATTTTTGGCTTTTTCTGGTTGGGTCTAAGTTGAAAGTGGAGACACAAATTAGGGAAGCTGTCAGTTTTTTAATCAAGCCCTGGCCATTTTAGGCCAATTGTTATAGAAGTCTTTGTTTTGCTTCAAGGATTGCCACTAGAGATAGCAATGTCTGTTTCTATAAGTTTGACTTACAGAAGGCTGACTTCCTGGGTTGTTGATTATAGATTGCACTTGGTTTCCTGAGTAGGTTGCTGCAGGTTGTGGATCAAAATTCTGTTTTTATGTATGGTCTGACCATTGTCTGTTCGTATATTCAATTTCTCAATAGATTTGAAACTAAATATAAAACTCCCCTATCTATGGGAAAGAAAACACACACACAGAATAAACAAATTTAAAAAAGAATATTGGACTGTGAAAAATAATTATAAAACATATGACAACATAAAATAACATGTTAATATATAATCATAAAAAGAGTTTTAACAACTTATAAAGAAATTATTAAACATCTCAATAAAAAGTAAACAGGGTAATAACAGCTAATTAACACATAGCAGAAAAAATATATATGCATATATATCACTTCAATTAAATTAAAATTTAATAAGGTTTAACTTTTAGTTTATTACATTGACAAATTTTAAAATAACAGACCAATTGAGTGTCAGCATGGGTTAAAAGAAACACTGGTACACTGCTAATGGTAGTCTAAATTGGTCCAACTTTACTGAAAGGCAATTTGGCAGCTCTATCAAATGCCTTAAAAATATGCCTTTTTGGTAGGGCCAGTAATGCTCTTCTAGAAATTTATCCTAAGAAATAATGAGGCAAATGCACATATATGAAGGGAGAATAGATGAATTCAAGTCATATAGTCTATGATTCCCACTATAATAGATTAATCAAATAAATTATGGTACATTAAATATGGTCCTTAAAACGATGATACGAAAATATATTAAGTAATGTAGAAAGAGATGTATTAAGTCTTAAATTAGCATAATCTAGTTGAGAAAACATTCTGAAACACTAAACATCTAAAAACTAACTTTCGTATTTCAATGGATCACTGATTTTGAAAATGTTTCAATACTATTATTTTGTTTAACAGTAATTTCTAATTTTCAACAATGAATGAATATATGAGTATATCTGAAAAATAGTATTAGTGCTTTTATAATACAAACTATAAAAAAGAAAACATATAACCCTAACTGGTTTGGCTCAGTGGATAGAGCATTGGCCTGTGGACTGAAAGGTCCTAGGTTTAATTCTGGTCAAGGGCATGTACCATGGTTGTGGGCACATCCCCATTGGAAGCTGTGCAGGAGGCAGCTGGTTGATGTTTCTCTCTCATAGACGTTTCTAACTCTCTATCTCTCTCCCTTCCTCTCTGTAAAAAATCAATAAAATATATTAAGAATATTAAGTTAAAAATCTATAGTTCACAATCTTTCCCAGTAGAAAATACCTATTGATATTCTAAAAAATATTCTAATTGGTTTTTAGAGAGAGAGGGATATAAAGATAGAAACACTGATGAAAGAGAAGCATTGATGGGCTGCCTCCCACTTGCCCCCTACTGGGGATTGAGCCAGCAACCCATGCATCTGCCCTGACCATAAATCAAATTGGCAACCTCTTGGCTCACTGGTTGATGCTCACCAACTGAACCACACCAGCCAGGCCCTATTGACATTTTAAAAAGTAACCCACGCACATTATGGCAACATTTAAATTAATGTTCAAAAAGTTTATAATGAGTTAGCTGCTCATCTGTCCCTCCTCCAAAGATAGTTTTTGTTAACAGGATCTTACATATAATTTGGTAACATTTTTAAAGGCAGGAAGAGGCATCCATAGATCAAAAAGAGGGGAAAAAATTAACCAACAATTCTGAAATTAGTTGGCCCAGAAAATAAGCTCCGCTTTCAGTTTCTCTTTAGCTCTTGTCTAAATTCTCAAGTTTCCAACACATTGGCTTCATATTAGAGTGCTCTAAATCTTTATCTTAAAATTTATATTAAAAATATAACTTTTCCAGAGAACCAAGATGGCAACCTAGGTAAGCACCTAAGCTGCCACCTTGCACAACAATTTAAAAAACAACAACAACTAAAATCAAAACGGACTTCATCCAAAAACACAGGAAAGCTGGCAGAGTGGGAAATTTACAACTAGATAGAAGGAGAGGGGCTCAAGGATCAGAATGGAGCCACTCCTGCTTGTGTGTGCAGAGAGGAAGTGCAGCCAAATGCCTGGTTGGCATGAGAGGAGGAATTCCCAATTGCACTGAACCCTTTCTGACTGTACTGAACCCCAACCCCTGCTGAAACCCCGTGGACCCAGGCTCATATGGGTGGAGTCTGGACTGTAGAGAAAGACACCCAGAGACTCAGAGACTGGGAGACTGGGGGAACCGGGAAATGCAGCAGGCAGGGTCTATAGTCTTGTGCGAGTGAGTAAGCGCAGAGGTCTGACCTCGGAGGTTGCCAAGGCCTCTCTGTAGAGGAAGGAGTCAGAAGCTCCAGACTACAGAGGACCAAACCAATTCCAGGCAGGCCCCTGGGGCATCCACACTCTTGCACAGGGAATCTGGGACAGTCAGGCAGAAACTCAGAGGAGCCATGGAAGGCAGAGGTCAGGCGGAAACTCAGGCACATGCACAAGGGCAGGGTGGAGGGAAAGCCAAGACTGTCAGCTCAGCCCTGAGACTCCATCCCACCCAAGCTGAGCACAGAGGCTTCTACAATTTTGCAAATCTGATTCTATAAGATTGTCTCCATTACAGAAGATATCCCAAAGTAGACACAGCTGATATCCACATCCAATTGGTCTGAAGGTCAATTCCTCCCAGTGATACCAACAACAATAAAGACTTAGCTACAACAAGGCTGTACACACAGCCCACAAAGGGGAGCACCAAGAGTGTCTACCTCAGTTAACTGAGGAGGCTGATCCACTGGGCCATAAAGGACACCAAACACACAAAGCCATCCTACCAACTCTGGGAAGCAGTGAAAATGCCGAGACAAGGAAATAGATCTCAAAGAAAGAGATGGAGGATATAGAGTTCAAAACCACAGTTATAAGGTAATGCAAGAATATCCTATAATAGGCTGATAAATTTCATGATACCCAACTAAAAATTAAACATAAACTGACTAAATTGGAAAATATTATGCAGAGATCCAACAGCAGAATGGAGGAACACAAGAATCAAGTCAAAGAGCCAAAAGACACTCCTCTGGAGAAGCAAGAAGAAAAGAGAATCCAGAAAGTTGAAGATAGTATAAGGAGCCTCTGGGACAACTTCAAGCATACCAACATCAGAATTATGGGGGTGCCAGAAGAAGAGAGAGTGCAAAATACTGAAAACATATTTGAAGAAATAATATCAGAAAACTTCCCCCACCTGGTGAAAGAAATAGACTTACAAGTACAGAAGTATACAGAACCCCAAACAAGAGGAATCCAAAGAGGAAGACTCCAAGACACATCATAATTAAAATGCCAAGGATATTAGACAAAAAGAGGATCTTACAAGCAGCAAGAGAAAAGCAGTTGGTTACCTGTAAGGAAGCACCCATATGACTATCAGCTGATTTCTCAACAGAAACTATGCAGGCCAGAAGGGAGTGGCAAGAAATATGCAAAGTGATGAATAGCGAGGACCTATAACCAAGATTACTCTATCCAGAAACGTTATCATTCAGAATTGAAGGGCATATAAAGAGCTTCACAGATAAGAAAAAGTTAAAGGAGTTCATCACCACCAAACCAGTATTGTATGAAATGCTGAAAAGTATTATTTAAGAAGAGGAAGAAGATCAAGTGAATTAAAGATCTGAGAAACAGAATAAACTGGTGAATATAATAGAATCAGGGGCAAAGAAAGAGAGTGGATTGATAATTATCAGTGGGAAAAGGGTGTGGGGATGCAGAAAGAGACTGGATTAAACTCCTATAACCTATGGATGAGGACAATGGCGGGGTGGGGGGTGTAAGGGCTGAGGGTGGGGCGGGAACTGGGTGGAAGGGAGCTATGGGGAGGGGGAGAAAAGAAACAATTGTAATAATCTGAGCAATAGATTTATTTAAAAAAATATAGCTTTTCATGAGTCTTTAAGTTCAAATATCTTCTCCCACTCAGATTGGAGGTACACTTAAAAAAGCACAGCATTTCCATTTTGTTGTGGCCCCAATGTATAATAGCATTGTTTCACAGATCACCTATAATGTTAAAAATTCTTCCCACAATTGCATTTGACAGAGGAATTGAAATGGAAAATTGAACACATTTAAACAAATTTAGAGTGCAATTTCTGTGCTAAATGCAAGTTTTAATTCTTTTACTTTTGTTTCCTCAAGAGAAATGATCACCTCATGTCCAAAGCACAGACTTTCTTATAAAGAGAATTTGGAGTGGGCTCTTATTTTTGTGATGAAAGCATTCAGATATGAGTTCATCAAAAGGAGGAAATGACTCATGATTCGAAAAACACAAAGCACCCAGAACAATTTATGGTGGATTTTCCAAAAGAAATTACCCCTTTCTAACTGTGAGAACTCTTATAGTCATATTTAATTTTTCATAGGTAAACTTACTACACATAACTGGTAAATAGTTATTTTGCAATGTGTATAAAGTTCTTGCTGAAAAACTCTAAAGTTCTTTTTTCCCCCAAACAATTTGGAACTAAATTAAAGAAAAAAATATTGACAGATGGCAGATTTTCTTTAATAAAATTTCCAAATGCCCCTTATCTTAAAAGAGTGTTGACAATATCAGAGCTGGATGAAAATCTAAGAGCTATAGATAGGTTTACCTGAGGAAAGCCTTGTGGTCCTGCTGCACACTGGCATACCCCTCAGGGCATGGCTTCTGCCTGGGAGGTTGGCCCTCTAGGCTGCATTATGAAGAGGCACCATTGCCTCCCATCAGGCACCAAAGTGTTGTGGGTTTGATTTCCTGTCAGGGCACTTATTCAGTTTGAGGTTGAGATTTCCGGTTGGGGCGCATAGGGGAGGCAACTGATCCATGAATTTCTCTCACATCAATGTCTTTTTCTTATATCCTCAGGTCAGGATTAAAAAAAAAAAAAGAGGTGCCAATGCATTGATTACATTCTGAGAAACTTGTGGGTAATCAGCTCAGTTGTACAAAGTGCCCTTGACTTTGACTGGAGAATATTATCGTCAGCTCTACAATGGTCTCTGTAACTCCTGTCATATTCTGCCATGTCTATGACTTCTGTGTCCTGGATTATGGACACAGAGCTGTCTACAGTGAGGTGCTTTCAGGTGAGGAGGAGCTTTTCCTAGCTTATAAATGCAGGTGTCTGTGCAATGGACAGGTGGCACATTGAAGCGGGGCTTATTAAGGACCTTACTCCCACTGCTAGGACACAAGCTTCATTAGAAGTAACGTCTGCCAGGACTGCTTTGGCCTCAAATTGCTACCTCCATGACTGTTTGTTCCCAGTTCTATTGATCTTCTGAAGTAGATTTGAAGTACTGACTTTATGGATAGCATTATTCAGAAGTCTACAACCTCATGACTATCTAGAAGACATTCCATCACCATCCTTTCCTTAAAGGATTACTAAGTCATCATGGTCTGGCACCATCTTATGTCTTGATTTGGCAGCTCTACATAAGACCTTTGGAGTTCCTGCCTCCTGGATATTATTCTCTGATTGATGGCACAGCTATCCACCGAAAGCTAGAAAACTACCTCCTATTAATGAAATTTCTCTCCATAATTTAGATCAGTTATAATAACTCAGTCTTCTCCTTGAAAATTGGCCTTTTCAAAATAATCTTTGATGCTTTTCCTCGAGAATAGCTGAGCTGCATGTAGTATATGCTGAACATTCCAGGGGATACTATTTGCATGGTAACACGAGTATCTCCAATGGATTGAGCAATATGGTGCCTACACTGACTACTTAATGGTGTCACATCTAACCAAGATGTAGATGATCAGAGAAGGTATCCCAGAAATAATACAAAGGGATCTCCTAAGAAAATACCAGTTCCACTTAAATGCCTGTTATTTTCCTGTTTATGGTACTTGTCACATTATAGTATAATTAGTTATTTTACTTCTTTAGTTCCTTGAATATACCATGATTTTCATAAAGGCAATGTTTACTCACACTCTACAACCAACTGATAGCAAAGTGTCTCACATGTTTTAAGACTTATTGTTGATAAGCCACAAGTGTTGGTGAAGAAGTGGAGAAAAAATAATCCTAGTCACTGTTGGTGGGAATGCAGACTGGTGCAGCCACTGTGGAAAACAGTATAGAGTTTCCTCAAAAAATTAAAGTTGAAACTGTTTTTTGTTGTTATTGTTGTTGTTGTCCCCCCCCCCAACAATCCTACTTCTGGGAATATATCTTAAGAATCCCAGAACACCAAGCAGAATATATATATATATATATATATATATATATATATATATATATATCCTATGTTTATAGTAGTATTATTTACAATAGCCAAAATGTGGGAACAGCCCAAGTGGCCATAACCAGGTAAGTGGATAAAAAAGCTGTGGTACATTTACATAATGGGATACTATGTAGATGTGATAAAGAAGCAACTCTTACTCTTTGGAACGGTATGGATAGACCCGAAGAGTATTATGCTAAATAAAATAAGCCAGTCAGAGAAAGACAAATACTAAGTGATCTCACTAATATGTGGAATATGAAAAAAAGAAAGAAAGAAAGAAAGAAAGAAAGAAAGAAAGAAAGAAAGAAGAAACTGATGAAGACAATGGAACAGAAGCATAGACAGGTGGACCAGACTGTTGGGTGCCAGAAGGAAGGGTGGTTCTGGTGACTGGATAAAGAAGTTGAAGGTATTAACTAAAGGACATATATGTATACCCTTTGGACACAGTCGATAGTATGGTGAAGGCTAAGGGAGGAAGAGGCAAGGATAGGTAGAGGCAAGCCAAGGGGGAAAATGGGGACATCTGCAATAGTATTGACATTAAAAAATATTTTAATAAAAAAGACTTATTGCTGAAAAAATAAATTAAAATACATTTATCCAGCAGTATGTCAAATAGCAAGAAGAGACAGTAACCCTGGGGAATGAATCTCAAGAGGTAGGTGACATGAAGTCAAATGCATATGTCAGTATTATCTATTGTTATGTATCTTGTAATTGCTGATGATTAAAAAGGCCATCAAGCTTCAGAGTTTCAAATACATCCACCCCTTCAAAGTGCCCTCAAACTCTTTTCATAGCTCTTTTAGATGATTAATACACTGAGAATGCCACTCTCTCTCTATAATACATCAATTTGCCCCAATGAGTAGGAAGAAATACAGTACACAGTGAAGATTGTGATGGACACTAGTAATACCATTGCTAACACGGTTATCTAGATCTGCTCTGAGTATGTCACAAAGGATCATGCATGTGAACTAGACTTTCACCTAATAATGCAGTTTGGATAAAGAAACATTTGCTGTGGAAATTTAGAGATAAACCATTCTTGTACTAAGAAGTATTAATGTGCCATAGGAAGATGAGGGAGTAGGCAATGATATGCATATATGAGCAAAGTCCAAGTTAGACAGAGAGAAAGTTTACATTTAAGTTATTCTGTTAAATTCCTCAGGACCAGGATCACCTACAACTTTAAGAGCAATAAAAGTCATTAGAATTGTATAACTAATCTGCTTCAGAACTATACCCAGACTTTGACCCTTCAAATATTACCTTAAATATCTTAAAAACAGTCCTGAATTATTAAATCACCAATAATGGTACTTAGATTTTTATAGGCATCTATATTTTTATAAACATATAGTTATAGTCTGTAAATACTATAAATGCAAGGATTATACTTATTAATTAATTTATTCTATTATTCATTTACTAGAGGCCCAGTGCACAAATTCATGAATTGGTGAAGTCCCTCAGCCAGGCTTGTGAGATCTGGCTGAAACTGGTTCTCTGTTATCCCCTGAGAAGTTCCGGATTGCAAGAAGGTGCACGCAAGATGAAGGGACCCTCACCAGTGCATGATGGGACTGGGGAGGGATGCAGGAGATTGGCTAGCCTGTGAGGGACTGCAGGAGGGCTCCAGGATGTGTCCAGCCTGTCTTGCTCAGTCCTAATTGGCCACACCCCAACAGCAACCTATTGGTCAGAGCACCAGCCTCCTGATGGTCAATGCACATCATAGCTAGCAGTTGAGCACCCTTAGCATATCATTAGCATATTACAATTTGATTGGTTGAATGGCCAACCAGTCATCTGGATACTTAGCATATTAGGCTTTTATTATTTAGGATTTAAATCAATATTGTTTAACTTTTATATTTCAGGCCCTATATACTAAGTTTAAATATTTAGTAGTGTCTAAAATGGGCATAGTACCCAAAAAATAAAAGTTCTGGCCTAGTAGCCTATCTGGGAATACAGATATTGAGAAAACCAAATACAGAGTTATAAATTTTAAATGCTACGAAGAAAGAGAGTATAGTCTCATAGATAACTGCAAGATTACAATTCTATGCTCAGCAAAATGTCAATTTTAAAATAACATTAAGTGAATACATACTTACTAAAATAAATATTGGAATAATTAGTCACCAGGAGACTATTAATTATTGAAAAATCTAAAACAATAATTTTCAAGTCAAAGAAAGTGATCTCTGATAGGATGGTTGAGTTGCAAGTAAAAATGAGGATCAAAGAAAGTATGTATGTGGGTTCAATATAAATGAACACTGAATCTATAAAACAAAAATAATAACATCTGGTAGTGTTTTAGAAGACCAAATACCAAGCATGCTTCCTAAAGAAAGGGAGGAACCCTGTTTATTAACACTAATGGATTCTGGGTGTAATTTCCAAATCAGAGTGAAGAAACATGCAGAGAGCCTATCTATCTATCTATCTATCTATCTATCTATAGAGATATGGATAGATATATATCTATCTATATATCTGCTGGGGTCTTTGTCTTACAGAAATGCCTCCTTCCCCCTTCATGGCCCTGGAGGAAGGACTCCAGGTGTCAGGCCACATCAGATGGTCTGTCCTGGTACCAACATAAGAACCCTCCCCCACCCCCACCCCAAGGCAGTGCAATGTTCATAGTTCCATGGCCTCTGCATTTACATAACAAGTTCTGCAAGACCAGTTTCTTCCTCATCCCCCAACCCCGCCACCACCACCACCACCCTTGTCCCACAAGCTTCTTTTAGACTTGTGGAGCAATGAATCCTCAGGGGGTGTTTCTGGTATCCAGGTGTTCATTCTGCAACCTTGAGAATGGTGGGGTGGTCAGGGTGATGGTATGTAGTCCCCTCCAGGTAGGAGTCAGTCTCTGGGTGGTCTTTACCCAAACAGAGTCACCAGGCAGAACATCTCAGACATGCTTCTGGATTGCTTTCTGGGTAGGCTGTGAAGCCTGTAAGAACTTGAGTAAAAATTAGTTATTTTAGCCTTTACCCACCAGAATCTGTAGAGGACCCACTGGTTTCCAGGGCAGCCTTCTGAGCCGCTCTGTCTGTGCCCTGGTTCCCTCTTGCCTCTGTGGAGTCTCCATATCTTGCAACAGCACTCCACAAGTGAGCTGTTGCAATCGCTTACCCACCATCAGCACAAATTGTCACTGATTCTCATCTTGCCCACCAGAGAGCCTGAATAAGGGCAATCAACTCAGTCTTCTGTGCTGAGGTCCTGAGGGCGAGCACCTGAGATCAGATGATTAAGTCCAAAGCAACCACCACTGCCCCCGCATACCTGATTCCTCCCTGACCTGAACTGCTCCTGTCCATGAATAGTACCTCATTCGGTGATGCTAGTGCAGGGTCAGTGAGGCCCAGGTGGGCTGTCTTTACAAAGATGTAGACCTCTAAACAGTTATGTAGAGGTCCCTCAAGGTCATCATCTCTAAAGAGGCTGGTAGCAGAAGAGCCTGAAACTGGATGACTTGAGCAATTGAAATCCAACGCTCCAGTGTGCTCCTGAGCAAAGCCTCACCCACATAGCTGTGGCCCTACTGCCTGGGGGTAGCAGGTTAGCCGGGTGCAACAGGGTCAAGTCTTTTTGGCACGTAGGCTACTGGTCTTTTCCAAGGGCAAGGACCCCTTGGCTATGCCCCTTGTCTCACATACACATCTGGAAATGCCAGTTGGCCCATCATCCTTGCTCTGCGCATGCCTGTCTTACTGCCTAATATATTATTTCAAGGATCCTGGCTCTGAATTCTTTCAGGGAAAATGGGCATTCTCTTCTGTGATTACTTCCATGCTGAGACAGGTTAAAAGTTTCTCTTAGAGTCAAGAGATCCTTTCTGTCTGTCAGAGAGACAATGAGGCCTAGGCACAGAAGGAGGTGGGCTTGTGATCTGACAAACTAGCAATTAGAATAGTAAGAGTCACAACATCCTTGTCTCTCTGGAGCCCTGTCCATGAAGACGCAGGCATCTCCTAAGTCTATTACAGAGTTTTCTTCAGGCCACTGTCAGGGCTGTGCATGGCAGCTGATGCTGATTCCTCTTTCCAGTCACAAACACAGTCTGTCCAATTCCCTACAATGTATTCTGCCACGGGAGAAAGTTGCTTCGCTGTCCACAGGTAGCTTAACCCCTTTACAACTGGGCTTGGACCTCTGCCTAGCAAACTGTAGTCTATAAGCTCAATATGCAGCCTCCGGTCCTCCCAGCCCAACGGGGTCTCGGCCAGTCCCCCAGTCAGACTTCTCCTCACTTGGAGAATATCAAAGTCCTGAAGGCTCCCTCCTGGGTCCAGGGAGAGTGTCTTCCCTTTGCCCTGTTTAGTAGTTACAGGGTCCTGCCATAAGCTGCCAGTCCAAACCAGCCAGAGTTGCCGTTAGAAACAGCCCTGCATATTACAAAGCGCTCCTGTGGCAGTGGGTTGGGTGCCAGGCCCCTGACTTCGCAACAGTCCCCTGTGGCAGAGCAGAGATCAGGCCACTCCCAAGGGCGTGCACTGGAAGGGATATCAGCCCCTCGTCTGCCAGCAGCAGCAGGTACTAAATACTTTCAGTACATTTGACCAGCTTCATTCCCAGCCACTTTCACAGATTCCAGGGCCCGTTATCTTTTAACCTGTAAGCCAAATTACACTGGCCTCTCATCCTCTAACTCACAATGGGAAATAATACATTATTTCCCATTGTGAGTTAGAGGAAGACAATTCCAACAGAGGGGAGAAATAGAAACAGCGGGAGTTTCAGAGAAAACTACAGTGCGTCACTGTAGTAACCCTCCCTCCCAGAGGCTGTGGTCCGACCTGTGGAGGAAAATGATTCTTAGTCAGCCTGGGAAAGGAGGCAGAGGATGACAAGGGTGCAGGAAAATTTTACTTAAAACCTGGAGAGTCTCCTGAAAGAAAAGATCCTTAATTCATTGCAGGCAGGGGGCAAGGCCCCTAGAATCTTTCTAACCTGCTGAGCTGGGAGCCCCCCCCCCCCCTGAAAGTCCCAGTCAAACAAGAGAAGCCACAAATACCTTTAAATCTACCCCATAATTTCAAAATTTCAACCTAACACAGAAAAATCACAGAGCAAACCAAAGTCCCTAGTACACAAACATAGACAGAAATTTTTACTAAGTGGGCTGATTCCTCCCGTGGTAGAGAGCAAACGTCGCTGAGAAAACGAACTCAATAGTGCTCCTTGAGACTTTTGCAGGCCATCAGAGGTTCAGCCTTCAGCAAATCAAACGTTTTAACCAGATGAACAAACAGAAAATCAAAGTAGCTTTAGCTTTCACACAGACCAGTTAATCAGCGGGTAATTATGCCAAGACAGACAAGCATCCGTACTCACACTCTCTCAGCCCAGCCCAGACTGGAGCTGAGCAGATAATGTCCAACTCCCCAGATGGGCATGGGGGCACTCCGGGCACCCATGCCCCAGACCAGAATTCTTGACTGACATCTTGGTGAGAACCTACCGAAGGAGTTAAGGCTGCATCCAGCCCCCTCTCTCGGAAGCAAATTGGCTAGTCCCACACACAAACAGAAGAGAGAACTCATAATTCCTTAATCGAATCTGAATTCACTCACCTTCTGAGTCCTGATTCCTGATTTACCTGATGAAGATCTATGAGTTCTGGGGAAGTGATCAAGTTCCCCCTTCCACTCATTTGGAGTGGGCCTGCCTGCCTGGGGCCCCTACCTTAGTCATTCTGTCAATAGGACCAGAGGTCTCCGTCCACTTTCTCCAGAGGCCAGCTGGGACCTAGGCTGAGGTCCAGGAGCACCTGGAGTTCCCCCAGATTCAATTCTGCTAAAATCAGCAGCCTGCACCTCCCGGGGGCCTATATGGCACTCCTGGGCCCCAAACCCTGTCCACTCACCAGAGACTAAACAAAGCCAAAACACGGTTAGCTTCTTGGCCAGGGAACCATATGTTATAGAAGACCAAAGAAATACCAAGTACACTTCCTAGAGAAAGGGAGGACTCTGTTTATTAACACTAGTGGATTCCAGGAATAACCACCAAATCAAAATAAAGAAACATGTATCCATCAGGCTGTCTGACCTCAGAGAGAAGCTAGGGGAGGATGGGGATAGGGGGGAGAGATCAACCAAAGGACTTGTGTGCATGCATATGAGCCTAACCAATGGTCAAGGACAACAGGGGGCTGGGGACATGCATGGGAAAGGGTTTGGAATGGGAATGGGGGATGAGGACAAATATATGATACCTTAATCAATAAAGAAATTAAAAAACTAAAAAATATATAAAAAGGAATCACTTAAAATGATACAATATTCAATGACCGGAACAAATAGCAATTTTAAAATTGCATGTCTTTATTTGCACAACCTCAAATTATTCAAAGCAAAAATTGACAGAAATACAATAATTGATAAACCTCTAAAGTCAGAAAATTCAACAGTTCTATCTTAAAAAGTGATAGAAAATCATTTAAAAACAACAGAATATGAAATTTTAAAAAAACAGCATTGACAAAGTTGACTCATCAACTGAAAAATGTATATTAATTTTAATTATGCACAAATCATTTATAAATATTTAGCACATGTCTAAACACAAACTCTTACAGAATATTAAAGAAACTATTTTCCAATACAATTTACAAGAGTGGCATTACTCTGACAGCAAAAGCAGATCAACAGAAAAGAAAACAACAAAATAATATCTCTCATGAACATACCTGTAAATATTTTCAACAAAATTTTAGTAAATCGTACCTCACAATATATCACAACATAACATATTAGTATTACACCCAATTTGGATTTGTCTCAGGAATGCAATATTGTTTTGACATTTAAGTACCAATTCATGTGCTTTATGTTATTTACAGACTAACCACACACACACACACACACCACATACAGGGAAAGCATTTAATAAAACCCAACATCCATTACTGATAAAAGGTTCCCAGAAAGCAAGGAATAGATGTCCTTAATCTGATAAATGTCATCTATGAAAAACTTACAGCTGACATCATTCTTAATGGTGGGGGGAAAAAAAGAATATTTCCTCCTAAGATCATGAACAAAGTGAAGATATCCACTCATACAACTTCTATTTAACATTCTAGTGGAGGTTCCAATCAGTCTACTAAGGTTAAAAACAAAGTTAAATGACATTGAAAAGGAAGAAATGAAAGTGCCTTTATTTTCAGAAAGCACAATTGTTTATGTAAAATATTTTATGCAATCCATAATAAATAACCCACGAACTTTAATATGTGAGGTCAGCAGAGTTGTGGGATATAAGATCAACACACTGAAATAATTTGTTTGCTATGTACTAGCAATAAGTAATTGAAACACTAAAAATACTATTTGCAGTACCATCAATAATATTAAATACTTAGAGATAAATCTGACAAAAAATGTACAGAGAGTTTATAAGGGAAAATAAAAAATTCTGAGAAGAATTCAGCCCTAAAAGAATGAAGATACAATGTCCATAGACTATATGACTCAATATTTTTAACGTGTCATTTCTCTTTAAATTAGTCTATGAAGTCAGTGTAATAGTAATCAAAATCTCAGAAGGAATTGTTTGACAGGTTGATTTTAACATACACATTGAAATGTAAAGTATCTAGAGTAGGCAAAACAAAATTAAAAATAAAGCAAGAGAATTGTATTCTGATTTACTATATAACTGTAGTAATCAAGATAGGGTGTTTTGGGCATGAAAATCAACAGATAGATAGAAACTAATTGAGTCCAAAATAGACCTGAAAATATATACATAAATATGAATGTAATAAATATTTATTTTATTTTAATTTAATATCTATTTAATAAACTCAAAAATAGTAGAAATATTTGAAGATATATTTTATAAAGTGATATATAGATTGCAAGTAAGCACATGAAAAGATGCTCAACATCTTTAGCCATTAAGGAAAGGCAAGTTAAAACACCAAGGATAGCTCTGGCCAATGGGGCTCAGTTGGTTGGATGTCATCCCATACACCAAAAAGTTGTTGATTAGATTCCCTATCAGGCTACATGCCTGGGTTGCAGGTTCAATGCCCCATAGGGGGCAAGCAGGAAGCAGCCAATCAATGTTTCACACTTATGTCACTGTTTCTATCTCTCTCTCTCTCTCCCTTCCTCTCTCAGTAAAAAAAGTCAATTAAAATATTAAAAACTAAATTCCAAGGATATATGTGCACACCTGTTAGGATGACTAAAGCTACAATGACTAATAATAACCAAGTATTGGCAAGAGTACAAAACAGCTGAACTCTTATTCACTGCTGGTGGGAGAGTGAAATTGTACAATTATTTTGAAAACTGATTTGACAATTTCTGTACTTACCCTAGAGAAATTCAAATATTTATTTATATTCATACACATGCACCAATATTCAGAGTAGCTTTAGGTGTAATAGTCAAAAGCTCTAGACAACCCAAAAGCCCATCAAGAAGTGAATGAGAAAACAAATTGTCAATTTAATATCAATATAATAAAATATTTTTCAGCAGTATAAATATCAAACATTGATATGTAGAGTATTGACGAATATCAAAATAAAACTATTGAGTGAAAACATCTAGATCATGAAAAGTATATACTGATTTTATAATTCCAATTATATAAAACTTAGACAATGCAAAGCAGTCTATAGTGACAAAAAGTAGTTCAGTGTTTGCCATGGGATTAAAAGTGAGATTAAGGCTGGGTTAAAGAGAGACATTATGAAGGAACAGGAGTAATTTTCAGGGTGATGGGTATGTTCACAAACTTATTGTAGTGACAGCACAATGGTGTGTGTATGTTTCTCTCTGTATTAATATACACACACGTTTACAAGCATTGAGTAAAATTTACTTTTTAATATATTTTATACTGTACTAAATTTTTGAAAACTTCTGAGGACTAGAGTATAAATTTTAAAGTTCAACACTAATCATGGATTATAAAGACAAACAAATTAACAGCAAAAGCAAAACCTAAAAATATAGTACTAAATAAAAAGGATTGTACATTATATCCAAGTTCAGAGATTACAGTGAAAAATTATTCATTTTCAAAATACATAGAAAAAACATTTGTCAAAAGTCAACACACAATTTATATTTTTAAAAATCTAATTTTTTGGAAACCTAGGACTCAGGAATCAGGGAAATCTATAATAATAAAAGCATAATATGCTAATTAGACTGCTTGAGTCCCAAGCAGCAGAACAACAGTCTGGAAAAAGCCGGACACTGCGGCTGTGAGGTCCGAGCCCCTTGCAGGAATTTCATGCATCGGGCCTCTAGTCTATAATAAAAGCTTTCACCAGCATATTATTTAAGAATCAAATGTTATAAGCTTTCTTTTAAGTTTGTGAATCAAACAAATGTCCCCACTGTCATCATTGTTCTCATGGCCTCAACCAATAAAATAAAGAAAAAAGAAAAGGAAAAGGTAAACAAATTTGAAAGAAAGAAATAATTCTTCATTATCCATAAAGGAAATGATGTGAATATAGAAAAATGTATAAATAAGCTATTAAATGTTACTTGAGAGTTTATATGCAAGTTCAGTGTATGCAAAAATTCATATATCAATTGTATATCCATATACCAGCAAAACTTTAGTTAATAAATTTTAAAAATCTATCATTTACATATTTATGTAAATTACCTAAATCCTGCACATGAATTTTTAAAAAATGTGTAAGAGCTTATAGGATATATATATATATATATATATATATATATATATAGTCTCTGAACATATAATAATCTGGCCACTCAGTGTATATCCTATATAATAAAAGGCTAATATGTAAATTGTCCCCTCTACCAGTTTGACCAGCAGGCAGTCTGGCCAACAGCCCATGTCCCTGCCCTTGGCCAGACTACAAGCACACTGAGTGGCCAGATTATTATGTGTTCAGAGATCATAATAATCTGGCCACTCAGTGTATATACTGGAGGCTGGGTGCAAGAAAATTCATGCACTGAGGATTTGTGCACTGAGGGGGGTCCCTCAGCCTGGCCTGCAACTTCTCCAATCCGGGACCCCTTTGGGGATGTTGGATATCCCTCTCACAATCTGGGATTGCTGGTTCCTAACCACTCACCTGCCTGCCTGCCTGATTGCCCCTAACTGCCTCTGCCTATCGCCCAATTTTCGCTAACCACCTATGCCTGCTGGCCTGATTGCTGCCTAACTGTTCCCCTGCCAGCCTTATCACCTCCAACTACCCTCTCCGGTTGTGACCTGCCTCCTCCTCCAGGACCTGCCTCCTCCCTGCGAGGTGGTGGATACTCTGGGACTGGCCTCATCTGCACCATGCAGAGCCTCGGGACCCCTAGGCCTCACCACATGGAGCAGCCACCAGGCCAGGCCCTGACTCCGCTGTGCACACAGCCATCTTGTGGTGGCCATCTTTTGGCGGCCACCTTGTAGTGGCCATCTTGTGGAGCTCTTGTGACAAGGTCGTGTTAGGCATGAAGCCACCTAGGCTTTTATTATATAGAATATATATTTCATGGATTTTTCATATAATTGTTTAATGCAATTCCATTCACAATCTGAACAATTTAACTTTAAATTTATATAGAATTGCAAAGACCTATATATAGCAAATACATTTTGGAAGAAAAACAAGATGGGTAAACTTTCTCTGTTATCATAAACCTGCAGGAATAAGGGCAGTGTGGTTTTGGCAAACATAGATAATTGCCACCAAAGAGAGAGCTTAGAACTAACAATGAGTATAAATGGTTACTTGATTAATTAAGAAATTATTACTGCAGATAAGTGTAAGAAAGACAAACTTTCAATAAACTATGTAGGCAATATTTTTTAAAGTAAACTGCCAACTCACACCATATTAAGAAACATCACTAAATTTTAAAGGTAAAAAGCAATAAACTGCTTAAGAGTCACTATAGAATACTATCATTTGACCTCAGACTAGGAATTATTGATTTAAAAAACACAAATAACAGAACCATAATGATAAATATTTATAAATAAGAATACATTAAGTTAGTAATTTCCAAAAAAAAATTTTATCATAGAGACAAAGTAAACTGCAGAGAAATTTTGCAACACTTATAACTAACAAAGTATCTAGTATATGTAACAGGATTCAAAATATATAACAGTATCCAATAAATCAAATTTGAAAAAGTCAGATAATTCAACTGAAAACTTGCCTAAGAGTTTGAGGAGGTACTTGACAAAACAGGGTATCTGAATCACTGCTGTGGACTGAACTGTTGTGTTTCCCTAACAATCATTTGTTGAAGCCTTAATCCCCAATGTAGAAGGAGGCCCTTGAGAGCTAGTTAGATCAATAGCGCAGAGCTCTCGTGCATGAGATCGGTGCCTTATAAGAAAAGACAGGAAAGAAATGATCGCCCTTCCCCATGTGAGGATACAGGAAAAGGACAGCTAATTGCATGTTAGAAAGAGGGCTCTCATGAGGAGCCCAACTGGCTGGCAACTCCTTAGACTTTCCAGAGTCTGGAACTCTGAGAAATACATTTCTGTTGTTTAAGCCATCTAGTCTATGATATTTTGTTACAGCAGCCTGAGCTAAATATGACAATGACCAATATGGATGTTAAATGTTGGCATGAGTATTCATTATCAAGGAGGGAAATGCATATCAAAATGAAAATAAGATTCTAATATAATGTTCCATATCAGTAGAAATGCAAGTATACTTCACTATTCCAAGTGCTAGCAAAAATAGGGAACAAATAAACTCATGTATCATTTAGCAATGTAAATTAGTACATTTTGCAAACTAGTATAGATTATTTTGTAATATTATAGTTGGAAAAAAAACTAGCAAAGTTGAAAAAGCACACACATCTCATGACCTAGTCTTTCCATTTGTAAGTGTATACCCTGTACATCTGCATGTTAATATGCAACAAGAAAAAAGATGCAAGAATGCATCTCACTTGGTTAGAGCATTGTCCCAATATACCACAATTGTGGGTTCACTCCCATTAGGGCGCATACAAGAATCAAGCAAAAAATGCAAAAATAAGTGAAGCAACTAATTAATCTTTTCCTTTCTTCTCCTTCCTCTCACTCACAAAAACCAAACAACAATAAATAATTTTTTTTAAAAAAAGAATGTTCAAAGCAGCACTTTTTATATTTTCCAAAAACTTAAAAGAGCTCTTTCATAGTAAAACAGATAAACAAATTGTGATGTCAATAAACCATAAACAGAGCTGAAAATTAGCAAACTAGTTCTTTGTATAACAATATGGCTGAAACTTTAATATTAATAGTGAACGATAATAAAAAGACATCATGTCATGAGAAATAGATGCAGCAAGATTCCATTTATATAATATTCAAAACAGGAAAAACTAAGTATTTTGTGTAGAGATTTAGAAAAAAGAAAAAAAACTAAAGAAAAAAAGGACTCAATTATTATTCGTGTCAAGTTAATAATTACCCTCAAGAGAGGAAATGGTGGGAGGAGACATGTAGGGATTCTGCAATGTTGATAGTACTCATTGGCTTGACTTATATTTACATGAGTGCTGCTTCTAACTCTTTATTAATCTGAAAATGCATTTCATGCTCTTCACTAGATGCATATATGTTTTATTTCATGATAAAAGAGTTTCAAAAGCAAATACCACCAGTCTTTGTAAAACCTAGTGAGTGGTGTTTGGGCTCATTTCCTTGCCCTGGCCAGACTTTTTGATATTAGTCTCTTATGAGGCATCATGGGGTCTATGAGCAAAAGAATTGGGTTGGGGGATGGTATATGCATTTTAAGCCCACTCCAGCACAATCCATGTGTCAGAATTGATTTCCCTGAAAATCGTTGTTCCTGCTTCTTACACTCACCCATACTCACAATATAAAAACTAAAACCTCTAGCCTGTGATTCCCAAGCTTTAAGAGAAAATGCAGTGCTACTTTGAGCTGAAGAGAAAGACTCATAACTTGAGTGTAACCAGTCATGATGGAGCACTTCACCTGCTCAGTAAAGCCTGCAGATTGTCCCTTCATGTGAACTGACAGCACCTCGAGCACTGGATGGTTCAGCAGTGAAGCAGGGAAAACTGTGTCCAAGTGAAAATAATGTGATACACAGAAATGCTCTAAATCGCTGTAATGGTAGAGAAATGTTATGGTTGGTGCAAAAGCAAGTCATTACTGGAGGCAAATGACTGAACTAAAGAAATTTGATTTCCCTGGGATTTTAACTTCATGGGTGGCTGCCTTCAAGAAAACTCAATATATCTCTAAGACTTCTGCCTCTTTGTCAATTTGACTGAAATCAGTCTATGAAATCCAAATGATTTTATTCTTCCAGAAGCTAGAAAAAAGGCTGCATTTTTTCATCAAAATTCAGAATTCCTTAAAGATTATGGTTTGTTTGGCAGATTAGTTTGTGGAATCATAAAAAAAATTCAGTTTCATATGAATATAAAGGGGAAATTTTGATCCCCAGCTGAAATAAGTCAGCATGAGATGAAGGCTAGACAGTGAAGCATCACTAGATGGTCACACACAGGAGCTCTACATCTGGTCACTTAAAACATGCTAGGTTTTGGAATTAGAAAAAGTGATATAAGCTAAAAACTGAAGGGAATATTTCGTACCCATTCTGGTTTTAATTTCAGTTCCAGGATGGCAAAGTTATGGATTTGTTAGCTCTAGTGAAAAGATGACCGTCTGCATTACTGTGTTATGACTCAACATTCTAAAGATAAAAAGGGTAGGTTATTAGTAGTCCCAGACCTCTATTCTCCTAGGAAAGCAGGCTCCAATTACCTGGAAGTGAGGTGCACGCAGAAATGCTCAATGAACTAGTAGACTACTTGAGGTCATTGGTCATGCCTTTCTTTCATTACTCTGTATTCTAACCTAATTTACACTTTCTAATAATGTTCCTGTGAATCATCTACTCAACGATTATTGATTTTTCAATAGATAGGAAACCTGCTTATCATGGGGCTGGTGAGAAAATAACATATGGAATATGAACCCTTGTTGCGATGTTTATTTCAATTGACCTCATACAGGTCATAGAAGACAGCACTTTAATTTCTAATTACAAAAATGGTATCCTGCTTACATCAAGATTTACCTCTCGCCTTAACTGGTTTGGCTCAGTGGATAGAGCATCGGCCTGTGGACTCAAGGGTCCCAGGTTTGATTCTAGTCAAAGGCATGTACCTTGGTTTCAGGCACATCCCCAGTAGGGAGTGTGCAGGAGGCCTGTTTCTCCATGTTTCTCTCTCATTGATGTTTCTAACTCTCTATCCCTCTCCCTTCCTCTCTGTAAAAAATCAATAAAATATATTTTAAAAAAAGATTTACTTCTCTTGGCCAGCATTGCTCAGTGGTTGAGCTTCAAGCTATGAACCAGGAGGTAACAGTTTGATTCCTCATCAGGCACATGCCCAGGTTGTGGACTCAATCCCCAGTGTGGGGCATGCAGGAGGCAGCCAATAGATCATTATCTTTCATTGATGTTTCTATCTCTGTCACTCTCCCTTCCTCTCTGAAATCAGTAAAAAAAGATTTACCTTATTTTAGAAAGATGATCATGAAAATGATTAGCAAGGCTTTTTCACAGTCCCCCATAAATACTGAATGAGGATTCAGGCTTCTTCCTTAAATAACCAGTCCAGGTTTAAGAGAGGCAGGAAGAAAAACAGCACCCAGAGAACATCTGTCGGAGCATGTTCACTTCATATCAATTCCAACGGACTTAAACAAAATGACCCTTTATTTACTTATTTAAGTGGCATCTCTGAAATAAGATGGGTTTAAGGATAACCATAAGCTCAGGGCTAGCTGTTTCTCTGCATTTCCCATGGCTGTGTCCTCTTCTCTGTAATGATCACATCCTCACACAGCTTCCATCATGGAGAACAATGCCTGCAGTGGTTCCTGACTTCAAATGTACACACTTCAATGTCTGAGAAAAAATACGTTGTTATTATAGGCTTTTAAGCAAATGTGTTGATCGCTCATCCCTGGACCAATGATGGTGGATAGGGGAAAGGAATTAGTTGATGAACACAAGGCAAGAAGGCTCAACCTTTAAGCTGAGAGGAGTGATTTTTCATCACAGTTCCCTAAATCAATACGAACAGAAGCCTGAAGATTTTTTTGATGTCATAAGCAAGAGAAAAATGATTCTGGGTAGGCAAATCAGAGGAAAAGAAAGAAGAAAAAAGAAAGCCTATGGTTCTCAACTTTGGCTGCATATTAGAATTACCTGGGACTATTTACAAATCCTTATGTCTAGGACAAAACCCTGGGCCAAATAGATCAGAATTTATTTTGGGGGAGAGCACAATACTTTCTAAGGCTCCACAGCTGCTTCTGATGTGCACTCCTAGGACAACACTGCATTGCATGTGAACAGTGTATTACAGGAAGACGGAACTAATATCTGTCAGCTTCTCTCTTCATGTGGGGATTTTGAAGAGAGATGAGTTGGTTTTTACTCCCCAAACTCTGACAGCTTAAAGCCACCTGAGCTGACAGTTGCATTTTCCCCTTACAAAGTGGCTTAAATGTAGTAGAATTGTACTTTTCTAGCCTCACAATGAACAACACAAAGTCCCAACAGTGGCTAAATCCCATGTGAGAAGCACAGAGAAAGCTATTGTAAGCACTGCTTTTCCACAGTGACAGAAAATAGAGGGAAGTTACAGTTGGGTCTAAAGTACAGTTTCCTTCTCTCCACCACTAATGGTATTTGTAGATATGCAACCAGGAGTTGGCTGGTCAGCTAAAGCATTGTTTTGTTTTGTTCTCTTGATTCTTATCACTATGCTGTCATCCATTTACTACTTACTTTCTCACTCTGCTACTCTGGACTCTGTAGTTTACCTCCTGAGAATTTGGCAGGTGAACTAGGCTAAATTTCAACAGAGAACAATCAAAGCCCCCTTTAGACTTGTAGGCTTGTCATCTGTTATGTTTTCTTCTTTAGGTTTATTTATTTTTGGGGAAAATTTGAAAAATTTAAAACAGAGTTTTTCTCTCCTGTTTGACTTCTAAAACTTCTTGGGCTTTTAAAAGAAATTCTTACCTTTAATTTATAATTTCATTTATATTCAGAAAAAAACTTTATAGAGAAATATTGGATAATATTGGCTTTAATTTTGTTCTCATTAGTCCATTATTCATACAACAAAATGTTATGGAATGCCTGATATATGTCAGGGTCTGTACTAAGAAAACTGATGTCCCTGTTTTTCTGAAGCTAATATTATAATGAAGGAAGATGATTTATAAATAAATACATAGTGGGTCAAGTAGCAATAAACTAGATATAGAACAATAAAGGAGGTTAAGAAGGACAGAGAACCTTGACAGAAGGGTGCAGTGGAAGGGAATGGAAGTCAACAGTGACTATTCTAAGTAAAATGATGAGGGGGAGACCTGAAGGAACCGATGGAGAAAGTCATGTGGACATTTGGGGGAACATTCCAGGCAGAGAATACAGCAAGTGCAAGAATCTAAGGTGGGCAATGTGCAGAGTATGTGAGGAAAGGAGAGGCTAGGAGAGCAGGAACAGAGTAGAGGAGAGAAGTGGTTGGGCAGACAACAGGACTCAGATTATGTAATGCACAATTTGAAAAATATTAGCCTTAATATGAATGAAATGACAAGCCCTTAGAGCAGTGGTTCCCAAACTTCTCTCATGATGAGAATCACCTGGTGGAGTTGTTAAAATACAGATACCTGAATCCCAACTAAGAAGTGCTAAACTAAAATTTTGGGGAACATATAGGTAAAATTGTATACTTGCTTAGTGCTCTAAGAGCACTTAGAGCTCTTAGAGCTCTTAGAGCACTAAGCAAGTATACAATTTTACCTATATGTTCCCAAAACTAAGCTTAGAGCACTAGTTAAGTATACAAAAGCTAATGACATGCTAAGGCTGCTCAGCCACTCACTCTGGCATGCACTGACCGCCAGGGGTAGATGCTCCATCTGATAGGTTAGCTAGATGCTGGGGTCTGGCTAATCCTGACTGAGTGAGATGGGCCAAACACACCCTGGAGGCCTCTTACCGTCCCTCTTTGGCTGGCCAACTTCACACGTTCCTCTCCAGCTCCGATTGTGCACTGGTGGGGTCCCTTGGCTTGGCATGTGCCCTTTTGCAATCTGGGACCCCTCAGGGGATGTTAGAGAGCCAGATTCAGTCTAATCCCAGAGGCTAGGCCAAGAGAACACTCTGGTACATGAAGTCGTGCACTGGGCCTGTAGTAAATATATATATAAAATAACTAGCAAGAAAAGGCTTAGGTAGGCAAGGTTTAGTAAACTCAAAAAGGGTTAAATAATCATGGTTTAAAACTTTTACATTTAATGCTGGGTTATGGTATAAGATTAAGACTATGCCTTGGTTTGTTGAATATATTTATTCTTAGTATGTAAGGTTCCTTTGCCATTTATTAAAATTTTATACTAAACTATAACCTATTTCAGAAGTCTTTATTCACTTCATTGAACTAACTATTGATTATTGTACTAAACCTTTAATTATTGAATCACTGTAGCTTTTATTATACAGTGATAAAATTTTATGTTTTCAGAAAATGCTCATCATATAATATTAAGTACTAGAAGAAAATATAGAAAATTACAAATAGTCATGTTCTTAGTATGGTAGCATTATGCTTATCTACAGCTTCCTAATTTCTATGGTAATCATATCTTTAATTTTATTATTAGACAAAAGTGTACAAATATCCAAATAAGGCAAATGATTCTTTCTCCCTTACTTGCCATTAGTGTATCCAGAATACTTGTTATTTTAATAAATATAAACACCTCAGAAGGAAAGCTACTGTCTCTATAAATTAAGGATGCAGACTCATATATCATTGCCTACTTACTTAACATTTCAACTTGAACATCTAATAGGCAAATATCAAAATCAATATGTTTGTAAAAAGTCATATTCTCCTTTCTCCAAACTTCTCTGCAAATGTTCCTAGTGCAGTAAATGGCACCACTTATCATCTGATTACTCAAGTAAAAACCCCTGGTGTTATCCTGACTTCTATTCTTTCATACCTGACCTCTGATCATTCAGCAAAACATGTTGCTTCTATCCTAAAACACTTCACTAAGTCTTTTTGCTTCTCCCACCTCAAAGGCTAACACCTCCTAATATACTGATATCTTCCTGTGCTATTCTTAATTTTTCATGATGCTTAAAATACCTAAATCAGAACATGTTAGTCATCCCATAAAACATTTCAATAGTTTCCTATCACATTAAAGCTAGAAACTAAAATTTTTCTAAGGCCAACTAAGCTCTATGTGTGCTGTTCCATTAGTGACTACAAATTATCTATCACCTCTCCTCCTTTCACCAGAACCTTCCCACCATAGAATTCTAGATGTCTGTTAACACAAACAAAGGCATTCCTCTAAGACTTTTTTGAATTTTGTGTGCCTTTTGCCTGGAATGCTCTTCTTCCAAATATTTTCATGGAGTGTTCCCTTACTTCATTTGGTCTCTGCTTAAAATATCGTCAGAGAGAACTTCTATGATCAACCTTTTTAAAAAAAGCATCCCTGAAAACACACACACACACACACACACACACACACACACACATAGTGATAAGTATTTTAAGAAAAAAATTATATATATATATATATATATATATATATATATATATATATATATGTGTGTGTGTGTGTGTGTGTGTGTGTGTGTGTGTGTAGTGGTAAGTATTTTAAGAAAAAAATATATATATTAGAGGCCTGGTGCACAAAATTTGTGCATGAAGGTGCGGTTCCTTTTCCAATTAGGGACTCCTTGGAGGATGTCCAGCTCCCACATTCCTCTCACAATCTGGGACCACTGGCTCTTAACTGTTCACCTGCCTACATGATCACCCCTAACTGCTTCTGCCTGCCTGCCTGATTGCCCCTAATCCCCCTGCCTGCCTAAATGATTGCCCCTAACTGCCCTCCACTGCCTACTTGGTCTACCCTCAACTGCTCTCCCCTGCCAGTCTGATCTCATCACCAATTGCCCTCCCCTGCAGGCCTCACAGACAACTGCCCTCCCCTTATGGCCTGATTTCACCCCCAACAGCCCTCCCCTGCCTGCCAACCTGATCTCACCTAACTTCTTCTGCCTAGGCCTCTACTGCCATGGCTTTGTCCAGAAAGAAGTTAGAAGTTGAACATCCAAAAGATTGCCAGTTGACCTGGTCCAATTAGTATATTACCCTTTTATTAGTTATATATATATATATATATATATATATATATATATATATATATATATATATATATAATTATTGTCTCCCATTTCACTTCAATAATGCTATTTAAATGCTGAAAGAATGTGTTTATAAAACAAAGGAGGAGACACTATATTTTACCAGAAATGCATAATGATTTAAAAATAACCAAAGGAGGTATACTTAGAAAAAATATCTCCCTAGCAATATGGCAGTCACTAAGGAGCTCTCATTTTCTTAATTTATTGTTATGACCAACATTCTGAGCATAAACAGATTATATTTCTTTATATTTTACTATTTCTTCAAAAAGCAAATTCAAGATTGTAAAAACATTTACTTAATTTTTAAAAATATTTTATTGATAATTTACAGAGAGGAAGGGAGAGAGATAGAGAGCTAGAAACGTCGATGAGAGAGAAACATTGACCAGCTGCCTCTTGCACACCCCCCACTGGGGATATGCCCGCAACCAATGTACATGCCCTAGACCGGAATTGAACCCGGGACCCCTCAGTCCGCAGACCGACGCTCTACCACTGAGCCAAACCGGCTTCAGCTTTACTTATTTTTTGCTTTTAAATTTACAACCATAGTCTTATAAACAACACACACACACACACACACACACACACACACACACACACTTCAGGTCTTAGTCCATAATTCAGGGTCATTCTCTCTATCTCAGTCTTTAGCACTCACTCCTAAACACTCTACTCCAGTCTATATTTTGGACAGCAATCATATCCTAATGCATGAAACATATATGACTTAAGACATTTTAAGCAGAAAATAATTTTTAAAAGGGACTAGTTGCTGACGAATATATGGAAATGATAGAGGAGAAGTAAGCCATCTCTGGACTTTGGGTCCAAAAGTCACCAGACCTGGTTGTGGCAGCGATGGAGAGATCCCAAATTTCTGCAGTACTGCTTCCAATTCTGTGTCTACTGGATTGAGAGATGATGGAGAAATGAGAAGAAAATATTTTTAAATAGCTAGTGTTAAGAGAAGAAATTGCAGTCCCAAGGCAGAAACAAGAAGTTTTTAAGGAAAAAATGGGGGGGGGCAAAAAGAAAAGAGGGAGATAGATAATAAATGATAGATGATAGATAGATAGATAGATAGATAGATAGATAGATAGATCAGAGACCAACACCTAAAAGCACTTGGAATTTGAAAGGGGGAAGTACGTGAATCCTCCCATGACCACATCAATATTACAACTAAGGACAGAACAGCCATTATTCAGAACTGCCTGAAATTTAGCTGAACAAAAGTCCAACAGCTGAGGATATAAAGATGTCACATTGAGACACCCACACACGACAGTTAAAAATTGGGAGGGGCATCTTAGCTTGGAAGTCCTCTCTGAGGAGGAGCAGGAATCTCAGTCCCAACAGTAGGCACCTCAGCACCTAAAGGCACAATCCCCACTGGTCCGGTGCCAGGAAAAGATATCTCCATACTTTCTGGCTGTGAAAACCAGTGGGGATTGTGGTTGAGTGAAACGGAGGACTGCTGCAGTCCCACGCATTCCTCTTAAAAGTTCTATAAAGGGACTTACTCGAACTCACTCACTCTGAGTTCCTGTGCTAGGGCAGCCTCTCAAAAGGCACCTGAGACATAGAGGGAGGAACTGAATTGTCCAGTGGGGACTAGAGGGATAGCTTTCTCCCAGACAGAAATAAGAATAAAAAAAAAAAATAGAGAACAGCTCTAGCCAGTTTGGTCAGTGAATAGAGCATCCGCTGGTGACTGAAGGGATCCTAGTTTAATTCCAATCAAGGGCATATATCTCATTTATAGGTTCTATCCATGGCTGCATATGAGAGGCAACCAAAGGATGTGTCTTTCTCACATTGCTGTTTTTCTGTCTCTCCCCCTCCTTTCCACTTTCTCTAAAAATCATGGAAAAAATATCCTCTGATGAGGATTAACACAAAAAAAAAGTAGAGAAGAAAATATTATTAAAGAAAAAATGCAACAAACTAAAAATCCATGATAGAAGACACAATTTTTCAGAACAAAATAGTCACTGAGTACCCAGACAGTAATTAAGCAACAACCCATTGGAAGACACATTATCATAAAATGTTAGAGCACTAGGAAAAGAGAAGTCTCTCAGCATTTCCCGAGGGTTTCCAGACTTAAAATATTAAGTCTCAAGCGAAATATAGGGCATCAATGTAGCAGGAACAGATTTATTAACTCTGAAAGCAAGATATACTGTTCTAAATATTCTGGTATAGGCTTTCTAATTCTACACCCACAAAATTATTAGTAAGTGTGGGATGCATTGTAAGTAGGTATATAAACAAGAACATAGAAAAAGTCCAATAATTGGATAACAGGGAGAACACAAACTTTAGTAGAGCCACTTGTGGATAAGGAAACCAGACCCTAGGAATTCCTGGGAATTTAGCAAAAAAAAAGTTCTTTATAGCTTCACCATTATAGCTTCATATGTAAGCTTCCCACGCTTCTCTGAATTCTCTCTGCTCTTCTACCTACTTAACTTTTCCACTCCTTCCTTTACACTTGGTTTTTCTACTTCTGTTTCTTACATGAATTGCCTGTCATTTAAACAGACATGGCAAGGCACATAAATAGGTCGCTGAACAGCCCATGAATGAATTTGGTTCTACCCCCAATTATCAGTTGAGGATGGTGGGATGATTTACTGATTTACTTGACAAAAAGCATGGCCACTTTGTGTTGTTGTTCTTAGCAAGAGCTATGAACAAAGCATGTTTACTTCGAACAGTGGATCTTCATCAGAACCACCTAGGAACTCATTAGACATGACCATTTTGGGGGCTCCACATCACATTCAGAAACTCTGGGGATCAGTCACAGTCCTCTTTGTTTTTATCAAGCCCTCTGATGCTGATACACACTAGTGTTTGAAAACCAATGCCTTGAGTGGGGGCTTTCACATTATTATTGAATATTTAGTTTATAATCTCTTTGTCTCTAAGATATTTTTAACATTTAAAGGTGATAAAATTGCCCCTCCCCCTTTCCTTTTTTTTTTCTTTTCTGAAAATGTAATGGCTTCCTGGATATTGACCCTTCTTAATTTTGGGATAGGCCTGGATGGAAGGGAGGTGTATAATAAGATCAAGATGAACTTACTCCAATAAGACAACACTAATATACACAAAACTTCTAGCACATTCCAGAAACATTCTAGGCAGCAATAAATGTTAGTATCCTTAGATATTTAGATATTTCTAACCAGAGGAAAGTGATTCCTTTCGTTTTAACTTACTGACTCTCCAATCTACAGGACTATATTCTTCCCACTAGAGCAATGCAGAATGAATTTAGATTCAACTGTCGCTTACTGAGAATCTAGTATGTGCCATGTTATCTCTTTTATTTCTCCATTATTCTCTGTATTAGGCATTTTTACAGCCTTTCTATATGGAAGCTCTTGAAACATTTGTAGACATCCTTATGCATCTTTTCCCAAGCAAAACAACCCTAGTTCTGTCATTTGCTTCTGATATGATAAGGTTTTAAGGCTTTCCAAATTCTGGTTGCTTTCCCCAGATCAGATTTGAGCTTTCTAATATGGTGCTGTTTTTCATATTTTAGTAATTAAATGCTTCATATGTGAGCATGTTATCATGTAGCACATTCTGTCTTTTTTCCAGACACAATATTCCTATTAAGGAAATCTAAAATTGCCCTTAACTCCCAGCCATGTAACTGTGGTTCATATAAACTGATGTCATAATAGGTCTCCCTTGACATGATTTTTTTAAACTGAAGTGTATTTTACATCTGTTCATATTAAATATCATTTTAGTAGTTTTAGTCATCATTCCAATCTGTCACGATTTCTTTGAACTTTGATTCTATCTTCCTTTCTTTTTATTAGCTATTCCTCCCATATGTCTATCATTTGCAAAGCTTATAATAATGCCTTTATGTCTTTGTTCAAGTGGTTGATAAAAATGTTGGGTAGACCAAATTTCCATAATAATGTACATAATACTAATATTTTCTATTTGGATGGTGCTAAGCATATTCAAGTACATTATCTTATTTGATACTATAATCCTAAGTGGTAGAAGGGCAACACTTTTGTTATTCCTCTTTTACTGTGGATATGCTAGGAAACTCACACTGTTACTGGTAGAGAGTTAGCACTATAACTTAAATGTCTTAGAGAGGTTTTTGTTTGTAGTTCTAACGAACTCTGAATTTGAAGCCCTCGATCTCTGTTACCATTCAGGCCACATTCATGCATCTGTAATTAGTTTCAATAAGCAGGAAGGACTAATTCATTCTTCTAGAAAGAAAATGGAGGTAAGACAGGTGGGGCAGGCTGAAGAGGAAAGCTCCCCTGCCAATAGCAGTGATGGGGGAGGAAAGGGGGGCCAGGCAGCCTCTGACTCCCCCAATACAACATGATACAAAATAGGCCCAGAGGGAGTGGTTCAGGCTAGCGGAGGGGGAAACTGCTGCTGGTGGTAGTGGTGGTAGTGGTGGTGGTGGTGGTGGTGGTGGTGGTGTGTGTGTGTGTGTGTGTGTGTGTGTGTGCGCGCGCGCGCGCGCGCGTGCATGTGCACACATGCACAGAGAGAGCCATGTGGGGGATATCCTTAAGCGACATATAAGGTGTCACATATTCCTGGCTTTGAAGCCTAATTTGGAGGTCTAAGAACATGTTCGATGGGAAATCTCACTGGTTGAAAAAGTCTATTTAGACAGTAAGTAAGCACACAAGGTGAAGACTGAGTAACATTTCCTTCGCTATGAGCCCTGACTTAGCCCATACCCACTCCTATAAGACTTCATGACTAAATGATGCCCAACAGTGAGGGACATGGTATTTCAGTTATATACAGTGTAGCAAACCTGTTCTCTGGTAAACAGGAGTGAGAAAGGGCCTGGGTGTAGAAATAACCCTATCTTTACCAGGTTAAAAATCATGCTGATAACCAAGGAGCTTGAGAAAGTAGCTATCTATCATATAAAATTATTAATATTTGGCTCTTTTAGACCAATGAGCATTTCATGGGTTGACCCAATACTTTCCAATTATGTTATGAAAGCTTTTAAAAGGACAAAGACGTGGAAATGTGCCTAAATTATTCACCAGGGTCTCCTTCCTTATAAAGGTGTTTTAAAAAAGAAATGATTTCAGCTGGGTTTTGTTTTTTTCAAGTAAATAACATATTAGTTCACCAACAGCTTAGCAAATTTATCAGATCATTAAGTAGTAGAAAAATATCAAAATAAATCCAAACAAAAAAGTATATATTGAGAACATTTTATGTTCTGGCACTATAATAACTACTAGGAGTAGAGAAAAGAGTAAGATAAAATTCTTATTTTCAAGAGTCCCTAACCAAATTGAAGGGTCAGACAAAATTAACTAAATTATAGTATAATAAAATTTATTTAAAATGAAAATACTAGGAGATAGAGTACACTTTTTTGGGCCAGCCAAGGTAAGGGAGATAAGATGACAACAGATCTGAATTTTGAAGGATGAAGGTGAGTTAGCCAGATAGACAAGAGAGATCAAGGACATCCCGGGTCAGATGATGGAGAGTTTGAGAGACACACAATTGGGAAAGGTTTTACTTCATTGATGGTATCACCTGCTTATAATGTTAATTAACTTTGATCTGATGGAAATCTTAAATCTCTTTAATCTCTGAAGAGGTAACATCAACACCTCAATTATTTATTTATTTATTTATTTATTTATTTATTTATTTGCATTTACTACCTCTGTGTTTTAGATTTAAGAGGCTAAGCTGGTAAAGTTATTCAAAAAGGGAAAGTCGTGGCTTGATTGAGGTACCTAACTTTATTTGCATAGTTACGTATATTTTAAAATAGAGCATTATGTCAAAACAAACAATAATATCCCTGCCATGTTACTCAGGGGTATGATTACACAACTTAAACTCAATTTTATTGTGCATATATGAGGACTGATTTTTTATTGCTCAGAGTCCCCCCCCCCCCCCAATCTCATAATAATTCCATTCTTTATCTTAAAGTTCTAAGGTTCAACTATACTTGAATTATCTATAAAAAATCATAAGTATTTTCTCTGTATGAAAATTTCCCCGTAGTTCATAATGTGAAAATGACTAAAGCAATTTGTGCACTAAAAAAGGCGGGGAGGAAAACTTCTTTATTCTTAGACAAGGGCAAGGGAGTCAGAGAATCAAAGGATGATATCTTAAAAGAAAAGGTTGAACAGGTCAAAGCAGAGGTGATACTGCATGTTGTTTTGAAATGCGAACTGTAGTATCCTAAGAACTTGCCTTTCTGGTGGCATGTTTGAAATGCAGCATCCCAGGGCCTCTCCGCAGACCCTCTTTAAGAGCCATAAAGACCCTGCGTTCTCCATCTCCTCTCTTCCACTTTGGAGTGAGAGAAACACATGCAATTGAAGACTGAAAGGAAGGTTAAAATCCAAGCCAGACAACAAGGAAGCAGCTGAAAGGGCTTGTTCGACCTGCGGCATAATGAAAGATGCTGGTTCTGAGGTGAGTTCGGCTTTGTTGGAGACTTCTGGTTGCCTAGAAGTTTGCAATCAAAGAGGAGTCGGAGTCTGATGTAGTTTTGAGCAAGTGGTGGTGCTTCTGTTGCATTGTCTCCTGTGATGCAGAGGCCAGATGCAGACATAGGTGTTGAACTAGGAATCCCTGGGAGGTCTCCAACAGAAGGCTTCCAGGTGTGCTCTGCCAAAGCAGTGAACTCCAAAGAAAGCCATGGACCCTGCTGAAAAGACAGTGTGAGTGAGACGCTTGGCCTTTTCCTGCCACTTCTGTTGTTCCTGCCGATAGTGTTCCTCATCAGAGAGGAGCGAGCCCTGTCAGTGCACACTGATTATTTGACTGCATTGGGAGGGAACCTCAAAGTCTAAAAACTATGAATGAGATGGGATGGTTAAAAGCGTATAAATGGCCTAATCATAATATATGACTCAGTCTCTTCTGGAAAAGGACCCTGGATTTAAACAGGGCTTTATGTAAATATTAATAATTGTGTATGCATCAAAAGCCAGTAATACATTTTGAAATGGAAGTGGCGTCATAAGAACAGATAGTGTTATGTAGACATGGGCAGATCTCAACATTAGATACTGTGAACTAAAATATTAACACCCAGTGAAGGTGGTAATAGGCACTGTACAGTGAGAGCTGACAATTAGGATCTAGAAGTGGAGAACCGGAGATCATGCAATCGCTGGTTCGAATTGCTGCAGATTCATCATAAGTCCAGGGTCCAGGGAAATTAAACAGTACTTGACTAAGGTGGCTTATACTTTGTCAATCTGATGATTTATTGCTAGCAAACTGAACTAAATTAAATTGTCACATGAAAGTCAGCATTCTCTCACATTGCAATAAGTGTTTGTTGTTTATTAAACCTATCCTATTGCTAAGCTTGAGGTTGGGGGGAATCTTAGGACTGAGGGGGAAGATCGGAATATTATATCAATTAAATAAGCAGAGAAAGAGTTGAGAGCAGGGAATGGCTTTGGAGCAGCTTGTCTTAAGTGAGACCCTCCCCTGTCCCCCCAGCCATTACTTGCTGTTTGAATTGAGACATTGGAGAAAGATGAAGTAACAGAGCTGAGCAAAACTAAATAGTGACTCTGTGTCCACCATGCAAAAATACCACGAGGACACCTTTACCTGGGTCCATCTAGTGCTGGCATGATGCTTGGTTTGCTTTATCTCCAACGATATTTAGCTTGGAAGAACACTCAGCTGTTTCTGGATGCTTGAGTGACTTCCCTAAATCCAGAGTCCATACTGTTCTACCCTCTCCCATCTCTTTACTTCTTTGATTTATCCCCAAGCCAAGGAAGCCTTCTGTATTTTTGTGGGACTGCCAAGGATCATTTCCCTCTAGCCTATTGGAAACTACACTCCTCAATGTCCTCAAGCATCTCAAATTTATCCAAGGTTATTTCTTGAGTTTGCCCCATCTTGTCAGACCCAGTGTAAATTATTGAGTTCTCTGCAATTTGAGCTCTGCTTCCACGGCTTCTGCCTTCTTAGTGCCTTCTTCTTTCCCTTGCAGCTCCATATGCTTGATTAATTTTAACCCCCAGCCTCCACAGACCTCTCTCCGCACTGCCTCTCCCAGCTGGAAGCAGTCTTCCCCCGGTTACATTAGCCTTAAAAATATCCCGATTCGGTGCACACTCTGACCTAGGACTATATCTTTCTCTCTCCCTCTGGAAGCTGCACATTTGCATTTTATCAGATCTACCCGAGTCCATATGGGGTCATCTTTCAATCCTCTGATATTTTTAGAGAGGATTTTTGGCTACAATCGTTAGTCTGATATTCTTGGGTTTTCAGCCAAAAGTTTGGCTTTCTAGTGACAAGCTGCCTCAGAGATAAAGAAGTGGATTATAGCTATGTCAAGGAGAAAAAGTATTGTTTGAAATCCTGGAAACCTGTTGTTTTCTCTTTCCTCCTGTAGAGTATGAATAAATGAAGAACAACATGGCTGAGAGGAAATTTTACTTGCCTGTGAAATGGGGATGTTGGATTCAATTCTCCTAAAGGTGTAACTCATTCTGTTTGTGAATGCGCATGACCATTCTGAAGCATATTGGAGGGTAGTGTCAGAAACTCCTTCCTTGGAAGAGGAAACTATAGAAATGAGGCCATGAATATCTATACTCCTTTTTTCCCGACATAGAATTATCCAATAGTAACAAAGAGAAGAAAAATTCTTACTTTATACCCAAAATGACTATAACCTACAAAAGAAAATTGGATAAAATAAACTCCATGAACTTTTTTCTTTCCAATTTTGGAGATTGGCTATAAGGATGGAAAGTAAGAAAATCTCAAAATTTCCTCAGTGCATATGTGTTCCTTTGAGGCGCCTGAAAAAGTATGTTGCTTTGAATTGTCCCCTAGTAAATCCTTGGGTAAGCAGTGTATGCAATAGCAGGCTTTGGGCTGGGTAGTTGGTAAAGAGCTCAGTGGCTCTGCATACTATATAATAAAATAGTTATATGCAAATTAACCATCACTCTTCTATACCCACAAGCTACACCCACCAGCCAATTAGGAGTGAGTATGCAAATTAACCCCAACCAAGATGGCTGCAGTCACTGAGTGAGCAGGAGTGAGGCTTAGGTTTCCCTGGCGATAGAGGAAGTCAAGCTCTCTGCACACCCTGGCCCACCGAGGCCTCCACTCCAGGCTACAAAGTTTTAATTGTAGAAGATAAATAAATCCCAGATACTGCTTGGGTTACTGGGGGTATGGTCAGCCTACAAACCACCAAAGGCCCTTCACCCAGGCCACCCCATACCCCAAGAGAATCCATACCCTGATCTGGGACACCCTTCAGGGGCAAACCAGCTGGCCCACCCGTGCACCAGGCCTCTATCCTATCTAATAAAAGAGTAATATGCAGATTGACCATCACTCTAATATACAAGATGGCTGCCCTCATGTGGTCAAAGATCCTGCACTCATGTGGACACAAGATGGCCACCACAAGATGGCCAGCAGGGGAAGGCAGTTGGGAGGGACCAGGCCTGAAAGTGAGGGCAGTTGGGGGGTGATTAGGCCTGCAGGGAAGGGCAGTTAAGGGGGACCTAGGCCTGTATGGGAGAGCAGTTGGGGGGGGGCAGGCATGCAGGGAAGGGCAGTTAGGGGCAAACAGACTGGCAGGGGAGCAGTTAGGCATAAACTGGGCTGGCAGGGGAGTGATAAGGCTGGCAGGCAGAAGCAGTTATCAGGAAGGCAGGCAGGTGAGCAGTTGGGAGCCAGCAGTCCTGATTGTGAGTGATCGGGCCCTAAATGGGAAGTCGGACATCCCAGATTGGTGAGGGTGCAGGCTGGGCTGAGGGACACCCCCGCCCCTTGCATGAATTTTGCACAGGCCCTCTAGTAATAAAATAAAACAAAAGGTCCTCTCTGTGAGACTATGGGAAAGAACTCCAGAAAATGATGAAGCAAAGGATTTTTAGGCTGCTGAGCAGCCGAATGAAGCAAACGTCTGTCAGTCACCTTAACTCTTCAGGAAAGTCTGCTCCACCCAAATGCCTAAGTGAGGTTTGAGTAGAAAGAAGAGGCCAGCTAGAGTGGAAGTCATTGGGAGACAGAGCTCAAAATCAGAAGGGATGGTTTACAAACATTTTGAAATGAGCATTGAGACATTTGGGATAATGGAATCAAGGCACACATGGACCACGTCTTATTTACCCAATTGTCTTTGGTTTCTAAAGAAAATTACCACCCATGGGGCACACCTTTTACGTACTTTGTGTTCTTCCTGCCTGAAACTTGCAGGAAGCCCCACATATTTGAACAAGTTTGCCCTTTAAATGTGGCATAATCAGCTGCAAGGATTTTATGCGGCAGTTTGTAAACCATGAGGACTAATTAGATATAATCCATATAACACATTACAAAAGGGAGACATTTAAATGTCATAGTTTTTATCTATAATATAGAGTTGATATCACGTTACTTTATTAATTTTTTTCCACATATAATGTTGGAGTCACTGTAAATGTCCGAATCTATCGGCGCACCCTCAAATATTTTTCATTGCCTTGGAAATCTGGGAGCTGTTTAGGGTGATAATCAATACTAACTAGATGGGACTGTTGAATTACTTAATATCACTAACTTTTATTGAAAGCACATTCACAATGTTTTAGTATAGTGCCTGGCACATTGTAAGCATGCAGTAAATATTGGTTATTGCCAATATTATTATTTTACAGTTGTTATTGGATACCAAATGTGATCTTGTTCACAATTATTATCTCATTAAAACTAAAGGACATTAGAGTAAATACCATTATCCAAATTTTATAGAAAAGGAGTTTCAGGTTCTAATAAGCCCACTATTAATACTTACTTACATTTTAATAAATAGCAAATGCCAAAGTCCCTATCCAAACTCAAAGCACACGTTCCTTCCATGATATAAATTTTTATAAATTCACTCTAACTACCACTGGAGATGAAATGATTATAGGTGGTACATTAAAAAAAAATTAAAATATTTACTATTTAATAAATTTACATTAATTGTAAATCTATAAGAAACATATTTATGACCAATAATAATAGATTGCTAGATATAACAGATTATAATGTTTTCTGAAAATATTCTTATCAGAATAAAAATGCACATTTCACTTAAAATTTTAATAATAATACAGCTCTGGGAAAAGGAACAAAGTAGACATTTGAACGGCTGAAGTTGAGATAACACTGCAATGAATTCATTTGATGGACTTCTAAAACTTCTCAGGTTCTCACTGATGGCTTAGACACTGCCTTCAGTGAGAACCTGCCACACTCACATGTTTGGCAATACCACTAAAAACCGTGTCTATTAAATTGTTATTGTAAAGGAAATGACATTTTAAAAGCAAGTAAAACTCCGTATATGCTTTAACATTATGTTCCATCTTTTCTCTCACTAGGCACTTACATTAATCCCTGGCCTCATTCTAATGGCTCTAGACATTTGAGCAAAGTTGTCAGAGCATTTTGGGGACTTAATCCATTTTAAATGTTGAATTTTATTTAGACCACCCCTCTCTATGAGGGATTCCTGATGACACAGCAATGTGGGTAAAAAATACCTTTCCCCCATACTTATTTTCCTGTCAGTGGAAGGAATCAAGGATCCCCACCCCCGCTATTCATGGCTTCTTCTTCTTCTTACCACTTGCATCTAATGGATAGCACCTGACAAAAAGGGCAGGAAGTCACTTCAGTGATTAGATTAGAAAATATTCACTATATTCCATAAATGAGTGATATCATGTGATGTTTATCTTTCTCTGCCTGGCTTATTTCACTTAGCATAATGGACTCCATCTCCCTCCAAGTTGCTGCAAATGGTAGGAAGTCTTTCTTCTTTACCACAGCATAGTATTCCATTGAGTAGATGTACCACAGTTTTTTAATCCATTCATCTGCTGATGGGCATTTTGGCTGTTTCCAAATCTTAGCTATGGTGAATTGTGCTGCTATAAACATAGGGGTGCATATATCCTTTCTGATCCGTGTTTCCATTTTCTTGGGATATATTCCTAGGAGTGGAATCATTGGGTCAAATGGGAGTTCCATTTTTAGTTTTTTGAGGAAACGCCATACTGTTCTCCACAGTGGCTGCACCATGGGAATGGGGGGATAAGTACAATTATGTGATACCATAATTAATAAAAATCAATTAAAAAAAGAGAAAATATTGTGACTTCCATCTTGCTGGACTCTCTTCCCTTTGATGTCTCCATTTGCACTTCGATGAAGCAAGATGCCTTTTGAGAGCCCACACAGCGAGGGACTAAGGTGGGCCTCCAGCCAAAAGTCCACAAGGAACTGAGGCCCTCCTTCCAACAGCCATCTGCAGTTGAGCCCCATGCTACTTTTGGAAACGAGGAAGACTTTCTCAGCCCTGCTCCGGGCAAAAGACATTCCGCTGCTCCAATCCAGGAATGTCTACTTTTTCTGGACACTGACAGAGGTTCTGGAACCTTCTACAAGTCAGAGCAATATGGAAAGTTTCTAGTTTTTTAAAAGCTGAATCCGCTCCAAGTCTTGGACTAAAGAGGGCAGAAATCCTATTTCCCCAGTGTTTGACTTAAATTTTTCTTCTTTTATTACATAAGCATTTAAAACTCTAAATATTTTAAATGCTGCCTTAACTTCATCTCACAAATCATGAGGTTTTGTTTTGTTTTTTGTTTTTTCTTCATTTTTCTCCCTGGAATGTAGTTTGGATAATTTCTGTTAATATGTTTTTAAGTTCACTGATTTTTTTTTTCATCTGCTGTGTCTCATTGAATTTTTAATTTCAGATTTTGTATTGTTTTAAATTGGAAATTTTATTTTTTTCATATACCTTCCTTTTTTTTTTATCTCTCTCTCATTATGTTCATGTTTTCCTTCAAATCTTTGACCATGTTTTTAATTTCCTTCAAATCTTTGTCCTTTGCTGCACCCCTGGAAGTCAAGGGCACTCACTGTGTTTGCGAATGAGGAGCTAGGTCAGTGCTGGGGGACCCCAAGAAATAGCTGCTGTTGCCTGGTCTTTGCTACTTATGATAGCTCTTTTGATGTTCTCTATTCTAACATTTCTATTTTCTCTGCCTCCCTGAACTGATTTTTCTCTTGATTATGGTTACTTTTTTTCTTCTTCTTTCATCCTAGTAACTTTTGAGTGCCTACTAGATAATGTAAAAACTACATTGCTATGTTTTGGTATTCTGTTGTTTTGTATTAAAAGAGAACTGCTATTTGTTTAGGCAAGCAGTGAAGCTTACTTGCCAATCAGCTTGCTCATTTTAAGGTTTGCTTTAAACTTAAGCCTTTTCTACTAGTTTAGTCCCAGGGTATCCTTTACTACAGAGTTTTGTTTGTTTATTTATTTGTTTGTTTTTTATATTTTATTGATATTTTACAGAGAGGAAGGGAGAGAGATAGAGAACTAGAAACGTCGATGAGAGAGGAACACTGACCAGCTGCCTCTTGCACACCCCCTACCGGGGATGTGCCCGCAACCAATGTACATGCCCCTGACTGGAATCGAACCCGGGACCTTTCAGTCCACAGACCGACGCTCTACCACTGAGCCAAACCGGTTTCGGCATTTGTTTGTTTTTTTTTTTTTTTACCTCTACTGCTAAAGCAGGAACATTCTGGGATCTCCACTGAATGCTACAATGAAGACTACCCACTCTGGTTGGAAATCAAACAAGCCCCAAGCCTGTGTTGTCTTTGAGAATTGTTCAGATTATAACTCTTTAGTAGTATCAGTTCTCATTTCAGTGGTTGTCCTTTTCTCAGTCTTATGAAGATCCAACTATGCAGGCTTAGCTTATATTCAGCCAAAGCCTCAAGGAACTGCGTGCACTTTCTGGAAATCTTCTCCCTCTTCTCTGGTACTTCCTCTACAAAGTCCAGTGTCCTGATTATGCCCCAATTAATTGATTATCGGCCTAGACTTAGTGGGACAAACGCAGGTGACCAGGAGTCAGCAATAATGGCCTATCTTCTGGTACTTTAATGTCTAGACAGCTGAGCTGAACTGGAACAAATGACACACAAGACAGAATTAGTATGCAATCACCCAGGGTTTATTTACCTATACCTAGTGGGTCCTAGGCTCCAGCAAAAGCCACCTGGTGATGCACACTGAAGGATGGATGATGAAGACACAGACAGATAGGCGGCTGCAGTTGGTTTAGGCTCACACAGCAAAGTGGTCAGGGGCTCCTCTCTCGAAGCAACATGGAGCCCTCCTCTTATCAGGCAGGAGATGTCAACTGGAGATGATCCCAGGGTTATATAGACTGCGGTAAACAATTTGTGTCCTTATTAGTGTGGGCCAGACGGTGTACCTTATGCTGGGAGCAGGGCGCTTACACTTTAGGGCACAGAGCTTTTACATCAAGATATTGGTGTGTTCATTAATTTTGGAAGTTACAGAGTATTGGTGATTTCCATATAGCAAACATTTCACACAATAATTATTTCATCCATTAGAGGGATTACATTATGATTACATCCAACTACTCCGGTCCCCTCAACTCTCATTTCTGGTACCTCAAATCAGCAAAATTATTGCGTTCACTTTGGATTTCTCTTTCCTGTGCTTTGCTACACTATGGTGCCCATCATTTGTTTACCACTTCTCAATGCTTAAAGCCTAGCCTATTGTGCAATTTCTGAAAAGGGTTCCTTTCTGTTTTGGGCAGACTTTTATTTTATACGTTTCTCAGTTGTTTCAACAGGAGGGATGATTCTCTCTGCAGTCTTGGTTCCTAAACAGAGCTTCTCTGTGTCCTGACATTTTGAAAGAAACTAAGGTAAGTTGGCTCATCCCTTTGTACTTCTATTCTCCTTAAAATAAGACATAAGGGCATTGGGATTTAGCTGGAGGGCAACTCCAGGTTATAGGCACCGAGTTATACCCAGAATCCACTCCTCGCTTTTAGGAATGCTTCATTGGTTTGAGCATTCTGCCTATGCCTTCCTTCCTTTAGAATGAGTCTTCATTAAGAGTCTTTGATTAATCATGCAAATAGGTGCCTGTCAGGACAGCGCCATGGACTGCCAGACAAGTCCTAACATGCCTGCATCTTAGCACTGGCTATGCTCAGGCTCAGGAGTTTCAACCTCACGCTTCACCCTTTATGCAGTTCTGAGATGCCCTTACTCTTGAATATTCTGGAAGTAGCTCATCCTTCCTCCCATTGAATGTTTGAGGTAGGGAAGATAACTCCTTATTTTCCAATTCTTTAAAAAAATTGCCTATAAGAGATGGCCACTTTGGGTGTTTACTTCTTGTTTGTATCTTAAGGGGAATATCCTGCCTTAAGCAAGGGTTCTCAAATGTTAGCAGGCTGAAGAATCACATGGGAAGCTATTAAAGATTCATATGCAGGGAATCTTTATTTTTCTGATATTGAATAAAATCTGACACCAAATCCCTTTATTTCCTAAGGCTAATGAGAAATTGATTTTCTGTCACTAATTGGGATTCTTCCCTTCAGGGCATGAAATGATTCTAGGGGGCTTACAGCATAACTTTGAGGAAGATAACTCTGGTTTTTGGTCCACATATGATGGCTCATTTTCTAAGCCTGCATGGTTCCTAAAGGGAAGTGGTTCTGCGGTTTTGTGTCCCACTTGGACAGAAGGATCTCTGTCACACTAGGAAGAAGCTGTACTCATATGGTTGCCCTCTGGGAATGTACCATACAATCAGGCCCCTCTTGTTAATGAAAAACAAACAAACAACAACATTGAAACCTGTAAAGAATTTTTGTGAATTTATTTGAGCCAAACTGTCGACATATGTCGGGAAACAGAACCTCAACAGACTGAGATAATGCTTTGGAGAATGGCGGGTTACATTTCTATATTTATACATTGCAATAAAAGGAAAGGGATGTATGTGAGTTACATGAAATTCATTGGTGATAGATTAGGGAGGGGGGACAGAGCAAAGAGGGGAAACCTCTGGGACAGGGTAAAAGGTGAAATGATGGACATGAGCTTCTTTTACAGAGATGCATACAGGATACTCTAAGGTAATTAACAGTTGACAATTAACTTGGTAACAATAACAATGAGGGAATGTCTCAAGGTCATTTGTTGTGCCCTGAAAGGTCCAGGGTAAAAAGGAAGTTACAAGTTACCCAGACATCTCACAGATAGGTTATCTTAGAGGCTGGGAGGCAGATGGGCTCAGTAAAGAGATTGAAAGTTGATGTTTGTCAGATGAAATATCTGGGACAAGACTACCCACTATAACCTGTTTGTAGGTCGGTATTAAATTTTCAAACCATCTTTTGTGGTTATTTTAGGTCCTTGAATTTGCAAGACTGCCACACAGGCCTTCCCTGAGCTTGTCAGGTTAGCATGTGGCTCTTTTCTTTCACACTCTCAAGGTTTTCTACCTTGCTAGGCTCACCAAAGGAATAGCGCAAGCATTTGTGGTTTGTTCAGGGCCTCTCTTTTCTCCTGGTCTTCAGAAAGCTCTTCTGCCTCTGTTTTGTCCTTTCCTTCACCAAGAATTTGCTTTAGTCCTCAAAACCGTTACTTTATTTCGCATCTTCCTCAAGTACACATGTTGAGGTGGTGACAGCAATTTCCCTACACTTCCATTAGTCTTGATGTAAGAGGACACTAACATGTATCTCCTTAAAACAAAAAAATGTACAAAAAGAAGCGTACACACACAGACACACACCACACAAGTAATGTCTCAGTAACTTACCTTGCCATACATCACTTTCTTTGTCTAAGTTCAATAATCTCTGGTGGTCTCTCACAGATGATTATTATGCTATATTTTCATTTTTAGCTATAATATTTATTATTTTGAATTCTATATTATTTTAACTCTTATAATGTGTATGTTTCCAGCTTGACACATATCTCAAAGAAAATGAAGTCCATTTGCTCAATAAGCCTGAAGGAGAAAGACAGACAAAGGTAATTTTGGGGGAAAAAAATTGAAACATTCCCCTCTTATGACTTTGGCAAAAGAGCCAAAAGATCTCCTAATGTGGCTTTTTTTTTTTTAAATTTCAGCAAATGTAAAATAAGATCTAATGTGGGTACAATACATAGCATATGGGTACAATACATATTTTCACTATTGTATATGGACTCAAAATGGTCTCTCCCCTTTAGAAGCTTGCATTTTGACAGATTTTCATACTGCATTATGCATGCCTCCTACTTTCCCAATCTACACTCTTCTTTCCTTCTATCTGTCTGTCTGTGTGAGTCTCTCTTTCTCTCCCTTCCCCCGCTCCTCTTTCCTTCATCCTTCTGCCCCTCCCTTCATTGCTTCTCTCCTGGCATCTCTGCTCCATTTTGCCTGCCTGCCTTCCCAATTATTTTTTTTCTACTGACAGTTTTTCTCATCTTAATTAGAATTCCTTTCCCTTATAACATTTCCCCATGGTTAACATGGTGGCCACCTGACCATTCCTAGCTACTTTTCACCTTTATTCTCATTCTTTACTGCTTCCACCATTCAGATTTATAATTTGTAACTCATCAAAGCACGTGAACTCATGAGTTCCTCACAGTCGTACCCTGAAGCAGGCAAGGCAGCTGTTGTTATTTACATTTCATGGGCAAGCTGGTTAAGGGACAAATAGATAATATCACTGCCATAGTTAATACAACAAAATGAAGACTAGAACAAAGACCTTCCAAATCTCAAACCAAGTTCTTTGCAATTCACTGCAATGTCTTTTAAGAATCTTCTTGTGATTGGTGTAGACCTTCACAACATGCCAGGTTGTTGTTCAAGGCCACCTAGATGGTTTTAACCATTCACCATCTTGAAGTCAAAACTATGCCTTACTCATTTCTCCTCTGCCAGGGTAGCACAAGAGGATGCATTTGCTCCCTTATAAATAGTTGATGCTATAATCCCAAGTAATGCACTGGCAGAAAGTAGTGCCTTCAGATTGGGCAGTGTAACAGCACAAGGACAAGGGAGGTTCTCTTGGCAATCCTGTCGGTTGTGTTTGTACACTTCTATAGCGAGGAAATGTGAGGGATGCTGCAAATGATAAGCCATTGTTGCCCCTTTCTTCTCACCTGGATGGGATTTTAGGTTGTGGACTTCCTTGAATGATCCTGGAAATGGCATCTCAATGGTGGGAGGGAAAACTACCCTCCCCCTACATACATTGCTGCCCTTTGATTCTGGGAAGGTTATCACTTTTCCCTCAATGGCTCGCTCTGTCTCCGTGCTTTCTTTATGTTGCTCTTACAGCAGGGAACTTCAGCTTGAAGGGAGGACTGTGCCTCATTATGCGGATCATGTGGCCATGGGCTTTATGCCTGTGAAACAGTTCTTAGCTTGCCGGGGCTACTTTTTCACTTCAGAAGGAATTCATGCATCATAGTCTTCTCATGCAGCCTTATGAAAATTAACACCTGCCTTCTTCTTGCTGCAAAGAGACGTCGGGAAGATTGATGTTTGTAAAAAGCACTGAGCTCCTTGGAGTCACTTGCAACCAATGAAAATGTTATTAGGCCCAATTTATGTACGGAACAAGGTGAGTGGGTTGATTGTGTGGTTTGTTCAGGGTTATATATTTAAAAATATAGTTATCAATGCAAAAGAGAAAGGATAAGTACACAAAACTGTCTCCCAGCCAAACACGGGTTTTGTACTAATAAAACATATTCTTAAAAACAACAGTTTTGCATTTTGTGGTGGGTTTCTGTTTTGTTTAAGATTAACAGTATACCTGGAATATTCTTTCCATTTTTTTCTGCCATTGTACATAGTTTTCCTTCTCATAAAGCCCTATTCCAAACTCACTTACTTCCCAAATTAATATCATCTCCCTGAATTCTCCAAGTGGAATGTGTAGAAGAAAGAATAAGGACTCAAAGCCCCAGTGTGGCCACGGTGGTGACAAACTCTAAGTCCCATTTTTTTTTTCCAGCAGCAAGGAAAGGACAATATAAAGTGAGTCCTTTATATAACAGGACTGTAGCCAATGAAATAAGGTAATAAAGGTATTTATAAATTAGAAAAGACTATACAATTTCGGTTATTATTTTCATTATCCTTCCTTTGCTCTATAGATAATATTCTATTTGCACTATATTAATGAATGTGTCTATTTGCAAATTGCTTTCTAAGCCTTCTGAAGCCCTTTTCATGACTTATGAATTCTCCAAGGACAGGAATGTATCTTCTGTTTCTTTATATCCAGTGCCTCCTGCTCCTACTCTGGCACACTGTTAATCGATACCACCTTGCATGTAAAATGGCCTGAGAAGCAGGTGACGGAAAATGACTTTGGATCATGCACGGACTATGACATCAGCCATCTAGATAGTGTGTTTCAGTCTGAAGAGTGAGAGCAGTAACTGGACAATGGGGCTGTAAACTACAGCAGCCTTGACATGCAACACAGAGAAAATGGTTATTAGCTTTAGCCACAGGCTTTTCGGGTAAAAGGTGAGGGAGGTGAAAAAACTTTATTGCTTTATGAATAAAAAGCATTGCTCCCTTATTAAGCCTGAGCATGCAGACGTCATTGCTTAGTGAGTGGAGAGCAGTGGCCCCACTGGGGGCCTCCATATTTCTTCTCCATGAGGTTTATCTTTCTCTTAGGCATTTCCCTGGGAAGCCATTGCCACTGGCTCTCCCCTAATGATACTGCTCCCTCCCTTAAAAGCTCAGAGGCACATTCAGACCAAAGCCTTTCAGTACAGTTAAGATCAGCAGGAAACGTCAAGGAGTTTACTAACAGATAAATGATAAAAAGAAAGCAAGAAATCTCAAACAACTTCACTTGACAAAGCTTAGGTTCCTAGCCCTGAGATGCCAGCTTGCTTCCAAGAGTCCTATCTTTGCATCTTCCACCAAGTGCCTTGCTTTCCTACTTCCAAAATACCCACTTGGCTGCCATCTTACTGCCCAGTTAGTCTGTGCAACTTGCTTGCAATCTGTAGGGTAAAGACTAGAAGAAACCTTCTGCATCTACATGTCCCCCTCCCATTTGAATAAGGGTTAGTTTCATGAGGAAATTGTCTTCCACTGGTCATTGCCATAGCTTGCACTTGAGATTCCATCAGTTTTACAAAAGAGAAATGGTTTGCTCTTTTACATAAAGGCACATCATTGTTTTGGTGTGTAACATTTGTTGCAAAAACTGTTACACCCGTGTCACATGCATTATGCACATGAAGTAATAAGGGCTCCTTTCTTCACGTTGGAGAAAATTGAGTCTTACCTTTCTAAGATTTGCCTCATTAATTTTCAGGAATACCCTTGGATTTGAGGATTTTGGTAACCATGTTTTCAATTTCTATCCCTGTAGCCTACAATAAGGTAATTACTAGTTATTTCTTGATGCTCTAGCTGAAACCTGCATAATGTTGCTAGCATATTAAATGAAAAATCATTTGCTTCTTTCTTATAGTTTCTCAGAAATTTCAATGTGTCAAAAATGAGCCCCTACTTGAAACTCTCCCTAGTAAATCTGAGGATGAAAGGAAACTAAGTCAAGGAAGGTTCTTGAATAACATTGGGACAGTTTCCCTTGATGGCAATTTTCCAAAAGCATAATAATATCATGACCATGCCATATTCACTTCTATTCAGATTTCTCCAATTTTACCTGGACTAATTGTGTGTGTGTGTGTGTGTGTGTGTGTGTGTGTGTGTGTGTATTTGTGTGTGTGTGTGTGTTAAGTGCTATATGGTTTTATCATCTTGAGGGCTTGTGTATCCACTATTGTAGCCAGGATACTGAAAAATTTCAGCGCTAAGGGAATCCTTTATATTGCTTTTTTTTTTTATAACTACACCTATACCCTGTCCTGTCCTTAAACCCTGACAATCATTCATTTGTTCCTCATTTCTTAAATTTTGCCATTTCACGTATTATAAAATGGAATCATACAGTCTAACTTTTTTGAGATTGGCTTTTTTTTCACTCAGTGTAATTTCCTAGAGATCCATCCAACTTGTTGCTTTTATTAATCATCCATTCCTCCTTATTGATGAGTAGTATTCCAAGGCATGTATGTCCTACAATTTGTTTAATAATATCTGTTGGAGAATATATGAGTTGGCTGCAGTTTTTGGCTACTATAAATAAAGCTGTTATGAATCTTTGTTTTTATAAGTATTTTGATGAAAAGAAATCCTTTCTTTCTCTAAGATAGAAGTCCAAGCTTGCAATTGCTGGGTCATATGGTAATTTAATGTTTAGATTTATAAGAAATTGTCACTGTTTTCCAGAGTGGCTGTTTTAAATTCCCTTCAGGAATATATGAGAGATGCAACTTCTCTAAATCTTCACCAGCATTTGGAATTGTTTCTACTTTTTATTTTAACCATTCTAATAGATGTGAGATAATATCTTATTGTGGTTTTAATTTCTGGTGTTGCAATGGCTAATGGTGTTGAATATCTTCTCAAGTACTTAATTTTCTCTCTGCATATCCTATTCAGGTCTATTTATATCTTTTTACCATTTTTCTAACTGGATTGTATATTATTTATTTAATTTTTATGGTTCAATATTCAGATACACACACACACACACACTCAATGTAATAAAGAGGGAATATACTAATTGACCATCACACCCTCACAAAGATGGCAGCACCCACAGCCAATAAGAAGGAAATATGCTAAATGGCTTCCATGCCCTCAAAGATGGTGGCATCCACAGCCATAACATGGTGGGCCTCAGTCCCCTCAGCCCTGCTGGGGCAGCAGGAGCATTGGATGGTGGCTGCCCAGCTGTCCAGGGCTGGCTCAATGCACAGGCAAGCCTCAGATGGCAACTGCCCACCCACCCAGGGCCACCCAAGGCTCAGGTAACCAGGACCAGCCAAGGCTTGTGCTGTTGGCAGTGGCAATAGCAGATATGTTATGGGATCATTGCCTTCCCTGATCGCTGGGTCGCCTCCTCCCCCTGCAGGCTCCCAAACTGTGAGATGAGACAGGCCAGGCTGAGGGACTACCCCCCTCTCCAGTGCATGAATTTCCATGCACAGGGCCTCTAATACACACACACACACACACACACACACACACACACACACACACACACATATATATATATATATATATATATATATATATATATATATTCCTGTTCCATTGTCAGATATATGGTTTGCAAATATTTTTTTTCAGTCTGTACATTGTCTTTTCATCCTTGTCACATTGTCTTTCAGAGAGAAAAAGGTTTTAAGTTTAATTGGGTCCAATTTATTTATTTTTCCTTTTTATGGATCCTACTTTTGTGTCAAGTATAACCATTTTTTATTTGCTCTAGATTCCAACGATCTTCTCCTATGTTTTTTGAAAACTTTGTATTGCTTTATGTTTTACATTAGAGTCCATGACTTATTTTTATTAAACTCTGCAGAGGTCTGCGGTGTGAGGTTTGGGTAGGGGTTCATTATTTTGCCTATGGATATTCCATTGCTCCAGCACTTTTTGTTGAAAAGGCCATCATTCTTCCATTGAATTGCTTTTACCTTAACAAATACTTTGAGCATATTTCTGTAGGTCTATTTCTGGGTTTGTAATGTATTCAACTGGCCTATGAGTTTATAGCTCTGCCAATACCATACTGTCTTGAATAATATAGCTATATAGTAAGCCTAAATATTGGTTAGAGTATTCCTCCCCATTCTTCTTCTTTGTCAAGTTTGTTTTAGCTATTCTATGATATGTGCCCAAGATTGTCTACAAAATAACCTGCTGTGATTTTTATAGGAATTAGATTACAGTTATAAGTTAATTTGGGAACAATTGACATTTTCACCATGTTGAAAACAGCTTTTTAATCCATGAGCATGATGCATTTCTTCATTTACACTGGTCTTATTTGATTTCTTACATCAACATTGTATAATTTTTTAGCATATAGATTCTATGCATATTTTGTTAAGTGTATCCCTCCCTAAATATTAAATTTTCTTAGAAGCCATAATGATTGGTATTGTGTTTTTAACTTTAATTCCTCAATTCATTTTCTCTAGGAAATGTAATTGATTTTTGTGTGTTGAACTTGTATCCTATGACCTCACTGAACTCATGTATTAGTTCTAAGAGTTTTTGGCACTTTTTATGTAGACAACTATATTATCTGCAAATAGAGAAAGTTTTACTTCTTTTCCAATCTGCATTCCTGGTTTTAAGTTCCAACTATATGTTGGATAAGATTGGTGAGGGTGCAAATTGCTACCTAACAAATATGTTTTAAAAGCTCACTGAAAAATATGGGATGCATTCAAAGGAACATAATTGACTTGGCCCACCCAGTTCATTGGAAGAGCCTGGGTTGTTTAATATACATAACCATAACAAACATTAAAAACCTGTCTTTTAATATTTGAGAGATTAATTTTTTCAGAAATGTATAACAGTTTTATGTTTCCACATGACACTGGAATTTTTTTAACTGCAATATGGGGGATTTAAGCTCAGAAGAAAATAGAGATAGAGGAGGAATGTTCTCTGGCATTGGTGCAGGATGTCTCTGGAGGATTACTTATATTTTCTAAAAATATTCAGAGGCAAGTCTATCTTCTCAGTAGAAGGACCATGTGGAAAGTGCCCATCCCAAGACCCAGGTAGCCTCCAAGGAGCTGTGCCATTCTCCATATCTGGTATTCTAAGAGTTCAGGGGAATGGGGAATATCCGGGGGTTAGGGATGGGAATGGCTCTGGAGAGGTCAATTGGGGGAAATATAATATTGTGATAGCTATATACAGACCAGAGGGTTACTAGAAATTTCAGGGAGACTACTCTGTAAAGCAAGCATGTCAAACTCAGAGGCTAACATGGACCCAATAAATGAGGCATGCAGCCTGCGGGCCACAAGTTTGACATGCTTGCTGTAAAGTATATGATTGTCTAACCACTATGTTGTACATCTGAAACTAATACAGAATAATATTGAATGTAAACTATAGTTGAAAAAAAGAATGAAAAATTAGGTTATGTTTCTCATCACAAAAAAAAAATAAAACACGTTCAATTGCATTTTTTAATGCAGTTACTGAATTATGCTTTCTGTGCACATGACTTTTGACACATAAATTCTTAGCTCATAAACCTAGTTAATAATAGAGGGTCATAGTGATTATAACCCCAGAGTCACAATGACATAAAGAAAACAGAACCCTCAATAGGCTTAATGGATATTAAGTATAATTCAACCTCCATCACTTTTTAAAATATATATTTTTGTTGATTTCAGAGAGGAAGAGAGAGATAGAAACATAAATGATGAGAGAGAATCATTGATTGGCTGCCTCTTGCACACCCCCAACTGGGGATCATGTCTGTAACCCCTTGACCAGAATCAAACCTGGGACCCTTCAGCCTGCAGGCTGACACTGTATCCACTGAGCCAAACTGGCTAAGGCCATTTTGTTTTGTTTTTTAAAACCTCATGCAAGGTTATATTTTACTGATTTTAGAGAGAGGGAGGAAGAGAGAAATAGAAACATCAATATATCAGAGCAACATTCATTGGTTACCTCCCTGATAGGCCCCCAAGGGGGATAAAACTGGCAACCCTTTGGTTTGAGCCAACTGGCCAGGACTCAGTCACTTTTTAAATAAACTAGAGGCCTGGTGCACAAAATTTGTGCATTCAGAGGAAGATCCCTCCGCCCAGCCTTCACCCTCTCGTAATCAGGAAGCCCTCAGGGGATGTCCGACTGCCAGGTTAGGCTTGGTCCCTGTTGGGAGCGGGCTTACACCAGCAGTCGGACATCCTTAGTGCTGCCATGAAAATGGGAGATGTTCCTGCCACTGCTGCTGTGCTCGTCAGCCATGAGCCTGGCTTCTGCCTGGGGGAGTGCACTGACCATTAGGGGCTAGCTAGCTCCTGTGTGGATCATCTACTCCCTAATGCTCTCTAATGCTCCCTAATGGTCAGTGCATATCATAGTGATTGGTCTTTCTGCCATTCGGTTGATTTGCATATTAACCTTTTATTATATAGGTCTAGAGGCCTGGTGCACAAAATTTGTGCATGGGTGGGGGTCCCTCAGTCTGGCCTATACCTTCTCCAATCTGGGACCCCTTGGGGAATGTCTGGGACTGCTGGATTCTAACAGTTCTAGTTGGGGGTGTGCAGGGCTTGATTCCCAGTTGGGGGTGTGCAGGAGGCAGCCAATCAATGATTCTCTTTAATCATTTCTTGCCTTCCTGCCTGTCTGCCTGATGCCCCTAATCATTCTGCCTGCCTACCTGATCACCCCTAACTGCCTCTGTCTTGACCCCAGCCAGTATGGCTTTGTTCAGAAAGACATCAAGTAGATGCCCAGTCTATCTACTCTAATTAGAATATTACTCTTTTATTAGTATATAGTATTAGTTTAGATTGTTTCCCCCCCCTCTTTTTACCACATAGTTACCATTTTTTTGTTGTTCAATCTTTGCATGTTCTCCCCAAAGCAATGCAAGTGACTTTTGCCCTATGTATAAAAGATAGATGATACCTTAGAATTCTATCTCATGATTATAATTGCCTGCCTTGTATGCCTTGGGTACAGAATGAACAAAAGTGGAATGAAAAGAAGGAGAAAAGGAGATGAAGGGTGAAGCCAGGACCGAGATGAGCAAAAGAGGCACCAGGGTGAAAACTTAAGGAGGCACTCCCTCTCAAGCTCATGCAAGTGCTGGGTCAGTATCTGAGAGTGACTGTCTCATCAGCTGCTGTGTCCTGTGGTACCCAGTTTGCGTCACCCTGGTCCAGGCTACAGACTTCTGATTCACCGTTAAATAAAACAAGCAGAGAGACGTCAGCTAAGCCAGGAATTTCCTATTAATAGTTGATAGGATATCTTATTTCTCATTTTATCAAAATGTAATACACTTAAACATTTAATTTCTAAAATGTAATGTTCATATAGCTTTGTTTCTTTACAGCAGTTCCTTATACAGTACCTTGTCTTCTCTTAAGATTTTAAAATTATTTTATTAATATGATAAAAGTTGTAATTTTTGTTGTCTAAAAAATTGAATACTGGCTATTTCATGCAAATGGTTCAACCTATGACTAAATGGCATAGTGGAAAGAACATGAGCTGAGTCATATCTGTGCTTAAATTCTAGGTAGATCTGTTGGCAGCTATGATTTTGGTTTTCTCATCTGTAAAATAAAATCTTAATTATCTTTCCGAATTGTTTTAATTATTAAATGAAGTGATGTGGCCATAGTGCTGCTATGAATGATTACTATCTACTACATCTGATTACTAAAAAACACTCCAGAGTATTTAGTATTTGTATACTAAGGATACCAAAAGAGTTATGGATCAGGGTATAAGCAAGGCGAATCTATTGTGATGCTTGAGATTAGAAATTTGCAAACCTGTCTGAGTATCAGATTCTGATGCAATTATTCTAGCGTGGAGCTTGATTAACTCTATTTTTAATGAGCTTCACTGATGATTGAAATGTGCTGCCACAATGAGAGGCTTTCCCAGATAACAGTGACGATCCCTTCTGAGTGTAAGTCATGCAATTGTTTATCAATCTGCACGGAGCATTTTTTTCCCCTTTTCTACTATGCACTCATGATTCCTCTTCTTTGTAATTTCCTCTCAAAGAAGGCCCGGCTAGCTTGATGTGCCCTGCTCTTATGTGCGCAAGGGAAGTCTTTTGTTCTCACTCTATCCTAAGAATCTGCTAGCTCTGCTCTGTGTTTCTAGGAGAACTTTTAATTAAAGAGAAAAAAAAGTCAAACAAGATTACTCCGTTTTCTTCTTTCAAAGGCATCGTTGACAGTTTCCATGAAATCCCTTTTCTCTTTAACTTTCTTTAAGATATTTGGGTTCAGCAACATCCTCTGTGTCAACTTCTGGATGAAAAAGACGTTTCTGGGCCTGCTCCTATTGTCCGTGACTGCCATGGTAAAACAGTCCTCGCCCGCAGCCAGCCTACAGGGCCAGTAGAATCAGACCCCCCCTTTCCTTGGTCTGGCATCTTGTTCAGATACTATATCAAAGGCTCTATTATTCTCTGGGGAGCAACTTGAGTGTCACAGAGGTGGCTTGCAGCCAGCATTCTGCCCTGGGGATCCTTGGGCATAATCCAGAATGAACTTCGTACAGTGTTGTCCAGAGGATCTTAACACCCCCTCCCCCTGCCTTAAAACCTGTATTTCTGACCTTCAATTCTGACAGTCTGAATTTTATCCAAGAAAATATATTTGCCTGGGTTAAATCTAACTCACTTTGGAAAAAAAAGAAGCTTTCAAGGATGTTGTCATTACTTTAGGACTAAGTGTTAAAGACAAATTGTAGCTTTTACCTGGGTTATAGCAGAGATATAACTTTCAAATAATTGAAGTTGTTACTTTATGCCTGCAGTGGTGTCATTCAAACAATAGACTCTCAGCAGCAGAGATGCACGGGAGCCTGGGAGGTCATTAATTCTAGCATCCACCCCGTTGGGAATCCTTTCCTGAAACTACCCGAGAGGCTGTCATCTAAGCCTCTGATTGAAAACTTCCTTTGATTGGCAGCTCACTGGGTTATAAGACAACCCATTTGGATTTGAAGTTCCTATTTTTTTTTTTTACAAAGTATCTCTAAATAGTAACTAGCCTCTCTAATATCCAACCATTTATTTTATTTATGCTCTGGAAAGCCACACAGAATAAATTTAATTTATCTTCTTTATAAGCTCTTCAAATATTTGATTATAGTGATATCTGCCCACATCTTTCCTTCTCCAGTTAAAATAACACTAATTTTCTATCCTGTATATGTAACTAGGGGCCCAACGCATGAAATTCATGCACTCGGGGGGGTGGAGAGGGGGTCCCTCAATTCAGCTTGCGCCCTCTTGCAGTCCAGGAGGCCCCAGGGGATGTCTGACTCATAGCTTAGGCTCCGTGCCCACAAGGAGCGGGCCTAAGCTTTCAGTTGGGACCAGGCCTAAGCCGTCAGTTGGATATCTTTAGCACTGTCACAGAGGCAGGAAAGGCTACTGCTACTGCGGCTTGCCAGCCATGAGCCTGGCTTCTGGCTGAGCAGCGCTCCCACTGTGGGAGTGCACTGACCACCAGGGGATAGCTCCTGCTTTGAGCATCTGTACCCTGGTAGTCAGTGTGCATCATAATGACCAGTTGTTGTGCTGTTCCATCTATTTGCATATTAGCCTTCTATTATATAGGACTGGAGGCCTGGAGCACAAAATTCATGCTTGGGGGGGGAGGGTGTCCCTCAGCCCGGCCTGCATCTTCTCCAATCCAGGACCCCTCAGGGGATGTCTGACTGCCAGGTTAAGCCAGATCCTACAGGAATCAGGCCTAAGCCGGCAGTCAGATATCCGTCTTGAAATCTAGGACTGTTGGCTCCTGTTTGCCTGCCTTCCTGATCACCCTTAACCACCTCTGCCTGCCAGCCTGATTACCTCCTAACTACTCCCCTTCCAGCCTGGTCACCCCCTAACTGCCCTACCCTGCTGGCCTGATAACCCCCTAACTGCTCCCCCCTGCCAACCTGATTGCCCCCTAACTGCCTCTGCCTAGCCCATGCCACTGTGGCTTTGTCCGGAAGGACATCCTGAAGATTATCTGGTCTAATTAGCATATTACCCTTTTATTAGTATAGATAGCTTAAAACCCATATAATTCTTCCACCTTTTTATAACTTACCTGGGTTCTTTTAGGGACGTAAATGCATGAATATGGTCTGACCAGGGCACACTTCAATGGTTATAATCTTCCATATACTAGACAATATATTTTATTAATACAGCCTCTTATCATATTAGAATTTTGACAGTCTTTTAACCCTTTTTTAGTCAAAATAAATTTTCAGTTAACTGAAACCCCTTATGGTTTTTTTTTTACATAAACTGATATTAAGTGAATAATTAAAAAGGTATGAAGAGAAAGGAGATTGCTTTTTTTTCAGCCTTGCTACTACTTTATTTTGTGATCTCATGCAAGTATCTGATTCTCTCTTTCTTCTATTGTAAAATGGAAAGTCTGGATTAAACAATTTCTAGGGCCCCTACCAGGTCTAATAGTTTGTTATTCTCTGAAATCCTATGTGTTTCTCATATAACTGATTGCTTTCTAAACAAAAATATGAAACTTTTAATGTATCTCAACACATATTTACTGTTGTGGTGTTCATGTTTATTATTATTTCTGTTGACATTCAACTTTTAAAATTTGGATCTATAGATACACAGATGTGGAATTCAGTTATTTTCCGAGAAACTCCTTAGGGCGGAGGGGGATAAAATATCTTTCACTTCAACACGGAGTACAGAGAAAACACCTGTGTCAGTTTGAGTTGAAGCAGGGAAGCATATCAGCATTATGAGCGACATGAAATAGGAGATCAGAATGGATGCGATTGTATTTGTGAAGAAGTTTATGGAAAGCCTGTGCATCTGGTGGCGGGCCTTCCATCTCCGTATTTGAGTATTGCCAGTTGGGGAAAAAACATACATGAAGTGGGAAGAATAAGGACAGACTAAAACTTGTGAAGATAAATTGAAACCCGGGTGGACAAACTAGAACTCACATCTCTGTGTCACCACCTCTAATGGTGACAGTGTGGTGACCTACAGAAAGAGCCGAAGCCCTCTTCAAGGAACTACAGTACTCCCTTGATGAACATAGACTTGAACTGCATGAGTCCACTTATACTCAGGTTATAAGTGGACCTCTATAGTTCACACCGTGTTGTTCAAGGGTCAGCTATATACATGCAACCGGCCCAACCTGAAAGGGAGATATGGTGGGAGATGGAGAAACTTCATGTCCAGCTGCTATACCAAACCAACAAGGGGAACTAGCATATTAGCAATAATTAGGCATAATTATGGTGGTGACTAAATGCTACCCAGCCTTCACTTCACTGCCTTCCAAATCTCATGCAAATATCCTTGTGGTCAATTCTGAACCACACAGGAAGGCAATTCTGAAATATGTGCTTCCACATTAGACAGGTTAATATAATTAAAAAACACAGCAATAATAACATTTCCTGACTGTCTTAGATAGTAGATCTAAAGATCAAGAAAAAGTGAACATAGGCAACTCAAAGCAAATGTGAAAATAAAAAGAGCTGGTGATGATTGCTGTTACATAAAATGTAATATTGTAATAACTGAAAAGTCTAAAATAAGATTCTATATAAATAACATGTATGAAACTTTGTTAAGCTCTCCCCAGTATAATAAACTGTATCATCAAACATAAAATGCTATATTTAGGATAAGTGTGAAATTGAAATCACCTTAGTGTGATCCATGCACTTAATACATTTAAATGTGTGTATATGGGGGGGGGGGGAAGGGAGGATGGGATTTGATGACCTTATCTTATGTCAAGAATGAACCTTTTGTTAGTCAAGTGTCCTAGTTGTCTTTATCCTCCTTTATTTCACTGATTCTTTTCCTACCTCCAGCCTTCACTTGAATATTTTCCCAACTATTGTCCATCCCACCAAATATCTTGACTCCTAGTTTAACATTTATTCTGTAAATGACATTATTTTAGTTTGTATTCATTATCATCATCATCATCATCATCATCATCATAGAAAGCAGCATTTGGTCTACTATAGTCTATCATTGCAGTTTCAACAAAGAGGTGTACAATTGCAAGACATCTTCATTCTGAATAGATACAATTATAAATAGTATTAAAAAACAACACTAGTGCTTTGAATACTCAAAGAGCATTCTGTAGACTATGAATGGCTCTAAGTGCTTTTGAGTATGCTTTAGAAAAACAGAAGATCAAAGTGTTTTGTTTTCATTAAAGGTCAAAGTGGGTTTTACAATAATTTAAACTAAACTTGATGTGTATTTCAGCCTTAGTTCTTTACTTGGCTTCAAACAGCTCAATCAACCAAAACAAAGGAATTCTTTTAAACTCCACAAAATGATCTGGGAATAATGTAGAAGAAAGGGGTGGTTAATGCCTTTGTATTTAATCTACTAAAGGCAAAACACATATTTTCAATTTCAAAAAAAAAATTCTATCAGGTGTATACCCTGAAGTCCTATCTTATCATCTCCAGCTTACTGTGTTTTTTTTCTCTGACTATTTACAACACACATTACTTTTGGAATACTAATTGTGATTAGTACTAGTGCTTCCAGACATCCCAGAATTTTATGTTTACAGTAGGGCAAGATACTGAACAAAAAAGATTGTTTGCATTGCAGCTATGCCAGATAAGGACAGTTAAAAGGGGATTAAAAAGTTCCGGAGGTTATTAAGAGAAAGTAGAGTTCAGAGGATGGTAATAAATGAGATTTAGATAAAAAGTGACCTATTTAAGGCTTCAGGGAGGAACTCTTTGAGCATACTTATGTAAATGTCAGGAAATGGTGGTATTTACCTATTCATCAATTTACAGTAGTAGGCTTAGGCTTTGCAGACATTTACCAAAACAATATCAACAACACAATCAACTAGTTTTTTCACAGCCAAATGGATTGCGTATCATTTGCATTTTCCTTTAAATCTCTGTATTCTGGATAAACTTTTAGAAGATGAGAAATTATTCTCTGCCCAATTAAGATCACTTAAATTTCTCCTATTAATTAAACATTAAAGTTTCCCTATAGTACAGCTAATTAATTCTTGAAATATGAAAATCACCATGAGGGAGACAATTTATGTAATAATTTACATAATTTAAGCCTATGCTATGGTGATCAAGATAGGGGATACATGAAAATTAAATACCAGTGGGAGAAGACAGTGAATGTTTATTTTCATATACACTTAGCACACAATGATGGACAATCACACTGATCTAATTTTTTCTCTTAAATATTAAAACTCTTAACTTATAAGTATCAAGTTGACAATTTAAATTTAAATTACAGTACTTCTATAAATGTAATAAATTGAATTCTTCTTGAAGAAAATGATATTCAATATGAAGTCAAGCTTTATAGACTTGCAAAATTTTAGACACTTTAAAAAGAACAATCACACACTAATTTTAATTTTCACCAAGTTCCCTTATTACCATTTTTCAAATAACAAAGGGAAGATGTTAAGGGACTGCTTGCTCAGTCTCTCCAGTTGGCGGGTTTCTTCATTGGTAGTTGAGCCTAAAACTTGACATAAAGGATAAGGTAGGTTGCCAAGATGCTATCCCATCAGGGGCCATTTAAGACAGATAAATCATACCTTATACATTTTTTAAAAATCTTAAATACTAGTGTTGTATAGGAGGAATCAGCCTAACACACACTTTGTTGGTAGTATTTAAGAAGCAAATATTTTACAAGGAGACTTAATGGAAGATGAAAATGAATTCTAGCCGAAACTGGTTTGGCTCAGTGGATAGAGCGTTGGTCTGTGGACTGGAAGGTCCCAGCTTTGATTCCGGTCAAGGGCATGTACATTGGTTGCAGGCACATCACCAGTAGGGGGTGTGCAGGAGGCAGCTGATTGATGATTCTCTTTCATCGATGTTTCTAACTCTCTATGTCTCTCCCTTCCTCTCTGTAAAAAATCAATAAAATATGTTTAAAAATAAAAATAAAATGAATTCTAATGCTTTGCCTGAGGGATGGTTCCAACAATCGCCAGCCAACACCTCTCCTTGTTCACCTCTCGGCACAGGTCCTTGAAAGCTGGTAATGGAACTACTGGCCTGAAGTGACCAACTGAAAGAGGCTTTCTGCTTGTTGCAAACCCGAGGAAGTGGTAGCGTTGCTTTTGTTTGCTCTTGGGAGTTATCCTCAGCAATCTGAAGACTGAAGACTTGAGGCACAGAGGTGGCAGAATATTAATCTGATATCTGCTGGGTTAGAGCTAGAAGCATATTGAGAGCTCCACATTGCTGAGGTTAGTACAGAAAGAAACCCTCCAGTCTGTTCTGGCCAGCAGGAGGATTGTTTGTGCACTTTATGAATGGTGGGATGAATTGAGAAAATTATTACAGATCTTTTTGGAACGTGTCAAAGAAGAGAAAAAAGTCCGGACACCTAACCACAGTGAATTTTAGCTGTGGTTAGGTGTCTGGACCACTTCAGCATGTTTCTTGCCTGCCAGCTTATGAAGCAGACCAGAATTAGAATTGGTCATTTTTTTTTTTTAATGTATGATTGGTTCATGAAGAATCTGAGAAGCGTGGACCTGTTTTGCCTTTAATATAGACACACACAAAAAAATGCTGAATGCATCACTCCCTGTTACAAAGTGTGATTATAGTGAGAAGGAATACAGGGGCCAAATAGCCAGGTACAAGGGGAACTTGGGAGGGCAGAGTGAAAGTGATAGTCGAGCTCAGGGAATATGGGCTAAAGACTCTTAGGTCTGATGTGCTGAAAGCAACTAGGGAACAAAAGGCCAATGTAAAAAGAGTGATGCATGGAAATCATGCAGGGAGAGTTAAGTGTATTTCATCCTTTGGTCTGCAACAACAAAGACAGAGAATAAAGTGCATATAAAAAATGAGAATGTGAATAGCTCTCAGAGCCCTTCATTGAGGCTTGAAGAGCGAATTTAGGATAAGAAATATGCTGTATACTGTAGTCTGTGTCAATCCAAGGCATTTGTACTGCCTCTTCTATAAAAAGCCCCTGGAAAAATATAGATGGAGTGATGAATAATAGGTTCTCAAGCTGCTATCATTGATAATAAAGCTACCTTACATTTGCATAATGCTTAATGGCTTTCAAACTACTTTCATATAAATTAACTTATATGATTTTACAAACCTTGTGAGATATGTCGGACAGGTATAATTTTACTAATCTCATAGGTAAGGAAATGAAATGAGATTTAGAAATGCTAATTGTCTTACCTTCCATCACCACAATCTGCAAACAGCCGAACTGGCACTCAGATCCTGATTTTCAGGTTAGGAATCCACATGGCTTATTAGTAAATATATACATTCGGTATATATGTAATTTTATATTGATTTGGTAAATATAATTACTAAATTTGATAAATATATGTACATATATGGGATATATATTTTTTATAAAGGAAAAATATGTTTGATGATATGTTTAGAATTTCAAAATGTTATAACGGAGAATAGTTATATTATGTTTGGGTGTTATTCAATCAAGACCAGAATCTTGGTCTGGAGAAAATTTTGCTCTAATGCAATGTGGTTTTCTATTTCCCCATGAAAGGTTTGAAAAGAGAAGTAGAAGTATAAGGAGGTCAGCCTGGGAAACCTGAAGAAAGATTTCAGTCTGAAGGAGAATATTCCCCAACCTGGGGGAAAGGGGAAGGAGAGCAATCTCAATCTGTGCCAGTGACCAGTGTCCTAGTGCACATTCTTGTTAGCCTATAATTAAGCCGCTGCCCCTTCCTTAGGCAATAATCTGTTTTCCTAAATACTCCCAGTTTACAAGGACCACAAACCAAGAATTTAACAGCCACTAGCACCACCCAGACCAGGTCTTTAGCTGTAATCTTACTTCCCCATTCTAACTTAGGTAGGGCTGCAAAGGCCTGAAAGTAAGGAAACTAAAGAATTTAGGGATACATATAAGGAGTAATCTCATTGTATAAGTTATTCAGGCTTTGGATCTTCAAATCCCCTGAGCCAGCAGTGCTTTTCCTGATTTCCCGAGTTCTCCTTGTGTATTTTCCGGTGGCCCGGTAAATTCTGTAACAGTCAAGCAAGAGGACCTTGGTACTCTCAACCATTCAGAACTATATCCTGGCATGGCATGGCCTCTTAGTCCTTCAAATTCTGAGTTCTTGGAAACTGAAATCATGGAATTGAATAAGCTTCTTTCAAAAAATTAAGCTTTGGGAGATCCGTAGGACTTCTGAACACTTCTGAACTGAGACTGTGTGAGTTTTTCCAACCATGGCCAGAGACAAAGTAGGCAGCTGGGTACATATGGCAGGTCACTACTCAAGACCAGGCTTTGTTATTTACTGCATGTCACTGAATTTTGCTGATGCTCCAGTTTACTTGTGCATATAAAGGCACTAATGACATCTGTCCCAAGAGCTGTTTGGAGAGAAAATGATTCTTTGTTTCATTGTAAGTGAATGTAACATCAATTGTTAGAAATATCTCCCCTGTAGAGAAGATAACCCCTTTGAAACATTTCTTGTTAAAGAAAGCTGAAGTCATATATATAATTTCTAAAGTGCATCACATTGACACAAGGACAGAAACTTCAGAAAAAATTTGTGTATACTAGCAGCTCTTTGTCTTTCTTTTACTGTAGGCCTGCTAGATAGATTTTCTGGGTTGGAGAACATGACAGCCACTAGTGAGGAGAGGGAGGTAGAAGCAGCAGCTGCTTTTGCAGCTGCAGAAAGTTGCTGACACAGGACTCAGTTGGGAAAGCGCTGAATGGAGTGCAGTAATTTGGTGGAGAGGCAAAGAGAAGGCAGAACACACACAGTGAAGAATGACTCAGAGTTTCCCCTACCCAGAACTTTATTGTGCTGGAGTTCTCTTTAGCATTTTTGTCATTGAAATCAGCAAGAGACCTAAAAGAGTCTCTGATGAACCTCCAGATGGAGGTGCTTTTATTTATTTTTTATTTTTTAGAAATAGAAAGAGGTATAGTTGCATACCAAAAAGAGGCACGGACAGTAGATGGGCAACTGTAGATAAAAGAGGTGGTTAAGTAGCACCACTCAGTGTCCCTCTGGATGATTTTAGGAAATGGTTCAGAAAAAGAAAACAAAAAAGCAAAAGGACTCAGAAAACTTTTGGAGGTGATGGATATGTTCATTACCTTAATTGTGATGATGGCATCATGGGTGCATGCATTTGCCCAAACTCATCAAATTTTATATATTAAATGTGTGCAGTTTTTTTTTTTTTTGTAGGGGAGGGTAGGGGTAAGGGGAAGAGATCAACCAAAGGACTTGTGTGCATGCACATGGGCCTAGCCAGTGGCCATGGACAACAGGGGGGTGGGTGAATATGTAGGGAGGGGCTTGGGATGGGAATGGGGGGATAAGGACAATTATGTGATACCATAATCAATAAAAATAAATTATAACTCAAGAAAGCTGGAAAGAAAGAAGAAGAAAGAAAGAAAGAAAGAAAGAAAGAAAGAAAGAAAGAAAGAAAGAAAGAAAGAAAGAAAGGGAAGGAAAGATTTAATTCTGTTTTATTCCCATTCTTTGAATAAAGGGCTAGGATTTAGTTGTAAACACTATAAAATAAAACTGTCTTCATTCAACATCTAAGCTTATTTCTAGCCCGATACATTAAAAGAAATAATTTATAGCTGGCATGCAAACTGTGCCTACTGAGTTATTGATTGGTGGAAGTTCAAAGAACATGTTTAGAGGATTTAGTGCTAAAATATGTATTCATATTTTTCTAAACGGCTTTGTTGAGATAATTTTCGTAAAATAAAATTTGATGATTTAAAATGTACAGTTTTATGAGTTTATAAAATGTGTACAGTCATCTAAGTACCATCATAATCACAAAATAGAACATTTCTATCATGACAAAAAAGTTCCTTTACAACCGTTTGCAGAGAATCCCTTCTTCCTGCACCTGGCCCCTAGATAACAATGGTGATTTGTTTCTACTACTACAGTTTGTCCTTTTCCAGAATTTCATATAAAGCATATCATGCAATATAAAGTCTTTTATTTGCAGATTTATATATTCTGATTCATATGTCAGTTTCTTTTTATTGTTAAATAATATTCTTTAGTATCAATATACCACATGTTTACCCTTCACCAGATGATATAAATTTGTGTATTTTTTATTTTTTGGTCATTATGGATAAAACGGTCTTATGAACATTTATGTACAGAATTGAGTAAGCAGTTTTCATTTCTCTTGAGTGAGTATCTATAACTGGATTGTTAGTTTATAGGAAAGTGAATGTTTAAAAGAAATTACCAAATGTTTTCCAAAGTGAATTTATTTTGTCTTCCCATCAGCAATGTATGAAAAATCATGTTGTTCAATTTCTTGCCAACTTTTTGAATTATCTCTCCTCCTAATTTGTATATACCCAATGAAAAGTGATGCTGAATATTGCTATTCATGTATCAAGATTGTTCCAATCTTTAGCACACTCTTTATTTGATTTTGTCTTAGTATGGTTCAGTTGTAAGACTATATATTTTGCACATAAAATTTTTGTTGTTGTTAATCCTCACTTGAGAATATTTTTCCAATGATTTTTAGGGAGAGTAGAAGGGAGAGGGAAAGAAAGAGAGAAACACATTAATTGGTTGACTTCTGTACAAGTCCTGACCAGGGGCTGGCCAGAGAGAAGCCTGCAACCAAAATACGTGGCCTTGACGAGAATTGAACCCCGGGACCCTTTGGTCTTCAGGCTGATGCTTTATCCACTGAGCCAAACCAGCTAGGGCTTGAACATAAATTTTTAATCATTTAGAAGTTTTGCCAATATTTTGCCTAGAGTACTGTGTACCTTTTAATTTTATTAACAGTCTCTTTTAAAAATCAAAAGATACTAAACTTATTGAAGTCCCCTTTATCAGTCTTTATTTTATGGCCCATACTTTTCCTGTACTACTCAAGAAATAGATATTTGCCTACCCCAAGGTCATAAAGCTATTCTCCTATATTTTCTTCTATAAGTTTTATGATTTTTAGCTCTGAAATCTTGTTTTATGATTTATTTTAAAATATTTTTAATGTATAGTGTAAGGTTAGGGACAGAGTTTATTTATTTACTTTACATACAGATATCCCAGTATCACTTGTTGGAAAGACTAAACTTTTTACAACAAAACACTTTGGCATCTTTGTCGAAAATCAATTGTCCATATATGTCTGTGTCTATTTCTGGAATCTGTTCTCTTCCACTCATATGTCTGTTATTGTTATTTACCATTGAGGAACCTATACTTTCTGGAAACCCTATGAATGAACTATGTTCACAATGTCCTGTTCTCACTGTATATGTCAATACCACACTGCATTGATTATTGTGTATATACTAAACTTAAAATTAGGTATATATGTTCTCCAACTTTGTCTTCCTTTCAAAATTGTTTTGACTAACAAGGTCTTATGCATTTTCACATTGATATTAAAATCAGCTACTCAATTTCTTCAAATGACCTACTGAAATTTTGTTCAAGATTGTTTTAAATCTATAGATACATTTGGGGAGAATAGATTTTTTAATATTATTTAATCCATCAACATGAATATCTGCCAACCTATTTGTCTTCTTTAATTTATTTCAGCAATCACTTATAGGTTTAAGGATATAAATTGCATATATTTTATAATTTTATCATCTAACATTTAATATTTTGATGCTATTACAAATTATATATTTTAAATTAATTTACAATGGTCTCTATATAAGTAGTAACATTTATTTTCATAATGTTCTAGACCTTAAGATATAAATAACAGGCCCAGTTGGTATGGTTCAGTGGTTCAGCATTGACCCATGAACCAAGAGATTCTTGTTTCTATTCCTAGTCAGAGCACATGCCTGGCTATAGGCTCAGTCTCAAGTGGGGGATGTTCAGGAGGCAGCTGATCCATGATGCTCTCTTATTATTGGTGTTTCTATATCTCTATCCCTCTACCTTTCTCTCTTTGAAATCATAAAAAACATATAATTCATGAGTGTGTGTGTGTCTGTCTGTGTGTGTGTGTGTGTGTGTGTGTGTGTGCGTGTGCGTGTGTGTGTGTGTGTGTGTGCGTGTGTGTGTCTGTGTGTCTGTGTGTACTGTATATATCCTAATATATAAAGAGTCAGAGTTCAGAACATCCAAAATGACTGAACGGATGACAAAATGCCAGGCTGTGCCCGCAGCAGGTTCAGGTGGGCAGAGACTGGTGAGTGGGCTGATCTCCTAACCTCTCAGTCCCTCCTTGGTTGTGGGTGCTGCAGTGACGTGTGTGTGGGGGGGGGGAGGGGAGCAGGGGGGATAGAGGTGGGGGAGAGGCATGCAGGAGGCAACCGATCAATTATTCCCTCTCATTATTGATGTTTCTATCTTTCTCTCCCTCTCCCTTCCTCTATGAAATCAATAAAAATATTTTTAAAAATCTCTTGCTTGACTTGTCTTATCTTAGTGTCCTATCTTCTACATTCAGAACACCTAAAATGTCAGTTACATTAACAAAAAAAGGAAAACATTATTTTTCCATAAAAAGAATGAAAATGACACCATAGGCACGTTTATTGGGTTAATAGCTTTAACTCAACCATACCTTAAAAACAAAACAAAAACAAAACAACAACAAACAACAGCAAAAAAACAACAAAAACACACACACACACACAACACTAACATTTAGACTTCCAGGGCCAGAATTGATGTAACAATTACTCAATTGATTTATCACAAATCTTGACATTATAAATAGAAAGAAACAACCAATATAAGTAGTTGTCACTGGCCCTGCACACTCATAAATAGAATCAAATATCACATATATTTCCAACAGTAAGAAGGTAAATGATTTATTAAAATTAGTATCTTGCTTATCATAGGTAGTTTTTATAACATGTATATGTGCGCTAGATTTCTTTTAAGAGAAAAGAGTAAGGAGTAATGAAGCCAGAGGTTGCAATCTGGAAGCTGGAGTGCTAAATTAGAGCAGTGGATACAAGGGACTATGTAGGAACTGCTCCATCTATCTTACTAATAAAAGAGAAACATTTAAATTGACCATCATTTCATGACACCCACAGCCAATCAGGAGTGAGTATGAAAATTAACCTGACAAAGATGGTGGCGGCCTGCCCCCTGGCTACTCTGGGTCTATGGGCAGCAAGCCTCCTCAATGCCTCCTGCTCCTTGCAGCAACCCTCTAGTGCCTGATGACATAGCTCCTGGTATCTGGCATCTCCATCTAATCCACCTCTGCCCTGCTGCTATGGTGAAAAAAACACACACAAAAAACACACCTTAGCGTTGGAGCAGCCCTGTGGGTGCAAATGTGTGAGGGAGCTCACTTGGTGCACAGTTAGCATGCCCTGGGAGCCCCGGGCCAGCCAAGGGGTGCTGGTGGTGGCAGCAGAAGGCAGCTCAGCTTTGTTTTGAATAGATGAAAGAAGCCACCTACACAGTAACCCAAATTATCAAATCTCCCTCTTCCCTACCTCGCCAAATCAAGAGGGGAGGGGCGATGTGTATGGATTGAGGGTGGGCGGGCAGGAGGCAGGAGGCAGGAGAGGAGGAAGAGGATGAGGGCCAGTTGAATCCCACTTTCACAATGGGAAAGTGAAATGCACTAGTGCACTCAATCTCTCCAGTCCTCCCCGCTGTCTCACTTCCCCCACCTCTTCCCCTCTACCCCTCTCTGGGAGTGTCAGTGCTACACAGGAGAACTCTCCAGAGAAGGAGTGTGAGGAGGAAATGGTGCCTGAGCATAAAGGGTTTGCCACCGCTGCTGCTGCTGCACATGCTGCTGGAGGGAGCCACTGTGTGCCGGCAGCCAGGGGAAGGAAGCCCTATTCTTGTATGAATCTTTGTGCACCAGGCTTCTAGTATATATATAAAAGCCTAAACAAGTGAATGACTGGTTGAGTGGTCACTGTGATGTGCTCTGACCACCACCACTCAATTCAGGAGCTGCCCTCTGGTGGTCAGGGTGCTTCCACAGTGGAGTGTTTCTCAGCTGAGAGAGGGGTGCCAGACACAGAGTTCATGGTTTGAGAGCACTGCTCTGGTGATGCGAGCCTCTCCCGCCTCCACTGCAGTGCTACCAAGTCCAGCAGTTTCGGCAGGTGCAGTGGGTTAGGGATGAGCGGGAGCCGTGTGGTGCCTGGCCTGGGCTCAGGCTCCTCCTGGCCACCTGCCACTGTGTGCACTACTACAACCCTCAAGGGATGTTGGACTGCTGGTTTTGGCTGGTCTGCAGGGATCTGGCCGAAACCAGCAGTCTGACACCCCCTGAGGGTTCTCAGATTGCTAGAGGACATAGGCCAGACTGAGGGACCCCACAGGTGCATGCATCCATGCACCTGGCTTCAAGTTTTTTGTTTGTTTGTTTGTTTGTTTGTTTTTGTTTTAATAAAATTAAAACTGCTTTAAAAATACAGTCCATTAATTTGCCGAAACCGGTTTGGCTCAGTGGATAAAGTGTCAGCCTGAGTACTTAAAGGTCCCAGGTTCGATTCTGGTCAAGGGCATGTACCTTGGTTGCAGGCACATCACTGGGGGGCGGGGGGTGGTGGTGGTGGTGTGTGCAGGAGGCAGCAGATTGATATTTCTCTCTCATGGATGTTTCTAATTCTCTACCTCTCTCCCTTCCTCTCTGTAAAAAGTCAATAAAAATGTTTTAAAAAATAAAAATAAAGTCCATTAATTAAAAAAACAAAAACCTGATTATAAATGTCCTTTAAAAAGAGGCAGCTCAGTTAGAGAGACTGAGCCCATGATATCCCTGGTACCTTATCTTAACTTCTCTAATTATTTACTACCTGGCCCAGAAGAGATTACAATTTTCTTAAAATGGGCCTTCAATGAATGAAGCAAATTGGTTCGAGCAGATAATTTGTGAGGAAGATGCTTCCTTCAACTCTTGATGAAAAGGTTGGGTGCAAATTTGTAAGGCCATGCAAGCTACACCAAAGAGAGAAAAAAATTAGTTTGTTTTTGATGTTTGTTTTGGTTAACAGAGGAAAGTCAAATATTTGAATCAATAGAATGATATTTAAATGCCAACATCAAATACACAGAAAAAGAATAAAATACTACCAGAATGAAATGCAAAGTTGTAAAGCAATTTAATTGGCATTTTGATTCATGGTGTAAGAAAAAAAAAATAGTAGAAAAAACAGAACACCGCCCCCCCCCCCAAAAAAAAAAAAAAAAAGATTTTACAATATGTTTGGCTGTACCCTTAGGCCATTCAAATCACAGTTGATGTATAAAATCATAGGCAATGCAACCATCAAATAAGAATGAAGAATTAGGTTGCTTAGTATTTTCTAGAACTGACTAGACAAACTAGGAATTAACATTTTCCCTCTACTGGAAACCAAACTCCTGTTTAAAGAGAAATATATAAGAGCTACGAATCACAGAGATTTCACATTTCAGTTCTTTGACCCCTCTTCTGTCTTCAAGTGTCAGAAGCCATTATTAAACCTTTGCTCTGGTAACAATTAAGAAAGCAGCGGCTGTTCTGAGACTGTCCATAGAGGCAGCATAGGGATGTCTTTTAGACTGGCCTCAGTCATCTCAGCCCCACCCGCACAGACTGACATTGAATCCCAGTGATGACCGAGAGGACAGTAATGTTCACTGTAGATGCAGCAGCTAGTTCTTGCTCTGCTCCTTTAAATATAAAAGAAGAATGTAAAACCCACTAAATGAACAGGAGGAGAAAGGCAGTGCAAAATCTGTGGGTAACGAACGGGCTTATGGGAGGTCCTCCCAAAGATAACTTTGTCATATAATGAGATGTATGGGTGGAGCCAGTGAAAACCCACAAGTGGGATATGAAGTGAGAACATTGATATAAACCCATTAGGAATGTCTCTAAAGAGTGTCTGAGTAGCAATTCAAATTCTAAGGATGCATAGGTGTGATATTAGCTTCAGATGTGGGACAATGTGTGGGGCATTTGGCGAGTTACCAAGGGAAATTAGAAGACAGCTATTGGAAGGAAGCTGCTGTACATAAACTACAGATTGAGAATATGCACGTGAAGTCTTGATATGAAAAACAATGCAATCCATTGTATCTGGTATGAAGCAGTTGCTGTAAAATAATTTACTTTATTCTAATATCTAGATCAAGTTTCTTATCTAAGGGACTGATAACCCTGTGCTGGTCAGGGTTAGCTACAGATTTTAAGTATCCACAATAATGTTTGTTTTTATTGATGAAAGAATTAATTTTATATAGGAGTATGAAATTATAGGAAAACAGAGATATATATTAACTAGTACCAGAATATGCTTACCATTTTTCCAGTCTATATAATTTTAATTGACAAGACTATAAAATAGAGAAAAAATAATTCATTGGCTACAGGAAATAAAACAAAAACAACTCAATCTTTTCAGTACAGTACTAGGCATACCAGTTAACAATGCAGATATTTTTCAATAGAGTTTCACGTATGTTGATATATATGTGACTTGTTATATATGCTATTTTGTTGTATTGACAGCAAGCTTCAAAACTTCATATGTCAAATTTGCTGGAGGTGTCAACATCATAGATATTTTTATACTTAAAAATGTCAAATTTCATGCCAAAAAAAGAGCATTTGTGGGACATTATAATTCATTACTTTATTTTAAAGAAAAGTGCTACTGAATACTTTGGGAAGCTTATGGTGAACATGCTCCATCTCAAGATACTTGTGAACACTGGTTTAAATGCTTTAAAGTGATGATTTTAATATGAAAGACAGAGACCATCTAGGTCAACCAAAAAAGTTTAAAGACCAACAAGTGCCAGCATTATTGGATAAAGATGTATGTCAAACTAAAAACAACAACAGCAAAAGCAACAACAACAAAAAAAGCCAAAAGATTAAACAATTTTTCAGCAATCAATTTCCGATCATTTACAAGCAATTGGAAGATTTTAAAGGAAGGAAAATGGGTGTCACATGAAGTGAATGAAAGACAAATGGAAAACCTAAAAGTCATTAGTAAAATGTTGCTTCAACAACACAAAAGAAAGTCTTTTTTGCATTAAATTGTGACTGGCAATGAAAAGTGAATTTATTTTGAGAATCCCAAACACACAAAATCATGGGTTGATCCAGTCAACCATCAACATCCACTACAAGGCCAAATCTCTTTGGAAAGAAGACAATGTTCTGTATTTGGTGGGATCAGGAAGGTGTGGTGTATTATGAGCTTCTAAAACCAGGTGAAACCATTAATACTGACCACTGCCGACAACAAATAATCAATTTGAACCATGCTTTGATCTTGAAACCACCAGAATGTTCCAGAAGTCATGGCAAAATAATTTTGCTTCATGATGACAAACCATCACACACTTCAAAACCAGTTAAAGACACATTAAAAGATATTGCCTGGGAAGTATTAACCCATCTGCCATATCCACCAGACCTTGCTTCTTCAGATTACCACTTGTTCTGATAGATAGTGCACATACTTTCTAAGAAGCACTTCAAAACATATGAAGAAGTGGAAAATTGGGTCTCTGAATGGTTTGCCTCAAAACAAGAAAAGTTCTATTGTAACAATATCAACAAATTACCTGAAAGATGGAGGAATATATAGCTAGCGATGAACTTTACTTTGAATAATGAACTTTTGATCTTTCTCTGGAAATTATCATGTTTTCTTTGATAACAAAATTCTCACGATTAACCGATAAAACTGGCAATTTCCTAAAGTCTGCCTAGTTTAACTTTATATTCATGTAACTTTCTTTACTATCATTCACTTAGTTTTTATTTTATTATTTTTTGTTGTTTTGTTCCTGTGCTAAAATGTCTTCTTTCATTTTTTCTTGTTTGGACTTTACAGTCCACCCCACCACCAAGCATTCTTATCTTACTGCTTTGTCTCCTTTTCCCTAGTGCTACTTCCCTTCCAAACAGAGAATGTTTATTTAAGTTGGAATTATTGGTAAAAAATGAGCAGAAAAAGAAACAGTGAAAATGCATCTTTGGGACCTCATTTTCCCCCCACCTTAACTGGCTTCACTTAATACTTCTCTGTTTTCACTAGGATCTTAGCCGCACCTGCTCTAAAACATGATAACAATTCCATAACATTTCCTTTAAGCCAAGCTCTTCAAGGCAGCTTGCCAACAGGCACAGTAAAATGTTTGGATAAAGATGCATGTGGAAATAACTTCCTGCCAACTCCCACTTTCATGCCCATTATGTGTTAATAATCACAACTACTATTTATATTGTGTCTTCTTCTCCACTGAGCCCAGTACTTTGAGTGTTTCCTATACATCCTTACATTTTTAGGACTATGGCAAAAGATTCTAAATGAGTGTCTCCAGTATTTTCATTCCTAGTTACCTAAAAAAAAAAAATTATGTATGCAGGCACTGTTGTGGAGGGGCTTTGGAGGCAGACTGAAGGTCACTAATCAGCTGACCTTCAAATAGGAAGATTATCCTGCTGGGTCTCATGCAATCACGTGGGCCTGGAATGTAGAGAAGACAGGCAGAGAGATGTGGCAGAACAGGAAAACAGAGGGGATATCAGACTCAATAGGGAAAATCAGAGAAATTTAAAGTATGAGAGAGATTCTATTCTCTGTTGCTGGCTTTGAAGACAGAAAAAGGGCTGGCTTTGAAGACAGAAAAAGGGGGGCACGGTCTATGGAATATAGGCAGCCTCTAGGTGCTGAAAATTCCAGAGGGACATGGGAACCTCTATTCTATAACACAGATCTGAATTCAGCCCATAATCTAAATGAGTTTTGCGGGCATCCATCGACAGGGTCCCCAGAGGGGAACATGTTGAATTTGGCCATCTGAATCCCACAGCAGCCATATTGCACCTGGAATTCTGATCAATAGGAACTTTGAAATAATAAATGTTGTATTGTTTCAATAAAGTTTGTAATAATTTGTTACAGCAGAAGGACAGAATGAGATGAGTCAGGCAGCAAAACATTTTTATTAAGCACCTATTGCCTACAAATATTTGTACTAGATGCTAGAAGGGACAGAAGAACAACAAAAGGCAAAGACAGTCTTTGCCTTTTCTGTGCTTTTATTGCAGTGGTGGGATTATATATGCATATATATTTGCATATGTTTATTTTTATATTTATATGTAGCATGTCATTATCTAGTAATGATATGGTTGGTGAGTGTTGAAAAGGGACAAATGTATGAAACAGAATAACTTGAATGGTTTTTCTCCATGGGTGGCTTGTGCAGAAATTTATATTGTGCTCCCTGTTCTTTCTGAGAAAAGAAAAGTTGCTTTTCACTAATGTATTGGGTTATTTCTAAAATGTTTTAACTTTGTAAATATATTTACATATTTAAATATTTTTATCTTCTTACTCTTTTGGTGGGAGATATGTATATATGTAAAATGACATATGCTTAAGCATATTCTAATATATAAAATCCCAAGGTCTGTAAAGTCCAAAACAACCAAAGGCTCCACCAAACACTGGAAGTCAGTCCTGCTGAGGGGGCTGTGGATCAGGCCTAGAGAGAGGCCCAGAGAGAGAGACAATGTTGATACACAACCTCTGCGGAGGCTGTTGATTAGCCATTGCCTTTCTCATTCTATCTGGGCTTTGTCAGCAGCCACACCTCTGTTTCTATCCAGGTGTCTATGGGGGATCCCGATTAGCCCCACCTCTGATCAGGCTTAGAGATAAGCCCAGAGATGCTGACTGGCATAGAAACCAACCATTTAAAACCAAATCTGGGTGAACTGTGAGGAGCCAATGGCTGCCTAGGAAGTGGAGCTTTTGATGCTGACTGGCATAGAAACTGACCAGTCAGAACCAAATTGGCCAGCAGCGGAAGGCAGTTGGGGGTGAGGTCAGGCCTGCAGGGGAGGGCAATTGGGGTTGAGATCAGGCTGGCAGAGGAGGGCTGTTGGGGGCAAGTTAGACCATTGCGAAGGAGAGTTGGGAGCAATTAGGACTTCAGGGGAGGACAGTTAGGGGTATCAGGCAGGCAAAGGCAGTTGTGGGTGAGATCAAGCTGGCAGACAGAGGTACTTAGGGACAATAAGGCAGGCAGAGGGGTTAGGGGCAATCAAGCAGGCAGGCAGTTGAGCCGTTAGGAGCCAATGGTCCCAGATTGTAAGAGGATGTCCAACTGCCGATTTAGACACAATCCCTGTGGGTAAACCAGCAGTTGGATATCCCCCAAAGGGTCCCCAATTAGAGAGGATACAGGCTGGGCTGAGGGAACCTTTCCCCATGTACACATTTTGTGCACTGGGCCACTAATCTACATATATAAAAGCCCAAGTGACAGAATGACCAGTTGACCAGTTACTATGATGCACAATGACCATCAGGAGGCAGACACTTAATATAGAAGCTGCCACCTGGTGGTCAGTGCAGTCCCACAGCCAACCTCCTATGGGCGGCCAACCTCCTGTGGTCCCTCTGCCTGGCCAGCTGGCTCCCCCAATTGGCCCTGATTGCCAGCCAGGCCAAGGAACCCCGCCCATACATATATTCATGCACTGCCCCTCTAGTGTATATATAAGCACATATCCTATCTATTAAAGGCAGAATATGCAAATTAACTCACTTTGCAACAAAGATGATAGCGCCCCCAGCCAATAAAGAGGAAATATGCAAATTAATGTGACAAAGATGCAGCAGCTGGCATGGAGCAAAGGTGGCTACCAGCCCTGGAGGGAAAGTGGGAGGCGGTGGCCAGAGCAAAGGCCCTGGTCCTGGGTGCCGGACGGAAAACGATGCTGGCAGCCAGGGGAAGTAAGGCTTATTCTTGCACGAATCTTCATGCACCGGGCCTCTGTATATATATATAAGCAGACATCTATCATTATATGCTTTTGGTGGGACAATCATGATCTTCTGAAATGAGCCTCTAACTTCAAAAGTGGTAAGAGCTTATCTAAAATCTGTTGATCTAACCCTTCCCATTTGAGACAGTGTAAACATTATTCAACTATAGTTTTCCTCCTAAAATTAGCTCCTACTAAATCTTGCATTGTAGATTTCATCACCACTAGTACTTTTGTTACTTTACAGCTTTGGTGTTACATCAGCCTCAATGAGAAATAGTGCTCTGGAAGGACAAGTAGGTGATTTGATAACAGGCAAAACAAAATATCTTAAAACAGACTTCTCAATCAACTACCAGCACTTAAAATTATAAACATTAGCATCACTCTGGTTTGGGGGTTTGTGGGAAGTTGATGATATTGATTAAAATGCAGATATGTAGCTAGGATAAACTTAACTCTCTATAAATAATTATTCATTATCTTTGATTAATTGATGGGGTTACTTATGAAACTTAGAACAGGTAAGTTTTCAAAAAAATAATTCAACTATAGTTACATAAACTGCACCCATCTTAAATGGAGAGCTCATCTAATCATTACATTTATATGCATGGAACACTGAGTAATAATGATATAGAATATTTCCCTATTTCCCACATCCCAGGAAACTCTCCTATATCCCCTCCTACTCAGTACCTGCTCTCCAAAGTTAGCCACTCTTCTGATTTCAACCATGAAAAAGTTGTTTTGCTTCAGAACAGTTTATATTTAATTTTCAGTTGGGAGGAGGTAGTTAACAAAAATGAGGAATACAGGCTTGGGTACAGGTTTCTGGCTACTCAAGTGTGAATCTCAGATGAATCAAAGAAAGAATCAAAGACAATTGTTGCCTATGCCCCTGCTCCAGAGTGGTAAGGAAAAACTCAAGTAACATAGGTGAAACATTTTGCAAAGAATACATAGTATGCTGTTGAATAATATGATGTCTCCAATTTTAAATAGGTTATATCCCAAAAGCTCACTTATAAATTCATCACTGGGAATTTGGAACCTACTTCCCCTTAGAAGCAATGTCATAAATGATGGTTAGGATCCCAGGTTACTCATATAAGAGTAAATTAAGCATAACATACCTGAAATGTTGCTCTTTTAAAATGGCAAATAGGTTCAAATCCACAACACATAAGTAAAGAAAACAAAGAATAACTATACCTATTTATCTTGTTGTTGGTGTTTTAGAAAAGCCAGATTTAATTAGAGGACTTGTGTGACATTATTTGGGTTTTGAACGGATTTGGGGAGCATTTGCAAATATTTGAAATGAAATTTTCCTTTATTTTATTTTTTTCTATTTTTACTCTGAAAATATCACTTCTTGTTACCCTGACACAGGTGAATCACTAACCTATATTCACCTACCAATTATGAACAATACAGGTGGTTTAGGCAATGGGTTTTTAAAAAGAGAAATTGTATCAACATTTTCTTCTTATTCAAAATCTCTTTCCTCTTCTGGAAAAAGAATTGGAAGATGGGACTGGGAATTATGCTCAAGGCTCTCCAACCACACAGGGCTTAATTGATCAAGGGCCCCAGTATGATGCTCAGAAATATCCCAGTGCATTTGCACTGAAGCTGTGGTTTCCAGCCAATGACTGCACACAGTGAGGCACAATGATGGCTGACTTTGGCTAGAGATTGTCCAAGGGCATAATTTGCTCTTCATTGCAGGGCAGAAAAGGAGCTTCCACCTAACATTGTTCCCTCTCTTTTTCACTCAGGATTGACTTGCTTTGCATTTTGAAAGTTCTCTTGACCTTCCCCAACTCCTGTCCCATTTTTTTTTTCTCTCACAGTGTTCCCCCTGAAAAAAAAGTTCTATTCTATCTTGGCATCTGCTTCTAGGAGAACACAGGCTAACATAGAAATGTCCTCTGTTTACAAGTTGTACTACACCTGAAAGTGGGGGAGGTATTAGATGAAAACAAGTTAGGAGTAGAGCAATGGAAACAAGAAGTATATATTCTATAAGGCTTTAAGAAGGAAAAGTGTAAGAAATCCGTAGATGTTTTCTTTTGGCTAATCTAAGGAGATAGGAATAGTCAAGCATGTGAACAGAAGAACAAATCAGAAACAGATAATATGAACTTGGTGGGCATATGTCTATTGTATGGTGGGCCAGAAAATTAAGCAAGGCAGTAGGTGGGTGGGGTGTGGGTAGAACAGAAACAATAATAACAGCTATTATTTTAATCCCCTAATGTATAAGGGGGTGGAAAATGAAAATAAACATGATGAATTACATTTGGAATTTAGGAGGGGGGTGAAGAACTTCAGAAAACAACTCTGCATAGTCACAAATGGACAGAATGAGGCTCCCATCCTGGAAAAGGATCAGTTTACTAGTAAGCCAGGGGTGGGGAAGCTTTATTCTGCCAATGGCCATTTAGATATTTATAACATCATTTGCGGCCCATACAAAATTATCAACTTAAAAATTAGCCTACTAATTTTTGATCAAACATTGAATTAACTCACCCCTATAATACCATGGCAGGGCTAAACCAAATGATTTCCCGGACCTTACGTGGCTGACAGGCCAGATGTTACCCACTTCTGATTTATGTGTTTTGTCTTTTGGGGGAAATTGTAGATTCACCTTCTTTTGGATTTTTTAAATATTCATCTGAGACATAAAATAATTAATCCAAAGCAATCTTCACCAGAGGTAGTAAAAAAAAAATAACAAAAATTTCTAATACCTGAAACGATATTTGTGTTCCTTTCTGAGTTACAACTGTTGTAGTTTTTAATTATATGTGAAGTTTGGCCAATGAGAGAGACAGCATTTTCTCATGAAGAGGACATTCAAAGTCTTCAACTTCTATCTGTTTACGTTTCTACTCTTCTCTGTTCCTGACAGATAGAACTCTAGTGTCCATCTCCACTGCCTTCCCCAGGAAACAGTCCTTGGAGGCACAAATGAAAAGTTCCAACGAAGCACAGTTAGAAGGCATGGTGGTGGCATGTCAATGACTATTTTCAGAGAAATATCTGGACACACAACTTTCCTGGAGTGCGGTTTTATCCATGGTTTTAGAAAAACTTATAGGAATCTAATCGATGCCCTTTTCATTTTTGTTGTTGTAATTGTTCATTTGTTTCTGTGTCAGGTTCTGAATTTCTTATCTCCATTTATTTCATTTGGCAGCTAGTGCCTCCATTTAACAGATTTATCATAGAGACCTGCTTCTAAGTCAGTGAAAATCAAAACTTACTTCTCCTAAATATTATGTTTTTCTTCAGCTTTAAATTCCCTGACCTTGGCTAAAGTTCTTAACTCTGATGGGAGTATATATGTCTCCAAGCACTATGATCTCTTTTTTTATGCCACTGTAAGAACTTGGCATTGTAAAAAAAAAAAAAAAAAAAAAAGATAGCAAAGGGGAAGAGCTAATCAGTCAGTGTTGGAAATGAAATGGAATCCTAAAAAAACAACTATTAAATATCGAAGAAGTCAGAAAAAAAGTTAAAATAAATAACAAAGAGCAGATAGAATGAAAATAAAGCAAATTACAAGGTAGTAGAATTAAACCCAGTTATTTTAATAACATTAAATATCAATAGTCTAAGTGTTTAAATCAAAAGCAGAGATTGTCAGAATAAATAAAATGCAAGAACCGAAAATATGCTGTCTATAGGAAATACATTTCAACAATACAAATACAGATAAGTTGCAAAAAATACATGAAAAAATGTATACCATAGAGAACAATCATAAGAAAATTAGAATGACTACATTAATATTAGACAAAATAGACTTTAGAATCAGAAATATCAACAAAGACAACAACTAAAATCTGATAAAATGATACATTCATCAAAAAGACTTAATAATCCATAATGTTTATGCACCTGATTACAGAGCTTCACATAAAATAGAACATACCTGAGAGGTATAAAAGGAAAATAAACAAGCCTACAATTATAATTGGGAATTCCTACATACTTCTTTCAGAAAATCTTAGAGGAAGTACACTGGGAATCATTAACAATATAGAAATTTTAAACACCTCTGTCAAAGAAGAGCTAATTGACATTTTATTTATTTATTTATTTATTTATTTATTTATTTATTTTTAAAATACATTTTTATTGATTTCAGAAAGGAAAAGAGGGACATCAATGATGAGAGAAAATCATTGATCACTGCCTCATTCATGCCCCCCATTGGGGATCAAGCAGCATCCTGGGAATGTGCTCTGACCAAGAAGGGAACTATACCTCCTGGTTAATAGATCCATGCTCAACCACTGAGCCACTCTGGCCAGGCAGACAATTTTTAGAATATTATCTTTAAAAACTCCAAAGAAATTTCAAAAGACTACAATATTTTATGTTCTCTGACCACAATGACATTAAATTAAAATTTGATAAAAATTATATTACCTAGAAAATGCAAAAAATATAGAAAATAAACAATATGTTTTAAAAATAGCTGATCGCCAAAACCTGTTTGGCTCAGTGGGTAGAGCATTGGTCTGTGGACTGAAAGGTCCCGGGTTCATTTCCAGTCAGGGGCATGTACTTTAGTTGTGGGCACATCTTTGGGGGGTTGGGGGTGTGTGTGCAAGAGGCAGCTGATTAATGATTCTCATTGATGTTTCTAGCTCTCTATCCCTCTCTCTTCCTCTCTGTAAAAAATCAATAAAATATATTTAAAAAATAAAAATAAAAATAAGTGATGGATTGAAAAACTTTAAGGGGAAATGATTTTTTTTCTAACTGACTAATAATGGGAATGCAGGATATCGAATTTGTGAGATGCAGCTAACACTGTTAGAAAGAGTCATAGCTTTAAATGCTATGATCTATTACAGAGATGGAAGGTCTAAAATCAATAATCTGCAATTCTATCTTAAGTTACAAAATAAGAGTAAACAAAATGTAAGTGGAAGGGAGAAATTGATAAAGGTAAGAGCAGAAGCCAATTAAATAAAACCAAGAAAAATAGTAAGAAAAAACTATGAATCCAAAAGTTTTTCTTTTGAAGAGATAAATAAAAATTAATGAGCTTCTAGTCAGCCTGATCAAGAAAATAAGCAAAAAGACACAAATTACTATACTTATAAATGAGAGTATCACTAGAGATGCTATAGACGTTAAATTATAATAAAGGGTAATTATGAACAATGTTATGCCAAAAAATTGATGATTTAGTTGAAAGTAAAAAAAAAAAATGAAGGACTTATGAAATTTAAGAATCTAGCCCAAGAAAATGTAGAGAGATCTGAATAGCTCTACATCTATTAAATAACTTGAATTTTTAATTAAAAGGCATTCCACAATAAAACTTTAGCTTGAGACTGCTGGAATAAATAAATCCATCAGACATTTAAGGAAGTAATAATAGCAATCATACACAAACTCTTACAGAAAGCAGAGGGGGAGGCAGTGTTTCCCAACTATATTCCAAAACCAGTATAATACTGATGCCAAATCCAAAGATATCACAACAAATACAGGCATGAAAATCCCTCACAAAGTTTTTATAAATCATATCCAACAATATGTAAAATGAATAATACATCTGATAGAATAGAGTTTTTGTACAGAATGCAAGATTGATCTGACAGCCAAAAATTGATCATTGTAATTTAGTACATTAATAGAATAAAGCAGTAAAAGTACAAGATAATGTCAATAGATGCAGAAATGCATTTCAAAAATTCAATACTCATTTATTTACAGAAAATTAAAATGCTCAGCAAACAGGAAACAGAAGGAAATGTCTTCAACCTGCTTAGGAGGATCTCTGAAAGTCTGCCGCTAACATTACACTTAACAGTGAAAGGCTTAGTGACTTCCATTTAAGGTAAGGACCAGTCAAGTATCAGTTCTATCCAACAAAACGTGGCAAGATAAACAAATTTTTAAATCATAAAAATGGAAAAGGAATAAACAAAACTCTCTGAACAGAACATAATTGGGTACATAAAAAAGTAACAAATAACTAATAGTTACTAATATACTGAGACTAATAAGTGATAGACCAAGGTTGCATATGCAAGGTCAGAGATTTAGAGATATATTGTGTTTTATATACAATTTAAAAATATTCATATACTTTATATGAGTAATTAGTGAAAGAAATAAAAAAATAGTTCCAATTACAATGGCAGCCAGAAAAATTAAATACAAAATAACAAATTAAAAAAATCTTGAGATGACCTGTGCACTGACAACTACAAAACATGAAAAAAGGAATAAAAGACAGACATATATTTCTTAAACTTGCACAAAAACATGAACTATAAAATAAGTAAACTTGATAATAATTTTAAAAATTTGCTATTTTTAAAGGGAATTTAGAAAAGAGAAGCTACTGACTGAGAGAAATATTCACAAAACCAGTATATGGCAAAGGGCTGGAATCTAGAATATGTAAAGTATACATATTCCAACTCAATAATAAAGCAAAAATACAATTTAAAATTGGGCAAATGGTTTAAGCAGACACTTCATCAAACAAGATATGTGAATGGGCGATAAGCCAATGAGCAAAAGTTGTTCAAGACTTTAGTAATCATGGAAATACAAATTTAAACCACAGTGAGATACCACTATGCACCCACTACATCAGAAGGGCTCACAAGTGTCAACAAGGATGTGGACCAACTGGAACTTTTATATCTTGCTAGTGGGAATGCACAATGAAAGTGCCACTGTGGAAAACAGCATGGCAGTATCTTAAGAAGATAAGTATACACTTCATATGTAATCCAGTATTCTCCTAGATATTTGCCCAAGAGAAATAAAAGCATTTATTCATACAACCATTTCTATCTAAATCTTCATAGAAGAGCTATTTATAATAGCATATATATTGTGTAGCATATCACTTTGTGCAGCACATCACTGTTGCATCCCTACTCTACGATGTTCTAGTTGAGTCTAGGGCCTCTTGAAAGTCATGCAGACTAATAGGAAAAATAAAATCAAATAGTAAAGAAGGAGAAGAATGAATACTCTCATCCCCCCTACCCATCTTACTATTAACTACTCTTAATAGTAAGTACTTACTTATTAAGTACTGTTTCAGCTTTTTTAAATGAAGATTTTTAAAATTATTAAAATTATTTATTTATTATTTTTGAAAAATTATCTTTACTAGTATTATAGGTTTCCCCTTTCTGCCATATACAGAAATGTATTATATCAGATTATGTTGTGTGATAGTATCTATACTAACATCTATACTAATAAAATGGTAATATGCAAATTGGTAAGGATGCCCTCATAGTAACAACCAAACAGCAGGCTGCATGGGGGCAATCAGGCAGGCGGGGGGGGGGGTGGCAGTGAGGAGCAACCAGGCCAGCAGGGCAGCCGGGATGGCATGAAGTGCAACCAGGCCAGCAGGGGTGGCATGAGTGATGATCAGGCTGACAGGCAGAGGTGGTAAGAGGTGATCAGGCAGGCAGGCAGGCAGCTGAGCAGTTAGGAGCCAGCAGTCCCAGACTGTGAGAGGGATGTCTGACTGCCAGTTCAAGTGATCTTTGAAATAATATGATATTGAAAGATGTATTGGTCACACCCTCTGGAACTTCTGGGTAAAATTTGAAACTGCCCCCCTGTACATGGAAGGCAGGAGGAGACAGAAGGAAGAGGCAAGCCACTTGAGATGTGTAGGTAACAGGTTTAAAAAGCAAAAGAACTTAAATACAAGGCTTGACTAGGCAGCCACAGACCTGCCAAATATAAATAAATAAATAAACAAACAAATAAATAAAATTATATAGGTGCCTGATCTGGGTTCAGTCTTGCATTCAGATGAGGTGGTCTCAGCATCACCTTGACCTTGCTCTCTCAAGTCTACATCCCTGAAAACAGCTTCCACTGTGGGAACTGTGGGCAGATGGAACACAGAATAAGCTGAGGGCCCTCTAAGAACCTCCTCCTACAATGTGAACCATCACATATTTCCCATTTTTTTCTTGATAAACATTGAGGGGTTTTCAATTCCCTCCCCCCCCCACACACACACTCCTATAAAGAACATACTTTTGTTAGTGTTGTAGAGAACTTTGGCAGGTATTTTTGTAGAAAACTTTGTTCTTGGAGGAGAAAATGCTGAGCTAAGTAAGGTATGAGTGTTTAAATTTTTTGATAGACGTTCTTCAAAAGCCTTCCAAAAAAGCTGTGCTAATTAACACTCTCCCCGATAGGATAGGCGACGATCTATTTCTATCCCAGACTTTTGTCAATGTTATTATCATTTTTTAAACACTTCAAATTTAATAAGACAGTGATTGTCTAAAATGGTGTATCTAAATGTGAATGGAAATGAGCATCTTGTCAGATGTGTACATTTCTATAAATCACCACTTTGTGCATTATGTGCATTTTTATTGTTGATTATTTATATTTTCTTTTAAAAATATATATTTTATTGATATCTTACAGAGATGAAGGGAGAGAGATAGAGAGCTGGAAACATCAATGAGAGAGAAACATCAACCAGCTGCCTCTTGCACACCCCCTACTGGGGATGTGCCCGCAATCAAGGTACATGCCCTTGACCGGAATCGAACCCGGGACCTTTCAGTCTGCAGACCAACGCTCTACCACTGAGCCAAACCGGTTTCGGCTATATTTTCTTTTTTATATTAAAATCTTTTTCTTGTTCAGGAAAGTTTGCCTTTGTCATAAGTGCAGCAGATAATTTTCTCATTTATTTGCATTTCTTATTTTTTCCTTCCTATATTTATTTCTATCTTAATGAAATCATGTTCAGGATCCTTCCCTTCTTTGTACTTTAACATAAAGTCTCCCATGTTTTCTTCTAATACTTTCATTCTATATTTTATATTTAAAATTGTAAACCTTTACTACATCTCAAATGTATTTTAGTTTACTAAACCAAGTACTGAACCAAGATAATACCTGAGTCCCACTTTGATAGCACTAATACTGGCCAGTAGTATCAAGAAAAAGACTAATATATATTTTCTCCCCCTGATTTGGAGTATACTGTAATAATACTAAATTTCTACTTTTTAAATTTCTATGTGGAGGTCATAGTATCTTCCATAGATTTATCTTATCCCACACCAGTAAGAAAACTATTTTCCTACCATTAATTTATTCCCAGTTTTATTAATTTAAAGGTAGTACGCTCTCATTTCTCATTTTTAGAAACTTTTTTTTAAAAAAAATTCTCCCCATTTTTCAATTTAGACTAAAGATAGTATTAACTTTTTTAAAGTTCCAAGAAAAAAAAATCCTGTTAACATTTTGACTGAGACCACATTGAATTTCTATATAAAGCTGAGAAGGATGAATATTTTTACAATATTAGACTTTTCTAGTTTTTTTTTCCTTCTCCATAACTCAATAATGCATGGTGTGAATTTTTATTCTCAGTCCTTTTGTATTATAGTGTCTCCATTCCCAAGTTTTGTTTTTGTTTTATTCAATCTTTGGTTAGATTCCTCCATCAAGTTGATTTTTAAGAATCTATGTTCGCTCTATTTTCTGATTTTTAATAATGTCTAGCTTTATATGTTCAAAATCATACAAATGCATATAAATCTTGATTTTTATTTCCCCCTTTATCCATTCAGAATTCAGAACTTATAGATACCATTCTGATGTCTATTTGGAAGTAAATGCTAATGTCCTAAAGTCTGAGGACATATTTTTTACTCATAATAAACGAACTGCCTTTTTTCACCCTATCAAAATGCCATGCAAGTTTTTCTTTAAATTGAAGTCTAACACATGAATCAGAAAATGATAATGAAAATAACAGAAATTAAATTCCAACTGACATGAATAAAAAAGAGCAATTTTAAAGCTCACATAATGAACTGGGAAAGGAAAGAATATTATTATTTTTTAATCCTCACCCAATGAATGAGTATATATATAATTGCTTTTTAGAGAAGATGGAAGGGAGGGATGGGGGAAAGAGAGAGAAAAATATTGATGTGAAAGAAAGACATCAATTGGTTGCCTCCCGCACACTTTCATCCAGAGACGGGATTAAACCTACAACCCAGGTATATGCCTTTAACCAGAAATCAAACCTGTGACCCTCAGTGTGCAAGCTAATGTTCTAACCACTAAGCAACCCAGGGCAGGACAAATATTATTTTTAAGGATGTCTGTAATGAGTACACAAATGATATCAGATTTTTCTTATTTGTATCTACACTGTGCTTTGTGCTTTGTGCTATGTTATTATTTCCAACTAAAGACTTATGTGGAAGATATAATTATTAGCAGCTACAGACACACATTCTTAAGGGTTAACAACAAAAAAAAAGGAAAGCTATTATCACCTAGATCCACCCTGAAAAATATCATAAAGTCTCTGAGTGGTCTCAGAGTCACCTCCATGTGGACCTGTCAGTGTGGTCAGAGAGGTTATGTACACTGAATGAGGACTCTGTGATCTCTCCACCAAGCACTGAGGGTGCTATAGTGATGCATCCCACTATAATCAACTTGGCAAAGTATATTTTAAAAAGTTGATGGTTACATTAATCAGAAGAAGAAGTAACTGTGAACTTTATGCAGGACTTTAGCCAGGATATCACTTATTGTGAAGATTTTTATTTATTTATTTTTTTTACAGATAAACTGTATAGACCTGTAATTTGAAGATTCAGATGTCATATGACTTCAGAATAGCTTTCTTTCACTTTTGCTTGGGCCCTATTCTTGCTTGCAAATATGTTTTATTTTATCATGCCAATAATTCAACATTTTCTTCATTGATATTCCTTTAAGACAATGCAATAGGCATTCTCTTTATTTCCAAAGGTTCATCAAGGTATTTTGCTAAATAAAAGACAATGTATGATTTAAATATTACCATAACAATGTGAAAAGAAACTTAGTTGTATACAAAAATAAGAATTTCATGCTCATGGATCTTAGTTGGGCTAAACTTAAAAACTGCAGATGGGTTCAGATCATCTCCAAGAATCACTCACCCTTCTTGGACCCCAAACCTACTCAAGGCATACTCTTCACATGTGAAAGGCAGGAGCATAAGAATGCAAATTCAGCTGCAAAGAACTCTTTAAGCTTTTGCTGGTGTCACATCCACTTATATCTTAATGGTCAAAGCAAGCCTTGTGATCAAGCCCTAAACAAACGTTAGTTAGTTCAGTCCTTCCAACCGTGACAGGAGTGTGAATGTATAATATTACTACAGGAGAGTTAAGAATTGAGAAAAATGATTCAGCGTTTCGTAGTTTCTTTGTTGGTCACAATTATTCACATGTTAAATATACACATTCTCTAGGTAAAGACTCCCAAAAGTTTTGTTAAATTATGGCAGCAGACTCAAAGTCCAGAATCAGAGGCTCTTTGTATGTCCAGATGCTGTTTCTTATGAATCAGGAACCTAAGAATTACTAGTAATTAAAAGTTCACCCGTCTCCAGAGTACATTGGTTGGGAAACATATTATAAATGATTCCATGCAAAAAGGACAATAATGGAATGCACATATCAGTCTTTGATCCATAGGAATTCCATACTACTGCTAGACAAATAGTTCCAGGTCCACCTGCTGAAGGGGCAGGCAATGCTCTTTGATTAGGTTCTCTGTCTGCTCTCTGGAAATGGTTGCCTGGCCCATTGTTCCCACAGCTCCTTTTCTGTCATCGTGGAGGTATTTCCTTTTCCCCAAATCTCCTTTGCCACCTCTGAAGAACACATGAGAGAACATGCTTTTCTTCAGTGCAGAGGTTTTTGAACCTGCTTTCTGCATGAAAATGTAGAAGGCCCAGAGGTCTTTTTATATCTCGAACACTTATAGTCACTTTTAGTCCAGACTAGAGAGATTTTTGCCAATACAGCTCCCTCAATAAACTAAAATTTTTAATGGATTCTAGTGAGTTTCATCCAATAGCTGCAACTACAATTATTTCTGAGACATGCTTCTCCTTTCCAATGCAATTATAGTTTCCCTGGCAGTGGAAGATGTCTGGTGAATCACACTCTTAAGTTTTCTAGGAGCTCCCCCTTCTTTTCTAGCTAAAGAGATCAACTTAATGTTCATTTAATTCTTTCGGAGGTTTTAAAAATAGCATTATAGCCACCCATTTAGTTTTGTCATACTCTGGAGATATAGCTTGTTTGGATTACAGAGAAACATTATTTCCGCTGAGGCTATCTATAATAATAAAAGCATAATATGTTAATTAGGACATCTGAACAACTTTCCAGGTGTCATTCTGAATGTCCTTCCTGATAAAGCCACGGTGCCAGGAGCTGAGGCAGAGGCAGTTACGGGCAATCAGGCAGGCAGGCGAGCAGTTAGGGGCAATCAGGAAGGCGGAGTGGTTAGAGGCAATCAGGCAGGAAGGCAGAGGCAGTTAGGGGTGATCAGGCAGGCAGGACAGTGGTAAAGAACTAGAGGTCCCAGATTGTGAGAGGGCTGTCAGACTGCCAGTTTAGGTCCCATCCTGCAGGGACTTCCCCCAAGAGTTCCGGATTGCGAGAGGGTGTAGGCCTGGCTAAGGGACCCCTCTACCTTGTGCATGAATTTTGTGCACAAGGCCTTTAGTGTTTTAATAATCATATATTTCACATGGTGGAAAACAGTTTCATTTATTAATTTTTAATTTTGTTATCTTAGCATTTCCAGGTTTTTCATATTTCCTCTCAGTTCTACTTTTACCTTGCCAGTCCTTATCTTCTTACAAAGCTGTATCAAATGCAGTGTGTAGTGGCCACCTCAGAATTGCAGGAGTCACCTCAGAATCTCAATCAACATTACACATTCTTTAGATTTATTCTCTCTTCTCCCTCCTTATCATGAGTGACAGTTTTGCCAAATGTTTGGTCACTATATGGCATAAGTTGACATTTTCCCCACTTTACTTCTTAAAACTTTCCTCATGATTTTTTTCTGCTCCTATTACAGTATGCTTGCCACTGGCTGCCCAGTTCCCAAACCCCTGCCACCAATTTCAGGTTTTTGTTACAGCTGCTCTCCTTGTAAGTGATTGTGAGAATGATGTTGCATAAATAACCACCCATAAAAATCAGTGGCTTACAGCCATAGGTATATTTTCTTGTCCACACCATTGTGGGGTATCTGCAATTCCACTGGTCTAGATTGGGTTTGGCTCCAAATTTCAGATTAGATCCAGGCCTGCACAATATGGCTCTCATTCTTCATAAACCAGTCACTTTCTGAGGCATGAGTTTCTTTGGCTAAAAGCAAGAGTTGAAGAAAGAAAATCCACATATATAAACACATTTCAAGCTTTTGATTATGTCACATATGCTAACATCTTATTGCTAAAGTAAGTCAATTGCCAAGTTCAAAAAAGAAGTGAAAAATCATTCTGCATACCTTAAAGCAATGATATGAATGTATATCAATATCAAAGGGACATGAATAAATTAGAGCTATAATTCAATGTAGGCAGACAAGATTTTTGTTAAGAGGAATTCAATAGAGAACTTCTAAAATCATAATATTGTCTCTTGGATGTATCTTATTCATGGCTTACTTATATTCAACATTCTTAAAAATAGAGACCAGTAAAAGGAATATTATTTAATTTTCATGTTAATGCCATATAGATTTTCATATGTCAAACTTCTCATATGTTATTATTACTTATAATATCCCTGTGACTGTGGCTTACTTGTTTCTAATAACAGTTAATCAGAACTAGTTTAAAAGTTATTATTGTAATTCCAGTATTTCATAAGTTAATGAGTCTAAGTCAAGATTTCTACACATCTTCAAAAATATACATAGAGATAAAAAAATAACTAAAACCATCCAGGATATAAGTCTACTGCATAACTAGGACATGGAAAGCACTACAAATCTTCAATCATGGGTAAGTAGGAAGATAAACATCCCAATAGCACAAAGATAGCCCCAGAATGTATGCTTAGAAAGAGGGCTAGAGATGGAAAGAAGACCCAAGAACAAGGGGACTAAAGGGAATGGAGCAAAGATAAAATTTACCTTCAGAAAAAGAGAGAGTTCATGTTTCCCCGAAAATAAGACATTCTCCAAAAATAAGACCTACTTACAGGTTTCCTTCTGAGGGAAATATAAGGCATCCCCCCCGAAAATAAGGCCCCCAGGCTCTGTCTCAGAATTAAAATTAATTTACCATAAACTGGTCCCTAGGGCCGCCCCAACTGGGGTCTAGCAACAAGTGACCTTACGCAGAGTCCTGACGTCACTGCTGTGTGAATGGCGAGAAATCAGCGTGGAAACTTTGTGAAACCTAAACTGCAAGAAGTTGTGACTTGGGTGAAGAATTCATGGGAGAAAATCACTGAGAGTTGCATTGCAAATGCACTGCGAGCAGGCTACCTTGACAAGAAGTACTCATTTAAAGACAGTACTATTGCTAAACATGAGAGATTTGGTCCACTGATTCTGAAAGAAATGGAGTCACAAGAAATTCACCAGGAAATTCAGGATTGGATTGTTATGATGATGTTCCAGAAGACAATGACATGATTGTTATTGTGTCATTGAATAAATGAGTAAATTCTTGATACTGTCGGATTCACAGTTTGTCTGGTTTGTGTTGACAACTACCTTACTACCGTACCGTATACAGGTAATAAATTTCCTTTATTTTCATTTAACAATAAATGTATACTGTATTCTTCTTCATGGAAAAATAAGACATACCCTGAAAATACGACCTAGCGCATCTTTGGGAGCAAAAGTTAATATAAGACACTGTCTTATTTTCGGGGAAACAGGGTACATTTAGTAAGAAAATATTAAAGACTAGAGGCCCAGTGCACACATTCATGCACCAGTGGAGTCCTTCAGCCTGGCCTGTGCCCTCTCATAATCTGGGACCCCTCAGGGGATGTCTTCCTGTTGGTTTCTGCCCAATCCCTGAAGGTCTAAACTGGCAGTCTGACATCCCCTGAGGGAGGTAGCAGTGCCTAAAGCAAAGCAGCAGGGGGCTAGGGAAGAGTCCTAGTTGGGACTGGCACTGCTCCACTCATCCCAGCCCTGCTGTGCCTGCCACTGCCATCACAGCTCTGTAGTGCTGCTGTGAAGGTGGGAGAGGCTTCCACCACAGTTGCGCTTGCCAGTTGTGAGTCCAGATTCTGACTGAATGGTGCTCCTGCTATGGGAGCACACTGACCTCCAGGGGGAAGCTCCTGCATTGAGCACCTGCCCCCTGGTGGTCAGTGTGCATCATAGTGACTGGTTGACTGGTCTAGCAGTTGACCCCTCATAGTGGTCGCTTAGGATTTTACATGTATAGATAGGTTTCTGACCAATAACTCAGAGACTAGCGATTAAAGAATTGAATGCAATTATTTGCTTAGGAGACAGGCTCAGAAGGAACTGCTTCTGGTAACAAAAAAAGAATGAAAGAAAGAAAGAAAACTTGAAAAGGGGATCCATCCTTTTGAGACTGTAGGTACAATGAGAAAGTAAACAAGAGATGCATATTATAAAGTATTATTAAGAAACTCAAGGAAAGGAAGTATGTATCAAGGATTGTGTATACAACTAAGCTTTCTTAATATCAAAAGTATAAAAAAATAGCTTTATTTTTAGAACCAAATGAACCAAATCAGAAAATAAGAAAACACAGCTACCCTCTTCTAAAATACTATATTTTACAACATTAAGAGAAAAGAACAAAGTTAATCACATAATTTATTAAACTCTCTAAATCCCTCTTATCATGTTTGCATACAACTACCTGCTAGTCCCAGAAGAAAAGACATCACAAAATGAAGTGGTCATCTCTGTTTATAGGAAGAAAATAGAAAATAACAATAAAATTTTTGAGCTCATGAAAATACGAAATGAAGGCAGAGTACAAGTACCCTAAAGGGAATAGTTTAAATTTATTATATAAAAAAAAGAATACTGAGAACAGACATGAAAATAGGTAAAATAACATAAATACAATAAAGAAAGTGGTATAAAATGATGAAATTAAAAGTGATTGATAAATAACTTGGGGAAATAAAGACCAATGCTTATAATTGAAGTCCCTGAAAAATAAATAAAACATTGAAAAAAATCAATAACAATGAAATAGAATTATTTTTAAACTTATTTTCCAGGAAAATTGCTAAAGATCAAAGATCTGAATTTATTTGTTAGAATTGCCCATTATTTTTCAAAAAAAACTTGCCCAGAAAAGGACAACCCCAAAACATATCATAATACAGTGCCTGTGAACTTCACAAGTGTTTCTCATTTTTCCCCTTCCTCCTTAGCTGAAACTGGTTCCAGAAGCAGTTTCTCCTGGAGGTCTCTGCTGGCGATTCAGTAAACTGTGCCTCCCTGTGTTTGCCTGCCTGTCTATCCAATCTTGCCTTGTCTCCTCCCCTCTTTTGGGTCCATGAAGAATTGTCGATTTTCGATCTGTTCAGCTTTATAAACTTGTTAGGACAGTAGTGGCTTCCCACTCTTTTCATGAGGAACTGGAAATGGAAGTCCTGGCTATTATGGTTTTTGTTTGCATTTTGCTAGTGACTAATGATATTTTCAACATTTTCATGGGCTTATTTGTTACTCACATTGTTCTATTTTGAAATATCCAAATATTTTGCGTTTTTTTTAATGCATTGTGTGTGTTTTTACTCTGTGTAAAACTGTACAGATACATTGTAAACCTAAGTAAGAGACAATTTTTTTTCTAGAAAGGTGCAATTAAGTAGAAATAATCTCATTGTACACAGAGATGAAATAGAGTAGTTTCACAGGAAAATAATTAAAGTTAAATAAAAATATTCCCACAATAAAGCAGCACCAAACCTAGGTGATTCCAAAGGTGCAGCATATGAGATGGTTAACATCTGTATAATCCCAATGCTACATAAAGTGTCCCATGGATTCAAAAGGGAAAGAAAACTTCCCAATTACTTCCTATGAGACAAATATAACATTAATTGCTGAATCTAATGATAGCAGAACAACAACAACAAATATCCACAAAAATAAAAACCAAATATCATTTGTGAATGATGATAAAAATGTCCTAATTAAATGACCAGAAAAGGGTATCTCCAGCTGAAACTGGTTTGGCTCAGTGGATAGAGCATCGGCCTGGGGACTGAAAGGTCCTGGGTTCGATTCCGGTCAAGGGCATGTACATTGGTTTCAGACACATCCCCAGTGGGGGGTGTGCAGGAGGCAGCTGATCCTTGTTTCTCTCTCATCGACGTTTCTAACTCTCTATCCCTCTCAATTCATCTGTGTAAAATCAATAAAATATATTAAAAAAAGAAAAACCCCAATAATAATAATTTAAAAAAGGGTAACTCCAAAACATATCATAATTCTTGGCTGTGAACTTCACTAAATATTAGCAAATTAAATTGAACAGTTTCATTAAAGACAAAAAAAGAATACATCATGACCAAGTGGTTTAGTCTTGAAAGGTAAATGTAGCTCAATATTTAGAACTCTTTTTAACATATCTCTTCATATTACTAAAGATAATTTTTTCATATTAATTACTGAGAATAAAAATCATAGTTACACAGGCCTTTGACACTTTGACACCCATTTATTCTGATAATGTAGTGGCATTTAAGTACATTTAATGGGATAAGAATGCATACACACACACACACACACACACACACACATACACACAGGATATTTTACTCAGAAGTATTCATACTGAGATTGAGATAAGGAAATGATGCCTACTTCTCTATTACTATTTAACATTACATGGGACTGTTGACCAAAATAGATCTCTAGCCAGTTTGGCTCAGTGAATAGAGCATCAGCCTGTGGACAGAGGGTCCTGTGTTCAATTCTGATCAAGGGAAAGTATCTTGGTTAAAGGCTTCTGCTCAGCCTGGGCCCTGGTAACCAATGGATGTGCTTCTCTCACATCGATGTTTTTGTCTTTTCCTCTCTCTTCTCCTCTTCCTAAAAATTAATAGAAAAATATTCTTGGGTGAGGATTAACAAAAGCAAAAACAAAGTGAAAAACAAGAAGTAAAATTATATCTATTTGCAAATGATAGGGTAGTATTTCCTGAAAATGCAAGAGAATAAATTATAAAATGTTCATATAAAAATATGCTATAGTATAATAGGATATTAAAAATTAGCACTAAAAAAGGAAAACCTCTGACTACACAAACAATAACCAGTATAAAGATATAATAGGCAAAAATCCCATTAAAGAGCAACAAAATACATCAAATGCTCAACAATTCATTTTGCTGTTGCTCAAGCTGTGGGGAAATAGGTACTCTTTTATATTGATAGAAATAACATCATATGATTAACAAAACCAACTATGTTATTTTTTTAAAAAATATTTAACCTAAATATTATCATGAGGAACTAACCAAATCCAACTGAGATATTTCTGCAAACAAATAGCTTGCCTTTCTCAAAAATAATATTGTCATGAAAGAAAACAAACTATTTTTGATTACAGTATATTAGAGAGTGATAGTAAATGCATTGATTAAGTCCTGAAGAAGGGGAGGATTTATATTTACTTATTGGAATAGTAAGATAAGTTAGAATATGGACAATATGTGATGATAACAAGTCACCATTAAATTACTATAATGTGAGCATTTCCTTATGATTATATAAGAGAATATCCTGAGTCTTAGGAGTGAACACTTTAATTATTCAGAGCTAGTAAAACGTTAAAATTTGGTGAATGCAAGGGAAATATATAAGGGTTTTTGTTTTTCCCTTATAGCAACTTTTCTAAAATAAAAAGTTGAAGGAAAAGAACACTACAAAAGCCAAATATATTCTTGTGTTTTTATTTTTTAATATATTTTATTGATTTTTTACAGAGAGGAAGAGAGAGGGATAAAAAGCCAGAAATATCAATGAGAGAGAAACATCGATCAGCTGCCTCCTGTACACTTCCCACTGGGGATGTGCTCACAACCAAGGTACATGCCCTTGACGGGAATCAAACTTGAGACCACCAGTCCACAGGACGGCGCTCTACCCACTGAGCCAAACAGGTCAGGGCCCAAATATATTCTTACATTGAACATTTTTTGTTCAGTGGTTTAGAAAGTTGGCACATTGGTTCCTCAATATTACTGTCGGCTAGGATAGAGATAAAAACTAAATACGATGTAAACAATTCTAAGCAATGCTGGTGCTTGGCACTAACATTCTCTAAGCTGCAAACCCTACATTCAGATTATAGTTTTGAGGTGAGCTTTCCTTAGATCCAGCACTGAATTCCCTTCCTGAGAGAAGATGGAACTAATATGTCAAGAACCAACCAGGGACAGGAAGGGTGCTGTGGTAGACGTGGTGGCAGGATGAAGTGGTACAAATACTGACCCCTCCCTTGTGTTTGAGTTCCTTATCCTGATACTGAGTGAGTAAGATGGAAAGGTCTTTATACATCAGAGATGCTCTCAATTCTGAAGGGCTTACTAAGGCAAGAACTTTACGACTAGAGCTTACGGGAAAATGGTAAAGAATAGTGTGGCAGACAGACATTGTAACTTGGCCCAATCAGCATCCCGTTAGGATTGCCCATCTGGCTTGTGAGATTCTAGTGGACATCTGGTACTGCTCCTTCATTCTTTTAAAAAAAAATTTGTACTGGATATGATATGATGCAAGAGCTTACATAACCATCTTACAACCATGATGGGAAGGTTAAAGGAAGTCATCCCTGAGTGCTAACTTACTAAATCAACCCAGCAATCAACTAGTTCTGGACTTCTTATTTAATGAAAAAATAAAACATATTTGCTTAAGCCACCCCATTTGGTTTATAATACAGGCCATCTCACTTGGGTAAGATGAGGAAATTTGTGGCAAAAAGCTAACATAGACTATGAAAGAATTCAACTCAGCTTGAATATCCCTGTGACACCTCCATTGGGAAATTGTGTGACCAAATATATTACAGAGCCAACAGAAATAAATCACACTTTTAACAGGTAAAATAAAAACTGCCTAAGGTAGAATTACTTGAGCAATGAAAGCAAGAAAGACCCTGAGCAGGGAGAAAGGAGGCGCTGTATTGCAGGATTTAACTTGGACCAGAATTTCTCCTATCAGTCACCTGGGAACATTAAAGATGAGGAGGTGCGGTGTGAGGAAGTGGCTTCTTACCTGCAAGGCTGCAGAGAGGACCCAGAACACAGTCGGGTATTCAGAAAGGGAGCTGTCCAGTAATTATCCCCAAATTATGCTGTTTTTAGTCGTAGATTTGAAGGAAGTGGGCTCTCTCCAGACTAGTTAATAAAATATTTACAAGTTATTATATGATAACCTGAAAAAATAAAAAATCCTGATGAGGACAGTTGATCCTGAGACCCAGCCAATATTAAAGTTTTTGCCAAACAGCCTGACATTTGGCTTCATCACAAAGGCAATCCCGTAGATGAGGAAGCATCTGCTCTCCTGCTTACTGCTTATGTCAAAATGAAAGCTATTCAATCAAATATTTATAAGTATTGCCTCCACTGGTGGCTGGATGGAAATAAAATGGCGAGAAACCAAATTTCTAATAAATATATGAATAACCACTCAGTTGACCACTTTTTGACATGAACATCATTCATAATTCCTGATTCAAGTGTGTGCTTTCTTGTCAAAAAATTAACGTGAAAATATTCCAGGTCTCTTAAGTGTTCAAAATAGATGAGTTGTATCAATGTAGACAACAACCATTAATTGGTGTGCTTTTCCTCTTTAAAAATTAGATTATCATCTCAATCATTCTTTAGTTAATTAACTAAACATGTATTTTGTGCCAAATATAGAGATAGGCTCTGTGGATAGACAAGCAAACTTGACCCTTCTACAGCTTACCTGTAGCCAATATAAGGGAAGCAAAACGGGATTGAAAAGGAAAAGTAAAATACGTTGATTCTTTTGCAGCTTGCATAAAGTGCAGTTACTTGACTCTTACCTTCAAGCTATTCTTCAATTAATTAAAAACAACTTGACGCCCTGGGCAGTGTGACTCGGTTGGGCATCCTCCTGTATACCAATGGGTTGATGGCTTAGTTCCTGGTCAGGGCATATCCTGGGGTTGTGTGCTTAATTCATGGTGATATTACACTCTCACATTGCTATTTCTCCTTCTTTCTCTCCCCCACTTTCCTCTTTCTCTAAAAATCAATTTTTAAAAATTGGCCATTTTATATAGTCTCAAAAAAGTCAGCAGTCAATGCTAATCTATCACAAAAAAAATCAAAAGTTCTACTTCCTTTGGCTCTATATGTCAAAGCCTTTCATTGAGAATTCAATTTTATTCTGTAAGCTCTTTAAAAGCAAGGCCTCCCTGTAATACGGGCTCTTAGTGTTTTCCCCCCGCCTTTACTGCCTCAGTTTGATAAGGCATGGGTCATTTTAGCCACTCTGGCTTCCCTATTTATGGAGGGGTGGATCAAATGATGAGAATTTACACACATATATTTTGTCAGCATTATATAGACCTCTACAAAGAGGGGCAAAATATATACTTATAATACTTTTTTTGTTCCCTACCACCTTATTTATCTCTTTAATTTTCCTTCATGTTTGAGTGGGATTCATATAGGATAATTCCAGAAATCTTTCTAAATCCAGCTTTGTATTGCCCACCCAATTTCTAGCCAGAAATACTTAGAGAATTTGAATTTGAATTTGAATTTCCTATGAGAGAGGGGCCAGACAGACAGGTTGGCTAGCTCTTACTTTGAGCACTGCCTCAGAAAGTAATTAGTTAAAAGAAACAAACATCAAAAGAAAACAAACTAAAATTTGGCAACAAAAGTTGAATTAAGCTCAGTTTGAGTCTTGACTATAAACTTTCTCAAAAATTTCACAAAGAGCATTTCAATTACAATGCTTCCCAAACTTCTAGAAGGCCTCTCTTCCAATGACATGTGAAGTGCTTCAATTGTCTGCCAACAGTCTTCTTCCCGTTGCTTCCAAGTGTCATTTCATCTCCCAATCCTGTAACTCTCTGCATCCACCAACCTCCATAAACTCCCTTAGATTCTCCTCATTCTCCTGCTCCTTGGCTTACTATGTCCATAACATTAGACATTTTGTTAATGCTCCCCCAACTTTACTCTTTACTTGGATTCTTCCCAATAAAGGAGAGCCTGGAGTGGTATAAAGAGGATTCTTGGAGGAGGGTAGATAGCTAACACATAATTTACTAACATTTTTTATCCCCTTCACAGATGAGAAAAATCTTGGTAAGGAGGAAGGAAGGAGAAATAACATTTTTAAATACCTATTGTGTGTTAAAACCATATTAGATGACTTTTGTAAATTATGTCATGTACTGACCTTCTGGCCTTTAGGAATGTTAAATACAATGATTTCCATATTTATGGGCCAAATTTTTTGAGGGGGCTCCAGATTTATTTTGAGTCCTCATAACAATGTCCATACCAAGCAGAAATTCAAGGAATCACTCCTTTGAAGAAAAGATTATCAACCTTTAATTTTTATTTTCCTTATCAAGACACACTTTGATGGACAATTCAATGTCCCTTCTAAGAGGTAGACTTTGATAAACAGAGCAGTGAATGAAATTCTATTTTTAATGTGCTTCCATGAGCCCACCCATTTTTCAATAACGTAAAACAGGATTATATCATGAAGAAGACCTATTAAGTAAAAGATTCTTAAGTCTCTTCTTAAGTACAGCAAATAAATTCGACACTGTCACATTATCAGCAGTCATTTGCCTGTATAAAAACTAAATATATATATATATATATATATATATATATATATATATATATATATATAATGTATTTAGTTTTGGTTCAAATACGTAAGTACCAATGACCAATACAAGTACTTCTAAAATGGTCTGTGCCACCACAGAAGAAACAATACAGTTTGTCCTGCCATTTCACAAACATTTGCTAAGAAGCTACCAAGGACTGACTGATACTGACCAATAGAAGCATACCTGCCCTTGTGGAGCAAGAGGTTTTAGGTAGTAAATGAACAAGCAGATATGTAGCATCAGGTAGTGCAGTGTTTGTTTGGGAGGGGGTTGGGGTGGGGAAGCAGCAGGAAAAAAAGAAAGAGTGAGGGTGGGGCAGGGTCACAGAGAGGATGTGACAGGCACTTGACCAGTGAGCTGCTCCTGGGTAATCAGAGGCTCCTCAACCTTTCAGTCCTTGGAATGGACATTCTGCCCACTGTTCCCCAAATGAGGGCTGTTTTCAAGGACATAGCCTTGAGAGAGCAATGTGTGGTTGAGGCCATCCAGGCTGCATACGTGATTAAATGCAGTTAAGGCCTCTATAGAAACTTTTAAGATGTTGGCGGGCAGGTGGAGAGGTCTACTTGCTGCCACCCAAGGCGAGGCTGCTGCATAAGCTCTCTCCCTTATTACACTGGCCACTTAACACCGAAGGTGTCTGCCTCTTCCTTCAGTCACTCCTTAGCCTTTGTGTATAGGGGCAAGTTCACAAACGAAAAGGGAGCTGGCTTAGAGAAGGAGAGCCTCTCTGAAGGAGTAACAGGTGAGCATACCCCTGAAAGAGCGGAGGGAGGAAGCTTTGTGGGAGGAACATCTCAGAGAGAAAAGCCCTGTGAAGACAGGACCTGAGCAAGCGCTTACTCAGAGAGAGGGGGATGAGTGTGAGCAAATAAAGAGGTACCAGATCAGGTAAAGGATTTTGAACTTTTACTAACGTGATGGAAAGTCATTACAATGCTTTCAGCCAGGGTGTCACGTGTTCAGATTAATGTTTTAAAAGGATCACTCTGGCTGCTCTGCAGAAAAGAGCTGTTGGGGGCAGGAGTGGTACAGGAGTTCAGGAAGCTCTTGCAGGAATCCACAGGGGAGACGCTGTCACTAAGAGGCCTTGAAAATTACTTTTAAAAAAGTACATCCTAAGCTGCATCTGTGAAAACGATCATGGTGATCTCAGGGAGGGGTTTATTAGAGTTAGGGATAGGGTTGACTATAAAATGGTCCTTGATGTTTTGGAGAACAGCTGACAACTGTGGAATGTGAGTCTCCTCCTTGAGTGAATGGAATGTGCCTTCATGCAAATATAAATAATCACATTTTTAGGGACATGTATAACTTTACTGAAATAAGCAGAAAGTCATCACAGGAGGTCAGTAGATATAGCAGAGAAGGATAAATAGGAGGCAGCTCCATCAGATAATTTTGTTTATTTCTAGTACTTCTCTCTGGAACCCCTCTATCTTTTTGTCTATTTTGGACACATTCCCTTGCTTGATTGTGGCCTACCATTTCACACTGTTCCTCGGTATTTGCACTGTAGTTCCCTAAAAAGCATCAGGGTACAGCGAACTTATGTTTCCTGTGACAGCACTCTAGGACAAGTTCTCTGAAAGCTGGCAGATATACCCATGGATATGCTAGAAGATTAAGAGATGCAGGTCTTTGGACAAACGTTTGCAAAGTCAGCCACAGGTTCTGTAGGAATTGTTATTGCCTCAGGCCTTCAATGGATCTGAGCATTTCAGAAGTGTAAGAAGTAAACAAAAAATGCCTCCAACTGTAATTACTGTCTTAAATCACATTATTTCATATGAAAGTAGTGTTGACACCTGCATGCCACCAACATTCTCAGAGCCTTACTACTGAGCTGTGGCGTCAGATGAAGTGGTAACCTGGATTCTGGTCTTGAATCCAGAACCATCTTCCTGGGTGATCATGAACAACACAAATAACTTGCCATTTCTAACCCTGGGTCCCCTTATCTAAAAAAAAATCATCTGGGTCAAATGATCCCGAAGGTCCTTTTCTTCTCTACCTTCCTGACTTTGGGTTAAATATAAATCTCAAATATTATTTGTGCCTGCGTGTGTGTGTGTGTGTGTGTATGTGTGTGTGTGTGTGTGTGTGTATTTCCACTCTCTTCTTTTGCTATTACAGATGTTTTCTTCATCTCAGTGTACACCAAAATTGAAATAAAGAGCTCCAAGAGAAATTTCTCAGAGGTTTTCAGACTGGGCTTTCCTCTCCAAGAAGCCCGGTAAGACTGAGTGGTGTGGTCTTGAAGCTTGTGTGCCCCCCAACTTCATATTTTGAAATTCTAATGCTCAATATGATAGCATTAGAAGGTGGGGCTCTGAGAGGTGATTAGGTCATGAAGGCACAGCCTTGTGAATGAGCTAGATTAATGCCTGTGTAAAAAAGAGGCCTAAAGAGCTCCTTCACCTCATGCACCATACAAGGATAGAAGGAGCAATCGGAAGTCTTCAACTTGGAAGAAGTTCCTCAACCAGTTCCTCTGGAACCCTGATCTCGGGCTTCCAGCTTCCAGAGCTGTGATAAATACATTTCTGTGTTTTTTGTTGTTGTTGTTGTTGTTTGTTTGTTTGTTTGTTTTAAGTCATTCAGTGTGTGGTATTTTGTTCCAGCAGCCTGCATGGACTCAGATGTTGAGTTTGGATAAAGGGAAATAAGAGAAAAGACTTGCAAATTGTATGGCAGGAAGATTGATGGAAGGAATGAGAGGAATTCATTTTGGGGTGTGTGGGTTTAGAGGGAGAAGGAAAAATTTTTTGTGTTGGAAGTGGACTCTAAATTTGAATTGTCTTCTAGTGTGGGTCCCTGCTTCTTTGAGTTCATCCATCACGTTGGTCAGTCTGCCATTCAACTATTCTGAACACATGTAATTTTTCCTTCTGGCCTGGACTTGACACATTGTCTCTGAAGCAAGTGACATGAAGGAAAGCACTGTCTCTTCAACAAAGTAAAATGAACAAGATAGTTAGGAATTTATCTCTGGTCAATTTTTATCTGTAATATACATGTAAACACAATGGATATTAAGATTCCTTTGTTATGGGAAGAGAAACAAACTAGCAGAAAGACTAGGAAAAGAACAATTTGATATTCTATATTTATATTATTTACAAATAACTTGATGGTTGTTTTAACATACAAATATGTATATCAGAGTACATTGATGGCACTGGCCTGGTCTGAAAATGGTGTGTGTTTAAGTTAACCACTCTGTAATTATATAACCTCTGCAAGTAACTTCAGTTTTTTGGGTTTCACTTTCCTCACTTATAAAATGAGGAAGTTGGATTTGACAATCTCTGAGGTCCCTTTTAGTTGTAACAATCTTTGGTGCTATGAATGGGATCTGATAAAAGTATATTCTATAAAGATGGGGGATGATTGAAATGGATTGCACCTGAACTCAGTTCTTTCTTCTGGGCATTTCTTGTCTTCTAAGATGAATTAAGAGGGAGTCAAATCCTCAGTAATGTAAAATGGAGCTTAAAAGTGAGCAAAGGGATAAAATATGCCAAAATGGCATGAAACTTGTATTTGAGCTGTGTTCTTATGGGATAATCTTTTTTATTATTATTATTTCTCAAAAAATTCCACTTTTATTTAACATGTAATTCTTTAAAAATATTTTCAACTAAAAGTTTCTACTATAGATAAAAAAAGTTATTGTTATTCTCTCTGTGTGTGTCTCTCTCTATGCAATGAAGAGTACCTGAAGTATTTTCTCTAACAATCAAGCTTTTATATTTAGAGGTCAGGGATCCTACTGTGAAGTTCCAGTATCTCTTTCAGACTTAGCCTTGAGCTTAATGATGGCTCATGTTGAATTTTCTTGTCTCCTATGTCAACCAACACATTCTGTAATTTTTTTTCATGCAGTTTGGTCCTAGATTAATTTGTAGAAACCCGATACTAGGTTAGCCTTCTTTTTGATCTGCTTATAGTTTATTTCTAGGAAGAAGGTAAATGGCTGGAATACATATTTTACAAGACTCCTTTCTGCAACAGTAGGGTACTAAATCCTTACATAGAGGAACTTTCTTTTCACATAAAAAAATCTAATATAAAGCCAAAAAGTCTGCCCTAGCAATTAGGAACTTCCCTGTTTAGAGACTAAATATTATTGATCAGCTTTCTGTAATTCCTTGTCACGCTTTCTTTCTGTAGGTGGTCATTCGTGATGTTAAGATCTCTACAAGGTGTAATGTAAACTCCGGGATATTGTTTCCATAGCAGCACTCTCTAGTGTACTCACACCAACAATTGCAGCCACTTCTGCCAACTTAAGCTTGATACCTTCAGATGACAACAGATGGCTAAGTAGTCTACTTCAACTAAAGGAATGATCCAGTCAAATCATCTTTCTTCTCGCCTTCAAAACAGTCCTTACATTCTAACTCCACTAAGGCATTTTTGATTAAGTGGGAATAAGATGTGTTTAAATAGCTAGTCCTTCCACATCCATACAAATACCATGCTGACCCTTATCCTTGCCACAGATGTAAATAAACACTGGAAAATGAATGAAGCAGAAAGAGATATGGCATTAACAAGCACTCTAAAAACAATCTCCTTTCTTTCTAATGCTGATATGATATCCTCAAGAACAAGATTTTGACCAGTTATGTCTAATATATGAGAATGTTTAAAAATTCTAACTTAGATAAGCTACTTTCAAGTGGAATTGCTTTTCTGCTCTGTATTTGAGTGTTATAACTTCCTCTTACATTAAAAAGGTACCTCCATTGTGTTCTGAAACGGTGAGGGTAAATTAGAAGCCAAAATTTGGATAACCAATGCCACCAGCTTTTACAATTTAGGGCCTATCTTTTGGAGGGAGAGAAGAGTCATTTAATTATTTGTTAATTATTGTGAGAATTTTTTTTCTTTAGCCAGGGTCCCCTTAAAAGGCCAGGCCTGAGTATTATTAGTATGGAAATGGACAGCCATAAATTCATAACTGTTTTGGTCTGTTATGTCACATTGGCCCCTGAGGTGTGTATGAACTGTTGAAAGGAAGTTATAATCCAGCAAAGAAAGGTACAGGCTTTATGACAAAATAAACTTTTAATCATTTAAAAATAATTTCCCTCAATTAGTCATGTAATATCCAGTTCCTCTTCAACAGTTTTTGGGATTTTATCGGAGTCGACTCAGATTCAAAATCTATCCCCCTAGAATTGATTTATATCAAAAAGAGAAAGAATTAGGTTCTCTGGCTTTGAAAGACAGTTGATACAAGGCTTGATCATAGTTCCCTAAACCTTAGCTGATGTATACTTGTTGGTGACTTTCTAAGAATTACTGGAATGGGCCTCATTTAGATTAAGGGTAATCTGTAATTGTTGAAAATGAGTTTTTAAATGTTTTTACTGTTTTAGATGCTTCTTTGTGTGTTGGTCTATAGCAGTTCAATGATGGCAGCCTTATAATCAGTTTCTCATTTTTAAAAAGAGAGAAGACCAAACAACAACATGTTACAGGCAAATGAAATGGGATCTAGCATTTATGATTCTTTTTGCCTCTCTAGCTATACATTTAGCATTTTGTGAATTGACTGACCAAGAAAAGAGAAATTCAAAGCCAGCAATAACTGTTAGAGGGAATGAAAACTGGCCTCAGTAGGGAATTTGTCTAATTATTAAAATAATAAACAATAAAATAATAATATACTTACATAAAACACATATTCTTAGTCTGAGGTTCCAGGCCCATCATACAGTTAGTAGTTGTAAATTGTTTACAGTATTTTAAAATAATTGAATGTGATAATATTGTAGATCTTGATTATTTTACTACACAGCAAGTTATATATTTATCTGGTTAATAAAAGTAAGGAAATAAGTTACTTATTAATAAATGTATACAGTTTGATTTGGTAGAGAAGCTTTTCAAATGATGACCATGAGTGATAGTAAGAGACATCTTCAGATGTGTAAAAGTCATTAGAATAATTTATAGTTAAATAATTCATTTTATTTTCATTCCACTCTATGAAGTGGGCAGGTAGACATAATTAGGTCAATTTATTAGACTAGGGCACTGACATTTGTTCCTCAAATTTGTATTATATGTCCTTTTAGACTTCATATACAATTTTATATACCCTCTAGAGTTTTTTCCATTTCATGAGTACATTGTTGAAGTCAGAACTTGTTAATGAAAAACGTGATGCCAAATAACTGAAATACTATTACATGTAATGTTTAATTTTTGCTCATCATGGACATTATAGTCCAGATAGTTGGGAAACCTATATGAAAAGCCACAGAGAAGAGGGAGGGGGGGTATGACTTTCTCATTTCTATCTTTATAGCTTTAATGATATCAGATTGATAGCTTGAAAGATCCTACACAAATACCAAGAATACAAAGAATATCCTATATAATAAAATACTAATATGCAAATTGACTGAATATCAGAACAACTGGTTGCTATGACATGACTGACCACCAGGGGGCAGGCACTTAATGCAGGAACTGCCCCTTGGTGGTCAGTGCATTCTCACAGCTGGTGAGCCCAGTGGTGGTGGCAGGAGCCTCTCCCACCTCTGTGGCAGCACTAAGGATGTTGGTCATCCCCTGAGGGCTCCTGGACTGTGAGAGCACATAGGCAAGGCTGAAAGACCCCCTCCCCACTGAGTGCATGATTTGGTGAACTGGGCCTCTAGTATTATAATAAAAAGGATAGTTAAGGCAATATATTATTATGAGACAAATAATTGATGCAGGCAATGAGAATTTGCAGGAAGGATGGATGACTATAAGTATAGTTATTGTTAAGGAAATAATTTGATGAACATAAACTTGGCTTTGAGTGATTAAGCTACAGGAAAAGGGATAGAGAAATATGTTTTTTTATGATAGGATATGGACTCCGTTATATGGCATCTTCTTTCTGTATAAGATATTACTTTTTAATATGTCCTAATGTCATATTTTTCCAGTTTTTAACTTGCAAAAAATACAAAGAAAAAAGTAAGCTGGGAAATAATAAGTAAGTATACAAGGAATGAAAAAATTAAAACAGATAAGGAAGAATTAAATCTTATTGTCATAATTTCTACCTTCATCCTACTAAAGATGAGCAAGGGAAGAATTAGACCATGTCTATCGCATACACTGACATTGTGTTTGGGTCTTTAGATATCACATGAGAGATAGCATAGAGAGTGAGTACAGCCAGACAGAGCTGTTAAAATAAAGATGGTGAAGAACATGAGGGTGGGTCAGAGGATATAGAAATCTAGTGAAATGGACCAGAAAAATGATGGCGACCCTAAAGCAAAATTTAGAAGAAAAAGTCTGCTATGCAAAGGTCAGAAGCCAGAATTGGGATGGGTTCTGCCAGTCACCAGGTAACTGACGAATAAAGAATTTGATTTCAGTTTGCTCGGTCTATCAGCCTGGCCAGGTGTAAGAACATTCATCAAGTTCTTGATAGACTATGGCACCCATCCATGAGAAATCTCATTTCTGGACATTCGGCAGTCCTTGACCTTGAAAGCAGTTCCAGACTGATAGTCAGTCTAACTTGATAAATGATGATTTCTCAAAGAGAAATGTAATTCTCCCTCTCCAGTATGACCACACACACACACACACACACACACACACACACACACCATAAAAAATGTATAGCTACATACATGGAAAGACCCATGAATGTGTGGTGTATTCATTCCACCAGTACCCCACTGATAACAGCGATGCACTGGATGCACTCAACATAATTACAGATACCAGTGCTTGTGCCTGCCCTGCTCTAAAAGTTCCCGGAGAAATCTTGGCTTTCTGACAACAAGATGTACAAGGGAGTGCTTGCCAAAGAGTAAGAATACAAATGTTTATTACGAATAATACCTGGGTTATACTTGTATTCTACGCAGAACTACAGTGGCCTGACCAGAGCACCTGGCCAGGGAATAACAAAATTGCTGCAGTTTTATTTAAATATGTAATTTTTTAGATAAACAGGTATAACCATATTTTCATTGACCTCCTTTTCACACTACTATAATTGATTGATTGTATTCATGTTCTTCCCACTAAATTATAAACTCCTATGAGGACAGTGTCACCTATCTTTATTTCTTTTTTTTTTTTTTTTTTTTTTTTTTTTTTTTTTTTTGGGGTTTTTTTTTTTTTGTTTTTTTTTTTTGTTTTTTTTTTTTTTTAATTAAATCTTTATTGCTCAGATTACAATTGTTTCTCCTTTTTCTCCCCCATAGCTCCCTTCCACCCGATTCCCACCCCACCCTCTGCCCTTACCCCCTCCCCCATCATTGTCCTCATCCATAGGTTATACAATTTTTAATCCAGTCTCTTTCTGCACCCCACACCCCTTCACCCTGATAATTATCTATCCACTCCCTTTCTTTGCCCCTAATTCTATTATATTCACCAGTTTATTCTATTCCTGAGATTTTTAATTCACTTGACCTTCTTCCTCTTCTTAAGTAATACCTTTCAGCATTTCATATAATACTGGTTTGATTGAAGGGCAGATAAAGAGCTTCACAGATAAGAAAAAACCTATCTTTATTTCTTATTTCTTGTGTGTCTATCACAGTTCTCTTTCTCTCTCTCTCTCTCTCTCACTCTCTCTGAATGATATGTGATCAATGATTGCTTGTGACATGATTTATTCATAGTCCTCTTTCAACCCGGAAATATTAGAAGAAATAATAGAAATAATAGTATGACACTTAATATTAGTAAGAATTAATTATTTCCACAACCAACAGTAAGCTTATGTATCTTTTATAGAGGAGTAAATGTAGGCACTTGTTTAGTAACAAAATATCAAATTTAGAAACACATGTGAGGCCCATACATGTCTTTTTATTGCTATAACGTTCTTTGTGCTGAGATCTCTGGATTCTTTACCCATTTGATATTATACATATAGAGTGACAACTATCTCTAGGTTTATTTGTGTTATAGGAAAAGATCTCTAATCTAACTGTACTTATCCAACTCAACAGTTAACTAGTACTTTGTTCCCCCATTTTTTTAAAAAAAATATATTTTTATTTATTTTTACAGAGAGAAAGATAGAGGGACAGAGAGTTAGAAACATTGATAAGAGAGAAACATCCATCAGCTGCCTCCTGCACACCCCCCACAGGGGATGTGCCTGCAACCAAGGTAAATGCCCTTGACCAGAATTGAACCTGGGACCTTTCAGTCCGCAGGCTGAAGCTCTCTCCACTGAGCCAAACCAGTACTCCGTTCCCCCATTTTGTTGAAGGCTCACTGATCAGTAGACCCTCTTAGTGCACAATGCCGCTGTTTTCCCATCAGCTAAATTATATGTTTATCAAGTGTTAAGTGTTTTTCCAAACATACTTATGCCAGCTTTGTATGCTATGGCAATTACATAATTTCATTAATTATAGTTTAAAACAAACAAATAAAGGGGACAAAAAGAAAAAGGCTGGTATTTAAATAAAAACTATGCTGATTTTTTTGAGCATTTCTGTTAAAGGTAACCTAAAAGATGCTGTTGAATTAGGTGGCAAGTAAGATGCTATAAAAGACTCAGAGAAAATTGTTAAAAACTGGAAGAAATTTTATTTTTCTATTTTTCACTTGTATCCTAAGTTTTTGTAAGAAAGATAATGGGCTTATTTAAAAGAAGGGCCTTAGGCTTATACTAAAATTGTGGTAAATAAATGTACATTAGTAAACTTTTAAGTCAAAATCAAGCCTAAGTATTTTTAGAAAATAATAATCTTCTTTAATAGACTTTTAAAAATTGGGTTACTCTAAGATGGCTAAATATAAGACTTCTAATCTTTATTACCCATTGAATTTATGTAATTTCAAATAATATTAATTATTTTTCACATAATTCAGGAAATTCTCCCAAAACCCCAACTTTAATACATTTATTTATTTTTTCATTCATTCATTCATTTTAAAATATATATATTTCTTTATTGATTTCAGAGAAGAAGGTAGAGGAAAAGAGAGACAGAAACATCTATGACGAGAGAGAATCATTGATCAGTTGCCTTCTGCATGTCCCCTACTGGAGATAAAGCCCGCAACCCAGGCATGTGTCCTTGACTGGAATCGAACCTTGAACTCTGTAGTATGCAGACTGACTCTCTTTCCACTGCGCCAAACCAGCTAAGGCCATTCATTTGTTTATTAATTCACTTTATTGTGCCTAATGCTTAAAATAATAGTGTTGCCGTGGATATTTCCAGCAGCATGGTGATTGCCCCCAGAGAGCTTGTAACTAGGTAGGGGATGTATGCCACCTGTACACACAACGATAGTCAGTCACTTATAAAGTTGTACAAAGCAAAACAGAGGCTCACTCCCAGAAGCATAGATGAAAGATTCATTTCTCTATTCCACATATATTTTTAGACATCCCTCTTAGGCACCAGAAAGTATGCTTAGTTCCAAGGACACAGTGGTCAACAAGGCAGACAAGTCCTTGCCTCATGGTTGTAACTGAGAAGATGCTCCTTGAATCCAAGGCAGGATTGCCATAGGTTGGCAAACCGTGGCTCTCGAGCCACATGCGGCTCTTTGGCCCCTTGAGTGTGGCTCTTCCACAAAATACCACAGCCTGGGTGAATCTATTTTGAAGAAGTGGCATTAGAAGAAGTTTAAGTTTAAAAAAATTTGGCTCTCAAAAGAAATTTCAATTGTTGATATTTGGCTCTGTTGACTAATGAGTTTGCCAACCACTGCCATAGGTAAGTAAACAAGGGGTGTGAAGAAAATAAACAATGAGGTAGGTGGATGATGTGAGGAGAAAGCTGAATTTGTTGAGAGGTTAGTGAATAATTTGGCCAGCCCAGTGTTTCCCAAACTTCTCTCATGATGAGAATCACCTGGTGGAGTTGTTAAAATACAGATTCCTGAATCCCAACTAAGAAGTGCTAAACTAGAATTTTTGGGAACATATAGGTAAAATTGTATACTTAACTATCTTAGAGCACTAATTTGTATTTTAACAACTCCACCAGGTGAGTCTCATCATGAGAGAAGTTTAGGAAACACCGGTCTAGAGGGTAAGGTGTCTGTGGGAGAGTGATGAGAGATAAGGATGAAAATGTATTTCTCTTTTCCTTTAAGCACAAATTCTTTGAAAACTGTGTGCCTTTCTGAGCCTGTTTGCTCATCAGTAAAATGCAAACAAAGGTCAGGCTCCATGATCATCAAGGTCCTTTTACAGGTTGCAGTGTGTGTCTATGCTGAATTCAGATCCCTCCTTGTGTTCTTTGGAACAATCCAAAGCTAAAAACCTTCCTTCCAAGTTTGATTTGTTCTTATCCTCTCACCATGGCCTAAAATTAACACAGGAAGGGTAAAGAAATGGAATTTAAATCCACATTGCTCAATGCAGGTAGTTAGGTCCTGCTATGACACTCCATTAATTGTTAAAAGTGCAATAAAAAAAAAACAAAAGGCAGAAGGAACAAAACACAGGAAACCAGAAGCCTTTTTAACTCCATTTGGTTCCTATAAATCCCTGTTCTTAAGAGTGTGTTTTGCCCCCCTGAGCTTTACATAACAAAAGTGTCATCTAGATTTGGAATTTATAGCTTCTTCTCCTTTTATGTTATTTGCTTTTATAGTTTAGGCTTTACAAAATCTAAGACTATGTCTATATAATGCCCCAAAAGATTTATTGGGCAACAAATTTGCTTGGCCATTTGCATCCTAATGGCAAAAGCAATTTCTTCAGCCAGAATAGTTTATTTTCTTTTCAGTCGCAAGTGGGGATATTTTAAGGCAAAAGAAGTTATTTTGGTTCAAAGGGGATATTATAGCCCCTCATTCTGACACCTGTCAACTTCCATTCTCAGCAGAAGCTCTTTATTGGTCAGGAATTAACATTGTAACTCAAATGACGCCAAGCTGTATTATCTGGTCCTTATGTAAAATAAAGTTGTTGTTTTTTTGTTTGTTTGTTTTTGTTTTTAGTTTTATATAAATACTTTAAAAATTATTACCACATACAGGAGAAAATTTATTATTTTATGGAAGAGGGTCTATGGGAAACCTCACCTTTAGTTGTGTTTTTAGAGCTCCATATTAGGAAGCAGCAGGGCTAAGTTTATATATATATATATATATATATATATATATATATATATATATATATATATTGTTTACCTGTATGACTTTAGACACATTGCTGGCATTTTGGAAGCCTTGGTCTTTCTCATAGAAATGGAGGAGGAGTGGATTTAGGGAAAGACAGAAGATGGGTGGTGGTGTTTGAGGTAGTGTCATGGATAAACTATCACTGAGCTCGTCAGTTTATGTCTTATTTCAATAGATCCTCACAGAATGCTTAAGGGGAGATCTAGAGCTCAGAGCAGTTCGGTTATGTACCCAGGTGTTGGAGGAGGTTATGGAGAGGATGTCACCTGTAGTTGACTCAGGAGCTGACCTGGCAATCAGAGGCTTATCTCCCTCCACCCCCCACCCCTCGCACTCCCCCCCACCTCCTCTGCCATGGCCAGTCCTAAAAATGTACATTATACCCATTGTTCCCATAGTTGGAGCTGTTTTCAAGGACACAGCCTTGAGAAAACAGGGTATTGTTGAAACCAACTGGGTTGAATACATGACTGAAACTGGTTTTAAGACTTCTCTATATGCTTTTAAGATTCTGGCAGATGGAAGCAGAGATGTACTTGTCTTACTGCAGCCCGAGACATGGTTCATACGTAAGTTCCCTGGCTGAGTAAAACTGCTGACTACCAATCTGACGGCATTTTCCGTAGTCTCTCATTGCCCTTTGTGCACAGAGCCCAGCTCACAAACTAACACCAGGCTCACCCAGTGAGTGACAATCCCATATATGTTTGAGGCTACAGGTAGATTTTTCTTCATCACACCACACTGCCTCATCTAATCTCCCTTCTTACTGAAATTCTTTCACATGAAGTTCTCCTTTTTGGGCACTTGACTAATCAAATTCCAGCTTCTCCTTTTTCAGTTGTAAACTTTTAGGGTGAAATAAGTCAAAGACAAGAAGACAAACTCCCTCCTACTGAGATTGTCTTCATTGCTGTGTTAGTGAGGTCATGCCTGCGAAGTAGCTTCATGACGTTAATATGCCATTTTTTTTGCTAGATGAACACAATTGCCCAATCTAGGCTTTTTTTTTTTTGACTGGTACTGTACTTGTTTATTTTCAGATGCCTACAGAAATCTGCATTCTTGTTTTTCATTCTCTGATTCCACATAAATTATGTAACCATTCCCAAGATCTGTGAAAACTGCTCTGGCTGGCACTGGGGCAGCCTGTGAGTCACAGGCTAACTGCAAAGTCTGCTATGGAAGATATTGTGCATATCATCTTTGCTCGCCTGAAGCCAAGTAGTGGGAGTCCAATATAGGCAGGAATGACTGGCAGTTGTATAGCATTACAGGATGAGAGTTCTTTTGTTTAAAGGGAAAAGTCAGTTCTGATATAGAAAAGGTAATCTATTTACTGTATTCTTCCATATATAAGATGGTATGTATATATATATATATATATATATATATATATATATATATATATACACACACACACACACACACAATATATATATATATATATATATATATTGTGTGTGTGTGTGTGTGTGTGTGTGTGTGTGTGTGTGTAAAATCATTAGACTGAGAATCAAGGGGTGTCTTGTGTCTTATACATGGAAGCCAGCCAAGGGGGAGTCATGTGGGTGCGTAGCTGCCTATACCCTGTCAAACAGGCTTCCTCCAATCACAGCCTTATTGAAGTCAGCTCATGCTGTAATTGGAGGTGGAGGTGGAGAGTGCAAAGATGCATCAGGGAATCGAGCATTCTGAGCCCATAATGATGTAAAAAATAAAAAAAAAGATAAATAGCATTAAGCAGTTGTCTTACTCTGTAAAAGTCAAATTGAATGTAATCAAGCTATCATGTTGATTTGAAAGAGAGCTGCAGAGAGACGATTTGGACCTCATCCCACTGAGTGTATGATCAGACAGTGGAGAAAACAGGAAGAACAACTCCTTAAGATGCCACAAAACACCAGCACCAGCAAAATGTTTAAAATATTGATATCTTAATTTTTGTGTTGGAAAAGTGGGGGTGTCATATGCATGGGGGCTTCTTATACATGGAATAAAATGTATCAAAAACTCTTCTTTTTTTTGACTCATTGTCTCATATCATTAAGGGGTCTCTGGGAAAAATGCACTTCTATGCATATAAACCTAATTGTACTTGCAATGAAATTTTTAAATTTCTTATGTGTGTGTGTATGTGAGTGTGTGTGTGTGTGTGTGTGTGTGTGCGTGTGAGTGAGTGTGTGTGTTTAAGGATTTTCTAACACTTCATAGAAACCTTTGAAAAGTATTATCTTTAAAAATAATTTTCCTGATTCAGAGGTATGTCATGCACTTGGTATTCCTTTCCTGTCTTGATTTTATTTTGGAGCTATTAGTATGAAACCTGCTTTGTAAAAATTTCTTCTGATTATTATCATAATTGTGGAGGAATAATCTATGTAAGATAATTTAGACACAAATATTTTAACCTAAATAGTCTTTCTCCTGAGTGGGGGAGGTGGTTGGGGTCTATTGAAATAAAATATGAGAAGCCAGCTCAGGTGTCTCTGGGACTCTTTTGAGTGAGAGGGGACTTGTCTTTTGCTAAGGGAATTTAGGATTCTAATGAAAGGAAGAGTTGATAAGGACACTTTGTGCTATTATCCCTTTTTTCAACCTGCTTTATTTTCTACACAGAAGGAGAGAATCCAGCTGAATGGTGGACGGGGGGAACTTCTAGGAACTCCTGGACCCATCTGAACACAAATATTTTGATAAAATGTAAATGAGTTAACAGCAATGCCAGAAAGCTTCTCAGAGCAAACTATAATCTCCTTGCTGAGAATTAGCAATGGGAGTTGACAGGCTTTATAATCTTGGAGATTTTGTTGGAGTGGAAGGCAGTTGCAGGGAAGGGAATGAAATGCCCTGAGGTAAAAAGCTAAGGGAGGGCTTCAATGTCTATAATTAATTTTTCTTACGCTATGTGCAGCTTTCTAACCAAAATTTGCATTTTAGAATATAGTGACCGTGCAGAATCACATTATTTCTACATATTTAAACATATATGTGCATACCTACAGGTATGTCTTCTACCTTGATATTAGGAATGATACCATCCACATCAGCTGAACCTCAGAGAATGTGGGTAAATTTTTGAATGCAGAGACATATACGAGTCTTCACATTCTATCTTCCTGAACTATGGCAATGCATCAGACTGACCTGTGGCTCCATCCATACCTGAGTTAAGGCTTCTGGGGATAGGGCCTGAATATCTGCTACTCATCACATTTGTATAGCTGACTTTACCCAGACAATCTGAGAACCACCCTTCTGTGTTGTAAACAGAAGTGTCCCTGAACTAAAGTGAAGAGTATGGGCAGAAATAGAATAGAATAACCTATTTCCCCTAGAAAAGAATATCTATGAGAAAAAAATGTATCAAAGCAAATGTTATGATTTAATAAATTTCTGATAAAAATATTTGGACAACTGATATATGAATTCTTAAGTGCTCTGAGGCGCCACACAAACAACTAATTATTTAATTGACAGATATTCTCCAGAGAGGCCTGCCCTGTATCATGCCCTCTGCTAGGCTTTGTGAGGGATGCAAGATCATTGGAAGGTGTGTTTACAATCAATTTGGAAAAACATGATACTAACATAGAAATTAGAGGTCGCTTCTTTAAAGCAATATAGATACAAATAGAAAGATATAGCTGATACAGTGTATGTTTCTAGGCACCACAAAATTATTGAGAAAAATCCTAAATAATTGTTGGAACCCATTCTAAGCAGAATGTAGGGAGATCACAAAGTCTGATGTAACCCACTTCTGGCAAATCCAAATAACTGTATGACCTTAGAAAGTCATGTGACTTTCCTGAGACTAAATTTCCTTACTGAATACAAGTGCTTGGGATAGATGGGTTTTCTCCACAGAAGTGGTATAACAGGGATGGGAAATTATTTCACCAGAGGACATGTGGAACATCTGGAGATAGTCTTGCTTATCACATCTACAGGGGGATGCTGAGGATATCTAATGGGTAGAGGCCAGGGATCATGTTAAACACTACAATGAGCAGGTCAGTTCCACACAACAGCTACTTACCTGTTTCAAAATACCAACAGGGCTGCTGCTGAGCTTATAGAATTCTCAGAGTTCTTAACAATATTTTGTTCTTTGACAATGTTTCTCAATCATTTGCAGGCCCAAGAATCGCCTAGAAAATAAATGAATTAAATGCAGATTTCCAAACCCCAACATCCAAATATGTTAATATACTAGGTCTGGTGTGTCGACTACATAATTTGGATTTTTAGGATGTATACTAAATGATTCTGTTGCATCTGAGGTTCCCAATGACTTTTTGAGAAACCTTACTAAGATATACATTGACATTGAAGAACTCTAAGTTGTTTCTTGAAAAATAATACTGCTAGACATTATTTATTAAATACATGCTGAGTCATACAACAGCCTTTGGGAACTTTATACAAAGTCTCACAGTTCTTTAGAGGCAAGGTATATCTGAATCCACCTCTTTCTAGCTCCCCAGTCCATACTCTGGCCACTCTGCAAACTGCCTCCTGAGAATAGTACAGACTTGGCAAGACAAAGAAGCAGCAGATGAAGGAAGGAGGTGGGGCTAAAAGAAGACTGGGGAATCTGGAAAACAGGATCTCCACAGGTGATGGATATCTCCATAGCAAAGGGAATGTGAATTGTTAAGGTGAGATCATTGGAAGTGAGATATTTTGGAATGTTCAGTGCATCATCCATGTTCAATATCTTATGAAAATAGTGACAGTGGGAGCTTGTAAAAAAAATACAGAAAGCTCAGACACGTTCACATTGTTGAGACTGATGACCAAGTGAAATTGAAGAAAGGGGGAGTGAAAGATAATTCTAGAGGGATGAGCCTGTGGAATCAGATGATCCTTCTCACTTAAACAGGGCCATTGGGAATGCAGAATAATTCCTGAGGGAAACTGGCAGTAGGTATAGGTCAGTGGTTCTCACCTATGGGCAGTTTTGCCCCCTCAGAGGCATTTGACAACACCTGGAGACATTTTTGTTTGTCATGACCTGTTTATGTGGAGGTGCTACTGTCATCTAGTGGGTAGAGGCCAGGGAAACATTATATACTGCACAAGACAGCCACCCACAGCAAATAATTATCTGGTGCATTATCTCAGTGTCTGAGCTGAGAAATCTGAGAGAAAACATAGAGTTGGAAGGGGCCAAAGACATCATGATTATCTCATGTTATTACTTCATTTCACTGCTGAGTAAATTGAAGTTCAGAGATGAAATGACTTAGTTAAGGTCCTCCACAAGCGGACTCCATGGCAATGTCTTCAATTCAACTCACCTGACTGCCAGGCAGTGCTCTTTACTGGGGAACCCATCTGGCCTCTCACTCCATTCAGACCTGTCCACAGGGGGATTCAATTGCAAATGCTTGCTAGTCAACTAGCTAGGGAGTCAGTTTTGAGGGCTAATGAGGAGGTGAGTGGTGAGGTCTTCATCTTGGAATAAGAAGCAAAATTGTGTTTGATTTCCAAACAAATTTGGGGAGGAAACAAGAAAATATGACAGAAAATATGCACCACGAAGAGCTGAGGATCCAGGGAGGGAAGGTCAGAAACCAGGAGGACTGTTTTGATCCAGTGACTTTGAAATAAAAGAAAAAGGAACGGCCAACACAGTGAAACAAAGCATAAGACGTCAGGTAAAATGGGGCTTCGAAGAGCCATTAGACTGCTTAGGAGGAGGAGGTCATGGCTACGTTCAGGGGAGCCTTTCCTTGGAGCTGTTGGGGAAAGAGGAAATTTCAATGAGAGAGGGATCAACGAGGGAATGGAAGAAATGGTAGTCGATGCCTAGCGTCTTCTCGTGAAAAGAGGATCATTAGGACCTCTGGGGCAACAAGGTCACGTCAAGGACTCTGGAGGGCAAGAATTTCACCTGTGTTTGCTGAGAGCGAGGGGGAATTGGAAGCCTCCGGATGGACCTCGCACACACCAGCCAACGCAGGGCTGCGGCGATGCCGGGCTGCGCACACTAGATGGCAGCAGCGGGGTCCTTTCGGCTCGGTCCGCGGTCTTATAAAACGCTGCTTGTTTAAGTACAGTCGCATTTAGTTGGAGCTGCAGGGGAGTGAGGGAGGCGAGGGTAGGAAGGAGGACAGCGGGGGAGCGCAGGGAGAGAGGGGGCTCGCTGCTGTGTTTACACCAGGCACAGGCTCCTCCGAGCGAGCATCTTCCCAGCCCCTGGTTCCCAGCTCCTGCAGGAGGAGAGCCAGACTGCTCCGGGTCCAGCCATCCATCGTGAGGCAGGAGCCTGGTCTGTCCGGGGCGCCGCCGGAGCCCGGGGAGCCCAGGGGGAAGCCGAAGGACACACACACAGGAGCGGTGCGTGTTTTTTTCTGGAGAGAGCACGAGTGGAAGAGGCGAGAGCCAGCCGAGCGCGTGAGGGAGCATCGAGCGCGGCGGAGACATGAGGACCTACTGGCTGCACAGCGTCTGGGTGCTGGGCTTCTTCCTGTCCCTCTTCTCGCTGCAAGGTGAGGTGAGGGGGATTCCCCGGCCCCTCGCGCCCCTCCTTCCCGCCGCGGGGCTCCGGGGCCCGGTGGAGTCCGGGGCGGGGGTGGTGCACTCGGAAGGTGGATGCTCAGGGCTTCTGGACCAGTCCTGCGGTGCGCTTCCTGCCCCCGGGGCTCTGCGCCCTGGCCGGGTCCCGAGGCATGCAGGAGGTGCAGAAGGACTTGCTGCAATATCTGTGTCGGCGGGGAGGTGTGTGTGTGTGTGTGTGTGTGTGTGTGTGTGTGTGTGTGTGTTGGCGTGGGCAGGGGCTGCTGAGAGTGGCGTGTGCGGAGGAGCTGGGGTCGCTCCTCTGTAAACTCCAAGCGCCACCGCGGCCCGCGGCGTTCGCTGTCCCCGCGCCCCCGGTGCTGATACCACTGCATTCCTCCTCTTCCAGGAGGGAATCGGCTGGGGCGCGTCAAGTTGAGGAGGAGGCTGAGTACCAGCTTCTTCGCACCTGGTACTTGTGTCTCTGGGCAAAATACCTCCCCCCCCCCCCCACAGCCGCTGCTCTCAGTGGGTGGGTGAGAAAGGAATTCTCCAGTTAATAGCTGTGCCCGATTGGAGATGGTCAGGGTGCTTCCTGCCTGGAGGAGGACTATGTAGGGAGCGCTGAGTGTTTACTTGGAAGGGGTCCGGGGCCTCCGTGTTTGGGCAGGCTGGGGGATGGACGCACGGAGGTTAAAAATGAAAACACACACACACACACACACACACACACACACACACACACACACACACAGTGTGTGCATGTCGCCTACAAGCCGGCGTCCGGAGCCCACATGTGCTAGTGTGTTGAATGTATACCTACCCAGGCACAAAGTAGTTGTGACACAATACATTATCTTCCTGACCCGCTGCCTCACACTTCCCACCCAGGAGAGGAGCCCTGCCCCATTAGCCACAGAGAGCCTGGGCTGTATCCCTCTTCTCCCTGAGGTTCCACTACGCCTCATCCCCGGGGCATTCTGCCATCATTAGGACCTGCACCCGCTCACATTCCTCCTGCTACTGCACAGGCGGGACCATTCATTTACACACACATGTGCATGTGCACACACACACACACACACACACACTCCTTTTCATGAACACACTGGCATGAAATGACCAGGCTGGCAATCCTACTCCTGATCTGTCTTCTGACAGCTGGTTGCTAATGTTACATTTGTGGGTTTTGTTTTTCATTGCCGGGGGTGGGGGGAAATTTTGTGTGGCTGTAGAACCCTCTTGCTCAATGAAAAGAGAACAGACTCCCCGGCTGTTTACTTGCTGAAGCATTGCGAGGGAAAGAACACGGTGTCAAAGTTACATTTTGAAATAAGCTTTGGGGAGCAGCTGGAACTCACCCACGGCACAATTACAAGTTACAGGTCCTAAACATGTCCTCATCCCAAAACTCACCGACCCATTCCCTCCCCCACCTACACTGTGGAGTCTTGGAATACATAATTTCTCTACTGTGCTCGCCTGTGTGAAAAATAGAATCCCAAACCAGCTTTGGCTTTTTAATATTTTATTCCATCGCATTTCTTTCCTCCAAAGCTCCCTGGACTTTTCCCTGTGATTTCATGTATTGCTGCAATTCAGCTTTTTCCTACAGAGACGTTAGCACGGAGACTGTGCTATGCCAGCAGCAGAGGTTAATCCCTTTCCTTCCTATTCCGTTTAACTCTAGGAACTAACTCCTCAGATAAAAATGCTAAGGATGAAGTCACTAATAAATGCTCCTCTTAAGTTGGACTACCCCTGGAATATTCATTACACAGCCGTGGGACCACACAGGGGGAGGGGGATTCAGAGCACTGGACTGATGTTGTTAGCACTTCTAAAGGACGGGGAAGGTCTAATTGGAGCGCCACGCCGGGTACTTATATCTCGGAGGATCTCTTTTGCTTCTCTGAAATGGAGTATCTGGTATTATGTGGGCAAACAGATCGCTTTTCCTCCTGGAGAATCTTGGTTTTTTAAAGGAGGAGTTTTCAAAGGTTTGCTCGGTAGAGTTCAGTGACATTAGGGGAGGTGGTTCCAGTCCTGAAGGTGTGTGTGGCACAGACCAGGCGGCAGTGACTCTGAGCCATGGGGTAGCCGCGGAGGGCAGTGTGGCCTGAGAAGGCTGGGAAACAAGGGCGGTCACTCACGAACAGTTGCTATGCACTCCCTCCTCCTGCCGTCATCATGGCAATTCCGGGGCCCTGGCAGCCTCACCGCACACTCTCTCTCACAGGCGTCGCTCCGTGTCACACTGTGTGGCCCTTTCGGATCAGCCCTGTCCCTTGACGACTGTCTCCCTCCTGAAGCAGAGATGCTTGCTTCTCCACAGATGAATGCTGTTCTCGGCGTTCCTTTTCAGTTAGACTCCATTGGTTCAAACATGTTTAATGCAAGTATCTGGAGCCGTGTAGATGGATATTTCCTGAATCCCTTGGGCTGGCCTTGGAGATTATGCAGTCTGTCACACTTTCTGGCCACGACCAAGTCAATCATACATAGGTGTGTGTTCTCAGTAATAATTAGGTTTGTGGTTTTTTGTTTTGTTTTTTGTTTTGTTTTGTTTCTTTGTGATGATGTAAGAACTTGTTGCACTTTTTTATTCAAATACCCTAGAATGCTTTACTATAGTTGATCATATTCATTTTAGTCATAGGGGTGGAGACAACTTCTCACTGAGCAGTGAAGAGATGGTGGGACAGTTACATAGTGGGGGCCTGCTGGACTTTATCGGTGATAGATCCGTAAACGTACTAATGACAACTCTGTTGACAAAAAGCACGTAAGGTTCTCAGAAGAAAGTTTTTACACGGTTATCATCACATTCACATGTAACCCCGAGCAAGCAAAGAGAAAAGAGTTCAACTGGATTTTTTTTTTAGGGTAAAGGAGGCAAGGAAAACATAACAACAACAGATGCTCCTCAGCACTCTCTGCTCTGTGCTTGATTTACCTGAGGCCCCGGTTCCAGTGGCTCAGATCTGGCCGGGTCTCCTCGTCATCTGGCATCTGTCCTTTCTCATGCTCCAAAGCCAGAGGACAGCCACTGCTTTCCACGGAGGTTGGCTCCATTCTCTCCTCTGGCATGGGTCGCTGTGTGCCCTTTGGGGATTGCAGCAGAGATGGACTGGGCTTGGCCCACCCCCATTTCTGGTTTATCTGGGCATGAAGGTCGCCTTGGCTTCTGCCTGCAGCCGGATTGGGGCTGCTGGGTGGCCAGGAGAGGAGGGTAGAGACACTGCATGACAGGCAGCAGGGCCAACCCCTGAGGGCAGCCCTGCAGCAGCTGCTGTGCTCTGTGAGGGCCCAGCAGAAAGGCCTAAGAAGTGTGCGCCGACCCGTTGTCACGTGATGGCCTTTACAGAGCATCTTGCAAGGGCAGTGCCTCATTGCCCACAGTCTCCACCCCTCCGCAAGCAGTTCCAGGTGTTTGGGGGAAACCTCTCCTGCAGTGCTTACCACTCCCTCTGTCACGGATTGCAAACAAGCCCCTTCAGTACCTTTGCAGAGCCCAAGTTGCATGTTGTTATAAAAGGAGGTAGTAGCAAGTCACTAGGAAGTGATAATAGAAAGTTTCTAATTTTACCCACGGGACTTCAAGAGTCCCTTAAATTCCGATTTTTCTGTTAGGTCTGGATGTTGATGTTTTCATTGTCAGCACCGTAAATAAGCTAGCACGGGTTCAATGAGCAGGGACTGCAGTGAAGTCCCTCCGTGTGAGGTACAGAAGCCCCGTTCCTCCTTTCTAAGGCACCTGCATTTCAAAGAAATGTCTGACATTGCTCATTTAAAAACGATGCTGTCATTAACACTCTGAGGGACCCAGACTCTGCCCCCTTTGTTGAGTGTGGTGTTCTCTCTGGATTTTATAGGTGAGTGAACAGACCTTGTCACAGGTTTTCAGTGATGATTATTAATTTTAATACAAAACCCCAGCTCAAATTGCCATGATGACTGCTGGAAAAGGTATATAATATTTTTTTTGTGGAAGTTCTTTACAAGCAGATTATTAATCTAGAAAGGCACATTACAGCCTACAAGAAAAGCAATTGACCAGAAGGTCTTAGGATTTATCTTATTTTATTTGATAACTGTCTATGTGTCAACCAAGAAGACTATAATTCATTTTACAGAATTGTGGTCAGATCCTGAAGCCAACCATGACTTCTAGGGTAACGATGTTTGTACTGTGAAGATCTTGTTTATTTGATTTTCTCACATAGTACATGTTCTTCACTGTATATCTATCTATCTTGCCTGACATATCTGAAATACATTTAAAAAATATTTCTCTTACAGGAGTCTTCCCTTCATCCCATTACCCCTCCACCACCCATGACTCTCTTGTATCTCTATCATTCTTTGTGCTTTAAACACATCAATGTTGCCAGGAGAAGCAGCGCTAGGCTGGACACTAAGGTTGGGAAGGTGGTTGGGTGGAAAGAATATCAAGATATGTATTAGAAAACCTGGATATTGATTTTGAATTTGTTAACAATTTCCTGATAAAATGAAGACCATAATCTCAGATAAGTCTCAGTTTCCCCATTTGCTGCATTGGTATAAAGATGCCTGTCAGATGTCATTTACATGCTTAGAAAATGGTAAGTCTTTAAGCAAATGCATCATTTGTTTTGCCCGAGAAGATAAAGAGTTAAATTAAAAGGGTTCTCTGGCTGCTTGCCACTGACTGAACAGAATTTGCCAGTGTTCATAGCTATGTCTTTCTCCCTGCCTCCATCCTTTCTTTCTTTCTCTGGACTTGGGTGAGAGCCATATTGAGCTCCCAGTGCTAATTTAGAGCTGAGGGGAGATACCAGTATTGACATGGGGTTGCATAAGCTGCCTCTGCCTTCTTCTCACTTTGCTCCAAGGGCTTAAGCCACAACACAAAGCAAAGCAAAAAGGAAAATTTATAATAAAAATAACATTGGAGGAAAATGTGTCCAGTTTTAATGCCATGATAACCTCCCTTTGTTTGTTTTCTGTTCCTCCTAAGCCTACAACAATCTCAGCTAATATTTTAGCTTGCAGTGCTGAGGAATTGCTGAAGGAAGGAAGAAATGTTCGGGGATCTAGATTCCAATTAACTTTGCTACTGTGGCTGTGTAACTCGGTGTGAATCACTGTTGTTTAGTAAATGAGAGTGAGAATCTCCAAGATTAATGAATCTTTGCTGAGGGTGTCAGCAGACCAGAACTCCGCTGCTCAAATAACCTCCATCCCTTCTCTTCTTCTTTTCTGGTCATCCTTTCTCACTTCTGTAGGAAAAAAAATAAAAGTCATGAAGAACGGATGTTGTGCAGGGATATATGCTGGCATTGGTGATGCATAATTCGTAGTTGTCTCCCACTGACATATCAGTGATATTAAGGGGTTCTCTGTAGGCACCATTTCTAGGGCCATTTTATAGCCTTTTCAGAGATAGGATTAGCTACATTTAAACCGACAATATGACTTAGTTTTTAAATGGAATGAATGTTAAGTATTTTATGAGGAATCAAGACACATTTCTATAAATGTCTTCCCTGATACAGGGACATGCATCTGTGTTTCTCTCCCGGAAAAGGGCAATTGTGCTCTCCCAGGAGTGGGCAGGGAGAGAGGTTTCCCTCTTCCCCTCCTGTCACCTCTCCTTCCTCCAAACTGGCAGCCCCAGGAGCTGTATGCCACTCCCAGGAGGAGGTGAGAGGTGACTTTATCTCCTAAGCAGAGAGTGGCATGCTGCTTGGAGGAAACCCAGATTAGCCGTCCCTCACGCATTCTCAGAGGGATGCTGTCTGGGTCAGTCCGGTCCAGGCAGCCTGCAACCAGGCCTGCTTTCCACGTGGGACATTCTGTCCAAACAGGAAGGGAGAGGAAGTATGATTTCTGCCTCACGCAGCAGAGATGAGACTATTTCCACTGACTTGACCCAAACCTGTGCTAGCATATCAGATGCAGGCCTGAAACGGCTCCTAGTAACAGCTATGGTTTTGTTACTGAAATTTTAATTTCCTATCTTTCCCATTAGGCAATAATGTGGTTTGAGCAGAGGAGGAAGCAGAAGAGTGGGCATTCTGTGGGTTTAAAGTTATTTTTGCTTGTGTGATGTGTGCCGCATGATGGATGGGTAGATAGGTTAGCTTGTTTGGATATAAACAAGGTGCAGGGCACGAGAAAGTGGGTGGGCATGCAAGACACAGCTAATACGCCCTCCCTCCCTTTCTCTCATAAATATTTATTAAGCCTAAGCAAACACTCTTATAGACCTATGGCAAAGGAGACAGACACTTAAAAGATAACAAGTTAATTAACATTGCAATGAAATAAAATGAAGGCGATTTTTGGGTGCCGGGGGAATATATTTTAGGGAGATTTAGCTGGGTTTGGGGAGCTAGGGAGGGCTTTCCTTAAGGACTTGACATGTAATTGTGTTTGAATGATGAATGGGAGTGAGCTAGGTGGAGGGAGGGGCAGAGAGCTTTCACAGCAAAAAGGAATCTTGCCACAGTCTCCGTTAAAGGAACATATTCTAGAACAGCAGAGTTCTAGTACAAATTAAACGAACATATTCTAGGAACCCTAGAAAAAGAAGGGGTGCAAAGACTGAAGGGGAGAAGGGCAGTAGGGGAACCTGGATGGTGACATAGTCCTATATGTGGGGCCCTGAGCAGCATCGAAGGGTGGTGGGGTTTGGCCAAAGGGGCACAAACAAAGGATAGCATGGAAGGGCTTGAAAACAGGAGAATTCCACCTGAGTTGTGTGTATTTGAGGAGGACTCTGGCTACCATGTGAGCAAAGGGAAAAAGCGAGGGGAGAAGCCATTTCAGAGGCCTTTATTCGGTAAAAGAAGAGAGAGATACTGGTCGTTGGACTAAGGCGGTGGCATTGGAAGGAGAGAGTAGTGCGGTGATGAGAGCAGTCCCCAGGGCTCGGTTGCCTGATGTCCACTGGCATGGGACTGAGTGTGGAAGCAACCATTGCCCTTTAGGCAGAAGATACAGAGGTAGCAATTCAGATGGCCTGCTCATATGTTACCAGTCACTGTAGCTGTTACCAACAACCTTGTGAGGTCAGATACTATTACGTCTGCTCTCCAGCCCAGGAAAGAGACTAAAGCCTGAGGATTCTCTCTCCAAACCCAGGTCTTTATACTGAGTTACTCTAAGTAGTGGGGTAAAGGGAATGACTCATAGACTTAAAAAAATCATTTTTGACTCACTGAGTATGTGGCCTTGGGCAAGGTTCTGTCTGTTTGTGAACATGATCTCCAAGGTCTCTTTGAGCTAAAAAAATTAGACAAGTCTGTGATGGTATTCTGATTGGAAAGAAGTCTAATCTTAATTAGCAAAACAACTGACTTTACTATTTTTAAAGAATGCAGTTTTATTATATTCAGGTACATATAGAAAAAAAAACAAATTCCTAACAAAGTCTTTTCAAGGAGAGGGTCTTGCTGACCCAATTCTTATGGCTAGATGAAAACAAGATCAAACTGCCCTACCTAGTTTTTCTCATTGGATGAGTGTAGACCTGTGGAAAGAAGGGTCCAGGTTAGTCAAGGGCATGTACCTTGGTTGCAGGCTCAGTCCCCAGCATGGTTGGGGCATGTGTGGGAGGCAACCAATCAATGTGTCTCTCTCACATAGATATTCTTCTCTCTGTGTCTCTTTCCCCCTCCCTTTCACTCTCTAAAAATCAATGGAAAAATATCACCGGATAAGGATTAACAATAACAACAAAAAGACCAAACTCTTTTGTCATCAGCTGTAACACCATTTATTTTTAATTGTCACTAAAATCATAACACCAGCTCATTTTTTGGGGGTACATATTATAATGTATTTTTAAAATATAATTTTATTGATTTCAGAGAGAAAGGGAAAGGGAGAGAGAGATAGACAGATCAACGATGAGAGAGAATCATTGATCAGTTGCCTCCTGCATGCCTCCCACTGGGGTTTAAGCCCACAACCAGGGCATGTGCCCTGACTAGGAATCGAACTGTGACCTCCTGATTCATAGGTTAAACTCAACCACTGAGTCACACTGATCAGGCTATTTTTATAAAAAAAATTATACCAATGGGTACTTGAGCTTAATACATTATGTATTTTTGGGAGTCTAATATTCTTAGGAAACAGTTTCCTAGCCCTAGCTGGCATTGCTAAGTAGTTAGAGCACCAGACTGTGGTGACAGGGTTGCAGGTAAATTCCCAGTCAAATGCCTCTGTTGTAGGTTTGATCCCTAGCCCTGGTTGGAGTGGGTGCAGGAGGCATCCAATTGATGGCTCTCTCTCTCTCACTTTCATATTTCTCCTTTCTCTCTACTCCCCTACTCCTTCCTTCTACTCTCTCCTAAAAAAAGGAAAAAAAAAGGAAAAAAAAGGAAAAAATATCCTCAGATGAGGATTAACAAACAAACAAAAAATAATTTCCTAAAGAGTGATAGATAGATAACATGTGAGAAAGTATAAAGCAGAATGGTTGAGAAAAGAAGTTTGAGAAATCAGAGGATGGGATTGTGTCACTGGCATGGCCTTACACCTGATATTGAAGGACAGGATGACTTACAGGGGTAAGGAAAAGATGAAGGATACTTCCATTGGGGGAAATAACACAAAGGAGCAGATAAGAAATGTTCATTCTGTATTTAGGTTGTAGTACGGACTACAGTATGAAGGGAGTTAAAGGTTCAAGCTGGAAAGTATTGACAGAGAAGCCTGGAGACTCAGGGTGACCCTTGGATGCCTCGCTGAGCCATTTGTACTGGATCCTGAAAGAAATAAAGGACCATTGATTGGTCCAGGAAGGAAGTGACATAAAGGAAATGTTGCTTCTGGAAGACTAATTTGATGCCATTTGCATACATAATACAGAGTCAAATTCAAGCCTTGCCTTTGATTACTGCAAATTCCAAGCTATTTAGTGTTGTTGTTTTTTTCCTTTTTCCTGTATAAAATCTATAATATGCCAGGCAAGGATGTAATATTTTTTTAAACTCAATAGCTTTATATGATGTCTGTGAATAGCTCTATCATGTCATCTTCCAAACACACACACATACATACACACACACAGATGTGTGTGTGTGTGTATGTGTGTGTGTGTTCTGTAGGAGGACCTTGACATGTGAGATCTATGTAAGACTCGGCATGCATATTATTACTAAGACAAAACAGAGTTGTGTGTTTGTGTGTGTGATATATAACATGTACTATACGATGAGTAGGTACTGTGAGGATAGCTTTTCCTAGATTGCTGGGTTTCCGACGTAGACCATCTGTTATAGTTCTGTTCTTGTATAATATATGGTGAGAAAATATTGTTAAATAAACCTTGGCAACACTAAAGGAACTTTGAAGTACTTCCCATTTTATTCCAAAGCAAAGCTTGTATTTATATTCTTCGAGTGAGTGAAGCTACAGTTTTCCCTGATACAGGCTTAAAGAATCATTTATGTTTTTAAAAGCTCCTCATTACAAATTAATGCGTTCATTATAGAAAAATGAGAAAATACAGAAAAGCACAGGAACAAAATGAAAAATTAATTATATGCTCAATACTGGAGAAACCTCTATTAACTTTTATTTGCTGCATACCATTCCAGACTCCCTCCCACCCCCACACATATATATTCTTAAGTTACAAAATTAGGACCATGGTTTATATATACCTTGTGATTTACTCTTTCCTTTTAATAGCATAGGTGAAATATTTTTCTTTATTAAATATTCACCTAAAACATCTTCAGTAATGGTTGCGTAGTGTCCCATTCTATAATTTATTCATCAATCCCCTATTGCATATAACTTTAGGTAAGAGTGTTGTTGTTGTTTTAGCCAGTTAACTGCCATGTGTCCAAAACAGAAATCATCCCCATTTCTTCCATATGTGGTGGAATATTTATGAATTTAAGTTACTATAATTTTGTTTACAAACCTAGAGATGTCACTAACAAGCCTGATTTTAAAACTGGGTGACCAGAGCTGATTTTCGAGGCTGGTGGATATAGACCCACGTGGTGTGTGGGGCAAGTCCGCCTTTTGCGTCTAGAGACACTTATGGAGTACGCCATTAATAAGAAGATATGGCGTCCATAACTAATTTGTTTTTGCTTCATGACCATAGTGGTTTTTAGCCACTATAATCAGGGCCTATCAGGGCTTTCCTTTCCCCAGCTGCCTGCAGCTGGCCCCTCCCCTGCCCCCTGCCACTGCTTGCCACCTGTGAGGCTCTAGCCCCCGCCCACTTAGGACATTGACTAGCAAATTAACTCAGTGTTTTTTTTTTGTTTTTTTTTTAGAAACCATGTTGATTTCCCTCCAACAGCTTATGGTTAGTCGCTTGTGCAGTGATACATTCTTGTTCCTAGATCCCATGATCTTCATAAGTACCTATGTGCTTAAAACGATTTAAAACTTTATGATGTGCTTTCACAAACATTAACTTGCTTGGACTCCAAGCATACTCTGTGGGAAAGGAAGAAAATTAAGAGTATTGAGCACCTGCAATGTGTGCATTGCACTAAAACATTTAGTCCAGTGCCTGGCAACCTAGGGAAATCTCTAAAAATATCAGTTGCTGCTGTTATTTGAGAGTTACGATCATACTAGAGGCACCGTGCATGAAAATACATTGGGGGTGAGGGGTGTCCCTCAGCCCAGCCTGCACCCTCTCACAATCTGGAACCCCTTAGGCAGGGTCCCTAGGCTTTGCCAGCGATCAGGGCCCATCAGGCTTGGCATGCAATCGCTTGGATGGCCTGGGCCTCCCTTTGCGAGGTGATTACTGCCGGACTCCACACACCCACCACAGTGTCACTGGGCAGTGTCCTGGGCCTCCATCTGTGGTGCGATCAATTGCAGGGGGGCCTCATCCTGAAGAGGGAGGCCCCGCCCACTCACCGCAGCAATGCCAGACGGGTGGTCTGGGCTTCCCTTTTTGGGGCAATCAATTGCGGAGCCCCCCATTGATCATCCTGCAGATCATCCTGGGCCTCACTCTGCCGGGCAATCGTGGGGCAATGGAGAAAAGAAGAAATAAAATAAGAGTGAGCTTGAAAGAGTCCTTTATTGCACCACAGACCAATTGCATCACACCCACCTTGGCTGGCGTGGCACCAGTGCATGTCATAGCGTGGTAGTCTGGATGGTCATTCTGCTGTTTGGTCATTCAGGCAATTTGCATATTATGCTTTTATTATTATAGATTGTCTTCTTGAGTCCTTACTTTTTTTCTCCTCCTCTACTTCTTCCCCTTTGGTTTAGGGATTAGTAAATCCCTTTTAAGGATGAGGAGACAATTATTAAGATAAGATAAAATGTTGGTCAATAATATGGTCAACCAAGATATTCTCCCTCCTGGCCCAGGGCTCTTTCCTCTCCACAGCGCCACCTCTGGCGGGGATGGAGCATTGATTTTTTTTTTTTTTTCATGCTTTTCACTGGGATTTTACTTCATTATGAAAGGGCATTTCACCAGTCTTCTCTTCGAAAACACATGGAGGGGAAATCTCTCTGGCAAATCTCAAATCATCTAGAAAGGCGGCACTTTAAAAGCATACCTACATTGATCTGCAATTTCAAGGTCCCAACTTTGAGTTACTTTTAGAATCTGTAGATGGATGCCATCCAGCCAGGATGACTCATCCACATTTGGTTTGTCAATTTGTTTTCAGAGATCACATATATCTAGCATCCTTTGATCTTATCATTCCTTTAAATATGAAACAGGTAACGACCTTGAGATAGACTGAGGCAAAATATCTAGTTTCCTGCCTTTTGCTTTATTACCTTGGGTATCCCCTCTCATTTCTGTGGCCAGGCGGTTTGCCTAGTTCTCCACCTGATTCGTTTCCTTTGCTTCACTCATCCAATCATATTAGTCTTTATAGATTGCCTTGCATGCCATTTCTTTCTTTTTTTGGACACCTATAATTCCTAAATTGTACTTGAAGTACCACATTTTGTGGCTTTTCTTGTTTTAGTTATATTTAAACTCTATTTATATTTTGTAAAGCATTTGTTTTGATTTTCCCCGTGCCTTTTAATATCTCTTACACTTTACCAGTTGGCAATAAAGGACTCTTTCAAGTTCACTCTTATTTTCTTTCTTCTTTTCTCCAGGACCTAAATCTACTTCAGGCTTTCAAATGTTTCTAAAGAGCGTTAATACGTTTTTGTGAGTTATTTATTTTTTTCGTAGTGTTTCTGTACTAATGATGCCATTTTTTTCACTGTTTCCTTTTCTAAAATTAAAAATCAGTGTGATTGATTTCTTTGGATTTCCCTCTACCACTAGAATGTGAGGTTGGATTTTGTTATATATGGCTCAGCCTCAGCTGATGTCTCTATATAAAGAGTTCTTTTCTCCCTCCCTCCCTACCTCCTTCCTATTTATTCTAGAACTACCTGTCATAGGGAGCAGTTATATGGCCTATCAAATACAAGCAATATACATCTGTTGCACATGCACGTACACACACACACACACACACACACACACACACACACATATTTCATTCTGTCTTTTTTTTCCTCGTTTGTATTAAATAATCAAAAGGCCTTATTGTTAATGTCTGCTTTTGGTTATAATTTTTCAAATTAGTTTCACTGTCATAATTAATGGATTATTGTATCTCCCAGTTGTAACATTTTATTTCTAGGTATTGAATTTCCAGCTACAGGCACCCAATAAAATTAATATGGCCGTGTATGTAACACCAGTATGCTTTATCTTGTTTATCATTTCAAATCCTATATCTCTGTTCATTAATTCTTCTCCTTCCTCAAGCACTCAAGTGTTCTCAGAAAGTCACTACTATTACTCTGGCTACCATTGTCTTCTGTTCTGATTGCTATAGACTCATATATGGGCTCATAGCAACGGTGCCCTAACTTGTACAGAGGGACCCTTTAGATCTTTCACTAACCATAGGTCAGTCTGGTGTGAGAGAGAAACTGAATACTGAGGTTTGAGTTTCAGCTCTGCCACATGTGTTATTTAGGGAAGTGGTTCACTATCACCTGAACTGTTTCATCATAGGAAGGAATTGGAGAAGATTATAATTGGATTTTATAAAGCTCAGGTTTGTTAGTGCATTCCAAATATAGCCAAGCCTTTTCCTATATTATTTCTAAAGCAGTTATATATACATATACATATGATAAAAAGAGTAATATGCTAACTAGGCTGAACAGCCAAAGACCTTCCGGAATGACCAGTGGGTGGGGGGCAGGGACAGTGAGCCTGTGCCCCAGGCCAGCCATGGCAGTCCCAGCGCCTCCCATTTGGCAGAGGCAGTGAGAGAGGCCATGCATTGGCCCGGTCAGGTCCTGGCATCACTCCTTCTGCAGAGGCCAGGGGAAAGGCTGCACTGGGACTGGGCCCCTGCCCCCACCAGTCCTGTTACTGGCGCTGCCCCTCCCAGAGAGGCTGCGGGAAAGGGGGGGATGCGGTCCCAGTCCCAGCACTGCCCCTTCCACAGAGGCAGCTGCAGAGGCAATGGCATGGCAGGCGGCGAGGTCCCAGAGCCCATAGAGGCTGGGCAGGGTGCAAACACAGTGCCTCAACCTCCCACAGCCCTTCCCACAACCAGCACGGCCCCAGATCACCCCCCTACCCCCACCGCCCACCAGTGGGGGTGGGGTGGGCGGGGCCAGCTCTAAGAAGCAGTGAGCTTGCCTTCTGGTTGAGCCACACTCCCCCCAAACCCCCTCCCATGTCCTCCTCCCCCTTCACCCCTGGGGATGTCTATTTTGAGGAAATGGCAGTAGAATAAGTTGTTTAAAAAAATTTGGCTCTCAAAAGAAATTTCAATCATTGTACTGTTGATATTTGGCTCTGTTGACTAATGAGTTTGCTGACCACTGATCTAGGGAGAATCATTTGTCCTACCCTATTTAAAACTCCTTGCTCCAACCTGTGGAGTTTCTGAGGCCCCTTAAGAGCCTGAGAATAACAATCAGCCTTCAGGCAGAAGCAGTTGCTCTATCCTATTGGAAAACCTCTAGACTCCCCCTGTGGTCATTAGCCTAAGGCTATTCAAGACTGAATAACACTCATACTACAGGCAGAGGCAGGTCTCTGGAGGCTTTGAGTCCTCCCATGATCTAATTTGGGGTTCAGGCTAGTAAAAGCATACCTTGATGCACATCTTGGTCCTTTCCAAAGGCACCCTTCCCTATGCAGAGGGAGCTACAGGTATGGATTGCCTATAGCTCCAAACAGGGTATTAAGGGCCAGTGACAAACTCTCTGACACTGTCCTCCACTAGAGATTGGAAGTCATAGAAGAACTACCTAATAAACAGACAGAAACCCAAACAGGCAGCCAACATGGGGTCACAAAAATATCCAGCCCCAAATGGAAGAACAAGAGAATTATCCAGAAGAAGAGCTAAATAAAATGGAGATAAGAAAGTTATTAGAAACAGAATTCAAAATAATATAGCAAGGATTCTTAAACAGCATGAGAAAATATATCACAACTTTGAAAAAATTCTAGTCAGAAATGAAGAATGGCATAACACTAAAGCACATTGGAAGGAACACACAGCAGATTATGGGAAGGTGAGGACTGGGTCAGTGAATTAGAAGACAGGGTAGAAAAATACATCACTCAATCAGAAAACCATAAGAAAAAAACCAACTGGTTAGCTTAAAGGAACTGTGAGACAATATGAAACATAACAATATTTGCATCATATTGTGTACCAGAAGGGAAAGAAAATGTGCAAGGGGTAGTGAAACTTTTTGAAGAAATAATGGCAGAAAACTTCCCTAACCTGGAGAAGGAAAAGTCACACATGTTCAGGAGGCACAGAGAATTCCAAGCAAAGAGAATCCAAACAGACTCACACCCAGACACATTATAATTAAAATGCCAAAAGTTAAAAACAAAGAGAGAATATTTAAGTCAGCAAGAGAAAGGGAATTTGTTGCCTACAAAGGAGCTCTCATGAAGCTGTCAGCTGATTTCTCATAAAAAATTCTACAGGCCAGAAGGGAATGACATGAAGTATTCAAGGTAATGAAAAGCAAGGATATGAAATCTAAGATTACTATATCCAGGAAGGCTACCATTCAAAATAGATGGTGAAATAAAGAGCTTCCCAGAAAACAAAAAGGCTAAAGGACTTTATCACCACCAATCCAGCACTGAAAGAAATGCTAAAGAGATTGCTGTAATGAGAAGAAATAGAGAAAGAAACATAGGCATAAATAATAAAAATGGCAATAGATAAGCACCTTGATAATAACAAATATAAATAGATTAAAAGGTCCAATCAAAAGACATAGTCTACCTGAATAAATAAAGAAAACTTGAGCCACGTAAATGCAAATACAAAAGGCCCACCTCAGAAAAAAGGATTCACACAGGATGAGAGTAAAGGGATGACAATTTTTTTTTTCATGCAAATGGAAACAAAAAAAAGCTGATGTAGCAATACTCATTTTTGACAAAATAGACTTCAAAATGAAAGCTGCCAAAAGAGATAATAATTGGTCACTATATAACACGAGAGGGGTAGATTCAAGAAGAGGATATAACCCTGGTAAACATATATGCACCCAACATAGGAGCGCCTAAATATATTAAAAACTTTTGGAGGAATTTAAGAGAGAGAATGACAGCAATACAGTCATAGTAAGGCAGTTTAACACCCGACTGACTTCACTGGATAGATCTTCAAGACAAAAAATTGACAAGGCAATAGTGACTCTAAATGACAGACTAGATCAGATAGATTTAGTTGACATTTGTAGAACATTTCACCTGAAAGCTGCAGATTATACATTCTTCTCAAGTGCACATTGGTCATTCTCCAAGATAGACCACATGTTAGGACACAAAACAAGTCTCTACAAGTTCAAGAAGACTGAAATCATATCAAGCATCTTCTCAGATCACAATAGAATTAAATTAGAAATTAACTACAGTAAAAACACTCAAAAGCATTAATCACAGATGGTGGCTAAATGGCATGATATTAAATCATATGAGGGCAAACTATAAAACTCCTAGAAGAAAACAGACCATAAATATTGGATACTTCTCATAGCAATACAATTTTTTCCTGATATATCTCCTCAGGCAAGGGAAACAAAAGAAAAAATAAACACATGGGGCTACATCAAAATAAAAAGTTTTTGAACAGCAAAGGAAACCATCAATCAAATGAAAAGACAACCTACTTAGTAGGAAAACTTATTTGCCTTCTAAGGGATTAATATAATAAGTTCATACAGAATTTTATAGCTCAAAATTGAAAAACCAAACAATTCAATTAAAATATGGGCACAGGACCCAGATACATACATTCTAAATAAGATATACAGATGGCTATTACACATATGAAAAGATTCCCAATGTCACTAATCATCAGAGAAATGCAAGTTAAAACTACAATGAGATACCATTTCACATCTTTCAGAATGGCTATAATCAATAAATCAACAAACAACAAATATTGGCAGGGGTCTGGAGAAAAGGGAATACTTAGGTACTGTTGGTGGTGATAAAGATTGGTGCAGCAAACATGGAAAACAGTATGAAGTTTCCTCAAAAAATTAAAAATGGAACTGTCATATGACTTGGCAAACCCTTATCTTAGGATATATCTGAGAAAAAATAAAACACTAATTCAAAAGAATATATGCACCTCTATGTTCATTGCAGCATTATTTATAATTAGAGGCCCAGTGCATGAATTCATGCACCAGTTTGGGTCCCACAGCCTGATCTGTAGGATAGGGCTGAAAATGACTCTTTGACTGCCTTGAGAGGTCCTGCATTGTGAGAGGGTGGCAGGCTAGACCAAGGGACCCCAACCAGTGCACAATTGGGGCTGGGGAGGGATATGGAAGGTTGGCCAGCTGGGGAAGGACTGCAGGAGAGCTCCAGAGCATGTCCAGCCCATCTGGCTCAGTCTTCATTGGCTGGACCCCAGCAGCAAGCTAGCCTACTAGTCAGATCATCTTCCCCCTGGTGGTCAGTGCACATCATAGCAAGTGGTTGAGTGGTTTTAGCATATTATGCTTTGATTGGTTAAACAGTTGACCAGACACTTAGCATATTAGGCTTTTATTATATAGGATAGCCTAGATATAAAAGCACCCCAACTTCCCATCAATAGATGAGTGGATTAAAACCAGTAGTACATTTACACAATTGAATATCACTTGGCCATAAGAAAGAATAAAATCTTACAATTAGCAACAGCATGAATGACCTAGAGCAGTGGTCAGCAAACCATGGCTCACGAGCCACATGCAGTTCTTTGGCCCCTTGAGTGTGGCTCTTCCACAAAATACCACATGAGGGCATGCACCTGCAGTGCAATTGAAACTTCGTGGTCCATGTGCAGAAGTCAGTTTTCAGCCTTGGCAAGTCTATTTTAAAGAAATGGTGTTAGAACACTCAAGAGGCCAAAGAGCTGCATGTGGCTCGAGAGCCGTGGTTTGCTGACCACTGACTTAGAGGGTATTATGCTAAGTGAAATAAGTCAGAGAGAAACAAATACCATGTGATTTTACCAATATGTGGAATCTAAAGCACAACGTAAATAGAATCAGACTCGTAGAGGCTGAGACCAGACTGATGATTATCAGAGGAGAAAGAGTTTGGGGTATTGGGTTAAAAATCTTGAAGAAATTGAGAGAAATATAAACTGTAGTTATAAAACAGCCAAAGGGGTGTAAAGTATAGCATAAAGAATATAGTTAATAATATTGTAATAACTATGTATGGTGCCAGATGGGTACTTGAAATATTGGGGGATCATATTATAAAGTATATAATTGTCTAACTACTATGCTGAAACTAATATAAAATAATATTGAATGTAAATTGTAATTGAAAAATAAGATTTAAAAATCATATAAAGGCAATATAGTTATCTATAGGAAAAATCTAGTATGTTTCCACTGATTTTTATATTGATTTCAATCAAACAACCTGCCTGCAATATGTATGACTATCCAACAAAAGGAGTGGACGGGTGGGAATGTGAATGTTTTATGAAATCTATCATGACTTTATGGCTTTTTCAAGAGGTGGTAGTAATAATAATAAACAATATTTTCTCTGGTGCTATCTGCAGGTTTAGGGTATGTCTAATCTCCCTCTAATCCCAGTGACTAGAAGGTCTCAGGGCAGATTTGCCTTTATAGATTTCATTTTATATAATATTTTATATAATGAGTTATCATTGAGACTCAAGAAGGATTATAGTCTTAGGGATTCTATGGCTTAGTTTGGGCTCAATAAGAATGAATTCAGGGATTGGTTTGTGAGCATGGTGGAATAAGTCACAGGGCCTGTTCTTTTCCTGCTTCCTACTTTCATTCTCCTCACTATAATACATTAACCTATTCATTATTCCTATCCATGGTCTCTAACTCATTTCTGTTCAGACCTCTTCACTTGTTCCTTCTGATTAATGTTTGGCCCATACATGTTCCAGTAAATAATTACCTTTTTGAAATAGGCTAAATAATCCCTGATGAACATAGATATGAAAATTCTCAAAATATTAACAAAATGGATCCAGCAATACTTTAAAAAGATCATGCACATTATCAAAAGGGATTTATTTCCAGAGTAAATTTATTCATTTCCATATATTGCATCAACCCAACTTGGAAACAAATAAGTAAAACTCATTATTTTCAGATGGCATGATACTGTACATAAAAAACCCTAAAGAGTCCACCAAAAACTATTAGAACTGATCAATGAATTTAGTGAAGTAGCAGGATTCAAAATAAATATCCAGAAATCATTTACATTTTTATACACCAATAATGAACCATTAGGAATGGAAACAAAGAAAACAATCCCATTCATAATTTCTTAAAAAAAATAAACAGAAAAAAAACACAAAAAAACAAAACAAAAACCTAGGAATAGATTTAACTAAGAATGTGAAAGACCTTATTTGAAAAATTATAAGACACTAAAGGAAGAAATTGATGAGGATACAAATAAGTGAAAGCATATACCATGTTCATGGATAGGAAGAATTAACGTCATTAATATGTCCAACTACCGAAAGCAATCTATAGATTCAACCTAATTTCTATCAAGATTAAAAAAAAATTAGAACTAATATTCCTAAAATTTACATGGAACTACAAAAGACCCTACATAGCCACAGCAATCTTGAGAAAGAATAACAAAAATTGCAGGAATCATGCTACCTGATATAAACTATACTACCAGGCTAACAAGAGCATGATACTAGCATAAAAACAGACATATATATCAATGGAACAGAGTAGAAAGCCTAGAAATAAACACATGTCCTTATAGTTAATATTTGTCCATGGAAGTACTAGTAAAAACATATAGTGGGGTAAAGGTCATCTCATCTATTCAATAAATAGTGTTGGAAAAATTGAACAGATGTGTGGAAAAATCTTGAGGTTTTTGCATATGAAGGGCCTGGCCCTTTGCAATCTAAAATTACCTAACAAACTGCAGCTGGGTCAGAGTCCCAGAACTTCCCATAAAAGGCCCAAGGCTCCACAGCAGCTTGCATTGCTTCACAGCTGGGCCTCATCTGTGCATCTCCAAACCCCAAATAAAGAAGAGGAATCAGCAGATCTCTCCATAGCTCCTGTGGATGGCCTCAGGCAGAGCTAAATTTGCATCTCCTTGGAGATTGAAGAGCTAGTGTATCCAGTGGTTAGAGTAGGACTATCAAGATTACAACTCCTCAGATCCATAAGGGATACACTCAAGAGGCAAACACAGTGAGCACCAAAGCCCCACTGAAGCAAGTCCTCCCCCATAAGGGTGTCTCCAGCACAAAAGTTCTCCCATAGTAGACACAACTGATCCTCACAGGCAGTTGGCTTACAGGTCAATTCCTCCCAGTGATATCAGCAACAATCAAGACTTAACTACAGCAAGACTGGGCACACAGCCCACAAAGGAGCACACCAACGGTGTCCACCTCAGGTAATTGGGGAGGCATAGCCACTGGACCCTGTAGGACACCTAGCACACAAACCACTCTATCAACACAGGGAAGCAGCCAAAATGCAAAGACAAACAGGTCACAAATGACAGAAATGGAGGAAAGCAAACTACTGAATATAGAGTTCAAAACGACAGTTGCACGGTTTTTCAAGAATTTTTTAGAAACTGCTGATAAATTTATGAGTCCCTCAAGGATATGAAAAAGGACCAACTAAGAAATTAAGCATACATTGACTGAAATAAACAGCAGACTAGAGGATCGCAAGAATCAAGTCAAAGATTTCATTATTATATATGGACAGATACAACTTCTATGTTATATGTTGTCTGATATAAAATGAGAGCTTGGCCGAAACCGGTTTGGCTCAGTGGTAGAGCGTCGGTCTGCGGACTGAAAGGTCCTGGGTTCAATTCCGGTCAAGGGCATGTACATTGGTTGCGGGCACATCCCCAGTGGGGGTTGTACAGGGGGGGGGGGCTGGTCGATGTTTCTCTCTCATTGACATTTCTAGCTCTCTATCTCTCTCCCTCCCTGTAAAATATCAATAAAATATATTTAAAAAAATAAAAAAAATAAAATGAGATCTTGGATTTTGTCTTTATAGATGAGAGGAGATAGTGCAATTTTCTGTATTGTCTTTGGTATCTATTTAAAAATTCACTCTTCATCCTCATGTGAGAACAGATTTAGCAATGGTCTCACCACATTGGCCTCTTAAAACCAGCATAGAATTCTAATAGCACAAGACCAGTTTATTTGGGATACAGTTGCTGGGAATGAATAACAGATGGTGGCCAGAGGCTTCATGATATCTGAAAGTCAGGAAGGCTGAACTCCAACGAAGGACTCTGCAAAGTGGTGCTGCAGCATTTTAAAGTAATAATAAAAACAAAATAACAGTAATAATAAAATACTCAGTAATTTTAGGGTATTAACTCTAAGTATTAATCATCTTATTCGTACAGGTGAAGAAAAGGAGATATAGAGAAGTTTATGATGTCTAATGTAAACACAGCTAAAAATGTAGCAGAACTGGGTTTTGAACTGAGGTAGTCTGGCTCCAGAGTCAACCCATTTAACCATTATTCTTCAGTGCTTTAGAATAAAGAATGGAATTCCTACAGGAATAATTTTGTTAAGAAATAAGAACTACCTACCTATCCTTCCAATAATTTCCACACATGAAATCATTACCTACTGATGAAGGTTCCCAAAGGCCTTCACTTCAAACTTCTTAGATTTTTATTCATGCCTCTACATGGCTGTTCTGTACCAGATTAACCCACTCATGTACTCTGGTAGGGAATCTGGCTTAAATGCTCTCCATTGAAGCCTGGTGCGGAGATGGGTTGGGGAGAAGGATGGCAATGATAACAGTGATGATAGTGGTGGTTGTGGCGCTGCCGAAGTTGACATAGTGTCACTCTATAGCCCCCATCACACAAGGCAGGGGTTCTTTACAGAACAAAGCTCTGCAGCTTTTTAATACAAGGGATTTTGCTTTTAATACCAACAGTGAGAGCAGAGAGAATATGTGATGTGTGTGTGTGTGTGTGTGTGTGTGTGTGTGTGTGTGTGTATGTTTATGTTTGTATATGAGAGATTTTATATACCTCTACCATCTCTATCTCCCTATAATCTTTTGAATAAATATGGTCAGTCTTCCATACTGCATTCAGCCTAGCAGATTTCTTTCTTTCTTTTTTTTCTGATAGAACCAAGGGGTTGTCTAAAAATTGCCATTCATAAAAAAAGGCATTTTAGAGGATATTATGAAAAACGTACCCCCTTTTTTATGCACCCATATTGCAGGAGAAAATAGCAAAATACAGGGTTTTTGGGGGAGCAGTGTTTAGTTCTAATTAAATTATATGTATTATTTGGTTTAGGATGTAAAATTTTCAGAAGAGGAAAAGAGTGCAAGAAGCTAAAAACTTGGATACTAATGCCAAAATTATGTCATATGTAAAATAGGGTTATTACTATTACCTACCTCCCAGGCTTGTTATGAATATTAAATGAGATGCATCACTTGGAAAACTGTGGTGCATGGTATACAGTTAGCTCTCATAATCATTAAACACTTTCATCCTTTTGGTACAGCATTCACTTAACAGTATATTCTTTTCCAAATTTACAATTTGTGATCCTTGATTTTGAGGGATGTTGCTAACATCAACTCCTCTCCATTAATTTCACAAAAGAGACTGATTTGTAACCTTTCCTTGCTTTCCCAAATATAGAAGTGCTTGTTTGTTTACCATCTTGTCGATGTTTATTCAGTTCTGCTCCTTAGTTTCCCAAGCTGCTTGCTTTGAAAGGCTTCCTTTTCCTAGATCTTTGTAAACAAGAGTTACCTGTCAGTGTTTTGTTTTGTTTTTTTTTTTCCCCCCAGCCATCCACACCTCTGCCACTCTATTTAAAGTTTGGGTTCAGTGGATTTTTGAAGGCTGACTTCCTCCTCCTGACTTATGTAGGTCCCTCTCCACCTTATTGTTCAGCTGCTGCACAGGAATTGCTGTCATTCTCTATACATGTTCTCACTGGCAGAAATCTGTGCCTGCATTCATCACTTCCAGGCTGGTACCCCTTCCTTGCAGACAAAGCACCTACACATTAGAACAGTCCGCAAGCAGGTCCACCTGGAATAAGTGAACTCCATGATCCTTGGAAGGCCAAGTTGTATTGGATAATAGAAAGATGCTTTTTTCTTTTGGCTGAATTTTTTTTTTTTGTAACAGCTTTTGATAGATTTTCTTCTTCTTTTTTTCTTTTTAAAATATATTTTATTGATTTTTTGCAGAGAGGAAAGGAGAGGTATAGAGATTTAGAAACATCGATGAGAGAGAAACATCGATCAGCTGCCTCTTGCACACCCCCTACTGGGGATGTGCCTGCAACCAAGGTACATGCCCTTGGCTGGAATCGAACCTGGGACATTTCAGTCTGTAGGCTGACGCTCTATCCACTGAGCCAAACCGATTAGGGATTTTGATAGATTTTCTGTTGGGGACTTGGCTGGCTACTTCCTCTTAGGCTAAGGTGACATTCTATTTAGCCCTCAGGTAAATCTTTAATAATGATGCTTTACTCTCTAGCCATCCTCCAGAACTGTTGCCTACAAATGTATTTTCCCTCTTAACATCTCTTCTTCATATTCAAATGAGTTTTCACCTTAACTTGCATTTCATAAAGATGACTTGATTTACCAGGAAGTAGATTTTTCTAACTCTGCACAGACTATTGGACACAAGTGATATTTTTTACAATTTTGAAAGTGAGAAACATCCCCTTGTTAGCTAAGCAGTTGTTCCTAGATATTATTATATCTATTTCATTATTGCACCAGACATATTGCTCCTCAAGAACTTTAAAGGGTGTTAATTGGTTATATATGACCACTGTTTAAAAATAGGGTAGCCCTAACCAGTTTGGCCCAGTGGATAGAAAGTCAGCCTGCAAACTGAAGGGTTCTAGGTTTGATTCCGGTCAAGGGCATGTGCCTTGGTTGCAGGCGCATCCCCAGTAGGGGGTATGCAGGGGCAGCTGATGGATGTGTCTCTCTGATCTATGTTTCTAACTCTCTATCCGTCTCCCTTCCTCTCTGTAAAAAATCAATAAAATGTATTTTAAAATAATAAAGATATGGTAAAATCTGTTTAGGAGTAACCTAAGAAGCCCTATGGTTTAATAGTTCTCAAAGTGTGGTCCCTGGACCAGTTGCAAAAACATCATCTGAAACCTGTTACAGATGCTAAGTATCAGGCTCTAATAATAATAATAATAATAATAATAATAATAATAGAATGTAGGAGGAAAGTCCTGCTAGTCCCATTTATCTGGTTTAACAAGCCTTCAAGGTGATTGTGATGAAGACTAAAGTTTGAGAATCACTGACTGTCCTTCGGAATGAGACACAAGACTGTAACTAGTTCATGGTGGTGGTGCTAAGTAAAGAGTACCCAATGCTAGCTAGATGTTATATACCTGCTAGAAAATGTGAAAGAAAGTCTGTGTGGAATAGTCTTTTTCCTTTTTTATTGCATAGTCCAGATATTGGAAGATATCTATCTGATAGGAATAGTGTATATTCCTACACCACAGAAAATTTGAGATAAAAGTAACACTATTTGCTGTGCCCTTCCCCCTCAATAAAATATATCTTACATTTAGTACAATAGGAGTATGTTTCTCACAGTCCAAGGGAGTTTCAGGTTAACAGGAAACTTCTGATCCTCATAGTCATGCAGGACCCAGGCTGCTGATATTCCTGAAAGTCTTAATTCATGAATTAGAACTTTGTCATATAGATTGAATCTGTCAATCCTATATAATAAAAAGGTAATATGCAAGTTGACCATCACTTCAACATATAAGATGGCCACCCCATGTGGTCAAAGATGGCTGCCATAAAATGGCCAGCAGGGGAGGGCAGTTGTGGGCAATCAGGCCAGCAGGGGAGAGAAGTTGGGAGGGACCAGGCATGACAGGGAGGGCAGTTGGGGATGATCAGGCCTGCAGGAGAAGGCAGTTGGGGGCAACCAGGCCAGCAGGGGAGGGCAGCAGTCCTGGATTGCAAGACGGATGTTGGTGGGATCAGGCCTATATGGGCAGTCAGACATCCCTCAAGGGGTCCGTCCCAGATTGGAGAGGGTGCAGGCGGGGCTGAGGGACACTTCCACACCCCCTTCCTCCAGTGCACGAATTTTGTGCATAAGGACTCTAGTACAAAATAAAAATGAACAAGCAAAGGGCTATTTCATGGTAAATCTTGGAAATGGCTACATGTCATTTCTGATCATATTCTGTCAAGTACAACTAAATCACATGGTAACTCCTCAGTGCAATGAGTACTGGGAAATCTGTGTTCTAGGAAGAGGGAGAAATACACTCTGGAAAACAGCAGTCTCTCAGAAAATATCTGTTTTCCATATATCTTTGATGTTCTCATTAGAAAACTTTATCTTCAAGTTGTCCTATATAATAAGAGTGCAATATGCAAATTGACTGAATGGCAGAAGGACCAGCCAAGGTGCATGCCAGCAGGCAGTGGGAGGGAACAGTGATGGAGGAGGGGCAGTGACCAGCGGTGGCAGAGGGGCAATGGGGGAGGAGGGGCTGGTACTGTCACCTAATCAGTCCATCCAGTTGCCTCCCACAGAGGAAAGCCAGGCAGCAATGGCGGGGTGATGGGAGCGGTGCTATTCCCTGAGCAACTGGCCTGGTTTTATACTGCTGAGGGAGTCCAGACTGTGGCTTAAGCCATCAGTAGGACCTCCTCTGAGGATTCTTGGACTGTGAGAGGGTGCAGGCCAGGCTGAGGGGCCTCTCCCTCTTCCTCCCCAGTGCATGAATTTTCATGCACTAGGCCTCTAGTAGTCATATAAAAAGTTTAGGCAAAATAGTTCTCATTCTGTTACCTGCATGATTGCACAAGTGACTTAGTGGTTCTAATGTCCTCATATAGTAGCATAGTGGTGACTATCCAAAGTTGAACATGTGCCACCGAGTTGGTAGTTGACTCTCCATACTTCTGTAATTTGGATCCCTGGTCCCTGATACTTGAACATTAAACAGAGTCAGTATGTATCATATATTGAAACTCTTTTACCTTACACCTTGAAACTCTTTTCTAGGTGTCAGGGATAAAAATACTCATAACTCCTAAATTTGATAAACTGTAAACATTGGAATAGGAGTTAGGAGAACTGGAGAGCTTTGTGTTAATAAAAAAGGTACCTGGCTTTTCTAAGTAGGAATTCCATTCTTTGTAAAAGAGTGGGGTTAGACCACTATTCATTTTAGTGCTAAACTGTTGTAGTATTTCATTTTATGTGCCTGAAATTATTTGTCAACAAATATTTACTGAGTGCCAGTCATGCCTAAAATATATCACTAAGTGCTAGACCAAACAGTGAACCCAAACTCTGTTTTAGGGAGATCATGCTTTATTTGTGAAGTCGATAAATACATTAGCATATAAGTATTAAGCAGTGTAGTATCTAAATTGACTAATGTATTTGAAGCATTAATTCAGTAAATTAGAAAAAAAATCAGAATACTAAAGAAATTGATGATATCTGTTAGGGAAAAATTTTGGCATTATTTTTTTTTCTGTCCACATTTCAAATATCCTTTTCTTATTCAAAGTGATTCATTCATGTAAGTCATTGGTGTGTGTAAGATATAAATCTAATGTTCTTTTTCTCAAAAAGAGTTGTATATTAAATAATTTTTCAATAAAACCTGCAATCCCATTATAAAAGAAATCAAACCTAAGCTAACTTAAATGGAGCTCAGCTACTACATTTGGGCTAATTTTAACTGGCTACATGAGAAAAGAAATTTTGGAAGAAACCCAAATACGATTTATAGAGATTCATATTGTATCAGATTTTTCTGTTTTATATGGATGTTGATATGTTCTCAGTAGAAATTTATAACTGCAACAGAAAACTGAATAACTATTGATTATTTTTTAGTTACCCAAACTAATTGACACATAAAACTTTGTAAATCCTTTTACATGAGGATGGGTATAAATTAAAAACTAATTAAAGCAGAGGCTTACAAAGACACCGTTTCCAATGCAATGGGTTATACACATTTTTTTTGTATATTAGGAAGATAACTCATGGTCTTCTCACCCAAAGCTCCTGCCAAACTAGCAAATCCTAGACATAAAAATTATTTCAATTGCTAAAAGTCAATTTATATATGTTGTCTTTCTAAAAGATAAGTAGAGTTATTTTAACAAAGTATTATTAATTTTTTTTAACTCAAGGAAAAGTGCCACACAGAGACAACAGGACTGATTAGCCTATTATCTGTAATCTCCATACTTAACTGTTAACAAGCCTTTTATCTTTAAAGACACGGAACATCTGGTATCTGATCACTGACACCTATTAGTTACAGTGAATGGTTTCCTCTTACCTTTCTAAATAATCTGATAGATAAACCTCCAGGAATCCTACAAAACTGGGCCCTGAGTTGACCAAATGAGTGGCTGTCTCTCTTTTTCAATCTAAATTGAAGCATGGACTACGGCAAAATCAGACAATGTGCAGTGGAAAGGATATTCCAGCCACAGCCCCACTGGTAACACTGGTGTGGCCTCATGATCTCTCCCCAGCTCCCTCCCCAAACAGCTACCAAGGTGATTTTTCTAAAACTCACATTCATCTCTTTCACCTTCTTCTGGAAAATTGCTGAGTATATTGAAGGATGAAGTCAACGCCACAGGGTACTTGGTCCTCTTCCAGCCTCTTTCCTGGGCATTTTTTCACACCCCTTAAACATAGTGGTAATGAGGATCTTACATTTCAATGGCATATCCTGCTCTGTAATTTCAGATTTGAAGTCCTTATGTTCCCCTGTTTGGGTGAAAATTTTATTTAAGTCTTCAATACTTACCTCAATAGTACAACTGGCCTCCACGTAGCCTCCAAGGCCAGCCAATGCTTTGTGCATTAGTTTGGTAAGCATTCGCTGATCTGTTAGTCTATGCCAGGAAAGTTCTACACATTGGATAGCTTGCAGTGAAAGAGACTCCTGTTTTCTTTGTGCAGCTCATTGTAAAAGGTAGGAAGATAGATGACAATGAACAAGTAAGAGAATGAATAGCATACTTTCAGATAGAAATTGGTATGATGAAGAAAATCCAACAGGTGATGAATTTTCCTATTGTACTCGGCCTGTGGTTCTGCCTGAGTCCCCACATTGAGCTCTCTTGGAATTCGGCAGCTGTGTGCTATTGATCTTGGTCTCCATGTTTTCCCTGCCCCATTTTCAACATGGTGACAAACACCTGGGCCACACTGAATATATCTGGGTGAGTGAATGAATGAATGGTTAATATATTCAATTTTTATGTTATAACATTTCCTCCAAAAAATGAAGGGATTGAAGAAATGAGTACAAAGGCTCCACATCTCTGGGAATTTAAAATAGGCATTCTACATTGTCTGATGTATTATTCATTTATAATTTTTACTTTTCTGTTTAATTTATCTATTTCTTAATTCATTTGTTTTAAAATTATTTTAAATGAATTTATAGGGGTTACATTGGTTAATAAAATTATAGAGGTTTAATTTTCAAAGGAGGTGTTAGTTTGATATTTATTGCACAGAGTCCTAAGTCAGAACTAAAGTTTGCATGATCTTTAAAATACTTAAAAATATGGCAGCCAAAAAAGTGTAATATGTTGATATTTTGGGGAATATAACTGAGTTTTCTTACTAGAGTCTCTGGTATTGCCTATTTTCATTTGAAACCTATTTGTGAAAAGTTTCTGAATAGCAAAAAAATAATACTAATATTTTATAAAATAGCAAAAAAAAGTTTTACCAAGATATAAAAATTCTAAATAAGGACTCATTTTTTCAAATACTGAATTAATTAGAAATTACAATTCATATTCAATGGCAATATTAAAGTCTTGACATATTTTAAACTAAAATTATTCTATTCACTTTAAGACCAAATTCAATTAAAATGAAATAACTGGGTAATGCTACTTTTATAAGGATGCATTAAATTACATTCTTTCATGAAAATATTTTATACATTTAAATACAAAGTGCAAAACAGAACAGATAAGAAAATTATAGCAGAAATTAATTAACTGAAAACAGAAAAATAGTATGAAAAATCTTCAGATAAAATCAACTAACAAATGTCTGGAAATTTTAATAGAAAATAGAATAAATATGCAGCATATAAATGATCAAGAGGCTCTAACTACTGAGAAGGGATCAATAATATTTTTTTTTGTAAAATCCATCTAGATACACTTGAAATAATAATAAATTAGATGTTTCTTAGGGCATTGTAATGGCCAAAATTTACTTTAACATTGAGAGATACTGAAAAAATTAAAATGCTGAAGAATTATCTCTTAAAATATTCTTACTGTGTAGATTTTAAAGGCAGTTTATAGAGAAATGCTAAGGTAAAGTTAATTCTCATAGTAACTTTTTAAAAGCACAGAAAAATAGTTATAGGTAAAAGAAATAACTACTGTTGTGGAGTAACTAAAATGATCCTCTTCACATTAATTGGTATTCTATTCATAATACCAATATTTTATAAAATAGCAAAAAAATAATACCAATATTTTATAAAATGTTGGATTTTAGTTTTACCAAGATATAAAAATTCTAAATAAGTAATGAATTACATTCATCAATATATAATGAGAAGACAAATAGTAGAATTTATCCTGGGAATATATAATATAATATAGAAAAAATTTTCTTAAATCTAATTAGTGGTTAAAATATAAAACTGTATTTACCTCGTCAGATCTTAAAATGATATTTGATATCATTTAGAGAATATTGTTGTTAAACACTGAAACTTTATTACAAGTTAAGGAAAATCAATGAATAACATCATTTTTAATGCTGAAAATCTACAAGCATTTTTATTAAATGAGAAACAAGGTGAAGATGTTTGCTGTGAGAAATATTTTGTGATGTATTATAATAAAATTTAGCTAATAAAATAAAATATGAGTTTAGAGCTGCTGAGGAGACAAAATGATCTCTATTTACATAAGAATAAACACATGAAAAACTCAAGAGAATCAAACGCTATAAAAATATAATTTAGAACTAATAAACATTTTTAGATATTTGGCTACTTACATAAAGTGAATACTTAAAAATTAATATATTCCCCAGATAACAAAACATAGGTAAAACTTATAAAGAAAAATAAAATATACTTTTAATTATGGCGATAGGTTAGAATGAGGATGAGCATTATTTGCATGAAAGAATTATAAACTACAGTGTAAGACATAACTGGAGATATATAATTTTCCCGTGACTATGGTAAATATGTTAGTTCTTTCAATTTACTGTGCACATCTTATGCCTTTTCCAAGCAAATTCACAAATAATTTCTCAAATTTTTCACAATTATTCTAAAATTATTTAGGTGGTTAAAAATAATAAAAGATAATGATAACTGAGATCCACATAGTACTTAATCTGTTACAGGCGGTCTTCTAAGCTGTATGTGTGTTTGCTCATCTACTCTTCACAAAATCTCTATAAGATAAAGACTTTCATAAATCCTCCTTTGCAGCTGAGCATTCAGTGATTTACCCAAGATTACATAACTGACACGAATCAATGGGCAAAGGAAAGAGCATTTAAACTGAGCACATTTTTCAAGGATTGCTGGGTAACAATTTGGAAAAAAGTGAAGTTAGTTTCCCATTTTATAGCAAACTAGAGGCCAAGAGCATGAAATTTGTGCACAGGGGAGAGGGGTGTTCCTCAGCCCAGACTGAACCCTCTCCAATCTAGGACCCCTCTAGGGATGTCTGACTGCCCGTTTAATGGGCAGTCGGACATTCCTCTCACAATCCAGGACTGCTGGCTGCCAACCACTCACCTGCTTGCCTGCCTAATTGCCACTAAACCACTTCTACCTGACAGCCTGAATACCCCCAACCACTCCCCTGCCAGATTGATCCATGCCTAACTCATCCCCTGCCAGCCTAATTGCCCCTAACTGCCCTCCCCTGCCAGCCTGGTCACCCAAAACTGCCCTCCCTTTCCAACTGGTTGCCCCTAATTGTCCTCCCCTGCTGGCCCACTCACCCCTAAGTGCTCTCCCCTGCAGGCCTGATTCCCCCAACTGTCTTCCCCTCCAGGCCTGGTCATCTCCAACTGCCCTCCCCTGCTGGCTATCTTGTGGCAGCCATCTTGTATGTTGGAATGATGGTTAATTTGTATATTACCTCTTTATTATATAGAATAAGCTTCAAGTGAAGTTGGATTTTAAACATTAAAAAAATACATGATGGGCCTACACTAGTTTGGCTCAGTGGATAGAGCGTTGGCCTGCAGACTGAAAGGTCCCAGGTTCAATTCTGGTCAAGGGCATGTACTTTGGTTGTGGGCACATCCCCAGTAGGAGGTGCGCAAGAGGCAGCTGATCGATGATTCCCTCTCATTGGTGTTTCTAACTCTCTATCCCTCTCTCTTCCTCTCTGTAAAAAAAAAAAAAAAAAATCAATAAAATATATTTAAAAAAATACATGATGGGAAAAATATTGTCTTTCAAGAAATGGAAATATTTCAAAAGCAATAAAAATAGGGGAAAAAGTCAAATTAGAAAAATATTTATTATAATAATAAAATATAAAGTTACTCAGAATTAAAAAATAAAACATTTAAATATTATACATATACTAGAGGTCCAGTGCATGGAATTCATGCACTGGTGGGGGTGTGTGGTCTGTGGGAATCAGCTCTTTATGGGAGCAGCCTCTCATCTTAGTCAGCTGAGGGGTTGTAGACCCACCCTCTGAGCAGCTGCTCCCCTTGTGGGAATGCACTGACCACCAGGGGGAATCTGCATTGAGTGTCTGCCCCGTGGTGGTCAGTTCGCATCATAGGGACTCTCAACCATTTTTTCTGGTCATCCCACTGTTTGATTGCTGGGCTTTTATTATATAGGACCCCCTGTAGCAAAATAAATAAATAAATGAATAAAAATGAATAGACTTAGAATATGAAATATAGATAGTATCAATGTTAAAATTTACTGTTAAATAAAATTGAATAAATGAACTTACTAAATTAGTAATGATTAAAGTAAATGTTTTAGTGCTCATAGCATAGTGTACTAGTAGTAGTGTAATAGTTTAAGCATGGATTTTGGAGCCATCTGCCACCAATTTATTCACTGGGTAAACTTAAGCAACATTCCTTACATTTTATGTCTCATTATTCTTCTAATATGAATGATATAAAATCAAAGCCATTGACCTGTTCTGCCTTTTAATACTATCTCACATTCCTATTCAGACTCAGCATGTAGCTATGCTTAGTCATAATCCTCTTTAACTTGTGATGTAAAAGTACCCCCAAAATATTGTACTGATAATTTAGAGACCTGACCAAAAGTCCTAATCACCTGGTGACTATTGGGTAGATTATCTAAACTTCTGGATTAGATTGGATTGTATTTCATTGGTGGTGACTTGGCAATTGCTGTAAGAGAATGGGATGGGGGGGGGGGGAAAGCCAGGAAAGGTAGTTCCAGACTTTACCACATGCTGTATCTTCCAGTGATGAATGCCAACAAGAATTGTTGCTATCACTAACTGTGAAGAGGTAACATGGCTCCCAGCCAGTGTTGCTCAATGGTTGACATTGGCCTAGGAACCCGGAGGAGGGGGCATGTGTAAGACTTGATTTCAAAGTTTATCTCCTTTGACAAACTGTTCTCCAGGTGTGGTCTTCCATCAAATTATTTAAATCTTCAGATCTTTTGTTTCATAAGAAGGGCCTGCTGATACCTTCTCTGCAGCACCTTCAGTGTTGCTGTGTGGAGGAAAGGACATAAAAATAGGTGGCAAAGAAGAGTATGAATGTATGCTGGTTTGTCCTCACTTCCTTTTTCTTTTATGTCATACATCCTGTCTTTGCTAAACAAGCAAACAAGCAAATAGGCCACCGGAACTCAGTTTCTAAAGAAGTTAATCTTTGTTCTTTTTTTAAAAAATTATTATTATTATTATTTTTTTTTTTTTTTGCAAAAACCATGTTCCTCAGCTTCATCCTTGTTTTGTGTATTTTCCCTCTTGCTAATGTTTGCTCCCTCCTGCCAGTCATACACACAAGCCATCGAGCAAAAGCCTGTAGGTTTCCCTCTTGTCTTTCTTCAGAGGGAATGATCAGGAATAAAAGCTTTGATGCTTTTGGAATCTACATTGGGAACTCATTACTATTACTGCTCAGTTCTCTAAGCAGCAATATGTTCTGGAAGAAGGATATATTCTACACATTATAAAATTAGAGGAGCATAATTTTGAGATAAAATGTAAACTATTGCTAAGCTGAATATTTGTAAATTATTGATCCATAGTGTCCAGTTGTATCCCAAAATAGTGTGCATACTATCTTTATTTGGTTTTCTGATGCTATATAACAAAAGGCTAATATGCAAAATGATCCCTTGGGAGTTCAATGGACTGCCTGCTATGACATGGTCTGACCACCAGAGGGTGAAGTAGAATGAAGGAAGGCCCCAGATGGCAGCCAGCAGCCAGCTGAAGGAAGGACCCTTTCAGCCCTGATCACTGGCCAGGCCTAGGGGCCCTACCCATGCACAAATTATGTGCACCGGGCCCCTACTATAATGATAACTGTTCCTAGACTTAAACTGAATTCAGAAATTTTTTAATGTGTACAGTAGGTCCTTGGGTTATGTCAGAGATCCATTCCCATGGCATGACATAATGTGATTTTCACAGTAAGTTGGAATCCACCTACTTAAGCACCTATGTCACTCAAATGGAGTACATACACAGCAGTAATGAAGTGAAACAGTAAAAAAAAAGAATTAAAAGAAATATAACAATTCCTAACCTTTACTTGTGGTAAGTAAATAATAAAACACATAAAACACATATGTACATTCCTTGAAATGACAGAACTTTCATTTTTAATAAATAAATGAGAGATGATGATACAACTGCGAAATGATGTACCTTGGGTCCGACGTAACCCAAGGACTACCTGTACTCCTTACAGTTTTTTTTGTGTGTTTTTTTGTTGTTGTTGTTGATAGATTTCCTACAGACACAAGTGCCTCCAGGCTGACTGTCAGCTCAGATGATTGTACAGGCTGAGCTGAGGCCCATGATCCCTTGTGTATCTTAACAGTGTGGTTGCTCCTGGAGCAGAATGATTGGCAGACAGCAATTCCTGAATGACTGCAACTAGGACCTCTGAACATCTGTTGAACAGGGATAGTGAATCATTACACCAGAATGTATTTAGTAACTGCTTCAAGGTTCTCTCCTGATTTCCCAGGATAATCACTGAAAATGTTGGATAAAATTGGTCCACAAATAGGGCTCCATCCGTTCTCCTAAAGCAAACCATGTTATCCTTAGAAATAAATATCTAATAGAAGGAATTACTTAACCTGGTTTTAATACAAGGATGAAGACTTTCAGATATTTTTGTTCATATGTTTTTATTGTTAAGTAACCAAAGTATCCTTTTTTTTTTTTTTTGGAAAGGGATCTCTGATCATTTTTTACTATATCTTTTTAGAACCACACTAGCAACAATTGCACATGTCAGTTTTAGTAAGAAACTTTGGAATTAAATTTTCTCTCCTTTCCTTTTGAAGACATTAAATACTGAAGAAGAAATGTGCTGGGATACTCACACAAGTAGGTGCTACATCTTATTTCAGCATCCTGGCAGACAGAGCGACGTCACCCTTCTTTTTGATTCTGATCTCAGTCACTTCCCCAAATCTGAGGTGCTGGACAAGGTTTTTACTTTAAAGCCATGTTTCCTCATTTCAGATCTCATAAGGTTAATCCTACAGGAGGGGGTCTTTAAGCATCATTAATGCCTCTCCTAAAGATTATTTTTTAAAAAATATGTCAATCAAAAGTAAATTTGTAGGCTTTGTGTTAAAATTCAGAGTTTAGTATGAGCAGAAAGATGGTGTGCTAGTGGATTTCTGTAGTTGATGTTAACAGTGGGTTTTAGCTAAGGTGACCAGATGTCCCGCTTTTGGCAGGACAGTCCCGGTTTTTAACAATTTGTCCCGCGTCCCCCTGCATTTTAAAAAAGACCCGAGTTTTGGAAAGAATGCATGACAAGCTAGGGAATGGCGGGAGAACAGGAAGGGAACATATGGTTTTTTGGCGGCCATGTGGCTATTTAGCCAGTATATGAGTTTTATATTATTTTTGTTAATTTTATGATGTTAAACTTTAATAATAACAAATAATTGTTGAGAACTGATTATCGAGAACTGCTTATCAAAGTTCGCATTGTTGATCAGTTGTTAGAATTTGACCACCATTGTTTGGACTTAATGAACAATGGCATTTTTTGGATTGGCAACTACGAAAACATTTCATAATTGTCTCTCAGACGATACACATCGTACTGCGTGCTAGTAAGCCAGTTAAACAAGTGATGTCATTACAAATCAGCTCTTTGGATAATTTAGGTAAGTAATTTATTTCTTTCATAAATACATACATTTTCTTGAATTTAGCAGACAGTACTCATATTATTTATATTTTATAGTGGCAGTAAAAAAGTCTAGTGCTGGCCTTGAAAGTGACACGACTCTACAGAATTTTTTATTTATTTATTATATTTGTAAATTATACTTATGTTGAAATTTAAAAATATATATATATATATATTGCAATACTATTTTTGCATTATATGAAAATTTTTGTTGCTCCATATAGACCAAATTTTTAATCAAGAACCCCTCCATCCCCCCACCCCTCGTCAATGGTGTCCTGCTTTACCAATGTCAAAATCTGGTCACCTTAGTTTTAGCACACTTGTTTTTAGCAATGGGTTGTATAGGCATTTCCAGGGCATTTTGTAAAACTTTAAGCAATGCTTTTCAGTTTTCTTTAGCCTTATGGATATGCTTCCATTGTTGGCAACTCAGACCCAACCGCCTAGAGCCAGTACAGAAGGTTGCCGCTGGGTTGGTGATTTAGGAGGCCAGTGTGGGTTTGAAGGTTCTTGTTCAGATGAAGCATGAATCCTCTTCATTCTTGATTTTACTCATTATCAACCTCATCTTCATCCTGAGCTTGGCATTCTAACTTCCATGTCCACAGATATAACATCTGGAATCCAAATGTAGGATTTCCAATGAAGAGTCATTGCAGTCCAGGACTTACACATGATGCCAAGGTTCTGCCTGGAGAGAGAACGCTTTCCAGCCCAGAGGCTCTCGGAGCAGCAGTGGGCTGACCCTGGATGTCAGACAGGGATCCACACCTCTTCTTAGAGTCAATTTATCCGAGATCTTAGGACCTCTTAAAACTGAATACACTTAATTTTTCTCTGCCAGTCTGCAGGTGTCTGTGGACAATTTTACTGATATGGCTGGATCCCACATTGAGCTTTGGAATGCACACTTCCCATTTTACAAATGTAAACACAAGGCAACGCGATTTCTGGAAAAAATATATAGATCTTATGAAGTGTCTATTGAAATAGGAACATTTTATTTGTTTCATTTTTGAATAGTTAAGATTGTGCAAGACCTATATCATATACAATTCAAAAGTATTGTTTTAAATCATCCATTAAGCCTTTCCCCAAGTTAAAAAGTGTGATAGCAATTCCATGTCTCATAAGATTTATTTTTGAGGCAAAGATTTACAGGGTTTCCAAAGAAATGGGCGAATGTTCTAAGTCTTGTTTTCCTGACATGTTAGGAGACAAGGAATGTGATCATTGACTAATGAAAGGAGGATGGTGGTAGCAAAGGGGTCTGGCCAATAGCCATTCATCCCACTTAGCCTATGTGACAGATATGGCATAGATGGTCAAATCTTCTCCTAGTATTTCTTCCTACCCAGAATCAAGAAAGGGTGAATTTCTTCTAGTTCTATTAAAAATAAAGTAAAATAAAAGGGAAAATAGGGGGCATGTATCAAATGAGACCCTGAGAGTTTACACTTCTCCCAGTTCTTCTGAATTATTTCATAGTTAGGAAGAAGATTCATAGACAGACTTTTTTAAAATTAAATTTATTAGGGTGACATTAGTTTACAAAACCATGAAGAGATTAAAGAAAACACACACACACACACACACACACACACACACACACACACACACATTCTTTCATGCACCCCTGTTTCTGTTTTGGCTCCTCGAGTTTATTTTGTTCATGCAGACTGGTGCAGACACTCTGGAAAAAAGTATGAAGTTTCCTCAAAAATTTTAAAATGGAACTGCTTTTTGACCCATTGATCCCACTTCTGGGAATATAGCCAAAGGAACCTACAACACTAATTCAAAAATATATATGCACCTCTATGTTCATTGCAGCATTATTTACAATAGACAAAATCTGGAAACAGCTCAGGTGCCCCTCAGTAGGTGAGTGGATAATAAAGCTGTGATATATTTACAAATGGAATACTACTCAGCCATGAAAAAGAAGAAACAGCCTTTGTGACAGCATGGATGGACATAAACCTGGAGTGTACTGTGCTAAGTGAAGTAAGCCAGGCAGAGAAAGACACATACCATGTGATCTCACTGACACATAGGCATGTTTTCACTTGACTTCACTTTCCTCATACCTCTATCCGGAATGGGTGAGATTCTGTAAAGGGGAGATAACTCACTTCAAGAACTAGATGTTTTCCTTTCATGTAAACACCTGTATTGAGTGTTTGTTTGAAGTTTCCTCCTGTATATTTGTAGTTTTTGAGACAAACTCTTCTCCGTGTATTGTTTCTACTGCATTGCATTATGAGAATAGGAATTATCCTTGTGCTTTCTCACTCCGCTCTGAAGTGTCCCCACAATGGTCGTTATGTAAAAAGTTACTTAGTATTTTCTTTGATTGAGTAACCCAAGGGGAGCCCTGGGCAAGCATTGCTTGACTTTGTTATTTTCAAACCCTTAGGCAAAAAGCCCTTTGCTTCAACATTTAGGCAAGACCTTGCTGAATGTGGAGTACAGAATAGAAATCCCTATTTATCAATTCAGATGACATTCACCAAGAGAAAACATTGGAATACTTTAATCTGACTCAGGTTATTTAAGCAAGGTACATATGCTTGCTTAGTGACACTTTATATTTCTCCCTCCACAGAGAAATCTGGGTCCAATAAATGCATCCTGAGTGGAAATCTGAATCCCTTTTCAAGGAAAATGCATTTGGGGAGGTGGAGGAGTTATACAGGGAAGAAAGGGGTACATGGAAAAGCAGTTTCTTTCTGTATGTGTTTCCTGGTTTTTCAATCTGGTTAAATCCTTTCTTCTCTTCTACACTGTGCTTGTACTGCGTGCACATGCTCATCCCTCTGCTCGGAGTGCACCCCTTCTCTTCACTTGGTAACTCCTCCATCTCTTGTAGGTCTCCTTTGGTTAGAGAAACCCTCCCTCACCCAAAACCATTTGTTATGTCCTCCTATGCTCTTCCCTCTCATTTCATGGTGTTCTTTTTCTTTGTAACACTTAGGGATGTGTGTGACTTCACATTTCTCTGTGTGCTTATTGGTTTGACACCTTTTTTATTTTTTTAAAACCAGAAGGTTGGGTTCTGAGGCCAGGACCATTCCCTTCTACCCTTATCTCTAGTGCACAGCACAGGCTAAACTCCTGTTAAATAATAATATCCAGCCCTAACCAATTTGGCTCAGTGGGTAGAGTGTCAGCCTGTGGAATGAAGGGTCCCAGGTTTGATTCGGGTCAAGGGCATGTACCTTGGTTGCAGGCACATCCTCAGTAGGGGGTATGCAGGAGGCAGCTGATCTATGTTTCTAACTCTCTATTACTCTCCCTTCCTCTCTGTAAAAAAAATCAATAAAATATATTAAAAATAATATTTAATATTTATAACAAATAATATATTATTTTTAGCAAATAATATGTGATATTATTTATAAGGACTGATATGTAATATACCTTTATCATTTGAATTGAAAACTAATATATAATATAAGCTACCTATATGTATTATTTTTTAAAAGTTAATATAATGACTACTATAATAGAAAGAAGATATAATAAAAAGTAGTTGCAATAAAATATCATGTATTTTGAAATGTAAATGCTGAGGCATTATTTCATGAGAAGAGGTAATACAGTGAGCAGGTGTGTGCATGTACTCCTGACATCATGTGGCCATGGTCACGTGGTCATGGTCACGGCACATGGAGAAGGATGCAACATGTTATTTTGTTGACTCAAGGGTCATAGCACATCCATTGATGATGATATTTTCCAAAGTAGTGACCACATATTGGTAAATTCTAACCAGGTATTATAAAAATTTTCTAATGTTAATATAATTGTACTCAGAGAATTCAGTATTTATTCAAACTGTATATATCATTCTTTTTTAAAAAAAATCCTCACCTGAAGATATTTTTCCCATTGCTTTTTAGAAAGGGTGGGGGGAGGGAAGAAGCAAGAGAGAAAGAAATGAGAGAGAGAGAGAGAGAGAGACCAAGACCATAGACATAAATTGGTTGTCTCCCACATGAGCCCCGACCAAGGCCAGGGATCTAACCTGCAATGCTTATTCTAACCACTGAGCACATCGGTAGGGCAAAACTGTGTAAATCATTCTTTTAGCAATGTATACTATATATAAATAGAATTTAACCTCAAATAATTATAAGCCAGCCTTTCATCCTTATGGATGTGCAATGGGATATTTAAAATTTAGTCAAGATTGGGGCAGTTATTCTTTGGTGAGACTATCCTGAATACTGTTCAATAAATTCCAGGAGTTTCCCTAATTATTGTGTCAACCCAAATCACCCCAGCTAGATTCCAAAGCCCTCCAAGACATTAGCACTGTTAACCTCTGGCTGCCCCTATCCTAGATGCTCTGAATATGTTGAATGAATGAATGTATTTATACCTGTTTTGTTTCTTTTTGGCTTATTTTCAGCTTCCCTTTTGAAGGACTTCTGCCTCTATACCTAGAATTGCAGCTTGATTATGGAAAATACTCAGCAATTATTTACTTGAACAAAAGCTTGAATAATTAGCTCTAGCCAGTGTATCTCAGTGGTTGGAGCATTGTTCGGTGGACTGAGGGGTCTAGGATTTGATTCTGGTCATAGACATATACCTCGGTTGCAGGCTCAATCCTCCTCTCTGGTTGGGGCACTTGCAACCCATTGATATTTCTCTCTGTGTGCCTCTCCCCCTCCCTTCCGCTCTAAGAATCAATGGGAAACCTACCCTCAGGTTTAACAACAACAAAAACAGCAAAAATGTGAATAATTAAGTTTTCTAAGTAGAGAGAATAATTGTCACACTCCCTCTTTGCTGTTCTTCTCACAGAACTACTCTTTTCTGTCTGTTTCAGGACATTTTATTTTATTATTATTATTTTTTAATATACTTTATTGATATTTTACAGAGAGGAAGGGAGAGAGATAGAGAGCTAGAAACGACAATGAGAAACATTGACCAGTCGCCTCTTGCACACCCCTCACTGGGGATGTGCCCGCAACCAATGTACATGCCCTTGACCGGAATCGAACCTGGGATCTTTCAGTCTGCAGACCGACGCTCTATCCACTGAGCCAAACCGGTTTCAGCATGTTTCAGGACATTTTATATAGGAAGGAAGAGGGAGAGAGAGAGAGAGAAACATCAATGATGCAAAAATATTCACAGATCAGCTGCCTCCTGTATGCCCCCTACTGGGGATTGAACCCACAACTACAACCCAGGCAGGTGTCCTGACTAGAAATAAAACCATGATTTCCCGATTCATAGGTCAGTGCTCAAACATTTGGCAATACTGGCTGGGCAGGACATTCTAATTTTTAATTCCCTCAGCCTCCATCAAGGACAATGGTGAGGTGAAATTTACCAGAGTTTTGCTGACCCATGGTGGTTGTTCCTGTTCTAATCTACCTTGTGCTGATGAGTCACTAATTTAATTTCATTAAAAAAAACCGGGAGGTCAAATTTTATGAAGAAATCTACCAGGGAGGTCTCAGATCTTTCTCATGTTTGCTTTCTTCCTATTATTGAACACTCCCCCCCCCCAATATTTGAACACTATTCTCTTTCATATAATGATTTTCATCTGAGAGGAAGCAAACACACAGCACAGATTTCCTGGGAAACATTGCCAGTGAGTAATAATAATAGAGTCACAGAAGAAAGGTTTTTTGTTTTTTTTTTGAGGGGGGGTTTCTGTGTCTATACTGATAGCATGTTATAATTTATTATGATATGATGCCAATTAGTATTTTAAAGTGACATTTTGAAAGGAATTCAAGTAGTTATTGCTTGTGCCAAGTCACTAGGTTAGGAGTGTGAAAGCTTATACTTCTTATTGACTTTAGGAACTGCTCTGTCTCAAGCTAGACAGTTAACTTATTTCATGCAAATTATCTTTCTCTTGTGAGGGTAAATTAATGCTTGTAAGCAGTGCAGAGAATGAGCTATTTCAATAGACGATGTTTCAGAAATGCAAAGTGTTATTGTTACAATTTGTGCTTATGTAGATACATCTTTACTTTCAGTGCCGGGCCACGATTGTTCAGGGATGGCTAAATCTCAGACTGAACGTTTAGATAATGAGACCAGGTATTTTCACAGTTTCTTGCTTCTGAGAATCTCAATATATGCAGCCCCAATGCAAATGCAAATTGGATAGCAAATATATAAATATATATAGTCAGTCACCTAATTTGCAGCGGGAGTCATTGGCAGATGGTGAGGACAAAAACCGCTCGTTTTATTCTCTCTCTGGCTACCTGGTGAGAAGAGTCCCAGTTCCATAAAGCCTTAAACACGCAATATTAAGACAACAAGTTAAATATGCTTGAATCAGGTTGGTTTTACAATTTAGGATGTTTCATACCCATGAAAATAGTGAAAGTTGATTTCTTCTTCTCCAGTCCCCTTAGAGCACCTGCTGCCTTTATCACTTGTCATTTATCACGGCACTTAATCACATCTCCCTTGTGTTGCTACCTGTTTTATGGGCATATATCTTGTCTTTCTAATTAGATTACAAACTCCTGAGAGATAATGATAATCCTTTCTTTAAAAAAAAAGGGGGGGGGGGAGAAAAGAAAAGTAAAGAAAAAACACACACATTCTTCTTACTATACAGCTTGCTTTTGGCCCATAGTAGAAAAATCCATATATTATTCTTATGTAACATCCTATATAATAAAAAGCCCAGCAACTGAGATGGAGGGACAACCAGAATGATCAGAGACCAGAATGACTTCTGCCCTTCACCCAGCCGATCAGCTCTGCCCCCCCAGCGAGGACCCCTCACCCTGATCTGGGGCCCCCAGCAGGGCAGACCTGCTGGCCCCCACCTATGCACCAGGCCTCTATCCTATATAATAAATTGACCCTAATGACTTAACAACCAGAAATGACCACTGGACCAGTCACTATAAGACACACGGACCACCTCTCAGTCCCTTTCTCCAGCTGGCAGGCTCCCACTGCCCAATGGTGAACAGGGAACAGGGGTGGGTGGTTGTGGGGGGGGGGGCAGGGCCAGCTGCTGGCAGTCAGGGAAGGTGGCCCTGATCACAGGCCAGGCCTCGGGACCATACCCACACATGAATTTCATACGCCGGGGCCTCTAGTAAAATAATAAAAAATAAAAATCTTATGTTGAACAGTATTGTAGCTGGTTTTCACAGCAGAATTTATTTAGCAATTCCCATTTGAGTAAAATCATCATCTATATCATTTTCCCTTACCACACCTGACTCTGCAAAATGCCCAGTGAAACATGGGTTTCAATGAATAATTGAAGTCACACCCGGTCACTTCAGATTATGCGAAAGATTCAACCCTGGTGTTCTTTATTAATTTGAGAGGATGTTATATTTCAGGAGAGACATGTTTTTGGAAATTGCTTTTCACCACCTTCCTCTTCCACACTGGACTCTGACATACCTAAGCCAGATGTTCTATCGTCTTTTATCAACAGAATCCTTTATAGGAGAAGATTCTCACAATATTTGAACTAATATAGTGTTGGCTGCTATATCCCCAAATTGTTTATGTGTATACTTATACAATAGTACCCCCTCCCCCTTATCCACGGTTTCTCTTTCTAGGGTTTCAGTTACCTGTGGTCAGCTGTGATCTGAAGATATTAAATGGAAATCCTAGAAATAAACAATTCATAACTTTCTAATTGCACACCATTCTGAGTAGCGTCATCTTGGGTCATCCTTCTCCTAACTTGAATTATCATGTTGTCCCTCCGTACACTTGCCATCGGTTAGTTAGTGGTAGCAGTAACACAGGATTATGTTCAAGTAACCCTTTTTTACTTGAAAATGGCTCCCAAATGCAATAGTGATGTTGGAAATTTGGATATGCCAAAGAGAAGCCTTAAAATGCTTTTTTTTAAAAAGTGAAAAGGTGAAAGTTAACCATTTAATAAGGGAAGACAGAAAAGCATATGTTCAGGTTGCTAAAATCTATGCTAAGAACAAATCTATCTATGAGGCTGTAAAGATGAAAAAAAGAAAGTCATGCTAGTTTTGCTGTCCCACCTCAAACAGCAAACAATACAACCACAGGGCCTGCTACATGCTTAGCTGAGGTGGAAAAGTCATTAACTGTGTGTGTGTGTGTGTGTGTGTGTGTGTGTGTGTGTGTGTAAAGACATAAACAGAAAGCATGATTGAAGGCAATATGTTTTGCTGAAAATCCCTGAGCCTGTACTGAGACTTCAGCAGGGGATCCCCTGAAATTAGTGACCACTGTTGTAGAACTTTTATTACAATACTAGAGGCTTGGTGTGTGTGTACTGGTCAGGTCCCACAGCCTAACCGGCACCCACTTGCAATCTGGGACCCCTCTGGGGTTATCGCACTGCCAGTGTTGGCCAGATCCGACTGTGGGGATTGGGCTGAAACCAGCAGTCTGATATCCTCTGGGGATGTAGCAATGTGCAAAGCTGCAGGTGGCTGGGAAGGAGTCCAAGTTGGGGTCGGGTGCCATGCCACTTCTGCTCATCCAGGCCGCCACTGCACCTGCCGCCACTGCTCCGTAATGCTACTGAGGAGGTAGGAGAGGCTGATGCTACCTCAGCTGCACTCTCCAGCCATGAGCCTGGCTTCTGACTGAATGGTGCTCTGGCTGTGGGAGGGTACTGACCCACCAGGGGACAGCTCCTGCATTGAGCATTGGCCCCCTGGTGGTCAGTGCACATCATAATGACCAGTCAATTGGTCTTTTGATCCCTAAGGCTTTTATATATATATATATATATATATATATATATATATATATATATATATATATATAGAATAGAGGCCAGGTGCACAGATTTGTACCCTGTTGGGGTCCAGCCGGCCTACCCCGATGGTAGGGGGAGGGGCCCTGGAAGGTTGGCCAGCCAGGGGGATGGGCTGTGGATGGTTGGCTGGCTGGCCCCAACCCAGATTGGGGTGATGGGGGTAGGGGCTGGTCCACCTGGGGGGAGGGGCCACAGGAGTTTGGGAGGAGCCAATTGGGGCCCTGATCGGGTTGGTTGGCAATCGCAGAGTGTGTCATAGTAACCAGTCATTCTGGTTGTTCCAGTCATTCCACATTCTGATCACTTGGCTTTTATATATAAATAGATATTGTCATTATTGCTCTACTTTATCACCAGTTATTGCTATAAAATTCTTACTGTAGATAATATATAAATTAAAATTTATCATAGGTATATAGAGGGGTGTATGAAAGTAGGTTTACAGTTGTGAGTACATGAAGCACAGTATTTATACATGCATTATTTTTATTATTTTCCATACAAAAAAACTATAAACCTACTTTTTCCCACCCTGTATGTACAGAAAAAAGCATGGTGTATTTAGAGTTTAGTACTATCTTCTATTTTAGACATCTCTTGGGAGTCTTGAAACATATCCCCCAGGGATAAAGGTAGAACTACGGTATATGATACTAACATTTTCCCACAGGTAACTTTGTAAAACCAACAGAGTGTAAAAATCTAGGGCTTTAAAAAACAATAGCCCTACTTGGTTTGGCTCAGTGGATAGAGAGTTGGCCTGCAGACTGAAGAATCCTAGGTTGAATTCTCATCAAGGGCACGTACTCGGTTGCAGGCTCAATCCCCGGCCCTGTTTGGGGTGCATGTGGGAGGCAACCAATCCATGTGTCTCTCTCACACTAATTTCTCTCTCTCTCTCTCTCTCTCTCTCTCTCTCTCTCTCTCTCTCTCTCTCTTTCTCTCTCTCTGTGTGTGTGTGTGTCTTCCTCTCTTCCATTCCCTCTAGAAATAAATGGAAAAAATATCTTTGGGTGAGGATTAAAAGCAAACAAACAAAAAACCAACAAAATACAAAACAAACAAACAAACACACAGAACCTCAACATCAGTCTTTCCCTTTAATATGTTTGCATGTGAGCCATCTGTCTCAGCTTAATATCCATCTGACTGCATGGACAGACTGAATGGAAAGCAGACCGTGTTTCACATCACTCTGCTCTTACTGGTGTCACTGTAATTATATCATGCATACAGCTACCACATTATGTACTAGAGATCAGCAGTTTCTGAAGTGTGTTTCAAACGATTCTCTTTGTGTCAGAGGTTAATAGGTATCACTAGAAGAATAGCTTTTGTGGTCAAAGACATTTGGAAAAATTCTGGGCTAAGCTAAATGCTAGTTTCCTTTGAGGTGAGGCTTATTTGAGCATATAACATATGAATGTGTTATTTAAATTTCTAACAGGACCTAATATTATACATTTAGTATTATCCAAAAATATTTAACATAAGAAATGTTTCCAAAGCATTCTGGGGACTAATGTTTCTTAGAACAAACTTAAAGAAATGTTTTAATAGAGTCATTACTGATTACCACTTTCTAATTACATTTGCTAAATCTAACAAAATAAATAAACAGAAAATCCTACAAGCATGGTTCTTACTTGTAAAGCAACCAGACAATATACACTTTTATTTTAAATGAACCAGAACTGCCAACCTTAAGTAACTGAATTTTTTTGTACTATGAATGACCATTTACCTTTCCCTTTTTTTTAAAAAAAAAAGAATATTTTATCATCATTAAAAGAATCTTAGTCATTCTTGGGCAGTTCTAGATATCAAGGAGTTAACCATTGCTATTGTTCCCTCTCCCCCCCCCCCCCCAATGTCCCTGCATTGGTAAGTCCAGTGGAGTAGACTTAGTTTAATCCTCCAGGCCTGGATCACACAGAATCTTATGATCTTCCATCTCGAGCATCAATTTTCAGTTTATGGGGTTGTATCTCTAGAATGTTTAAAGACTTTTTGAATCAGTGTTTTTTCCTGCACAACATCCTAAAATATATAGGTTAGGTAGAAAAGTTCTATTCAGCTCATTTTTTTAATAATCATTTTCTTCTTTACCAATAAAAATAGGCAATATATAAAGAAAATTGTATTGTCTCCTGGAAGGTAGACCAAAGCTGTTGTGTCATAAAAATTATCAATTTTGAATGAAAGAAGAGAACCTACATATATTGATTACTATGTTATCATCACACATAATCTTCAGACTAAGCCTATAAGACTCCTTTGACTATATTTAAATTATGCACAAAGAATTGAGGCTCCCCACCCTGAGAGCTAAAAAATGGAAGAAATCTTAATTTAGGTATGTCATATTCCAGAGTTCGGCTTCTTTTCTTTTAATTATATTGTTTTCCAACCAAAAGTTACAAACAATCTAAAAAAATAATTCACATTCTTCACTCAAATCTTAGGTTTAAAGCAGTTCAACCGGGTGCCAGAGGGAGCCAGTGCTGGTAGCCAGGGGCAGGAAGGCCTACTCTTGCACAATTTTTTATGTATGGGGCCTCTGGTGTTGAAATAACTATATATGGTGCAAGGTGACTACTCAAAATATCAGAGGAAATGCTTTGTAAATTGTATAATTCTCTAAATACTATGCTGTACTTCTAAAAATAATGTTGAATGTAAACTTTGGTTGAAAAAATAAAATTAAAATAACATAAGTCTGAGCTGTAAAATATTGAGGCCAACATCACCGCAGTTCTTTAAGCCTTTCCTTCACAACTTTTGTCTTCGGGTTTACAGCGGGTGTGGCATATTCAGGCACCATATTCATATTCAAAGCAGAAGACAGTGATGGTAGAGAAAGGACGTTGAGTATTGAGTGGGAGTTGTCAGAACACATGATTTTTATCCTTTCTGTCAGCACAACAGCTTTGCTAGCATATTCTGCAGATATGCTTCCTTCTCTATGCCTAGAACTGTGTTACATGCTCACACAAGTGTGTTGGGAAGTGCGACCTTAACCTCAGCAGGCAAATAGCTGCCCTGAGCATTATCAAGGTTTTGTTAAGAAGAAGAGAGACTATATATATGGGTAGGTTGCTAATAGTGTCTGCACAATATGCCACACACTACCTTATCAGCTTCAAGCCACATTTATGTCTCACTTTTATTAAGTTTATTGATTGGTTGTGATGAATCAGCCTTCTCTACTCAAGGTTTGTTGGAGATAGGCTATTTCTAAATACAAAAGGAGTGTGGGATTTTTCCTTTAATAGTCATGTTACATAGATTTCTAGATATAAAGCAAATTTAAATTGAATTATGTTTTCTGTTCTAAGAAGGTAAAATGTCTTGGACATATTTTCAGGGCATGTCAACACTTTCTGATAAAATAATGTGGGAGATAGTATTTCTCATTTGAACAGCACTTTGTTCTTGGTGAAACCTGGGAGTGATAGTGATAGGAGATAGGAATAGAGAGCTTCAGAGGTTTTAAAAGACAATTTGAAAATACCTATGAAAACTCAAGATGCAAGTTTCAGTACTCAAAAGATAAAGGGGTTTTATTACAACTTTGGAACAAAGCTGGAATAGATAAAGCTGATGAGTTTATATGTGCTCTGGTACCTAGTATACATATGATAGGCAAGATTTTGGAGTGGGTGATTTGTATTTTTTTGAATTGAATTGGAATGTATGGATCACCCATCAGAAAGTGTCTCTGAATTGAACACCTGTATGATGTGAATGCCTTCCCTCAATGTGCGTGGATTAGATTTGGACACCTTCTTTCTAGAAAAATAGGGCCCTTGATGCCTCTTTGTAAGCTTTGAAACAACTGTCTTCACTCTGAGAAAAGAGCATATGGACAAGAGGCCCTTACTCTGTGTCACCATAAAAACGCTAATACCACAAGAGAGGACATCTCTTTGCCAGACCAAAGCATCGCATATTTTCAACCTTTAAAGCTTGGTCAGAATCCCTTCTCATCCCATAGCTCCTCTTTCTTTTGGCCTTTCCATGCTCTCTCTGCACTGCCTCACTGCATCTCCTTTAAACTTTGCTGCTTATGCCCTCTGAAAGCCTGTGCTCTTATCAACTGAATCTCCCACTTGGTCAAGCTTTTAACAGGATTTTTGTATGCTTGCATTTCTATGCTTCAATGTGGGCATTCCTCTGAGTGAAAACTTTCCCTGCACCTTTTACCTGGAGTCCATGGACCATGGATGGGTGGGGTTGGATAATCTTGCTCAGGATGTTTCCATCTTCCTGTTTGAGGTCTTCCTTTGAGGTTCTTGCCATCTGACAACATTATTTTCAACCTTCCTCAGCACAGCCAGCCATGGATCTTCTGGTGGTTCTTCCCTTCTTTTGAAGATCTTGGAATCAAACTCGCTATTTTCTTTTCTAACTCCATCAAGGGGATAAATTCATTTTTGGGTGATCCTTACAATATACTAGCTTATAAGACCTTGAGTTCCTCAGATCTATGCCCTTCACTTTAACTTTATTACAGCCATCCAATCCTAGTTCCCTTACTCAGAAATATTGAAGGGACAAGCCTTATAATATTCTACTCTTTGACCACAATCTCGAGAGAATTTCAAAAGAACTTTCCTAATTTCAGTAGAAATAGCTCCACATATTTCTTACATTGGATCTCATTGACAAGTAAAAGTCCTCACTAGATCCCTTTCTCATTATAGTAGCTGCCTTCTGACATTTTAAGTTTTTATTTCTCCTTTCTAACTAAAGCCCATTGAATATCTGAACAATGCTTCCTCTGGCGGGGCTGGTACACTTGCCTCTTCTCCTGTCTCCATCCAGGAAACCTTACTTCTTTGTGAATGCTACATTATACGTCTGCATCCTCACATCCTCTGCGAGAGAGACAGGGCAGAGCTATTTTTCCCTACTTACAGCTTAGGAAGCAGAATATCAGCAGGTTTAGGTCACTCTTCTAAGATTACATTGTTGGTACCTAGATGAGTACGGAGCACAGCACCACTCTTGGGATGCGGATTTCAAAGCTTTTCCTCTGGTTTTAAAGACATAGGATTTTTTTTTTGCCACAAATTAATGACATGACATGCAAAACAGATGAAAACAGAAATGCTGTTAATGAAAACTGAGTTTAAAAGGTTCAAGGTTTTATCTGTTTAGTGCTTTTTTTTCTTTTTTAATCCATACTCGAGTATATTTTCCCATTGCATTCTAGAGAGAGTGAAGGGAATGGGGAGCACAAAGAAAGAAAAACATCAATATGAGAGAGACACGTCAATCAGTTGCCAGTTGCCTCCCACATGCTTCCCAACCAGGGACTGGGATCCCACTTGCAACTCAGGTACAAACCCTCCACCCTTTGTCACATAGGCCATCACTCTGACAACCTAGCCAGCGCTGTTAAGCTTCTTCATTGCTACTCAAGTTGGCTGTCCCCTAAGAGTTTTATGGAAGGAAAACATTTTTGGCTAGCTTTGTATCTCAATTTATTTTTTTCTATGAGCATAGCTTTTATTATTTTCCTAAGTGAATTACCTTTCATTGCCCACATTGAATATCATCTACCACTTTTCTGCCCACTCATGCAGGCTGGCAAGTTCTCCCTGCAGTTTATCTCCATCTGCTTGGCATTTCACTACCTGGAAGAGCTTAGTGTCATCTGCAAACTTGGATAATTCATCATGCATTCTCCCTTCCAAATCATTTATGAAAATGTAAAATGAGACAGGATTCAGGGCCAGTCCCTAAGACATCACACTGTTTTTCCTTTTCCATTCACAGGAGCTCTCATTTATCTCTAGAATATGTTTTTCTTTCCCCTTGTTAAAATAAGCTTTGTATAATTACTATATATTGATATATGTATATGTTTCTTCTGGGCACTAAAAGGTTGAAATTGTCATTTGAAAGAGAACAGATTATGTATCATCTACTTTGTAGAAGTGAATAACTATGATTTTTGTTTTTATTTTCTCTGAAGAGTCATCTCTTTTACTTGGTAAATAAGATTTCTCCAAACAAAAGGACAACAAAAGATAAGACAAACAACAACAAAACACTTCAAACAGCCTTATGGTGCTTTTTCCAGTTCTAGAAGAGTTTTGTTGCTGTTATACTACTATTCAAAAAATGTTTCCAATTTAAACCAACTTTCCATTGCAGAAATTTCCCAGTTTTTTTTCATGCAAAGCTTTGTTTTTAATGATTCACTTTGTCATTTTGTTTATCTAATTCACAAAAATTTTTGGTCATTTATGAATAAACTTGGACTTTTTCCTAGAAAACTCCTGTTGTGACAAAAGGGTGTGACAAAGGCTTGTATTGGTCATGTAACTAAGATTCATGTGACTGTCATTACTTCCCCCCAGGATCATAACATAATTACAGACTTAAAAAAAAACACACACATACACACACACAAAAAAAAACAAAAACAAACAAACAAACAAAAAAACAGTGGGAATGCATTAGTAGGAGCATTTAGGGAGGTTGGTGAAAACAGAGTGGGGGAAAAACAATAGGTGTAAATCTGAGATGTGAGTGTAGGTATCTTGCTAAGACACATAAAACAACACCCAGAAGACCCAAATACCACAAAACTCACTAGGCCAGATTATAAAAAAGGAATCTTTTGGAGAATTGTGATTAATCTATATCAGATACCAGGAAGCCACTTACTCAGGTTTAGGTGCTAAATGTGAACATGTCTCTTGTCCATCTGCGTGTATAACACAGAGGTGGCTGTGCTCCTTCTAAAAAATGCTGGTCAGTGTGCTGGGTCATGACAATGGGCAGTGGATAAAGGATGACCATGTAAAGAAGTGGTAGGGAGTCTGAGAAATAATTTTTGACTATTCAATAATATTGCATAGGGCCAGTACTCACCCAATATTTCTTTGGTAGACTACCTCAGTAATTCTGTTGCAAAGATGCTGTAGCAATCTGCTTCCCTTTTGCCCTCAAATTTCACTTTCAAAAATCTATCCTATTATTCCCCTTAGTTTCCCCCATTGTACTGTGTTCGATCATTCTAGCAGGGGACTCCTTATTTGTAAATGTTCAGTTGTTCCAAGTATTTTCTTACCAGCCTTTCATCAATAGCTATTTTTGCAGTGTCTTCATTACTTCCTAATTGTCCAGTGTTCTTTGGTTTACTGCTAAAAAAATGAATTCAGTATTTCAGCCATTGTTGAGTAGTCATTGATTTCAAACCAACCCCATTTATTTGGAGAGTCTATTTTTTCTTACTCTCCTTCTGATTCAAAGTTTTACATATAGTTAGTTTTCTCATTATTTTAATCCCTTTGGCTAGTACTTATGCTTCTATTTTTTCTAGCCATTATCTGCTTTCAGCTGTGAGAAACGGATTCATATTCTTCTACAAACCCCCCCCCACAACTATTGGGTTTCAATAAATGCTAAATAATAATACATAATGATAGTAGTACAAGAAAATAGAACAGTTTCCTGCCCTTGTAGTGATCAGAGTCTAAAAGAGGAAAGAGAAGACAGATTTACATGACTAAAACATGCCTATCTTCAATTAATTGCTGCCATCAGAAAACACTAAGAATGGGAGGTTTGGGGAAGGAGAATTGACAGCTATCATTGTGGAGTGGTTTTACTGAGTGGAATCAGTACATTTCAGAGATAGTGGAGATTTACTTGGAAATACCTTCGTGGAACCAGTGAGTTGTGTGGAAGGCAACTGTGATAGAGGTTAAGACTTGATTAGAGTGATAACCTTCACATATTTGAAAGGGTCTAAGCACCTGAATCCTGAAGGTTTTCACCTAAACATTTGATCTAGGGATGTAAGAGAAGGGTGTGGGAGATCTGAGTCCAGAATCAGGCCATGGCGTTCTTTGGTTATTCAATTAGACCAAAAAAATCTTCTGAAATATTTTAATCACAAATGAAAGCACAGTTTATTGGACTGCATACTTTTGTTTGTTTGTTTACTGCAGCTGTCCTCTAGGGCTGAAAGTAATAAGAGACTGGATATTTTTCCTATGTAAATGCCTTTCATTATGTTGATTTGGTCTCAGATCGCAGTAGAGGAAAAACCTTTGGTGAAGTGGAGATAACAGACATTGGATGGTGTTTAATAGTGATATCATGCTACATCAAGTCCAAATCCTCTCACCTAAATGTTTTTAAGTATATGAAACATGGATCCAGTGTGTTTATTCAATATTTATTTCTTTTCAAAACAAGCCTAATCTGGGCCATTGTCCTCATGCATATTTATTCCCACAACTATTTTTTTTTTCCTTATGCTGTTCCTCTCCATCTTTTGGAACCCTCTGCATCCTTTGGGCCTACATTAAAGCTTTTATTCTTCAATATCTTTTTTTTTCAATATTCTAACTGTTCTTGAAAAATTACCTGTAAGAATTACTGCCAATATGGTTTTATACTTAGCTATCATGCGATTGTTGGGCTTTGAATCATCAACTAAAATATGAACTGTTTAAATGCAAGTACTGTGGCTTCTTGCATATTCCATAGCAACAGGTAGGGGGCTAAAATGTACTAGATTTCTAATACAAGTTCATGGATTCAACAGTTGAAAAATAACAATTCCTACATGTGTACAGGTAACTAGAGTCAGGGCAGAGGCATGAGCCTTTTATTGTCTTGTGGATTCCATAGATATGGATTTTACTTACTAGTTAAATATTATACCAAAGCAACAGTATTGTCATGGAGCCTGGACAATCAACTGTGTCTTAGTGAACACAAAATGCTACCCTCTTCAGAAATCCTCTCCCACAATGAGGTCTTCTTCGCCCTCCTGAAGGCTTATAGCATTGCTTTTATTGATTTCTGTCTGCAACAGCCCAATGCTGTTCACTCGGTATTAAATAATAGCAATGACAGCAACAGATAACAAAGTGATCCATTCCTTTTAATGTCAGAATACCCTGAAGGGAGTTCAGTCATTTGTCTGATGGCTTACTGGTAGGGTGACTATATAATTTATCATTCAGGCTGAAGCACTTCTGAGAATGAAAGGGAACTTTATCAATAATTGCACTGGGACATTGGTATAAACTAGGACTGTCTAAGACAAACTAAGACATACGATCATTCTATATATTAGAATTTCAGAATTTTCTTATGGGGTAATAAAGAAGGCAATGAGGATGGAGTGGAGTCCATTCTGATTATTTAGTTCCTTTTCCTTCCCAGTGCATAATCCATTTCTTACTGGCTTCATGGTTGTCATTAGGAATTCCAATCAGTAGATGGACAGTGCAATTTAATCCATTTTTCTAGCTTATTATTAGTGGAAATAGTGCTTTCTAATTATTATGTCCAAGGCTGCTTTTCTATCAAAAACTTTATACACATTTTAATAAATTTTCCTTTTTAATTAAGTTTATTGGAGTGACAGTGGTTAATAACATTATATAGGTTTCAAATGTACATTACTATGATACATGACCTATATATTACATTGTGTGCCACCACTCAAAGTCCAATCATTTTCCATGATGATATATCTGACTCTTTTTACCTTTTACTAATCCCACATCCCTCTTCCCTCTAGTAATCCTATACAGTTGTCTGTGTCTATTAGTTGTTTATTTTTTCTTATTCATTTGATTCTTTCAGTTTTATATCCCACATATGAATGAAATCGAATGTTTCTTAACTTGTCCTGTTGGCTTATTTCGCTTAGCATGGTATTCTCAAGGTTTATGCATATTGTTGCAAATGGCAGTATTTCATATTTTCTTATGTCTGAATAATATTCCATTACATATTAGTATATGTACCATATCTTCTTTATCCACTCATCTATCAAATGACACTTTGGTTGTTCTCATGTCTTGCCCACCATATAATAATGTAATGAATATAGGGGTGCATATATTTTTGCAAACAAATATTTTCCAAATTTTAGGGTAGATAACCAGAGTAATGGTTGCTGGATTATATGGTAACTCTATTAAGCTTTTTTGAGTAACATCCATACTTTTTTTTTTATAGTGGTTCTTCCAGTTTACATTCCCACCAGCAGTGAATGAGAGTTACTTTTTTCTCCACAACCTCTCTATCACTTGTTGATAATAACCATTTATTCAAAACAGTAAATAAATATGATAAATCAATATACAAAAATCCACTCTATTCCTATACACTAACAATGGAATTTCAAAAAACATTTTCTTTTTTTAAATATTTTGTTGATTTGAGGGAGGGAGGGAGGGAGGGGGGGAGGGAGGGAGGGAGAGAGAGAGAACAATGCCTGAAAAACCTTTACTGGGAATCCAGCCCATAACCCAGTTACATGATATGCTCTGACTGGGAATTAAACTGGCAAAACTTTTGGTGCATGGGGCAGTGAGCCACAAAAGGCCAGGGCAAAAATTCTTGACCTCTATTATAATTTCAGCCAAAACACTATAACACCTAAGAATAAACCTAACAAAGATTGTGAAGGACCTATATGCTAAAAAGTACAATGCATCATTAAATGAGATTGAAAACAACACAGTGGAATGAAAAGATATTCCATGTTCATGGATTGGAAGAATCAACATAGTCAAAATGCCCATATTACCCTAAGCAGATTTAATGCAATACCTGTTTAAATCCCAATGTCGTTTTTTAAAGAATTAGAATGAAAATCATCAGATTTGCATGGATCCACAAAAGACCCTGAATAGCCAAAGCAATTCTGAGAAAAAGAATGAAGCCTGTAGCATCACATTCTCTGACTTCAAATTATGCCATAAAACAGTGATAATCAAAACAGCATGGTATTGGCAGAAAAAACAGACACACAGGCCAATGGAACAAAATTGAGGTCCCGGAAATAAAACCACATGTATATTGGCAAATATTTTTTGACAAAGGAGCCAAAAACACACAATGAAGAAAAGAAAGCCTCTTTAATAAATGGTGCTGGGAAAATTGGAAAGCCACATGAAAGAGAATGATACTAGATTATAGCTTGTCCCCATGTACAAAAATTAATTCAAAAGGAATCAAGGACCTAATTATGAGATCTGAAACAATAAATTAGATAGAAGAAAACATATGTACTAAGCTTATGGACTTTGGTCTTAGAAAAGATTTAACAAACTTTCCAACTCGGGAAGTTTTGCTATTCATAACTTAGGACCTTAACACTTTGTTTTTGCATCTTCTGGTGTTGTTGCCCATAATCTGTTGTTCTCATGGTTACTTAGTCCAATGATAGTTTTTACAGAGGTGAATGTATCCCTAAAGTTATTCTAATTAGAGGTATTACCACAAATGTGTTTATACCAACATATTTTTTTTTCTGAATTATCTTTATTTAACACGCTGGATATTTTGGGAAAAAAGTAATATTTAGAAGCCTATTTTTAACCAAGAGGAGTATTGCATATATAGAAGTCAAGACTTTTGTGAATAGTTTTATACCTGATAATAAGGGATTTATTTTGTCTGTACAATATTATTAGAATTAAAGTAAATTCAATGATTTCTATAATAATGGTGATATAAGTTTATTTCTACATATTATTAAAATTAAAGAAAATTCAAGAGATCTTAAATTTACAAACAGGCATTATTTGAAAAGCTTGCAGAATTAGAAAATTTTCTCAGTTGAGAGTATGTCATATTTTTGAGGTGTAATTTAAAAATATATATATTTTAAGGGGATGTGTGAAAAGTGCTCTAAAGTTTGGAGTTTTGTCTCTAAAGTTTGGAGTTTTGTCTTTATTGAATATGCAAGAACACCATAGAGACATGAATTAAATGAAAAACAATGAAGCAGAGTATTCTGAAGACAAGTTCAGCATCAAGTGTATGTAAACTTGCAGATGTGATGTTGTAGAGGCACGGACATTCAGATACCTTTTAGCTCAGTGGTCTGTCACATGGTATTCAATACTGTAGTTAGTGTTTAGGGAAAATTCAATTAGACTTCTCTTTATTCCATGAAAGACTTTTTTCCCCTCTGTGCCAGAGTAAGGGGTGTAAATCCTTGGACCTAAAGCCAGTCCCTCAACCTGTGTATTAGGTCACTTCCCCCTCCCATCTCTGTAGGGGTCTTGTTGGTACTTTTTTATCTGCATCCTTTCTTCAAATTAATGTACTCCCCACTCTTATGCTCTTCTATTTTTTTCTCCAAATAAAGCATAATATTGAATTGCGCAGTTTTTAGAAACATCCACATCATTTTTAAAAAATCATAGTTGTCATCACCTAGTTTGCTTAATTAAGTAATTTGTTGACATAAATAGGATCTTTGACCCAGCAGAATCTGTAACAGATGGTGTCTAAAACTAAAAATAATCATTATCTTCTCCTGTGGAAGGTATGCAGCACCATGTTTAGAAACAAGCTCAGCTGAAAGACGGTTCTTTATAAATGTTTGAGAAATGCATTATTCAGACATTTATATGATAAGGAGATGGAAGGGACAAACAGTGGGGCCAAAACAACAAAAACAATCAGACTTTTACAATATGTGTGAAGGACTGTGCGTTCTCAAGGGATTAAAAATAGTTGATTAAATATGTTTTCATACAACAGTATAATGTAATATGATTAATGTTATATGTACTGTAATATATCATATGATTGCATATTTTATTTCCTATCTAATAAAGAAGGAATATGCTCATTGACTCTCATGCCCTCGCAAAGATGGTGGCATCCAAAGCCAATAAGGAGGGACTGCCCGCCCTCAAAAATGGCAGGACCCACAGCCAATAAGGAGGGGGTATGCTAATTGATTGCCATGCCCTCAAAGATGGAAGCACCCACAGCCACAAGATGGCATTGCCCAGTTCCCTCAGCTCTGCCGGGGACTGAAGGGGGGAGGGGAAGGCACATGGAAAGTCCTCTCTAAGCACTTGCTTCTGGAGTCCCCCAGTTCCTTCAGCCCCCCCAACCTCCCAGGGCCTGCCCATGGCACAGGCAAGCCTCAGATGGCAGCTTCCCAGCCACCCAGGGCTGCCCCAGGCTCAGGTAACCACGGCTGGCTAGGCTTGAAGTGTGATGGGTCATCACTTTCCCCTGGTCACCAGGTCGCCTCCCGCCCCTGAGGGCTCCCAGATTGTGAGAGGGGGCAGTTGCACCAGTCCTGTAATTCATTTATAACATTTAATGCAGTATAATATAAAATAATATAAAATAGTTAAAAATGTGAGTGCACAAATATCAGTATAAGTACAAATCTTAATAGACAAAATGTGAATCAATTTTTGTTATCTATGATAGCACTTATTTCCCTCAGGGTGTTATCAAGGTTTTCTACTCCTCTATGTATTATGTTTCTTATTTTGATAATGTAAAACTCTTTCTGTGATCTTCTTCTAACAGAGTCTGTAAAAAATAAACACATTTGTCTAATTTTAGGCTAATATTTATATAAACAAAAAGAAATTAAGAAAAACAACTCTAGGTTAAACTTTAGTGTGAGAAATAAATATCCTGTTAGTATGAATTATTATATGTTAAATTTAGTCATTTTTTAACAGTGTTAAAACACACAACATACATAACTTGTTAAGTCTGCTTCTATTCCTAAAAAATAATTTCTAGGGAAGAGGCTGTTAATCTTCTCTTCACTATTGATGTGTGAGTCTGGCACCTTCCAAGCAATGAACATCCTGACTCCTCATGGAGGCACCTGGATCATCAACATTAGCATTCTTTTTCTGGGATGCTTGTCAGTGTTGATCTCAGTCTTATATAGAACACAGAGCCAAAACATTACTCTTAAAACTGGCCTCTCCTAAATGAAAACAATTTAAATTACAAATACAAACTGATATATTGAGCATCTCCATGCTCTCACACACAGTCTCAGGTCAAGCTTTCACAGTAAGGAATAAGAATAAATGTAACTATAGATATTTATTAAATTTATAATTTTTATACAGCATATACTTTTTATTATTCCTTATATGACAACAAAATGGGCATGATTATTCATTTTGTCCTTTAAGATGAAGAAATTTGGTTTAGATTAGGTATATGAATTCCCCAATATGGCCCAACTAGTAAATGAGTGGTGGAGCTAGGGTTTAATTTTTGGTATATTTTACTTTATAGCCTACACTGCTTTGGGAGGGAGGAAAATTCGACTGCTCCTCAATTAAATTGTGTAAAGCACTATTACTTTTTGAGCAAATGGTCCCTGCTGAAATGATTCCTCTCAAGCATTATTTGAATGTTGCATCATTTGGTTGAATTTTGTGCATGTGTGATTTGTGGGACTGCAAATTTTGTTTTGCCAAGACATACCTCCACCTGTTGGTGGTGAAATGAAATTTACCTAAAGATTTTAGTAGAAAATGCTGAAATCTACTGCATTTGAACATCAGAAACTTATTGTTAGCGTTCCCAGTACAGATGGATTATAATTCCCAGTAAACACCATTATAATTATACCCATAAATCTAGGTGTGTTCTGGATGACCAGAGAAGAGTAGCACAGAAAAAGGAAGGGAACGTATCCCCATACTTAAGGACTTAGGTGACAATGATCCAGTCTTAAAACTGGATTCAGCAACTATTTATTTTGTTAAAGGTTCTAAGTGATTATTCAGTTGTTATTGGGGATGAACATCCATTAATTTTATGATGAATATTTTTGTTAGTCATTTTCCTAAGTGGATAAAGCAGTGAACAAACAGAACTATACTCACAAACTAATCAGTTACAATTGTGATAAGTGTACTGAGGATAATGGGATAGGAAGATGGGATTCCTCAACCTGGTGTGATATAAGCTTTCAATATCAAAGTACGTAACACGATGCTGGATGTAGAACAGGTGAGTATGGACCACTTCTACTTGTTTGACAGAGTCTCTTCTGCTCAAAAAAGGGATATTCTTTAGTCATCAGGAAGGTGAATTTGAATATAACTATGCAATTCTACAGACGATTTTAGTGTCAGATAATCTGTTATTCATCTCAGAGTCAGAAAATCTAATCTAACATACTTTCCTGTTCAAGCTAGAACCAAGATTCTATAATGTTTGGGCTGAAGAAACTCCATGTTTTAGCCAAGTGGCAGGGAAGGATTCTCTTCTTCTCCAGCCATTTATTTCATGAATATCGTTTAACCCAGAAGATCTAGAACAGTGTTTCCCAAAGTGTGGTACGTATACCCCCAGGGATACGGGAAGAGGTTGGTGGGGGTACGCGTTGCACCAGAGTTTGGTGGGGATATGCACTGCACTGTGCTTTGCTGCACCTAATTCTACGTTCTCATGAGTCAAGACAGTCTTGTGAGGTGTGAGATGGTCTGGTGTGCAAATAAATGTTAGTTATAATATAACTTTTATTTATATTTTATTATGAATAATTTTATTTTGTTTATTATTATTTTGTGTATGTACCAAAAAAGAAAATATATATTTTGATTGTTATTAAAATACATCCATTTTTTTGATGAGGGGTACTTAGCATTACGGAAATTATAGAAGGGTACACATATGTCAAAAGTTTGGGAAACACTGATCTAGAATGAAGCGCCTCCCCAAAGTCCCTGAAAAACAATTAGCTGATCTCCTTTTTGGATAAATAATCTCAGGGTAAATCTAGGAATGAAAGAATGTAAACCTTCTTACATAGTAACAGAGCATTGGAATCTTTACCAAAAGGCCAAAACTGCCAAATATAGGTTATGCCCAGTGGCTTTGGGAACAGCTAAAATAAAACAACGTTCCTCCTATTTAGCTTTAAGATTGTCTATTTACCTTGTTAACGTGATTCAAATCATTAAATAGTTGCTATGTTTGATGATTTTGTTAAACTGACTATGTAGTCTTTGCTTTGCCAATGAGATAAAGAGATACCCTAATGAACAAAATTTTAAAAAATATATTTTTATTGATTTTAGAGAAAGAAGAAGGGAGAGAAACATTAATGTGAGAGGGAAACATCCATTGGCTTCCTCCTGCACACCCCCCACCAAGTATTGAGCCTGCAACTAGAGCAAGTGGCTGGACTGGGAATCTAACTGGCAATCTCTGGGTATACAGGACAATTCTCAACCATTGAGCAACACCAGCCAGGGTTCAAAATTGTATTTGAATTTGAATTACATACTCTGATTATGAAGGTGCTTTGGTTTGTGTTAGTATTACTGTTTATTATTTGTCAAGTTTCTTAGCAAGGCTTCATTTTTTTATCCTGGGGTGGGGGGAGATCCATAGTTCATATCAACTTCTCTCTTCGCAGGGAACAGTTCTTTTTTAATTACCTTTTACATGCCAGGTTTTTAAAACATTGTAATTAAAGTATGCAGGGAGTTGCTTGGGTCAGATATAGCATATATTCTCTTTCTCCGAGGAAGCAAGTAAAAGTGCACTGAAATGTGATTTCTGCTGACTGTACATAGTTTCCTTCTGCTGGTGCTCCTTTTGTTCCTGTTGTTCCTAAGTCCATGCCTAAAAACAAGAGAAGATAGAGTTGTTCCCGTACTCAAGTTTTGTGCAGACTAAGGACTTATTCAGAAAGGGACTCTCCCGGCCAGGCTGTTGGATGGTGTTAAGGTCACAATCACCTTTTGTTCTTTACCCAGTTGACCAGCTGTGGTAATGTGTCCCTGCTCCCTGGCGTTATGGTCAGCCCAGCTGTGTGGCTCAGATGCTGCGTCCACATCATACAGCCTTTGAACTTTCCATGCTTATTGGAATTTTTTAAACTTTATATTCCTCTGGACTCTTTGGTAAAACCTTGAAATTGCCTTGTCCAATCTCAATTCCCAGTGTAAAATAGCCTTTATTCCATTTCATGGTCTTCCTGCCTGCTTCTAGACACACGGATAACAAATGGCAAGGAGTGAAGAAGTGAGGAAAGCAAAGGCCTCAGACCCTGAGCAAATCACAAAGAGAAAGCAGGGAGTCATTGTCACATATTACCTCCCTTGGTGAGGAGCTCTGATTTTATCCTCAATCTGCCAAGTTCTCATTCCCTGGCTTTTGCCAACTCACATCACCGGAGTAGAAAGAACTATTGCTGACTCAAGTTCTCTGGGTGGCAGCAACATAGTAACAGTAATTGATGGATTTCCCACAATTACAGGAAAAGCAACAGCATTCCCATTCCTCGATTTCCCCCTTCCTAGGAGCATTAGTGCTATCAGATCATCTCCACCACTTATCTAACACAGAACCCTGAATACAGAGAAAATTTGCATAGCTCAAGACAACCTCCTGCATTGTCAGAGAAAGAATGTGCTTCTGGGCATGATGAACAGGATACAGAGAAAGCTTCCTTTGCCCAAAATTGTGTCCTTCTCCTCTGAACCTTGGAACTTGATGTTCATCTTATTATCCCTTAATTTATCTGATCACTTATAATTAGCTATGTGCTAATCTATTAGGTGCTGGGGTTGAGCAAACCTCTCCACACACCCTGCTCCCCATATCTTGGAATTCACACCCTAATCATGGAGAACAGAAAATAGACAAAAGTAAAAGTAACTTAACTGTGTTTAAAAAAATTGGTAGGGTGTGCAGGGGTGGGGTGGGAAAGAAAGTTTCAGTTTTTAAAGGCAGATAGGGGAAGGGTGACAAGCAAACTCTTGACGTAGGTGCACGAGTAAGCAATGATGTGTCCGTATGAAAAGTGGTCCAGGGAGAAGGAAAAGATAATATAAAAATGCAGAGGCCAGAGTATGGCTGGGGTATTCAGAAAATAAGAAGAAGCCATTGTTGTAGGTACAGAGGGAGCAAGTGGGTGAAGAAAACAGGCAGTTAGAGTGATGATTGGATTGTGTAGTGTTTTGTAGACCAATGTCAAGATTTATTTTTTCTCCACTGAGATGCAGAGCCATTGGAAGGTTTTAAGCAGAAAAAAATGGCATGTTCATAATTAAAAGGATAATTTGGGCTGTGGTATTGGGGATAATCTAGAGGCAGGGAGGATGAGAGTGGCAAAGGTAGAGGCAGTGATATCCTCTACCAATGTCGTTAGGAAGCTATTGCATTAATACAGGTGAGATATGATCATAATTTAGACCAAAATGTGAGTGATGAGAAATGGGCAGATTTGGCATCTGTGCTGAAAGTAGAGCTGGCAGTATGTCATGATGGCTTGGGTGTGGGCATATAGGCAATAACTGAATCAATATTAGTCCAGAGATTTTAGTCCCATCAACTCAAAGAGCAGAGTTTCTATTAACTAAGTTAGGTTAAACCTACAGACAGAAAGTATCATTGGGGAGGAGGAAATGGTCAGAATATTCTGTCAGGATAACACCGTTGTGAATATGTTTATCAAGTCATTCTTTCTTAGCTGTATTACAAAAATAAAAAAGGGTACAAGAAGGACTTAGGGAGGGTAATTTCTGGATGTGGCTTTAGAACTCACAGATATATTTGTTAGCTTAGTGGGGGTGTTGCCATAGTGGGTAGCAGCACATGGGTCCCCTGACCATGAGACACTGCTGAGGCCGCTGCTGACCTTGGATAGCTCGTTTCTTCTCTCTGGAATTTATTTATTTTTAACTTCAAAATGGAAGGCTCTTTATGTCTATGATGAATTCCTCTGGTGTTTTCTTGCCATGAGACCCTATAGAGGAGAGTGCAGTAGTGGCTGCATTCATATATCACCAGTTAGGACTATGCTAGTGAAGAAGAGTTAGGGCCATTGTCTGGTTAACTAAATCAAGGCAGACAACCAAACTGGGTAATTCAATTTATGCAATCTACTTTGGCATCTATATTATCAAGTTTGGCCATCTGTCTTGATTAGATTAAAGTGCTGCTTGTAGCTCAACTCTCTTATTTGTGTTGAGTATACACAAATAGGGTTGATTTTCAGAGAATATTCCTGCTTGAAAAGTTGTCACTGTGTAAAGAAATAATGCCTCTTTACACTTTGGACATTATATAATGCTATTTAATCACTCTTTGTTGCCCTATGGGAGGTGATGGAGTGTTGTAGGCTCCTAAGTCAAAGGATTCACGCCGGATGTTATTGTGGCACTACTATTTTGTGGCACTAAGCATATAGAATGCTATACTATCAGCTCATCTGTTAGAATATATGAGATGTGATAATTAAAGAACACATGAAACTTCTGGCATCCAGCTCTGGGCCTATGAGCATGCTACGTATTTGTGTGGCTGGTGTTTTTGGAATGTCTAACTGTACTATATTTTTCAGATTGAGAACTTATCTGGTTGAGCTGCATGGACTTGTGGGGAAAACTATGAAGTCATTGTGAATTCTGCAGTGCTATTAAACTCCACATTCTCCAGTGCTCTGATGCTGACATTCCAAGCACACAGACAGTTATGCAAGAATTGATTTTTGCCATGGATGGGGTGTGGGGTTTGAGCAAGCACCTTGGTCAACAACAAGCTCTGGAGGGGTTGTGAAACCCATTATTGATCCAGGGCTCAGAAATCAGTGGCTGTTGTATTATGTAATTATCGATGGAGCCAGAAAATGCCACAGGCAAAGCACAACTTACTATTTGTTATGCTGGATTGTCTCTTGTCTGTGTCAGGCTGCCGTGTTCCGCTCTCATGTTCCCATACCATGTTTATTTATACTATGTGCAGTTATCTTTCATATTTCTCTTGTGATTCCATCTTGGAAAATGAATACTGGTTTTGTTCAGGCACTGTAACGGAAATATACTTTTCCAGACTCTCCAATGGGCCCAAGCTGAATACCAAGGACTAGAATTATGGGAGATGGAGCTACAAAAGGACAATCAAAAGAGTGAAGAGAGGAGTGACCAACGATCCCATTCAGAGACACATTTATTGTGGTGGCAGTGCACTAACCATAAGGAATGACATTTCACAGACCATTTAAATTGATATTCAAGAGCAAGACTCCTGGCTTTGACTTAGAGATGGCAAAGTTGGAAGATCCTAAGCTTACCTCCTCTCATTGACACTAAACTACAGCTACATATAGGATAACTATCTCTGAAGACTAGCAGAACAGATTTTCTACGACTACAGATGTAAAGGAAAGCCACAGTGAAATAGATCATCCAGAAGAATGAGGTCTCCCAGCCCTATCCTGGGGGACCTGTACCAGGAACAGGAGCCTCCATAACACTTGTCTTTGAAAAACAGCCAGGCTTATGTCTAGGAAAGCCAAAGGGCAGTATTAAACCCAGGTGGTGCTATTTCTGAGTCCTCACACATGGACAGGACTTAGATCATATGTGAAGGTGATACATTGACTAATTTTAAGGTTTCTGCTGGAGGAACAGGAATCTGTTGGAACTTTCTTTAGATTCAGATGTGCTGACTGGCCCCATGTTACTCCTTTTTTTAAATCTGACTGGTTTCACACTGACAGGTGCCAATTTTGGCACTCTCCACTTATCTTGCTAACACTTTTCACCCCACCCATGCATTTCCCTGATGACCCACCCAGGTTAGCCCCCTCCAAATAGTCTGCCTTTCCACACCCAGTGGGTTGCCTCGGTTGGTACCAGCACGCAGCAGTGTGTCTGCAGTGTGCCTGGGCATTATAACCAGTCTCACTGAAGGCTTACCCTACATACCAGTGAGCTCTCAACCTTTGTGGCCAGGCGTCATAGACAGCGGGCCAGGGACAAGCCTTGCCTGTCAGTGTGTCCATAGAAGTTGTGGCCCAGCCACAACAGGATGACATGCTATTCCACACAAGGAACACCTCTGCAGCATCTGGCTATGGTGTCAAGAGGGGTTTCACCACTGAGCCCATTAGGACACCTTCTAATTGACACATTTTCAAGAGCAGGAAATTTATCTGACCTACTTAAAACATAGAAACAAAGAGACAAAATGAGGGGAGAAAAGAATGTTCCAAAATAACAACAACAACAAAAAAAATGAACAGAAAACATGACAAAATTCCAGAAAAAGAACCCAATGAAACTGAGGTAAGCTGTCTATTAGATAAAGAGTTCAAAGTAATAGTCATAAAGATGTTCCTCAAACTCTGTGGGTAAACTCAGTGAGAACTTCAACTAAGAGATAAAAATTATTAAAAAATGATCTATCAAAACTGGAGAATATAAAAATTGAAATGAAAAAGTACTCTGAGGAAATCAACAGCAGACCAGATGATTCAGAAGAATGAATCAATAGTCAGGAAGATAGGATAGTGAAACTCATCCAAATGGAAGACCAAAAAGAAAAGATATTTAAAAAGTATTAGGATAGAATAAGGGACTTCTGGGACAAGATCAAGCATATTAACATTTGGATCATAGTTGACTTAGAAGGACAAGGAAAGTGATAAAAAACATATTCGAAGACATAATGACTGAACAATTCCCTAACCTGGTGAAGGAAACAGATATCCATGTCCAGGAAGCGCAGAGAGTCCCACAAAAGATGAGCCCCAAAAGCCCACACTACACTGGAATATTGCTCAGTTATGAAAAATAATAGAATCTTATCATTTGCAATAACTGTGGTTTGACTTCGAATGTATTATGCAAAGTAAAAAAGTCAGAGAAAGATGGATACTGTATTATTTCACTTATGTGTGGAATCTAATGAACTGAACCAATGAACAAACAAAACAGACTCATAGATACAGAAAAAACAATAGTTTCCAGATGGTTGGATAGTGGGGGTATGGGCAATTACACATAAATAAGTCACAGCAATATAAAGTACAGCATAGGGAATAAAGTCAATACCAAAACAACTTTGTATGGTAATAGATTAATAGTGAACATGTGATCACTTTGTAAAGTATATACATGTGAAATCTCACTATGTTGTACAGCTGAAGCTGATAAAACATTCATTAATTATACTTTAATTGGAAAGAACTTTACATTTCAGAATGAACATTGGGGGGGTGGGAAAGAGACTGAAGAGAGGAAGAGCCTTCCTGTGTCTACCACTTGTCCACATTCCCTTTCCTTACCACATGTCCCAAGCAAGAAAGATACAGATCCTTGTTATGGCTGGATAATTTTGACTGAACACCTACTATCTGTAAGATTATGTAGTAGGCCCCTAAGGGTGAGAAGTGTTTGAGAATGAAAAGATAACATAGTTGTGGTCTAGATGCTAGATAAATTGCTCCTGTATAGTACTCCATTATCCTCCATTCAGCTCTACCCACTGCTAGCTCCCCATTCCTCTGTCTTCCCTTCCCTTGGGTGCTATTCTTTTCTTTGCACTTATTAGCAAGCTTACAGTTCCTAGATAAAATGTTAGCTTCTTTTATGATGAATGTGCTTCATTGATTCTACTGCTATATATCAAGTTCATGAGCACAGAACAAATGTTTACAACAAAGAGGAGGGCCTATGAAGAAATCTTGATTACTATTTAGGTGCTCTGACTGATGTATCTCTAGACTATAGGGAATATGGGTAGGTTTTGGATAGTGAAAGGCTACCAGCACTTGTCAGTATTATAGTTTATGTTCATCACTGGCTTATGTTCCCAAATTGTTAGGAAATATTTTAAATTGCATTTAAGATCTCAATCAAATGATTTATTTAGCTCTTAGCTGTAAATGAAATGAAGGAATCTAAATATGTCAAAGCTATCTTTTAAAGAATCAATGGATAAATAACTATGAGAAGAAAGTTTATCCTATATTATAAAAGCCTAATATACAAATTGAATGACTGGGAGTTCACCTGCTCATTATGACATGTGCTAGTCACCAGAGGCAGTGTGAAACATGGTGGGAGTGAGTGATGTGGTGCTGGGAGGGGTGGTAGTGGAGGTGCAGCCACCCTGATGGCCCCAACAAGAGCAGGACCATGGTAGGTGGCGGAGCATGTGCCAACAGGCCAAGGTGGGTGCAAGCGGGAGCCCAATGGCTCTGCTAATTGCCCTGCGAATGGAGACCAGTGGTTGTGGCATGGGGTCTGGGGGAGGGCCATTATCTGGTTCCCTGTGCTGAGGGAGCCAGTTAGGACACCAGGCCCCAATCTATTGCCTCACAGGTGGGATGGTGGAGCAGGTGAAGGGCAGAATCAGACCAAGGAGGGATTTCTGGCAGGGCTGCAGGTTAAGAGGCTGGGGGTGTGAGCAGGGGTTGTAAGGCTGGGGGCACGAGCTGGGCCCTGATTCCAGAAGGTCACCCCGAGGGACCCCGCCCATGCACTAATTCATGCACCAGGCCTCTAGTTGAATAATAAAACAGCCTACACTAAAAGAAGGGGGGTGTGTATTAGGTATAGGGGAAATATTTTCTGTTCTTTTGAATAATGGCACTGGACTCATAATAAAAATTCTTCTTTATGGGTATGAGCATTAAAAACTCTCACTTATGAAATGCACATGTAGAGTTACAAATTATTTATTCTATAATAGCTAACTTGAAATTTTTTGGAAATGAAACTTAGTCAATGTGGATTTCTCAATGCCAAGTTCAATGTTTCAATATTGAGCTGTTATGGTGAGTTCTTTGGGATGAGAACCAGTTACAGTTGCTGCCCTTATTGCTTATATATGGATAACATGGCACTACTGTTCAATTACTGAAAATATTCATTTACATGTTACCTCTGCATACATTTATGAATATTTTTGGTTTTTTTATGGGAGCCCTTTCACTTCAGAAACTGTATAGATATCTTCAACCTTTTTTAATGTGAATTTAACTGTTTTTATGAATACTGTCTTGTTTTATAAACATCCAAGTATTGATCTTACTTAGTTTTTTTTATTTATTTTCTGTTATTCTGTCTTCAGCTGACTATCACAGGGATGTTGCTTTAAAAAATTCAAGATAAATTTTGTTTCTAGATAATAATTTATTTTTTCTTTTATTCTGATATCAGAAATGAGGATACAATACAGTTTAACAAATCACTACACTCTATATCTTAATAAAACAAAATATTTTCTTTATCTTTATCAATTATATATAAGAAGCTAGGCAGAGATAAAGAAAGAGGCTAATCAATTTAGATAAATGCACATTCAAATATTTGCTAGGAAAACTTCTTATAATATAATAGACACAACTATTTAAAACTGAAGATTGGCATAATATTCCATTGCATGTACTCACCTATAAAACTCAAACTCATATCCATAGGCATGAGTTATTTCATTTTTAAGTCATCTTTCCCCTATGATTATAGTCTCAATCACCACAACGTCAAAATTTGTGAGAGCTGAATTCAATCAAACATTGTTTGACCAGATATTCTAGTCATTGGTTAATTATTTTTTCTTTCCTTTCTGAACATACCATAAGAGTGTGTGTGTGTGTGTGTGTGTGTGTGTGTGTGTGTGTGTGTTTTAATTTGCGTATCATATCCAAAAATGAATTTATGAAACATTTAAATCTTCTATAGTTGACTCATTATTAAAACTAAAAATAGACAGTTTCCCCTTATTTTAAGCTTTGTCAAATGCAAAAGGAAAAAATAATCAACATCTTACAAAAGCAATTGGTCAAAGTTATTAATGAGGCAATTCTTTATGCACAAGGCATCACAGAAAAATAATGAGAGAAAATGTGACAATAAATTGCAGTTTACTTTAGACATTATTATTAGTAAAAGAGTCAAGTCAGTGGAAGAGATTGACTTTCTTTAAATTACAAATACAAATTTCATACTTTATATATCGCCATGTTTTTGTTTTTTGTTATTTTTTATTTTGAACCAGGGGCAGAGTCAGTTTCTATGTACCCTAAAGCCTTTGCAATTTGGAGGTCTGTTCCTAAGGGAAAAAAAAGAAAAGCAAAAATTTGCTTTTGAAAAATTTACAAAACTGTAACGTTTCAAGGGTCCTTCCAGGATCTTACTGTGGGCCTGAAGGACCCTGAAATGTAAGCCTCATTAGCTTTATTCTGTTTTCATTATTTTCCTTAAATAATCAGAAATAAGTTTTTAAAACTTGATATTAATATTCCCACTACTAATTAATTGAATTATGTGTTTATTGTATTAGAATTACTCTAGCTGATGTTGCAAATAGACAGTCACATTTCAACTTTTAACACAATAAAAGTTTATTAGGAATGCACTTGAGAATGTAGTACCTGGAAGAACAGCTACTTCCTAATGGCATATCTGCACTGTGAAAAGTAAACACAGATCTCATGAGCCCTGAAAATCTGTCATATTCACCCTTTTTTTTTTTTACCCTTTAGAGCCTATTAAATATCAGAGACTGCAGTAAGTATGGGGTAAAAAATACTAAAACTCACATAGACTAGATCTGTGGTCAAAGAGCTATTATGTTTACAAACTAGAGGCCTAGCCTGCAAAATTGCATGAAACCCAGACCCGCCCTGGGTAAATCATGGGTCACACCTCCATGGTGTGAGCCATGGGCCCCGCCTCTGCTGCACTAGCCCCGCCAGCCCCACAGGAGCCCTGCCTTGTGAGCAGTGAGTCCTGGCCTGGGAGAGATGCTCCATGCACCTCCTGGTGACTGGTTTTTATGTTCATTCTGCCATTATGGCATCACGACCACAGGCCTTTTGTGATATAGATGGCTTCAGTGAAGGATAGAATAATTTGTATATTCATAAGAGAATTAATATAATCCACAAAGAATTTATGCATTTGAAAGTTCAAAGTTCAGAAAGATCCAATTTATTAATATTTTAGGAAATAGATTTTTGTATTCTACATGTTTGGAAGTTTATTTAAAGATTTATAATTTATATTTCAAACATAGCTTTTGTATGAGCTCGCATAAATGACAATCAATGACAGGTGATTTTTTCCTTTATTTACCATTGCTGATTCTACTTTAAAGACACAGGAAATAGAGTTAGACTGGTGAGAAGAAAGAACGGAGAGAAACCCCTTCCTCTTTTTCCTTCAGAGTTCTTCCACAACTTACAACATCTTCTTCGCATGCTTCCCGTGGGTTTTAGAAGCATTTATGACAAGCTGCAACAAATTATGCCAAGTTATAAAGGAACATCCTAGAATGAAAAGGCTTTGTAAAGGGAAGATATGAATTTTTTAGACAAAGATTTTTCATATCCCATTTCAGTTTTGCTAGAGAAAACAGACCATGTGACAAATAACTGAGCACTTATATAATATTGCCATCTGCTAAAGAACCAAAGTCAGCAGTTCTTCCTTTCATTGATTCTCAATTTTCTCTCCAATCAGATGTGTTCAGCAACCTGGGCCTGCAGTCAGTCCCCTGGGAGACTTGGTTTAGAGTGGACGGCCGTCTGACTAAATGCACAGAAGCTCCTTCACTAACACATAAGTTACCCATGTCTTTGGGGTTACTGAGCCCACAAACATGGGTTCTTGTTCTGAACATCTGGCTCTGACAAATCACTCCAGACCTGTAGAAGAAATGAGAGATGTCTGCTAGGGAAGCGAGAGGCATGATCAGGGTGAGAAGGAATAAAGGCAGTTGGGTGACTCTTCACCCAGTCTGACTCTCCATACAAGCCTAAATGTGCATGCAGGATTTAAGTCTTAGAATGAACTTGGTTCATGTAGGTGCTGCTAACTGAGCATAAAATCCAGTGGATGGGGAGGTCCTGGCAGCAGCTTATCCATGTAGATGGTATCTCTCCCTTTTGGACATTCTCTTAGTAATGGCCAGACTCCACCAAATGGCTAAGATATGTCAGTATTTTCCCTATGGTTTATTTTGGGCATAGGAAAGGGGGTGATGAATAATAGGAACTAAGTAGGTTATGTAAACTCACCTGAATGTACCGAGCTGCAGGGCAAAGCTCTAAACTAAGTAGGAAGCTGAGTCAGATATCCAAACCTACTCCCTGGACTAAAGCATATGGCAGGCAGCGTACATTAAGTTTAGGGCCTTTGAACAACATCTTTTGAATCTTCTGAGGGAAAATGTTTTTTGAGTGATGAGACTGAGGTGCCCCACACACTTCCCACTTGTTTCCATTACAGGCCAGGAACTAGAGTAGACCTTGGCGGACAGAAGTCATCACTGGAAACCAGTGTGGATTTGAGGAAATAATATAGGTTTTGAATTTAGAAAGGCCTAGACTCAAAAGTTATTACATCAACTGACTAAATTTGTCCAGCCTTTAGTTTTTTTCTTTGTAAAATGAAATTAATGATTTTAATCTTCACAAATATATTTTAAGGATCAAATTAGCTAATATATTTGCATCTGGTTACTAGGGATAACTCAAAAGATATCAACATATATCACTTCATATAGCAACATATGGATCTAAGAGATTTGAATGCTATTTAAGGGAGGGAGACAATTTTGAGCCCATTAAGTTGATTACAAAAGAAGTTAAGAGGGATTAAATAACTAATTCTAAATCAAGAGTAATTGATCCCAAATTTCACTTTAATTCTACTTCATATATATAGTTCCAGGAGCACCAGCAATAGGGTATGTTTCAAGGCTGCATACAGCTTCTACTTAGCACTTTAAAAAATATGTTATTAACAATTTAGTAGAGATTTGACTCTTGTATATCTTTGCCAGCTGCTTGTGTTTTCCAGGGAAGATTTATTTATAGGGTATTAGTATGTCAAAGAGCAAAAAAGACTGTTGAGGAAACAATTCTGATATGGCTATGTGGTGAAGAGCTAGTGAGTCCCCAGCTGACATAAGTGGAGCATTCAGATAAGACTATGTTGAAGGCCTATTGCTATGGATTGCTGTTTCTTTAATAGTGGGGTGTTGGGAGAAGTCACATCCTAATTAATAAAGAGAGACTATTCTAATTGCCACCACGCCTTCTAAAAGATGGCAGTCCCCACAGCCAATGAGGAGGGTATATGTTAATTGACTGCCACACCCTCAAATATGGTGTTGCTCAGAGCCACAAGATGGAAGAAGCATCCAGTCCCCTCAGCCCTACCAGGTGCACAGCATGGCCAGGTCTGCCCCCAGGTGGGTCCAGCCACTCCATGTGCTTGTCTCCAGAGTCCCCCAGTCCCCTCACCCCCCCAACCACTCAGGGGTGGCCTGAGGAACAGGCAAGCCTCAAATGGTGGCTACTCAGCTGGCCAGGGCCAGTCCAAGCTACAGGTAACCAGGGCCGGGCCAAGGCTTATGCTGCTGGCAGTAGGCTCCCAGACTGTGAGAGGGGGCCGGCTGGGCTGAGGGACCCTCCCCTCTAGTGCACGCATTTTTATGCACCAGGTCTCTAGTTGGATAATAAGAGGCATGGATGTATTTCCTTCTTTTGCATAACTTGAGTTTTAAGGCATTTAGGAAATTTCAAAGTCTGAGGCAATTTTATACCTACTAATTTAGATATAGACTTTCAGTTGCAACATAAATTGTTCTCATAAAAAAGATGAGTTATATGAGTTACACTCTTCCTGTCTTAGATACTCTCTCTTTTTTCTCTCTCTCTCATAGATGTTCAACAACTTTTCCTCTTCTCTCTCTCATCTATTATCAGTCCTTTCTTAGATGGGGATGGCTTCTTCTTGACCGGGGAACTAGCCAGTTTTGAAGAGAATTTAGCCACCTACCAATGATCGCCAAAGCCTCCAGCAATGCCCCTATTCATTGCTGTCACTCATGCATTAAGGTTATGATGAAGGATCAGTGCATCCAACAGCCGGAATGGCTTTAAAGGGACAATGAAATATCCCATAAGGCACATTATTCAGCATGGCCTTCGTCAGAAGACAAGTAAAAGTCTGCCCTATGGAGTTCATATAATGCATTAAAATACAGCCTTTAATATAGCAGTGATGCTAAGGTATTCTCTTTTTGTCAGAAACACTATCAATGACTTAGAGCAGGGGTCAGCAAACTTTTTTATGTAAAGGGCTAAGTAGTAAATATTTTAGGCTTTGTAGGCTATTCAGTCTCTATGACAATTACCCAGCTCTGATTTTGGAGCATGAAAGCAGCCATACACAATATGTAAATGAATACATATGGCTGTGTCCTAATCAAACTTTATTTTCACAAACAGGTGGCGGTCTGTATTTAGCCCATCATCCTTAGTTTGCTTGTGCCTGGCTTAAAATCAAAGAGAGGTAAAACTGGAAACACATCCTGCCAACCTTCTCTTTTTAGAGATAAGATCATTAAAGTCCAGAGACAGGGTAAATTGTCTAATGTGACCGAATTGGTTCATGCCAAATGGAGAATTAGAACCTAGTTTTGCGACTCCCAATCCAACAGGGCTCCACTGTACCAAATTGCATCTTGCTTTTTGAATTATTCCTTAGGCTGTCTTCTCAGCCTCCAGTCATTATACACAGTCATTTGTGTTCCTAATGTTGGTGCACACAGTTGTGAATCTATTTATTTTTAAAATCAGAGAGAGCCAAAACCGGTTTGTCTCAGTGGATAGAGCATCGGCCTGTGGACTAAAAGGTCCCAGGCTCCATTCTGGTCAAGGGCATGTACCTTGGTTGTGGGCACATCCCCAGTAGGGAGTGTGCAAGAGACAGCTGGTCGATGATTCTTTCTCATTGATGTTTCTAACTCTCTATCCCCTCTATCTTCCTCTCTGTAAAAAAAATCAATAAAATATATTTTAAAAATAAATACAATCAGAGAGAAACATCTCATTTTTGAAATATATTTTCCTTGTTGATACTTTGCACCAGCAAACCTCCTAAATTTGAGTGGCAGAATTCTTACTTTAAAATGGAAATCTTGCTGGAAACTTTTTGGACGGATTGCTTGAAAGCCCCCTTTTCTCTGATTCTTCCCATCTATAGTCAAACATCTCAAGTGGGATGGTTATCTTAAGTTAACAACAGAGACCTACATAATTTTTTTGAATGAAGTCAAGAGAATGACCTGGATTTACTAAAGCTTTTGGTATAAGGTCTTTGTAATCTTTTCATCATTCAAGTTGGGCCTAATTATGGTCCATTCATTTGGAGGGATAATAGGCTTGATGAGACAAAAGAGCTGGACAGAGGCAACATGATTGCTTTCTCCAAATAAATTCTATAGTGTGTATGCATTTAGTTCCTCTAGTGTTTCCACTTGACTTACTAACAAATAAGAGATTTGGGGTAACTTTCAAATCTGTTTTATGGACTGAATACATATCCATGCAGATTTGTACTTTCTAGTTTCCTCAGTGGTGAGGGTGTTCCCATTAATCACAAAAGCACAATTAAATGCTTCTCAGGCTACAGGTACCCAGCACAATGGAGAGTGCATTTTTGGCCATTATCCAGTTTATTTGGTCAGTGTAGGCAGTCAATCTAGGTAATTGAGGACCCAAATTGGATTTTCTTGCCATAATTATCCCTGTTTGTACACATCCATCAAATTTATCAGATAATTGCCGTATAGCTTCATTTTGTGCTGTCCTGAATCATACCGGCTACATGGGGATGCGGACTGGCCTAAGAATGAGGAGCTTTGGATTTGGTTTTGATTTTGTCACTAGATGTTTGCCTGACCTTCAGACAAATGGCTCAACATCTCTGAATTTTCATTTCTTTTCTGCATTTTGACATGTAAGGGCCCTATAAAATCTGAGGTTGACTTCAAATTTCAATTACCTAGGGCTGGAATAAGTCTATATAATAACTGTACAGTTGAAATGATTACTATATTAAGAATTATGTTAGTGCTTATTTATGTTTTTAGGTTGTTTTAAGAAATCACAGAGACCATCAGTCATTTCCAGAATGAATGATCTGATTTTGTGGACTCTGTGACTAAAAGAACTAAATGCCCCTTGTTTTAGTCATGAAGATAACCAGATAAGAGTGACCATTTAATGCCTGACCTATGGCTCAGCATTTGTGTATACCAGTGGTCACAAACTGAGGCTCGAGAGCCACTTGTGGCTCCTTGGTCCCTTGTGTGTGGCTCTTCCACAAAATACCACAGCCTGGGCGAGTCTATTTTGAAGAAGTGGCATTTAGAAGAAGTTTAAGTTTAAAAAAATTGGCTCTCAAAATAAATTTCAATCGTTGTACTGTTGATAGTTGGCTCTGTTGACTAATGAGTTTGCCAACCCCTGGGCTATAGTATTTTGACTGAGGGCTGAACAGAGTCAGCCCTGATGGTCTGGCTTTCTCCCATGGTGTCCAAGATATTCAGGGGAAGGAAGGAAGCCCGTATCATTAAGCATTCTCACTTTTGCAACTCATAACCTGGTAAAAAGCAAACCAATGTGGTTTTCCCTCTGAGCCTAAAGTTGAGAGCTGACATCTTGTATTTGTTTCCTGGATGCAATGAAAAAAAAGAGGTGATCTGATCAAAATGTTACCTCAAGATATGCACCAGCATTCTACATGCCAAGGGTGCAAAACAGCCAAGCACTGGATCCCCAGTAGTGCAGTGAATCCTGAAGTTTAGTACAAGAATTAAAGCATGTATTCATTAACTTGCCAGTGTATTATAAATTACCTAAACTTACGGTCTTGAGAACTCAGCTTGCTATGGGGTTTAAAGGTAATGGTGTCATTTTCTCCTTCCCTAATCAATCCTGGCCCTTCCCATTTCCCATTTCTGTTGGCTCCTGACCTCGCCAGCCCTGACTACCTTGTTATTGCTTTCCTGTTTCTTCATTTTCTTCACTCTCAAATCTGAATAGCTTACCCCTGATTGTCTCATCTCTGTCCTCTACCAGCTGTCAGCTTCTGAACGAGCCCTTTTCATCCTGCACTTTCCACCGTCCACAATTTTCTGCTTCAGCACTGTGAAATTCAGAACACAGTTATCTATGACTTAGGAATCATTCATTCCTGGAGGGGGTGGCATTTTTTTTTATGCCCCAGTGGTTATTCATTTGGCCAAGGGCAATTAACAGAGAAAGATGGGAGAGAAAGTGAAAGTGTCAGGAGGTCTCTATACTAGCTTCCAGCTGCTCAGAAGAATTTAAACCCCCAAGAGAAGTGAGAATATTATTCAGCCTTGCATTTCTCCACCTCAACTCCACTGGAGACTTGTAAAAACAATTATTCCCTATTTTATTCACAAGTCACACCAGTTCCTCAATATTTCTGGATAGTTAATCTGATAGTGCGATCTGACATTACATTTTATATAAAACCTGATAGATATGTGAAAATTAAGATATGCTGGATGTGGCTTAGCTACATAGAAACGCCAAAGCTGTTGCCTTATATTTAAACTATTTTGTTACCATTGTAATCACAATGAAACCACTGACTCCAAACCAGCTGATATTCTAAATATTAACATCAATAAAAGTTTCTAAATGCTCTAATAAAGAAAATAACCATAATATTTTAATAGACAGTTATGGACAAGGACTAGAATATTATAGTTAGTTTAATTTTTCAATGAAGGTTAAATTAATTTTTATATGGAAATAGCCTGGAATAGATTTGCCTCTGAATAGAGTTTAGGGATATAATTTCCTCTGCATTCCTCCTCGTTCAAGTGCAGGAGGCTGGGCTCCACTCCTAGTGTTTCCAAATAAAGAAGCCTGAGATGGAGTCCAAGAAATTTCATTTCTAGTAAGTTCCCAGGTAATGCAGATGCTGTTGGTGGGAGGACTGTACTCAGAGAGCCACTGTTCTACAGCTATCCTGATATTTTATTCTAGTGGGTGTTACTTTGGTATCACAGAATATTGATAGAGCTATTTACAGATCTTTGTAATATTTTATTTATAAGATCATCTTCCTTTTCTAAAAATGATATTTGTTAAGCTAACATGCACTTTAAGCAGTTGAGATTTTATTAAATTTAGGGAGTAAATGACCTCGCCTATAAATGCTAAGGTCTGAGTCTCATTTCCTAAATTTGCCCTATTGTCATTGAGTTTACAGGTTGACTCTGGTGATGAGTCAGGTTTCCAAAGTCAGCATACACACAGATCATCTGATTACTGTCTGCAGCCCAGAGTGTTCTATTTTTTGCCTCCTGAACTTGATTTGTGCTTTTTTTTTTATTGCGCGTGTCTCCTGGGTACCAGTTCACCAGAAAATCTGTGTGAGGATAGTGCCTTTATTCTCAATTTGAGTGGCTGTGGAACACAAGCTGATTAGAAATAACTTTTGTGGACCAAACTAGATTGGAAATATCTACAGAGCCTAAAAGTGCTTAGAGAAATATGACCCTAACCTGAACCATATTTTCCAGGGACAGCAAAAAGCATAAGTGATTAAAAACGTGTGCTACAAAGTCATTTCTTGTTTGGACAGGCTTTTAGCAATTATTAGCATTAAGAAACAGTATTTATTTTCATAGTCTGGCAACATTACAGTTTTCATGAAGCTAGCACTGGTGCAGTACAGTAAGAACAGATGCTTTTTGCAAAGTTGGGGTCATGGGCATTCTGGATCCTCTGGGACAAGTGAAGGCTTGAAAAGGCTGCTTGCACCTTAGGGATGCCTGGGGTGAAAGCTCAGACTTCTGGGTGACCCAGAGTTAGCTCCTCCACTACAACATCTGTGCATGTCATTACACAGCCACCTGCCATCCTGGAACATTTCAAGAGTCCACAGTGTCTGGATTACTTTCTGGTAAAAAATCAACCTAGATACCAAGGCTGAGATTTCCCCATCTAATTTTATAAATTATTTCTCCTTATCTGATGTTGTTTTTTATTTTTTATATATATTTTTTGAATTTTTACAGAGAGGGAGGGAAAGGGATAGTTAGAAACATCAATAAGAAAGACACACCAATCAGCTGCCTCCTGCACACCTTCTACTGGGGATGTGCCCACAACCAAGTTACATGCCCAAACCTGGGACCTTTCAGTGCACAGGCCAACGCTCTATCCACTGAGCCAAACCGGTTGGGGCACACTGTTTTATTCTAACAAATCTATTAAGAATAGGATAATGGAAAGATGAGAATAGTGACAATAACTTTGCTCATAGGAAAAAGAGAGAGTAAGTTAGAAACAGACTATTTAAAATAGAAATTAAGTTAATTAAATGAGAATTCAGAAGGTATGCTATTCAGATACCTTTTACTTATAGCTTAATATAGTAGGATGAGAGCTTTCCTGCTTTGTTGTTGTTTTTGTTTTTTAGGTCATGAACCATTCACTATCTGTTTACTTAGAATAAATTAATCCAAAGGAAAACAACTTCATATACCTACTGAAGATAACATTGCCATTTAAAACAGTATCATCACCTCAGGAGTCTCTTATGAATGTATTTGCTTAAGTGACTTTAATCAGTTCACTGATGTAATTTCTTTAAAAATCTCATCATCAAACATATGTTTCTTGAATGTTTCATGTCTTAGCCTTAAAATGTAGTATAATTTTCAGTTTTGGGGGAGGAATTGTTTTTCATTTCTATCAAAATAAAGTCCTTGGTAAATGATTGACATGCTTACTGAAAATAATGGCAAGAGAATGAGCTAATGATGCACATCATTACTACCGTCCAACATCTCTCGGCCACAAGTGACAAAGTCTGAATTCCAAGTCATGTTTTTTTATCTGCAAATCCTGATTGCTTTACAGTATGTTAAGTGGATCCTTTATCACTGTCTGCAGGGAGCTTACAAATAAATGGGATAGAAAAAAAAAAGTTGCACACACAAGTAAAAAATGAAAAGAATGCTGCTAAAATGCCACATAAGGACAAATAATGTACATATGTATGAATCAACTGTAAACTCAGGATTCATATTTGCTATGTGGATTTATGACAACTCACAGAGTTTATTTTTATCTTCCTTTTATTCTTGATTTTTGTTCTTGATAGAAGATATGTTTCTTCCCTTTGAAAGTTTATTGGTACATTTTGCTTATTTTCTGAAAATCAGAACACGTTTTATTATTTTTTAAATATATTTTATTGATTTTTTACAGAGAGGAAGAGAGAGAGATAGAGGGCTAGAAACATTGATGAGAGAGAATCATAGATCAGCCGCTGCTTGCACACTCCCCTCTGGGGATGTGCCCGCAACCAAGGTACATGCCCTTGACCGGAATCAAACCCGGGACCCTTGAGTCCGCAGGCTGACGCTCTATCCACTGAGCCAAACCGGTTTTGGCCGTTTTATTATTTCTTGGTTCCATTATCCAGATCCTGTCCCTTCAAGGACACTGCCAAGTCCTGAAGATTGCAGGTAAACAAACACTGTATTCATACCTCATATTCACAACAGATGACTAAAGTATTTAGGAAGTTATTAGTATATACTAAACTATTTTGTACAAAATTGATGCTGGAAATTAATATGCATTATTTACACATGCAGACAGATATACATATTCATTTTTCCTTAATCCTCTCAATGTTTTATAAATATTATACTTAATCCATCAATAATACAACATGCTTTCATTAATCCCAAGAAATAATTAGAAAACATTTATGGTAATGGTAATATTACTTTGTACAAATATTATACCAACCTATTAAATCCTTTGGGAAAATCACAGCTGAGGAGAATGTCAGATGCCCTGTCTGCTCTGAAATGGATAGTAGTCTGCTGATTTGATATTTAATGGAAAAGTATGATAATTATGCAATATTTAAAAAGAACCATTAACATCTTGACCATCTTATATCTTAGCAAAGATATATTGTCTTTGACTGTGAATCCTACCTTATAAATTATCCCTATTATAATGATTTCTATAATATATTATAATTTCATATTCTTTCAAAAGTTGTGTTCTATCACATAGTTTTCAGTGATGGGTCAAGATTTTTCATTGAGGCATTGTCACTTGCCTTTACTGTTGGCTCATGAATACAGCCATACCATAGGAATTGTTATATTATGTACTACCATGTTTCCCCGAAAATAATACATCCTCCGAAAATAAGATCTACTTACAGGTTTCTTTCTGAGTGAAATATAAGGCATCCCCCCAAAAATAAGGCCCCCAGGCTCTGTCTCAGAACAAAAATTAATTTACCTTAAACTGGTCACTAGGGCCGCCCCGACTGGTATCTAGCAACCAGTGACATTATGCGGAGTCCTGATGTCACTGCTGTGTGAATGGAGAGAAATCAGCATGGTAACTTTGTGAAACCTAAAAGCAAGAAGTTGTGACTTGGGTGAAGAATTCATGGGAGAAAATCACTGACAGTTGCATTGCAAATGCACTGCAAGCAGGCTACCTTGACAAGAAGTACTCATTTAAAGACAGTGCTATTGCTAAACATGAGAGATTTAGTCCACTCATTCTGAAAGAAATGGAGTCACAAGAAATTCACCAGGAAATTCAGGAATTGGATTGTTATGATGATGTTCCAGAAGATGATGACATGATTATCATTGAATAAATGAGTAAATTCTTGATACTGCAGGATTCACAGTTTGTCTGGTTTGTGTTGACAACTACCATACTACCTTACAGTCTACAGGTAATAAATTTCCTTTAACAATAAATGTGTACCGTATTCTTCTTCATGGAAAAATAAGACATCCCCTTAAAATAAGACCTAGTGCATCTTTGGGAGCAAAAATTAGTATAAGACACTGTATTATTTTAGAGGAAAGAGGGTAGTAACAAAGTAACACTAGTATCATGTTATACTAGTTTCAGAACATGTTTTTAAGTAGCCATTCAGTTACTGTGCAAGTATCTACATGGTATAACATAATGCTGACAATTGACTTTGGGTGGTGAATACACAATGCAATACACAGATGATGTATTAACCAATGTCACCCCAGTAAATTTAATCAAAATTTTAAAATAAAGGTATTCACACCAATCAAAGATCATATATGTATGGTAATTTATATAATGTGGCATTTCTTGCATAGTTGGTAATAGTAGTATGTTTGAAACTACCAATAGGATTATTAAACTACCAATAGAGTTTACATTGTGGATTTGCTCTTGATCTCATGATGAACCAATGGCAATGACAAAAGTAAAAATAATGTCACCCATACAGTAGTTGGAAAGTTGAAATTATGTAACCAATATAATGCATTTCTTATACTGATGATGGAAATATGCCAGTTCCTCTATAGATGTAGTTTTTATTGCTTTTTTTCATCCATTTTTCTTCCTTTTATCAACCTGAAATTTTTCTTTTTTACTTTTCCTTCCCTTCTCTTCCCTCCCTCCCTCCCTCCCTCCCTCCCTCCCTCCCTCTCTCTTTCTCTCTCTCTTTCTTTTTCTTTCTTTCTTTCTTTCTTTCTTTCTTTCTTTCTTTCTTTCTTTCTTTCTTTCTTTCTGACTTATTTCTATTTTAAAGCATTGTAGCTCTGTTGTGTTATGGTTACTCATGTACATCTCTTTCTACCTCTTAAGGGCAATAAACTGGGCTTATTACTCTGTAGTACACCATGGGTAGCATCATGTTTTTAAGAAAAACCTGGATCAAAAATATTTATTTTAATTAAATTGAAACTTTTGAATTGAGCTAAATTAGTGACTATTTCAGAGTCCATTTTTTCCTAGAGAAGGTATTATCTCCTCTTTTACAGTACCCAGTTAATCATTGTAATTTATCTCCTCTCACATAACTTGAGGGGAGAATGGAGCACCAGGGGTACACACACACACACACACACACACACACACACACACACACACATGGAGGGAGGGAGAAGCAGCATCAAAGTCTGTCACTCTCTAGGTGAGGAATGAAATTGGGGGATTTTTTTCTACTATAGAAAGAATATTTTGTGTGCTGAGAAAATGGGAAGGAGAAATACCAGTGTGAGAGATATGAAATCAAAATCTAGCAACTGAGATGAGCTAAACACACACAAAAACAGCAGGTGTAGGTTGGAGAAGAGAGAAACCTGTGTGGGTATTGATCTTCTGAGGAAAGTACTGCTAGTCTGGGATTGGGGGAAGATTTCCATGATGAGGCCACAAAAAAGTCTGCCTTTATTGTGAGACTGCAGCGTTTAATACATTAACCTTCCTGATCAGAGGAAGGTGTGGTGGGGCTCTGGGTCTGCAGCAGCAGTGCCCCATGCTTAGGACATCTCACTTTATTACTTTCCAACCAAGTAGCTTCATAGCATGCTTCCTGTTTGCAGTTGGCTCAGCAATCATGTTTTATTAATTAATCCTTACAGGTTTACTCTGGGCTACATTTGTATTATTTACCTCATTTTATAGATAAGAAGGCTGATGCATGGAGACATTCAGTATCCATACATAGGAAGAAAATTAAGACCTTAGATAAAGCAACAGGAGTTTCTTGTCCTTTGGCACCCGGAAAAAAATGAAGCCAATGTAGGCTATTCTGCCATCCCCCTTCTCAAAATATGGTTCACCTTTATTTCTGTCAACTTGACTTTCTCTCAGACCAAGAATGATAAGAGTGGGTAATCCCCTTTTTATTAAAGCAAAAGAAAAAAATAAGAAACGGGCTACAAAACTGCTACAAGAATCCCATTAATCATCCAGGCAATCAAATTGTGGGGACTGAAATTAGTATTAGCAACTGATGTCCGAAACTATCCAGCCATCTTTTCTGTCACTCAGGGAACAGGAGGGCAGTCCTACCCAAAGTGGAGGAGGTGGAGTGGGAGGGAGCAGTCAGTGACAGCTTTGTGGATATTCTGGGGGAAAGGATGATGCCGTGTGTCTACTCTCCAGGGAAGAGGCGTGAGATTTTAAGGAATTTTTATAATTTTATTAAAACATACGTTTTATTATTAATTTTAGAGAAAAAGGAAGTGGGAGAGAAAAACATTGCTATGAGATGGTAACATCAATCTGCCCCTTTGCATGGCCCCTACTGAGGATCAAACCAGCAATCTGAGCATGTGCTCTGTCCAGGAATCAAACCTGTGACCTCTAGGTTCATGGATCGATTCTTAACTACATGGCCAGGACTTAAGAATTCTTTCAAAAGAATTACCTGGTAAATCTATAAAAAATTCCCAACTTATTTATTTTGTTAATGACCTCAAAGATGACTGTGGACTTTATTCACCAATTTAAACTCTTCACTGCTTAATCTGTCCTTACCACTTCCTGAAAGTTCAGCCACTGTCCCCATCAATGGCCACTGCACTGTTTAACCATTTGTATGTATGTGTTTATGTGTGTGCACTTGGTTTTGAAATCTTGCATCACTTTATTTTTGTAGATACAATTGATCATTGATAAACATGGGTTTAACATGTGGTTTTACTTATATGTGGGTTTTTATAAAGCATCCTGTAAATGTATTTCTCTTCCTTTTTATTTTCTTAATAACTTCTTACTCCTGTTTACTTTATTGTAAGAATACAGTATACAATACATATAGCATCCACATTATGTGTTAATTGACTATTTCTGTTATCTGTAATTCCAATTAACAGTAAGCTGTTAGTAGCTACATTTTTGGGGAGTCAACATTATATGCAGATTTTTTACTGTGCTGTGTGATGGAACAGTGCCCTTAGTCCCTGCATTGTTTAGGGGTCAGCTATATTTCTATTTTGTCTCCATATTTATATGTAAAAGGTGCCCCATATTGGTTTATATTCCCCTTCACATCTAGCACAGTAGGTGGGCTTGTGTAATTTTAAGGTGGCTATGAGGATTAGAAAAGAAGCCCTACTAATACGTTTCCTTCTAATTCTTTGAGTTAGGAGTGTGGGAGAAAAGAAGAAACCTCCACTCTTCATCCATGTTTTCAACTTTTAAGAGAGTCTTTTAGTTTTAGCGCTAGTGATAGATAAGTAGATTGAAAAGAGAGTAAGAGTTTGAATCAGTAGAGCAAATACTCTGTGGTATCCAACCCATTTGTTTCTTTGACAAATCTTAGATTAATAAAAACTACAGATAAAAATCAAAATGTTATGGCAATGCTCTCATGGTGTGGTACCGGGGTCTCTGTCATTCCCTTCACCACACACATGCAACACAACCTGGAAGCTCTGTCAGCCTGTCCATCCTTGGGACTTCGGCCTCAATGCAAATCAGGGCAGGTTGATGGGAGATGCACACAAGAATGTAAATCAGACCCACACGCTGAGCAGCTTCTTGCTGTAGTTCACCCTCTCCCCAGTGTTCCAGTGTCAGCCTCCCACAGTATTTTAAATAAGACTTTATTTTGTCTTTTTGTGTGTGTGTGTCAGGCTTTCTGGTTGCCAGATTTCTAAGCTAATTAAAAGGAGCACAGACAGGTCTTGCATTTTTTTTCTCCTTCCTTACTGAGTTATTGGCAGGATTTCCAGTCTTTTAGGTCAGAGTTTGTGAGAACAAGTCAGAAAACACTGACTGACTGGCAGCTTAAATCACTCCTATGGCCATCAGCAAGCCACAGGGGGAACTCTTAAGGAGCTGCCCTTACTCAGGTGCTGTCACCTCCCACAGCATGGGAGAGAGGCCACTTGCTTCCGGATTGACAGTATCTTATGAGGGCACCCTCCACATTTTAGAGGTGGAAATCATGACCTGCCTGGTGTGGTTTTATCATAAATACGTCAAAAATGCCTGAGTTGAGTTGATTTCTTTTAATAACCTATTCCTAGAAAAAGTAAATTGCCTCAGGAACATCTAACTTAGTACTGCAAAAGTGAAGATAAGGATGGACTCCTGAAGTTTAGTTTCTGTCTAGATTCTAGTAGTGCTTTACACCATTTGATTTCACTGCACTGATTCCCTTTTGGTGCTTTTTTTTTTGGGGGGGGGGGGCAGGATATGCTCGGTATTGGTAATATTCCAGGCCATCTGTCGGCCTAGGCCAATCATGTATAGTGGCATCAGAGATTTTTCTATGCGTAGAGGTCATAGTCACAGAAGGAATAAGGTCAGCTATTGTAGTTCAAGCTCTGAGGACTGTGGGAAGTAGAGAGAGTAGAATAGTCTCCAGAATATTGAAAATGGGAAACTGGACAAAAAACATAGGGATTAAGCAAAATGGAGACAAAGACACACAACTATGCATATATCCAACATCAATCACAGTATTTCTGTCCACAAAATGAGAAGATTTCACTTTGTTTGATTCTTTCCAGGCCCTATGTTTGCTTAAATAGTTAGTGTTTTATTTCAATGAAAAGCTGCATCTATACTTCTTATTTTTAACCATAATTATATAGCAGAGTATGATTTCAGGCTGATTTTGTAAGGAAGTCCATTTTTAAAATGTTTTGAGAAATTTCCCATCACCATATCACCATTTTGTTGCAACTTTAATTCCTGTAATGGGAGGTCCGTTTTATCACTAAGCAAAGCTTTTAGTATTATTCATTCACATTGAGGTATGGGTGACATGGAGTGATACTCTCCTTAGGCACATTTACATCTCATAAGATGAAAAACAACAGTGGTTGAACCAACAATAGGCTGATAGTGGCAGAATTCAAAGTGTCAACTCTTGATCAATGGGAAGATATTTTTTACAGCCTGGGTTCTTTCATGACACTTATCCTGTTTCGCCGAAAATAAGACAGTGTCTTATATTAATTTTTGCTCCCAAAGATGCACTAGGTCTTATTTTCAGGGGATGTCTTATTTTTCCATGAAGAAGAATACGGTGCACATTTATTGTTAAATGAAAATAAAAGAAATGTATTACCTGTATACAGTACGGTGGTTGTTAACACAAACCAGACAAACTGTGAATCCTACAGTATCAAGAATTTACTCATTTATTCAATGACAATCATGTCATCATCTTCTGGGACATCATCATAACAATCCAATTCCTAGATTTCCTGGTGAATTTCTTGTGACTCCATTTCTTTCAGAATCAGTGGACCAAATCTCTCATGTTTAGCAATAGCACTGTCTTTAAATAAGTACTTCTTGTCAAGGTAGCCTGCTCGCAGTGCATTTACAATGCAACTGTCAGTGATTTTCCCTCTTGAATTCTTCACCCAAGTCACAACTTATTGCAGTTTAGGTTTCACAAAGTTTCCACGCTGATTTCTCTCCATTATATTTTCAATGTAGTCATTAATTTCCATGCGCAAATTGTCTTTGAAAAACCTATTTATTGCAAGACCAAGAGTCTGGAGATACACCTTAATTCCTGCAGGAATCATTATCTGGTCTATTTTTCTTTCATTAAGAAATGTCTTCATGTCTTTAGTGTGGTGAGTGCTGGCTGCATCCCAGGATAGCAGGCCTCTTTGGCTCCCTCACATAACAACCAGCAGCATTAAATCGACCCACTTCCTTATAGCTGCTGGTGTGGCCCAGGCTTTTTCAGTTTCAAGAATAAAACCCCCCAAAAACACGTTTAATCTTTTCCTTATTGCCCTTAAAAATGATTAAAGGTGGGATTTTAGTGCCATCCAGACGAATTGCCAAAATACAGGAAACACGTGCACTTTCTTAAGTGGTGGAGGGAATGTACACTAATTAGGCACCCCACTGTTCAATTGTTGTTTGAGATGATTGGCCCATAAACACTGCAGTTTCATCCATAGCAATCATTTTGGAAAGATTGTATTTAGAGAAGTCAGCATCATCAATAAAGGACTTGAATGCAAGTGCTTGCTTAATAACTTGAATATCTTCCAACCTAAACAATGTTGTAGCTCTTCTTAAAGACAGTTCACTTTGCTGAAGGAAATTATCCAGCCAGTGTTGTGATGCTTTGAAGTGTTCAGAGGCTATGTCAAACTGTGGTGCCATTGCAAGGGCAAATTCTTGAATCTGAGCCCTATTCACAACCAAAGCCTTTGCTCTACTGTCAACACCCATTCACAGATCAGGTCTTCCAGCTTGGAAAATAATGGTTGCAAACCTGATCCACGCTTGCGTTTTTTAGCATTTCCCTTGTCCACTTGTTCAATGAGGTTACCATACTCTGCTTGCCATTTTCTGACCAATCAGATACTCAACATCTTCTCTTTGCAGAAAGCAGTAAGATTTTGGTCCCAAGAGTCTTCAACGATTCATTTCTTGTACTCCACAGAGTAGCTTTTTCTTTTTGTGCTCATTTCTAGGGGTAAAAAAAAGAGGAATTGGGGTATCAAGGTGGGGGAGGGGGGTCACTTAAAATGACACAGGGGGGATCAGAGGGGGGAATCAAAATGGCACAGGAGAATCAGAGGGGTGATTACCATTTTAGTAAGCCCTTTTGATCCTCCTGTGTCATTTTGATTGCCCCCTCTGATCCTCCTATGTCATTTTAAGTGATCCCCCTCCCCCCACCCCTGTGCCACTGAACACCTTCACCAGACATTCCCCCTACCCCTTTATCAGACATTTACCCACTGGGGCCTGCCTGGGGACTGTCACTAGGCTTGCTGTGGCCTGAATGTGGGCTAGAGCAGGGTCTGCCACTGACTGAGAACTTTCAGTCATCATGAAGTCATCGTGGCCACGAGCATCAGGTAGTGTCACCAGAGACAGACCAGCACTCATCACCTTCGTTGTGCCCTGTCTGCTCTAATCCTCCTGTTCTTCTACATGCATCTGTGAAAGTCTCCTCCTCTCTTCTGCCCTGTGCTCACTGCCCACTCTGACCTCCACTCTGCCTCCACACAGCAGTGATGTCAGAACTCAGTAAAGTCACTGGTTGCTAGACACCAGTCGGGGCGGCCCTAGCAACCAGTTTACAGTAAATTAATTTTCATTCTGAAACAGAGCCTGGAGGCCTTATTTTCAGGGGGATGCTTTATATTTCACTCAGAAGGAAACCTGTAAGTAGGTCTTATTTTCAGAGGATGTTTTATTTTCTGGGAAACACTGGGTGTTTATTTTCTGGGTATCACTCTCCCTACTTAAGCTCATTCTGCTAACATCTGAATATAGCTCAGCCCCTAATAAAGGAAGATACAAACATATACTTATGTTAAAATGCATGGGATATGATTTTAAGAAATTATGAAGAATTGGCTTGATATGTAGTCAATTCAAATATTAGATGACTATTCTTTCTCTTAGTTACTTCCACTATGACTCAATTTTTTCCACTTCAGTGATCTCTCTACTTTCTTGGTAGAGTGTTACCATGAGTTATATTTTTTGAACTCCATTAACTCAATTAAGTTATACCAGACTTGTATTATTTAATCTACTTTTTTAATCCAGCCACAGGACAGTGGTATATTCTGCATTAATATATTTCTAGGTAACTCAGGTTTTTAAATTATACGTTAATATATAGTATTATTTTAATGGGATATATCTCAATAATTGTGAATTTATTGAACTTTTAATCGTTTTTATTTTTCCCCATCAGCTTGAATCCCCTATACGCCCTCTTTTACCTTTACCACAATCATCACATTGTTTTTAAATTAAAAAAAATATTCATTTTTAACAATTCTTAGTATACATTTTTAGAACTCTTTTGTGTACCTCCTACATTGTTAGATAGAGTGCATAAAGTACTAATCACTTTATAATGATTTACTACCCAGACCATCAGTATAATTAGGAATTGTATTATGAGACGCTGTATTAATGCCTTTAGGCTTATTTGATTATTGAAGCCTGATTGCTCCTACTTTAAATGCTTCATAAGTTATCCTGTCTGCAGGGAAGTTTTGCCTGCCTCTTTCCTCAATGTTTCTACGACTGCCATTGTAAATAAAATGAATATTCTTTGGTACATGGGATTTATAACCTTTGATTTCGATTTTTTTTTTTGCTTTATTTTCATTCTTGACAGAGTTTTGAATGTACTGTGCCTTAAGTTGGGCTCCTCTTGAAGTGTACTTAACACAAGATTTACTTGCACGTAATTTATTTGGGACACAGTATCTGGAAAAGTGGGTAACGGAAGTGGAAGTATGACCAGGAATGGAGGAAAGGCAACAGAGGGTGTGTTATGTACAAGGAGGGCTCAGTACAAGTGGGAAACAGTTAGACACTGTGAGGAACACATCTCAGAGTCTTCCCACCTAAAGGCAAGGAAGCTGGTTATCTCCCCTTCACTTTCCCTCTGTCATCAGCTGGAAGCCTTTCCTAGGGACTTAACTCCCAGTCCTCCTGGCCTCCCACACAAATGCCCGTAGAAAGCCCTCCAGTGGAGAGGCGTAGGACCTTTTCCCTTGGGGCATGGTCAGTGTTTTCTGAAATGGTATGTCCCAAGTGGATTTGTGCAGTTCTCAAACAACATAGATAATTAGCAGGTCACTACTATTAAGGAATGTGCATATATATGAGGGGACTATATCTAATATCTTTTTTTTAATTTTACCGCTTCCTAAGTCTAGATATTATTTTAAATTGTTGAACCAACCTCTGATTCTAATATGTAGCCACTTTATTAATTACACTTCAGTTTGATTTTTTTTCTTATTTGGTAACAATTTTATCTTTTGAGTGTTTTATTATTTTTTTTCTTTACTAATTAAGGTATGACATATGTGTCCTTATCTCTCCACTGCCCTCCTTCCCCCCAATCAGACCCTCAACCTCCTGGCATCTGTGTCCATTGTTTAGACTTATATGCATGGATACAAGTCCTTTGGTTGATCTCTCCCCTTTACCCCCACCCTCCCCTACCTTCTCTCTGAGGTTTGATGGTCTGATCAATGCTTCTCTGTCTCTGGATCTGTTTTTGTTCATCAGTATGTTGTTCATTATATTCCACAAATGAGTTAGATCATGTGATATTTATCTTTCTCTGACTGGCTCATTTCACTTAGCATAATGCTCTCCAGTTCCATCCATGCTGTTATAAATGGTAAGACTTCTTTTTTTATTGCAGTGTAATATTCCATTATGTAGATATACCACTGTTTTTTTTTGTTTGTTTGTTTATTTTTTTGTTTTGTTTTTTTTTAATCCACTCATCTGCTGATGGGCACTTAAGCTGTTTCCAAATCTTAGCTATGGTGAATTAGGCATGCATAGTATATCCTTTCTTATTGGTGTTTCTAATTTCTTGGGATATATTCCTATAAGTTGGATCACTGGATCAAATGGGAGTTCCATTTTTAGTTTTTTGAGGACACTCCATACTGTTCTCCACAGTGGCTGCACCAGTCTGCATTCCCACCAGCAGTGCACGAAAGTTCCTTTTTCTCTGCATTCTCACCAGCACTTGTCATTTGTTGATTTGTTGATAGCCATTCTGACAGGTGTGAGATGGTACCACATTATCTTTTTTATTTACATCTCTCAATGATAGTGACTTTGAGCAGGTTTTCCTGTCTCTTGGCTTTCTGAATGTCCTCTTTTGAAAAGTGTCCATTTAGGTCCCTTGCCCATTTTTTGATTGAGTTGTTTAATCTTCCTTTTGTTAAGTTTTATGAGTTCCTTGTAAATGTTGGAGATTAAACCCTTATCGGTGATTAAATTGGCAGATATGTTCTCCCATGCAGTAGGCCTACTTATTGTTTTGTTGATGGTTTCTTTTGCTTTGCAGAAGCTTCTTATTTTGATGTAGTCCCATTTGTTTATTTTTTCTTTAGTTTTCATTGCCCTGGGAGCTCTATAGGTAAAGATATTGCTTTGGCATATGTCTGGACTTGTGCTGTCTGTGAATTTATCTAGTATTTTTTATTGTTTCCCATTTTATTTATTTTTTTAAAATATATATCTTATTGATTTTTTAAAGAGAGGAAGGGAGAGGGATAGAGAGTTAGAAACATCGATGAGAGAGATACATCGACCAGCTACCTCCTGCACGCCCCCACTGGGGATGTGCCCGCAACCAAGGTACATGCCCTTGACCGGAATCCAACCTGGGACCTTTCAGTCGACAGGCCGACGCTCTATCCTCTGAGCCAAACCGGTCTCGGCTCCCATTTTATTTTTAAGTCCTTTATCCTTTTTGAGTTTATTTTTGTGTATAGTGTAAGTTGGTGGTCTAGTTTCTTTCTTTCCTTCCTTCTTTCTTTCTTTCTTTCTTTCTTTCTTTCTTTCTTTCTTTCTTCTCTTTCTTTTTCTTTCTTTTTTTTTTCTTTTTGCATGTATCTTCATTGTATGTTCTTGCCTCATTTGAATTTCAACCATATTAGTACTTTTATTTCAGGTTTCAATAATATATTGGCTTAATGGCATGGCAAATTGGATTTAGTTTTGAAAATATCCTACCTAGGCCAGCCAGTTCTCATCATGGGGACCCATCTGTGGAAGGCCTTATTTACATCTGGCAGGTAAACGGCCCAAGCCCTGTATGTAATTTTCCATAATATTCCCACAACAATGTCCAGGATGCCATTTTGCATCATCTGTTTGAGAAGCATCCTGTGACTTTTTATTTGGTTGTGCTTTGCCCCATTATTATTACATGTGGTAACTTTCCACTGAGTCATTTTGCCCTCTACCTTCCAATTACATATTAGGCCTTATGCAGACAAACTATCTTCTCTCATACGCAGGCAGCAGCGATGTGATTAGAGGGAAATCTAATTTATCTGGAGTACTCCAGAAATGGAAGGAAATTACTTCACAGCAATATTTGCAAATGCATTCATCACAGACACCCAGCCATTCCAACACTAGCAGATGATGACTTTGTGATCTCTGTGTGGTCTGTCTCAAACTGCTTTCTAATGGTCCATGTGAATTCACTCCTTTCGTGCTTCTATAGTGTGTTTAGAGTCTAAGACAAATGCGTTGGTGCAGTGTGAACAGATTTCTGTTCCTTGTGTCTCTGTCTTCCTAATCTGTGTAGTGGAGAACTCTAAATTATTTGTTAGTTTTGTCTAAATAGACTATCTTTGGATAAGATAGAAAGAATGCTTGCTATTTTTTTTCTCTTGTTAGAATATATTTTCAGATTTCACGTCCCTTTGAATTTATGAATTTGCACATTTATTCAGAATTCAAGACATATTTGATTGCCTGCTGTATTAGGCATGATGTATCTGTGCTCTCCAGCTTTCAGTCATCTCCCATTCATCTTATTTGCTACATATGTTTCACATGCATGAGGTTAAGAAGGAAGGTACAAAGAGGAACCACAGGAGGAGGAAGCTGACAAGGTCTTAGAAAGTCTTATTTAATGGAAGTACCTCTTAAGAATGGGAAGAGTAGCAAGTAGGAATGCATTTAGATTTTAAATGCAACACAGGGTCATGGGACCAGAACTAAAATATCTGTTGAAAGGAGCCTCTAGTCCAGGTGCTCTGAGTTAGCAGCCTAACCATGGCCCTCCCTGGCCTGCTGGCTATAGGGTCAAAGGTGCCTCTTGGAGACATGAGGCTGACCCCTCTGAGCCTCAATTTTGTCATCTGTGAAAGGAAATGTGTAGATTACAGCCTCTTCCAGGGCTGTACTAACATGAGTCATCTCTTTGTAAATGCAAGCCTATTTGTTTTGCTTTTCTTGAATTCATGCCCTCCGCCTACCCCTTTTCCTCCAATCTCATTTCCCTTTCAGCCACCACAAGGCACCGTTTAGTTATGTTTGTTATAAGCTCACTTTTCTTAGCTATACCTAATTAATAGGAGACCATACAAACAAATGTAACCCACCAAAAAAGAATACGCATACCTGGGATGCAGGAATGATATAATTATACACATGAAGCTATCAGAGTACAAAGCAGAACATATTACCATTTATAAACATTAAGAGGCAGGAAATAAATGTCACTGATGGAGATCTATTTATTCACATCTGAATATAACCTGACACTATGTATTTTATTTTTCATTTTTTCCATTCATATAGAAGTTTCCCAGAATGTTGTGGAAATTGGAAATAAATGAATGCCCATAAAAATAATATCTCCAGGCAATTGCAATATCTGATGTAAAAAGTATCTACAGGTTGTGAATTTTAACTACAGTTGGCTTCTCCTGCAAATGCTTATAACAAAACCCAGAGGCACTTAAATCTGATACTTTCAGTGGTTTGGGGACCAAATGGATAGACAATCTCAATTCATAATTAATACATAATAGATTTAGTTGTAGTCAATTTTATTTTGGTTGAGACGGAGCAAATCCAATTTTGCAGTGTCTTTTTCACAATTTGGAAAACTAGCTTTGGGGGAAGGAGTCAGAGAGGCCTAAGATGAGAATACTAAATGGTCGTCTTAGGTTTCCTACTGTCAGCAGGCAGAACTCTGTGTTGTTGTTTTTTAAACATGTTTACAAACCAGAAAATGTGGGTGTCTATGCGTTGAAAACAAAAATGGGATGAGAATGTAAGAAACAAATCAAGTAAACAAAGAAAGGATATATATTTTTTTAAAAAATGTTCCTTCTTTACAAAATAAACCTGCCTTATACTTTGCTTTCACAGTCCTGGATAGTGAATGCAGCCCAACTAATAGAAAATGCAGACACTAGGCTGTCTGTTAAATATTTATTTACTAAAAAACATAATTCTTCAGAGGGCAGTCAGGGAAGACAAAGCCGCGCGTTAGATATGAGCTCCCTGTCCAAGGAGGATATACACCGGCTCAGCTCAGCGGGGCCCCCCCAGGGCTGCAGACTAGGAGCCGGGACCTTACTCACATGCAGTTATTAACACGCCCGATAAATCCTCGGGATCCCTGTCCCGCTGATATATGTCGCGGCAGGAATCGCTTAGTACCCGAAGCGACAGTCAACGCTGTTCCCGTCAGAGGCAGAGATACTGCCGCCCACATTAAATCAAGGGCGGATGGAGACGCTGAGAGCGCCGAGTTCATCATGCCAGGACTGCAGGCCCGCGCTGCCCCAGCTCAGTCTCCACGCTTCCTTTGATCCTAGGCCAGGCAGGGCATCTGAAACCTTTTCTTTGCTATGTTGTGTTTATGTACACTTTAAGGGAGACTTCCATGACCCAGGACAAACCATCTCAAATCCCTTCTGTGGAGTTTTACCATCGGGGAAGCAGAGAATGCAGGCTTCACAACAGAAGGGGTGCAGAAGGGGTGCCAGGAAAATGATACAACCACAATCTCTCCCAGTCCCTAGGGATTATAGGTTCATCCGTCAGAGGGAAAAGGATCACTTTCAAGGTTGCTGTTCCTGCACCAGGCTTGTGTGTAGCCTAAACAGAGGGTCACTGAGCTCTTGAGATAAGGGGACGTTGGCCCAGACGCATCAGTGCTGGTCTCCGCTGGGTGGGAAGCATGGGGGAACTTGGAGGGGCTCCTGGGCATCCACAGGCGGTGAGGATCACACCCCCAGCTACTCTCACCTCCTTTGTCCCCAGGAACAAGGATGCATGCGTTCAACGAATAGGCAGTTGATTTCCTTTCTCTCGTCCCCACCAATGTCCAGCCAAGGTGAAAGCCACAGCTCAGCTGGTAGGAATCTCCCCAGTGGACTGTGGAGGCTGAAGGGGAAGGGGGCGAGGGGCAGCTGTGGGAAGGGAAAGTACAATACCGTTCAGGCGCTGTCACCCCGCCAGGCAGAAGGAAACCACCACTGGGGATCATCAGCCACGTGCTGAGCGCTGAGCAGAACATAGATTTGCAATCAAAATCAGACCTATCAGACAGCATGCTGTTCTCAAATGTCCAAGGCAGGATTTCCGTTATTTTCCTGAAGCGAAGTCTAGAAATGTCACGGAAAAAAGACAGGCTCCCTCCCCGAGAACCATGGGACTCGCCACTGCAAACTGTGCGGAAATCAGTCTGAAAGTGACCTTTCCGTGGTAGCTTGGCCTTGGTCCTTCTGGTCTTTTCAGGGCTACGTATGGGAATATGCTTTTGCAGCTAGGAAGAAAAGAAAAGCAAAAAGCCAAAAGCCAAAGACAATAAGGAGATGAAGATTAGGATGCGTGTTTTCAAAAGCAGGTGGCAGCGTGTATGCAACCTCCAAAGGTGGACCTGATGCCAGCCAGGCTGAGCAAAGGGATGAGGCAGACAACGGGGAAGAAATGAAAGGCCCTCAACTTGAGGAGGAGCATCCGAGTGAGACGCAGGGTGGGCGCTGATGTGGGATGTGCTTGGAGGACAATGTAAGCAGAGACACCAAGCAGGACTGAGCGGGCACGCCAGTCATTTTTACAACTCCGTTAGGGAGGATGCTGTTTGCTATGCTTCCTCACTCCCCTTTTTGTGTTTTTTTTTATTTCAGTTGTTTGCCGGTCATGTATGAAAGCCCAAGGTGCTTTGGTGCTAACTTAAGTGCTTTTGATTTATCGTCTGAAGCCCAGTTTTCCAGTTCCTGAGCTCTCCCAGCTATTCACTGTTACAGTTTGGAATGCTAAGTTCATTGTTTCGTGGAACTTCCCTCCCCTTTTTTCTTTCTGGTTCCAGATGAGAGACTTTGACCTCTTCTCTGTGTTGCTAGAGAATGGGAAGCTGTAGCCGACCATGACCCGGAAGAGCACCAGCCGTCTAAATAGAAGCTGATGAGAGGGAAAGTGAGGCCTGGCCTTCTGCAGAGGGCAGGTGTTCAAGGACAGGCCACTGCCACAGGCCTGGGCTGCCGAGGGGGCGGCGGGGAGAGGACACAGATGCTCAGGCAGGCCATTCAAAGCCAGCCGGGAACCCATGCATTCCAGCTGACGCTCCAGGTTCTCAAAATGTGATGTTGCTATTTTAAAGCCATGGAGGCTCATTATTGTAAGCACCATAGGGGTCTTGTTGGTGATGCTGCTTTGGTACAAAGTACCGCCTGGGTGAGACCCATGTGGGTTGGTTCCCTCAGTCCTCAGAACTGCAGGAAAGAGATTTGTTTTAATCTTCTGGACACTCTGAAACTTAAAACGAACCACGATTCCCCCTTTGCTTGGGCTTATAGGGAGCTCAGAGCCTAAGGTGGTGCCTAATTGAAGGATTCAGAAATACACGGCATTCTACCCTTTGCTTGCTTTCCCCACTCTCTTTTGGATCATATTTGATCTATTCCTTTTATCTGCCAACGTGTATATATTTCTGTAACCTGACTCAAATTTTTGGGGATGCTGCTTATGTAAACAAGTTATATCACAAAATACCAGAGGCATATATCTGGTGTGAGAAGAATAATCATGACACATCATACCTGCGCATGATCGGGGTATGCAGTATCACCTCCCATATGTGAACTATTTTTAACAGATAACCTTTATTGAGCTCACTGGTTATAAGATGCAACACTGAGAACTTTATATTAATAAGTGCTTTATTGTTATAATTTCATTTTTGCTTTATTATACTCCTTATGTGTAAGGTATTTAGAGACAAAGCTGATTTGGAATGTTATGTTATTTTATCCAAGATCAAAAAGTTAATACAAGTGGTGGAGCCAAGCTTCCAGCCAAGGAAAGTCTGAATCCAGAGCACATTCTCTTAACTTTGAGTAAAAATCCCTGCTCTATCATTTACTTATCATAAGAACCTGAGAAAATGACTTAATCATTCTTATCATGCCCCCCCCCCCGCCCCAACATATGTAGATAAAAGGGATAGATCAAATATCCTAAAATGGGAATAAATATTGTATTTAAATCAGATATTTTAAATGCTTACAACAGTGTTTGGCACTTAGAGAGTGCTCAATAAATCAATAAATATTAGCTATTGTTAATCATATTTAAAGAGTATGTCCATAGTATACATAATTAAACTTCCTCTCCCACCAGTAGAGACATTTCTTCAATATTCAATTAATCACATCTTACAACTCCCTGCACATATGCACCGGCAGTGACTGTTCCCAGGAGAGCCAGTGTTGGGAGGCACATGTCGACATTTCAAATGTAAGATACTGCAAGGTCAGTGTGTCCCAGGAGAAGGCCAGCTGCCAGGAGACTTTGCAGGGTAGCATTTCCAGGGTGAATTCATCGCAGCTGGAGTTCAGACCTCAGCGATGCGGGTCCCAGCATTTGGTCTAGTCAATGCCCAGAGCTGATTATTCAGGGGGGATGACTTGTACCAACTAACAAAAGCCTGAAGCATATGAATTGGAAGGCCACTGTATTAATTTACAGTGAAAAATATTACTGCTAACTGGACTGAGCATTTGCATCAGTCTGACCAGTGAATGCGTGCCCTGTAGGCGAGCTACACAGGGAGCCACATTAGCAGAAGGTTGCTTGGTGAGTGAGATGCTTGTTTCAAATGCTTAGCCTCATCAGGCGCTAATGGCAGCCTGCATCCATCTCCATCTACCAGCCAGAAAGAACAGATATTCCAAGCAGCTTGACAATGCCAGGATGTCTCTTTCCTGGACAGAAGCAGAATGCGCTTCTGTGAATTTCCTTTATTTTTTTTGGTCGTCCAATGGTGGACTAATCTCAGCCTCAGATGGTCATTACATATCTAAAGAAAAATCTGGAAGCCACCTTACCTCTTATTAGTAATCTGCTGGTTTAATAGTTTAACTTTTAGAGGGCATCTTCACTGCAAGTCATTACAAATTCTCCTGGGTTCTTCATGTTCCATGTACACTGTGTACATGTACAGTGCATACTGTACTGTCACCGTAGCCTCATCTGTCTCCAGCTATCTATAGTTTTCTCATCACTCATGTAAGTCAATACTAACTGACCTCCTGCTCTCTACCGTAACCCACCCAGAGCCTGTACTTTAGCTGTTTTAACTACCAATGTTGCCAAAATGTAGTCCCATAAGTTGTTTCTAGCCTACTTAAATATGTTTAAAACAAAATGGTTTGTAATTAATTAATATATACTGTAAAGACTTGATACTTCAACAATAATGATAAAACCTTTATGCAATTCTTCAAGCTATTTTTGATACCTTATTAAGCATCATAATGTTAGTAGGATCTTATTACCTTTCCAAGTTTTTGATCTTCCCTTTGCTTCCTGCGAAGACCAGATTAGAACCAAATGTCTTGGAATGGTCAAGAAGTACCTCCATGATCTTGCCTCTGGCTACCTTTCTGAATTAATTTCCTCCCTCTTGAATAGTTCTTCTCCCTCTTGAATAGTTCTCCAGACTCCTTAATGGAGTTGGAATATGCCAAGTGTGCAGCCCCATGAGATTCTTTGCCCTTACTGTTCTCTGCCCAGAGGGCTCTCCCACTAAACAATTGCATCTGGTCCATTCTTCCATTCCTTTAATTCTGTAATGATTTCAGTGATCAGTAGACTTTATTATTCATGTTGTGCCAATTGTCCAGGCTTGCCTAGAATGATGTGTAGGTGCTGATGTTGCCATTACTATTATGCTTTATCAGGACATATCAAAGGAAGCCAGAATAATGGTCAGACCCACCTACAAGGTCACCCAAGCCTGGGCATCCATATCTTTGTCACTGTCAAGCAGCTTCCATAAGTTCTTATTTAATTCCATCTCTCCCTCCCCCCCCCCCTTTTTTTTTTTTTTTGCATCTGGCTTATCTTTATATTTTCTCATCAAGATCTCATCCTTCTGTTGTTATCATTTTGCCCTGGGTTAGATCCCATGAATGATAAGATAGTGAGGAGGCACTTCAAATAGCCAACAATCACTGTACTCCCTCCTCTCAGCCTCCAGCAGCTGAAGTCCTACTCTTCCCTTCAGGCCCTCCTGCTATCAACTTTCTTATCATCAGTCTCCCCAACTTCCTCTGTGAGGGGAAACTGCAGTTCTGGCTCTGAGGCCTTGTTGTAATCTCCACCAAGTGTAACACTGTTCAAGAGTGGGGCCACCAGATCAGAATGTCTTTTTTAAAACCAATTCGTATTTCTCAATTATTTTCTACTCTTTTCCACCTTTCCCTCAGTAATGGTAAAGTGGAGATCATCATCTAGAAAGCTTGAAACTTCCGGCTTTCATTTTTCTTTCCTTTCCAGGGAAAAATAGTTAATTTTGAAATCTATTGACATACACACGGTATATTTGTTAATATGTTGGAAGAGTCTAGCCCAATGTGGTTTTATTCAGGGAGGAGGGTTGGGGTGGTGGTAATACTAAGAATATTTTTAAATATAAACTTTTTTTTGGTGGTTGGGGGGGATTTGTAGGCTTACTAAAACTCCAGCAGATCAGTTCACAGATTCTTAACTCAGGGCAATTTTACTCTTTAGACCTGTCTCTTCTGAGTGGCATGACATTTTGCTAGACAGCAGGCAATAAAAGATATACTCATCCTTCAGGCTCACTCATCCAGGAATACCCAAGGTGTTCTGCAGGGATGTCTGGGAGCAGGCTCACAGATGCTGCCTAGGATAGGACACAGCATTAAATGCAAAAAGGAGATGTTTAAAAGCCTTAAAAATGTCATGAACTGAGAGAAATGTGAACTCTGCTTTAAAGAATCATGTTTATAAATTCAGTGGGACCTACGAGGCAGGGAAACACACACACACAACTCTAAGTTTATTCTGCAGCCCTTTGTCCATAAAAATGTGCCTGTTGGAGATAGCTACCCTCAACCCCCGTGTGTGTTCCTTAGAATTTATTAGTCAACTGAGGGAGACGGGTGTGTGGCTTTGTTTTTCTATTGGCCATGAGCAGGCTGTGGGCCTGCTCTGTGCTTTGTGACTGTTGCTTTTATCCAGATAGTCTTTAGTGTTACTGTTTGGCCTATTTCCTTGGGCTGCAGGCTGTACGTTTTCCCTGAGATTGAGTTAAACAAACCCATTCTATTTGTTGCTGCTGCGACTTCCAACATTTCATGGAGATATGACATGATTGAGGTTATGTTTTACTATGTCACTATACTGTTTCCATCCTCTGACCCTGTCTACACTCAATCTGCCACACAGCTGCCATCCATCCTTTATGTGTGTCCAGATGAGTGTGGCTGTATTGTGGCAGGAAATACTTCTGTGCTAGTCTACTCTCTAGGACTTCATTATGTGATCCTGTCTTGCCTTCCCATGTGCTGTCTGGGATGATCTAAGTTGGACTCTCAGATAGGAGAAGTTGATTAAGTATAGGGTATGATTTGGGAATGACAGAAAAGCTTTCTCTCAGTCATTTCTGCCCAAGTATCCATGTGCCTGAGACTCCATTTCCAGAGCTTTTTTTCTTCCTGTTAACCTTGTCCACTCTCCCCTCAGAAAGGGTTGAACATTAATGCATTAATATGTTAGAGTGGGTGATTTTACTAGCATGATCTGGAAAGATCTGTGCCTCAGTTCTGGGATCTGAAGAGAGCACTTAATTATGGGGGAATAATTTCCTTATAGATTTTAGGTGGCAACATTTTTCCTAATTATGCTACATCTTATTAAATCAAGTAACAATCCCACAAAGATGGCAGAACACTTTCATAGGATCCTAGCAGATGATAACAATAACCTGTCCATTTTGTTCATAGTGAAGAAGCATCTGTAGCAAGTCCTATCTGTTGATGTTTTCAGACAGGGTTGGGAAGGATGGAGCAGCTTAAGTTTCTGTATGTTTCCTTAATACCTGGAATTCAGAGGAAATAAGGGAAGTTAGAGCATGTCCAGTCCAGAACTCTTAATTCATCTGTCACTGGGAATTAAAGTAGGACGATTGAGTGTGAGTTATTCACTGTTTTCCACCATTGACAATATCTTGGCCAGAGTCCATAGCATCCATGTAATAAAAATAACACTTAATGTTTATTGACCAATTACTTTATGCCAGAAGGTTCATTACATATATTGTTTTATGATATTCCCGAGAGCCTTATGATATAAATAATTTCATTACCCAAATTTTACTCACATTAGTTAAATTAAGTAATTTGCCCAACTTCTTATATGTAAAGGTTGGCTTGAATTCAAGTCTGTCTAACTCCAAAACAATGTTTTCAAAGATCACACTAAACTGTATCCTCAGCCTGTTTGGACTGAGAGCTAAGGACATATTGGTCATTATATATAAGCAATGTGAGCACACAGACACATGCCATGCAACAAGATACAGCCAAAAGATTTAAAACATAAGCAATGGCAAAACATAGGGAAAGCCAAATATATTTATAGACAAAGTTAATTCCCAAAATATAGGTAAATAAATAAACAGAAAACATACATAACTGAAACCAAATTTCTCTATTAGATCAGCTTTCAGTAAAGATCTAAGAAGTAAAAATTTTAAATAGAACCTGGTATTCTTAACTAAATATTTGGATTATGGACTCAACTATGTAAACAAGATGGCTACAGAATCTTCTTCTAAGCAATAAGTACTTGACCTCATGGTTCTTAGTCCTGATTGTTCTGGGCTTAACATCTTCTTTGATTTAAGTCACCAGCCAGGCCAACCAAAGGTCCTTTAACTCTTCAGTGTATCCTCCACCCAGCATCTAAAATTCTATACTCTCAGAATCTCATGTTACTATCAAGTTCTATATGTTCATTTAGAATACTTTCTGACACACATACACACCACCTGGTTTGTACTTTGATATAAAAATACTTTCCCAAAAATGGAGTTAACACATGCTTATTGCAGACAAATTGGAAAAAGAGAACTGTGTGATAAGGAAAAAAGCTTGTACAAAGTAAAGCACTGCTAACAAATCAGTGTATGACTTTCTAGTATTTAAATGCAGTTTTACTTAGCTGAAATCATATGGAAATATAATTTTGTTTTCTGACTTTCTTCTATGTTAACCTGATAACAAATCAATTCATCTTTTTAAATCCCTTTACAAGTAGCATTTTGATGGCTGCATAGTGGTATGTCTGAAGTACTATAATTTCCTTAATACTTTATACTTTTGTTGTACATTAGTGAAGAGGCATCGCATATGAATATTCTGTGTTCAATTAACTACCAATTACTGGTGTGTGTGTATGTATGTATGTATGTATGTATGTAGTTCAAGCTGTTGGTAGGAGGACTTTGGGCTGAAGGCAAATATGCCTTACCAGCCACTGCAATTTGTATAGGATTTAAATTAATCTTTGTCTTATTTTCTAACCAGAAAGCGGATACCAGACTAGGAACTAGGAATCAGGGGAGGAATGGAACTGAGAAATAGCGATTGAGGGGAAAAGAGGAGAGAGAGAGAGAGAGAGAGAGAGAGAGAGAGAGAGAGAGAGAGAGAGAGAAATTTAAAAGAGAGGAAAGGAATGAAAGAGGGTGTAGAACAGATGAAATAACCTATCAATTATTTGCTTATGACTTACTGAAATGGACAGAAGGGAATTAAGCATTCAGAATACCATGTGTGATCTAGCCATCTCCTTGCCTTGTCCCAAGCCCAGCTCAACTTTTATATAGCAGCATGTGAATTTATGTGACATATTCTGTCTTCTGATATGGGCAATTATAGCATTTCAGAAGCCAGCTTTATTTCTAGGAATTTGCATTATTTTACAAACCTCTAGAATTAGAGTTCCTGCTGCCCTTTTACCTCCTCCAGTATGTCTGTGATGGAGGCCCTGAGTATTGGTCTTGCACCAGCCATGGCCCCCTGGGGCTGCACACAGCAGTACTCTGAAACTACTTACCACCTCCTTCAATAAGACTGATGCTGAAAGGGCTGTGTTTCTGCTCTCAGCATTCATCACATTCCTTATAAATGAAACATGAGCGTAATTCATATTTCTTCTAGGGAGACAAGTTTTAGGGGCTTCATTTATTCATTCATTCAACAAATATTTATTGGGTCCCTTCTGCCCTTAAAATGCCATGGCGGCACTCTGATGGATACGGAGAAATACAAGCACAGTTCTTGCCCTTAGGAGTTAATCTACCACCAAGTCTTATTTATTTTACCTTTTCAATATATTCTATGCCCATCCACTTATGTTCATGCTAAATATAATAGTCTTAATCTAAGTGACAATAATCCTCTTCCTGGATTACTGTATTTTAAGAATTTGGTTAGATTATTTATTAAACTTCAAGCATTCACTACCAGGCCAAACGTTTAAATTATTACTATGACCTGTTAAGCCCCAGTGCATCTGGACCCAGTTCAGTCTCAGATAATATCTCTTGACTCAACACTTTATCCATCTTGAATTTCTCTTTGTTCTTTGAATGTGCAGTGGTCTATGTATATACCAACTGCTATTCATTAAGTTAGATATGGCTTCAACTAATAGATATAGCTTTCCCTATCTGCTCATGTACCTCTTCCATCTCTAGACCATATTTTGGGTCCCCTTCTTTGGGACCATATCATGTACTTCCCTATTCACACCACTCATCATACCTCTACCTCTTCATTGCTTACTGATGTACCTCTACTAGGCTAGTAAGCCCATGAGACACGAACCATGTGTACCCTGTCTTCTACTATGTTCTCGTCATGTAATATAGTGTCCAGTGCATTATATTTTTAGTTGAGAATATTTTAATTGTTTTTTTTTGCATTAAGAAACCAAACTATCATTAAGGAGCCTTTGCAAACACCGATAATGCTTCATACACTATACATTCATATACTAGTATTACATATAGGGTAAATGATAAGTATGCAGGGAGTGTTATAGTTATCAGAGACACAACATACCACAATCAAGAAGTTAGATGCTCAGAAGTAGAATTTTTAACTTTTTATGTTTATTGCCTTTTCCTGAATCTACCCACTCACCCATCCTACTAGTTCAAAACTATATTTAAAGAGACACCATATATTAATTCAGTAATATGTTATTTGAACTTGTATGAATGAACGTAGCACTTGGAATATATGAGTTCTTCCTAAAGGAATGGTTACTCATGGATTCCACAAACACCCCTATACAAATGATTCCCAGATGAACAGCTTTAACCCTACCTTCTGTCCCATTATTTACTCTCTTAATTTCCAATTTCCCCCTGAAAATTTTTATTAAGTTATACACTAGGGTGTGGTATGTTGTTTCTCTCTGAGAGGGAGAGGATAAGAAGTTGGGTGAGAATAAATCTGAAGGATTACAGCTTCAGTTATATTTGCACTACTATATAAAGGTATCGATAGTATTGCATAATTTTCACATATTAAGTGAAATTGAATAAATCATATTGAGAAATGTGATCATAGACTAAAGAGATACAGAGGAATAAGAAGTGAGAGAACAAGGGAATAAACATGAATCTAAGTGAATTAAATAAAAGCTAGTGTTCACTATTTGTCATGTCACAAAAATTTTTAAACATGTATTATTATAATAATTTGGTAATATGGCTCTATACTGTTTCCTTGTGTCCATGAGAAAATCGAACCCCATGAAGATTTCATAACTTGCACAAGTTTACACATTAGGATATGGAAAGGATGAGATGTGATAGAAGCTGTGTGATTGCAGGATCTGAAGCCTAATGAATTATACTGAATGGAGGGTGTAAATGAGTTAAAGAAAGTGAGAGTTGGGGAAAGAATGAAAGTAAAGGAAATTGTGAACTTGCAAGTGCGAGAATCAGAAGAGAGTAAGCCAGACTGTTTTGGACAGTGTAGATGACTCCATATAGTCATCAAATCCCATATTCTCAGAAAGTGTTTTCCACTTGCCAGATGCCTTAACAGCTGGCTCAGTTCAGTCCAAGGAAGCATTACCTGGCAAATGGGCAGGAGAATTTCCCAGGTTGAAAGCGAGAAACTCATTGCTGACATATCTGGTGCTCATGAAGGGCCTTTTAGGATGCCTCTGGGCACCAACAGGTCCTTCCCTTCCCCTAATATATGAGGAACTGAAAATGTGTAGAAAAAATAACGTAGTATCTGTAAAGCTGTGAAGTCGTGTGTATAAAAGATGTCACGGCTGAAATATTATCAACGGTCATGGCTGCAACCAGTGTGAGAAAACCTTGAAAGTACACTTTAGATTTCCCCAGTCCATGTGCCTCCCTTAATCCACCCATGAGTTACACAAAATATTCTGAAAAAAACAAAACTACAGGAGGGAGGAAAGAGCAACTTCCTTGGCCTCAAGTGACCTAAGAACATGCAAAATGAATTCACCCCATGGTCAGTAAATCTCCCTGGCTAAAAAGATGGGCAACAGATGAATTTCTTGCTTGACAGCAGCACAGAGCAGAACGCTTTAATATGTGTGGAGCCATTTCTGAGGAACCTTCACCTTTGTTGACATGCCACTATTAGATGCCGGTGATCCATGTTGCCACTGGGCTGCATAAAGGCTGGTCTAGACTGTTTTTTAATTAAATGCCCCTAAAGGATGGTCAAATCGACCTGTCTTCACTGAAAAAGTACTTGTGATCCAGCGCCCTGAGAATACATACTACCCCATGGCCTTCCTCTCTCCCCAGAGGCTGTCTCATTGCATCACTGAACAATGTCTCTCTCTCTCTCCCTGGCTTTTGAGCAGAAGCGTGATGGAAACAGAGAATGAAAACTCAGTGTAGTTTCCATAGCAACATTTTTAGAAAGAAAGAAATGAAAGAGGGAAAAAGTGGAGCTCTGCTACTATGAATTGGGTTCTGAATATCAGTGAATGAGTTGCCTTTTCTAAGCTGTTCCTGCGAAGGTTTGCTTATGTAAGAGTAATATAGTATCAGGATTCCTTTAATGCCAGATTCTTCCAGTAGGGGGTGGAAACATAAATAGCAAGAGGCCAAAATGAAGGAAAACAGCCACCCAAGTACCTGCTCCCTCAGATACTGGCCGCATTGTTAAATAGTAAGTCTGTGAATATTTATTTTGATGTCCTGGTACCGTCACTTACTTTGGGGAAGATGGCATAGAAAATGTTTGTTACCTTGCTTCAAAGAGCTTATTTACATAGAGAACAAACAAATATTGACTAAAACTTTCCAAGCAAGGCAATGTACAACACAACAATAAAGCACAAACTGAAAGCGAATACTCTGAGTGAATATAGATGAAAGAACTCAGCACTGAGTGGTGTTAATTTGGAAGCCTCCACAGAAGGGGCTTGTGGTCTTGTAAAAGGGACAGAACGTGAACTTGATGGTAACACAAAGCAACTTTCCCGCCCCCAAGGTGGAGTAGAAAGGGATGCAAAATTCTTAAACTTGCAGGTGAAATAGGTAAAGTGTGCCCGGGACAGTAAGGTGAGCTTGGTTCTCCCGCAATATTTTCCCTATGAGAGATAAGGAAAGGCATTAGTAGGACAGGCAGGTGCATAGTAAAAAGCAGAGAAGTTTTTTATTAATTTTAAAGGCCATGGAAAATTCTAAGTTGTCACTGGGTCACTCAGGGGTCTTGTGTAAGAAGTGCTTAAGGAAAATGACATGGGACAATTACAGAGTCCTTGGCTGGCGGATAGACAATACTAGAGACAGAGAGGAGAACCCAAAGTGAATTGCATATGCCTAGGCCTTTTGTGTGGCAGGGAAATCTGGTCATTCTACTAATGGCAAAGTGGGCATTAAGTCAATGTTCACTCTAAGATGGGCTTCACATGTGATGATAATGCTTGCCACCACTCAGAGCTCATGGTATAGCAGGCCATCCAATCAGGACGTTTCACATTTGGAGTCTACAAAATAACCCACTGAGGTTTTATTATGATGCCCATTTTATAGCCAAGAAGCAGACAAATCCAAGAGTTTAAATATACACAGCTGATGAGCATGGGACTGGTCCTGGCATCAGATACCAAAGCTCGTGGTCCTTCTGTTGGAGCCCACTGTGTGGTTCACATGCCATTTTCAATCTGGGAAGACACTGTCCTCGCAGTTTTCATTGATTATGTTTTAATTAATAGCAGCAGGGGTAGATAAGCTTTCTACAGTTTTTTAAATTTTCAGGTTTTGGGTGGGGCTGGGAACATTGAATTAATTCACTTCCTCCTAGAAGGAGAAGAAGGTCAGGGCGAAAGGGAACCGTCAGCAGCTATAGTTTGTCCTTTCCGGCAGCCTTCGGCGAAATGTACTTTTCACTTTCTCTTCTCATCTGGCAAAGGTGAAGGTTTTTAGTGTAAGTTGTTATAGAAGCTGAACTAAGGGCTGAGTCCTAAAATCATTATTTTGTTGTTTGTTAATCCTCACCTCAGGATATGTTCCCAACGATGTTTAGATAGAGTGGGAGGGGGAGGGGGTGAGATACACAGAGAGAAGCATCACTGTAAGAGAGACAGATCGACTGGTTGCTTCCTGCATACATCCCAACCAAGGTATGTGCCCTTGACCCGAATGGAGCCCAGGGCCCTTCAGTTAGCAGGCCAACACTATCCACTGAGACAGACCAGCTAGGGCTCAATCCTAAAATTGTAATATGCATGTCTGCAGTTTATCCAAGCCCCTATTATATAAGAGCACATGAAGAAAGAAGGCATTTCATATTCCTTTGCAAATTTTCCTCAATTCTTTTCCAAAATTATAACCTTAGGGTCTGATAGCATGCCTTCTGCTTTCCTACCTAATTTGCATGATAAATATTTTAAAGAACAAACTCCCCATTGATGGGCAAAAACAGGGGGTGGAAAAAAAAGATAGTGACTGTTTCCTGTCCACAGCAGGGGGATGTGGATTGGGTTTAATTTCATTCTGAACAGTGATAAGGAAGATTAACGCTGAGATGCAACAATGCTGACTTTAGCAGCTTCTCTGCCCCTGGAGGCAAAGCAGCAGCTTATTAGCAGGGTGTTTAGAATGTGGGTTCTGGAGGCAGACACCTAAATACAGTCCTGGCTTCACTATTCCTAGTTCTGACACTTGGGCAATTACTTAATATACTTAGCCTTTGTTCCTTCACCTGAAAAAAAAGGGGGGGTGTTAATAACAGCACCAATTTACACAGTAATTATAAGTAATGTTGCATATATATATATATATATATATATATATATACACACACACACACACACATATACATATATATACATACACACACATACACACACACACACACACACACACACACACACACACATATATATATATATATATATATATATATATATATATATATATATATATATATAAAATAAATAAACTCTGTTACCTAATGTTGGAACAACCGGTCGACCAGTTGCTATGACTTGCACTGACCACCAGGGGGCAGACACTCAATGAAGGAGCTGCCCCCTGGTGGTCAGTTCACTCCCATAGTGGGAGCACTGTTTGACTGAATGGGATGAGCAGTGCTCCACAAAAAGATGCTCATTGCAGGTGATGCCCCCACCAGTGCATAGATCCATACATTGGGCTTCTAGTAAAGAGACAAAGTGTTTAAAACAGAGTCTAGACCATTCTGTGATTGGAGACTGCTATTATTAGGAGCAAAGATGGCTACATGGGCAGTGAACCTGATGTAACAGGAGAAGAAGAGCCCTCTATGCTATTTCAGAACCACAGTGATGACCTTGAAATGCGGAGCTAGGAGGTGGATCTAGAACAAAGCTGGAAAATGTATTTTCTCCAATATCCAGTATTGCACAGAACACATATACAGAATGTGATGGGAGCTGTGGGGAGCCTCAAAGTTTAGCAAGCAGAAGTGTGTGTGTGAGTGTAAGTGTGTGTTCAGCCCAACACTAGTACTGGTTTGTAGAGAAATTTTTTTTCTCTTCCTTGCTCAGCATTGAATAGAACTCAGAGAAATAAAACATCAGATGGAGGCGTAGAGGGCTTTTAAACCTTCACATATTCATACACAGAGCAAGATTTCCCAATCAAGAGCAAAACTGACAATAGCAACCACTGTTAGAATAATGCCCCATTTAAGTTATGAGATAATTGTCATCTTGACTTCAATCCACTTCATATTTGATATGTCAGTTACTCTGGCAGTTTTACAGGATATGTCTTTGAGAAAAAAAATTCTTTAATTATTCAGAGTGTTCCTGTGAAACCACACCCCAGGTAAGATATGTTTTAAAAAATTACATATAGCCCTGGCTGGTGTGGCGCAGTTGGTGGTGCTTTGTCCTGTGCACTGAAAGGTTACCAGTTTGATGCCCAGTCGGGGCACGTGCCATGGTGGCCTGTTGTATTCTCTGGTAGGGGGCATGCAGGAGGCAGCTGACCCATTTGCTCTCACATCAATGTTTCTCTCTCTCATTCTCTCTCCCTTCCTCTCTCTAAAAATTTGATTAATTTAAAAAAGATTGTGCACATATATAAATGGAATTGTGTTTTTGTCTAGCAACAAAGATTTAGAAGGTCTGTTTGGGAGATAAGCATTGGACCACTCTAGAACCTTCAGTCATCTCAAATGAAACCCAATTGTCAATGACTTGGGCTGACCAGATACCTAAAATTTTGTCCAACTTAGAATCTGTAACCATTTATCTCATATATATTTTATACCCACTCCTTAAACGTCTAATTGGAGTGTCCCTATGGTGTATCATACTTTAGTTTCTCAAGTTAGTAACTTTCAGGTTAGTAATTTCATGTGGGCTGCCGGTTGATATTAAAAATACAATATTTTCCCTGAAATAGCTTCTAAAAAAATAATTAAATGCTAATATTGCTTTTTTCCCCTTAACAATTGTTCTTAACTATTAAATCAATCACAGATTAATTGAAATTTCCTCACCATTTTCCTTTTCTCTATATAAATTAGATTTTACTTTCATTTTCTTTCATGGACCTTTTTCCCCCTTCTCTTCAGGCTTTCTCAGAGGGCATCTAAATTTCCTTGCCTGTATGATTTTGAAGTATGCAATTTGAAAGGAATGTGGATCTGGAGGGAATTAAATTAACTATAAGCACTATGTTTTTTTTTTTATTAAATTGTTTTTTTTTTTCAAACATTATAGAAAATTTGAGGTATTTATTTTGAAATTTTCTTCCAAAAAGAGGGAGAAGTCATTAAAGTTCAGACAATTTTAGTTCATCTTTGCTTTACTTTTAGGGTTTATACTTAAATTACTTTTGTCATGGTTTTAGTACAAAGTCCAAAAACATTAAGAAAATACACTTATGCCAAAACCGGTTTGGCTCAGTGGTAGAGCCTTGGTCTGCAGACTGAAAGGTCCCTGGTTCGATTCAGGTCAAGGGCTGTACATTGGTTGTGGGCACATCCCCGGTAGGGGGTGTGCAAGAGGCAGCTGGTTGATGTTTCTCTCTCATTGATGTTACTAGCTCTCTATCTCTCTCTTCCTCTCTGTAAAATATCAATAAAATATATTTTTTAAAAAAGAAAATACACTTATTTAATTTAATTTGGTGAAAATAAGGGGGTACAGAACAACTAGAAAATGAAGAGAATGTAAGAAGCCATAATAAGTAAGACATGGAGGAGCTATATGCTAAGACAAGGGGTGAAAATTCCAAATGATGGAGGATTTAGACAATAGTCAAAACCAGTAGAATAACATACAGAAAGAACAGGGAACACCATCCTGCAGATGAAATTGTGAGCATAATATTGTGAGAGATAGCAAGATAATTTTGTGCAGTTTGGGTAGAAAGATCTATAGGGGAGTCATAATGGATAACAATAAGACCACCTACCAGTCAGCTCATACTTTCCCCTTAGTACTGGTAAAAAGTAAATATGTGATTGTGAGAAATAAATGAGAGCAGCCCTTTTGCAATAGTCAACATGAATCAGGCCTTGACTCCACTAATGTATCCAGTCCTGGGTTTCTTTACTAGAGGCCTCACACAACCCCTCATTAGAAATGAAAATACGGTCAGCCAAAGACTAGCCATTGAACATCTACACATTTGACTGTGTAAAAGCAAATCAAGTGGCTGTTGTATTCTCTGTAAACATAAAATCTCACTTGAAGTTTTCAATTATTCTCACCACTTTTAGTTTGCTTGCTCCATGTCAGCACCAAAATGCTATGGTGCATTCAGAGATCTAACATGTTGGTTACAATTTTGATTGTTCCTGCTGAAACAAAACTCATCCTGCTATTCTCTTTAGTGGATTCCAATTCCATCTGCTAGAAAGATCTATTCCAACCATGGCCCCTCCTACTTGTAATTCAATATTTATTTCACATATAAAGGCATCCAGGAAATCTTACTTTGTCAGGTCAAAAGGCCTTCCCTAATTTAAGTACTTACACACTCTATGGCCTGGATACCTCTCTACTTCTCCATGTCTCCCGTTAGTCAGTCTCCCATTAGTAGCTTTAAGAAGATGCCATGTGGTCTGATAAAGTTTTGCTACATATTGCCTTGTAAAATGCCTGCCATCTAAATCTCATTAAATGTTGGTTGAATCAAATGCCAAAGAAATTGGAATTTGAAGAAATTTTACTACAGGAGAAGGCTGAAGAAATACATAACAACACTCAACAGAATGAGAATATTCACAAGGTCCACATCTCATCAATTGATGATGATGGATGTTACTTTATTAAAAACAACAACAACAACAAACAGACCTTTCCTAAAAATGATGTTATCCCATAACACTTTTATTATGCTATTTTATGACTCCTGACTCTCCTTGCATAAATTTTAAAAATATATATATTTTATTGATTTTTATAGAGAGGAAAGGAGAGGGATAGAGAATTAGGAACATCAATGAGAGAGAATCATTGATCAGCTGTCTCCTGCACACCTCCTACTGGGGATGTGCCTGCAACCCAGGTACATGCCCTTGACTGGAATCGAACCTGGGACCTTTCAGTCCACAGGCTGACGTTCTATCCACTGAGCCAAACCAGTTTTGGCTCCTTGCATAAAATTTTACCTTTCACCTTAAAGACAGGGTGATCTCGTTTTCTCCCCGCCCCCAGTAATTTTTAACTAAGAGATTTACATATTTTTTTTAAATTGTCCAAAGGATTTGACAATATCCAGACAAAGGGATGAATTATTCAGTTCTTTGAGATAATGGACACCTGTCTCTCTTTTTTATGCCAAGTATAAAGACAGTTATATTCCGTTGCCACACCAGCCAGAATGGTGTGGCAAATAAGTCAACAAATAACAAGTGCTGGAGAGGATGTGGAGAAAGGGGAACACAGTGCACTGATGGTGGGAATGAAAACTGGTGCAGCCATTATAGAAAATAGTATGGAGTTTCTGAGAAGAGGGGGGTGCTTTGACAAAATCCCATGTACACAGTAGACATTTTACACTTTTATGTTTAATGATTTTTTAAGATAGTGCCCTTGGAATATAGGGTTTGTAAAACTTAAAATTGAAAAACCAAATGATGTAGAATCTATACTCTATTCTTTCTACACAATGGTCATAATATTTTTTAACTTACAAATAAACTGACATTATAAAGGAATAGGCCATACCCTGTATTTTAACTGTCAATGGAATTAAATGTTCTTTTACAAAATCAATATAGCTGTAGAGTAAATTATATTCAGTTGTGGATATCCGTACCACTAAGTTATTTTTATAAAGTGAATGTTTGATAGCAAGTAGAGAGAAGTTAGTTTATTAAATGTTTACTTTTCAATCTTAGATTGTGGTGGTGGTATTTTTGTTTAATGTGGAGATATAATTCATATGGTAGAATCCTGCACAAGATTGCTCAGAATTCTGAATGTAATTGAATATAACAGCAATTTACAAAATGCATTTTTAAAGCAGAAACCTGGGTCTTGCCTAGAAACTCAGTAGAAATGCAATTTATCACCCTGGTTTGGGGGCTCAGTAGTTGGAGCACTGTCCCTACACCATAAGGTTGTGGGTTCAATTCCTGGTCAGTTTATGGGTTTGATACCTGGATGGAGAACAGCTGATTCTATCTCTCTCTTAAAAAAAGTAAAAATTCTTAGGCCACGTTGGACCTACCAAGTCAGAAGTAACTTTTTAAAAAAATAAATCAAAACTCTTTTTTAAAATTATAGTTAGTTACAGTTGACATACACTATTGTACTATTTTCAGATATATGATACAAATAATAATTGTATATTGGTATAAATTGAGAAGTGATCACCCCAATAAGTCTAGTACCATCTGACACCATATTATGCTGAATATCCCTGTAGCTATATTTATTACTAATTTGTCTTTCTCAATCTCTTCACCTTTTCCACCCATTTCCCCAATCTCCCTCCCTACCATCTGGCAACCACCAAATTGTTCTCTGTATACACTGAATGGCGAGATTATTATGACCTCTGAATGCATAATCTGGCCACTCTGTGTGTGTGTGTGTGCGTGTGTGTGTGTGTGTGTGTGTGTGTGTGTGTGTATTAGAGGTCTGGTACATGAATTCATGCATGGGTGGGGTCAGGCCAACTCTTGGTTGAGGGGAAAATTTGTATATTAGTCTTTTATTATATAGAATATATACTGAGTGGCCACATTATTATGCATTCAGAGATCATAATAATCTGGCCACCCAGTGTATATAAAAAGCACCCCTATGCTCATTGCAGCATTATTTGCAATAGCCAAAATATGGAAGCGACCTAAGTTCTCATCAATTGATGAGTGGATAAAAAGAAGTGGTATAGATAAAATGGAATATTACTCAGTCATAAAAAAGAATGAAGTCTTACCCTTTAAAAATATATATATTTTATTGATTTTTTTTACAGAGAGGAAGAGAAGGATAGAGAGTTAGAAACGTCGATGAGAGAGAAACATCGATCAGCTGCCTCCTGCACACTCCCCACTGGGGATGTGCCCACAACTAAGGCACATGCCCTTGACCAGAATCGAACCCGGGACCTTTCAGTATGCAGGCTGACTCTCTATCCACTGAGCAAAACCAATTTTGGCGAAATCTTACCATTTTGACAACATGAATGAACCTAAAGGATGTTATGCTAAGTAAAAATAAGTCAGAGAAAGACAAATACAACATGGTTTTACTTATATGTGAGTTATAAAAATAAAATAAATGAATAAGCAGGACAGAACCACATCAGAAACTCTTGGGGTAAGACTCACCAATCTGTTCTTTAACATACCCTTCAGATGATTGCAATACACAATGCATTTTGAAACCCATTGGAATAAACTTTTTGGAGCACTAGGAACTTAAGAGGTTACCATGGCAGCACTTAAGAACCTCCAGATTTTCTACTCTTGAACATCTGGGAACTACCAATGCATTTCCATTCTACCTCTCATGGGCTGACCCTGGATTTATTCCACGTTTTTCATGCCAGTAAAAAAACACCAAGAACTGTTTATTATGTGTGTCAGAGGACAAAACCTATGGGTCTTGTTAACTTAGAACATATTAAAATAATTCAAAAAAGAAAACTTGTTTGGTGATCTCTTCATCAAAATTAGGATGATGAAAAATTCATTTACTGTTCTTCTGTGCTATATGACTGATGACATACATAACAATAAAACAGGTGGATAGTTTGAAAATTTTCTTATTTGGACACAATATCAACCGAACAATACGATGAATTCATCAATGCTTTGAGACAATGGGTACCTATCTCTTTTTTAATATCAAGTATCAATACAATTATATTCATTTTCCATTATCCTCTCCCTTATACTGTTTTGTTTTGCTCTACTGTTTTCTTTCTGTTCTCATCTCTCCTCTGTTAGTCTCCTATGTAGTAAGGGAAGTTTAGTAGTTTATTACAGGTGTTTTGGGAATAACATCAAAGTGAGAAGATATTTAAGGATATTCTAAAAATGACTACTCTTTCTTAGACTATGATTTCAAAATTAGCCCGGTAGTCTTGTAATATTTCTTGCTGTTACTTTTGGACTCCTCTGTTTGGAGCGGTCAATGACAAAAGCTATTTAGGAAACCACACACTGTTTGTGGATAGTTTTATTTTGGTGAGTGATTTGAGTGGCTAATTTATTTCCTTTGTATTTAAATGTTTGTGGATGAGAATATACCTTTGAAAATAAAATCATATGGAAAATAATCTCAACCCTTCAGATCAATTAGCTGAAGTGAAGGAAATGCTTTTTTGATATATTGCATATTCTTAGATATATCACACATGATAGAAAATGAGAAATTATAGCTCCATTTTCTTGTATCTCTAGGAAGCTATAAAAGTGCATATGTGATTCAGGTTATCTCATAAAGAAAAATAATATGCAACATATAAAATACAGAGATGTTTAATGGGATTATAAAATCTGGACTACCTACTTATTTTCGAGTAGCAAATTTATTCATTATTTTCGCTATTAATAATAGCAATATCATTATGAAACCATGCATACATTTAAAAAAAACATTATTTGCATTATCCACAAAGGATAATTTTCCCTCTGAGATTTAATTGTGGCTTTTGAAGGAGAGAAGTGAAATCATTATGAAATGCTGAGAGATTCATGCCTTTCTGCCCATGGGTCTAACACATTAATATTAATGTGAGGATTTTATTTTGTGTGAAAGAGGAAGGGGTTGACTAGAAGGTTCTGTGATGAGTACAAGGTGAGAAAATGTGGTGTGCAGGGCAGTACTCTGCCGCACAGATCAATAGCTAGTTTGGGAAGAGGAAAATGTTCTCCTTTGAGCAATAAAATATAATATCTCCATTCTTGTTTTGTCCGTAAGTGCAGAATCCACTAATGGGCAGCTGTCTCTTCAAGTAACTCAGAAGACCCCTGGCACACTAACTCAAAATAGATCTGGAGACTCGGGATAAGTGTGTCAAAACAACAGGCTCCTTCTTGCTCCATTATTTGTGGCTGTGCTTGTTTATTGGCACAGAGCACATCTTGCCTTAATCTTGGGCTGGTGTGGCACTTTCTTCTGCTTGGTTTCTCTCAGTTGAGCACAAGCTGTTGAGGATGCAGCAACAGGCAATCCCTTTTGAAGGGAGGCACTGTAAGCTCTTTGGTCTGTTTTACTGGTGAACACATCCATAAGACATTATGAGAATTTCATACTATTAAGAAGAAAGTTTATGAGTAGAAACGTTTGAACTATTTACCAACAGGTGGGTAAACTGGACCATGTAAAGGAGGCAGGCACAGACCTTAATTTCTACAGAAAACACAATCTGGATAAAATGTCAAGGTCCGGTGTGTGTGTATGTGTATATATGTATATATGTATATATGTATATATGTATATATGTATATATGTATATATGTATGTGTATGTCTTTAATAAAGACTTTCCCATTGTGTCACATGAGATATCTCATGAAATAATTGGATGAGGAATCACCAGGTCTGGGACAAGAGATAGCCAAAAGGGAAGCCAGGAGAGAGCTCTGTCCTTCATATGACTCATACACTGAGGTCCTGACTTAGCACCTTCCATACTGTTCTGAGTCAGTACTGACCACTGTCCCATTCCAGTAACAACATGGGGATAAAATAAAACATCCTCCCAGGAGGCATTTAGTGGTGAGCTAAGGCTGAGAGCCTTCAAGGACATTTATCTCCATAGTAGCAACGTTTGACTCTTTGTGGTTTCCACAAATCTCTGTAAAAGGCATTGATCGCCACTGTCAGTGTGATTAGAGGAAGCACTGATGCATAGCATGTTTATGATTTAAAAAACACACACAACTCAGGCACTTAATGCATGTCAAGAGGAAGATTTCACTCTCCTGGGAAAAGGTAAGTTTTACTTCTTAAAGAGATGCTTTCTATTTTTGATATTTAGCTTATATAGCTTTGGCTCTTATTTAAGATATATCCCAGGCTGAGGACCAATTCACTTGATTCTCATCATCCATGGCCTTAAAGTGAGATTGTTGCTCTCCTGGTATGTTCTCCACCTCCAAAATGTATGGAATTCTATGACACAGCCATTGTTTTTCACATTTCTTTTTAAAACATATATTTTATTAATTTTTTTTACCCCCTACTGGGGATGTGCCCACAACCAAGGTACATGCCTTTGACCAGAATCAAACCTGGGACCCTTAAGTCTGCAGTCTGACACTCTATCCACTGAGCCAAACTTGTTTTGGCTTTTTTGCACATTTCTTCCAATGTGCATTTCAGGGTTTACCTGAGTCAGTGTCAGTAGTGAGATCATCAAATATTTAGCCTCCCCTCCCAAAACCTGGTGAACACCTATGTTCTTGAAACTCTTAGTTACTCCTGAGGAAAGGGATCTAGAATACAAAACTATAAGTTGTAGTCTTTGAGCTCTGTGAATATTTATTATATTATATAAATCAAGAATGATAGTATTAAATTCCATAAGGAAGTTACAGAGACCATTATCAAATACACTAGGGTCTCTCAAACTTCAACTCTTGACATGTTGAGATAGATTGATAATGTAGAATTCCCTGTGCATTAATTGTTGTAGACTCGGCAACATCCACAGGCCATTAGATGCTGATAACATACTCCTAGTTGTGACAACCAAAAATGTCTCAAAAGATTGCCAAATATTTCCTGAGAGAAAAAAAAAGCCCTGGTTAATAACCATCACATTGGAAGAAAGAAATAACATCTGTGGAATTTTCAGAGAATTTATGTGAGAGAATTTGACCCAGGTCTAAAATTATGAGAGATAAGGCTATAAACACAGGTCAAAGTAATATTTTGCACTATTTACTGTTGCCATTGGGGAGCACCCACATTTTGAGTTGATGAATGAGGTTGGGCATCCTTGTAAATATAGACAAGTGGTTGAACATGGTCTTTGGAGTAAGACAAAACTGGATTCAAGCCGAAACCGGTTTGGCTCAGTGGTAGAGGGTTGGTCTGCGGACTGAAGGGTCCCGGGTTCGATTCTGGTCAAGGGCATGTACATTGGTTGCAGGCACATCCCCAGTAGGGGGGGGGTGCAAGAGGCAGCTGGTCGATGTTTCTCTCTCATTGACGTTTCTGGCTCTCTATCTCTCTCCCTTCCTCTCTGTAAAATATCAATAAAATATATTTAAAAAAAAAACTGGATTCAAGCCCTGGACCTAAAACTTTACTACTCATATGACATGGGCAGGCAATATAATACGTTCTGCCTGTGATCATGATTATATGTAACATAAAATTCATTTCTTGATTCAGGTAATTGCAGGGATTAACACCCACAGTTTCCAATATTGAAACTTCTATGCTTGCAATTTCTGTGTATCCAAGTCTTTAAATAAATGGTCATGCTAAAGCTAAATTAAGGCAAATTTATATAATGCTTAAAAGAGATAGCAGGCAATCCCTCAAGAACAGTGTCTCTTCCAAAGCTTTAAATGTTTTATCCCAGTGAAGAAAGATTTTGAACCTTTTTTCAAGGCTCACTATTTTATGGCACTGATGTAGATTGTTGCATTTTCAAGTAGGGCTTTGCACAGATGCCAAAACCTGCAACAGGCCCACGTGACTATTGCTAATAGGTGACAGCTCCAGCAGTGGCTACTTAACCGTCCCTGGGAGAGGCTTGCCTGAGGAGAAGGGTGATAAATGTCACAATAGGAGATTAATTGCATGTGTTATGTGTGACATGACATCCCGTGGGATTTAGGAATATGTTTGCGGTTGTATAAAGCATACTGTAAATATCAGGCTCAGCTTTGGCTGTGACCCTGCCAAACAAGGGGCTAATGTCATTTGTCATACTCAGACTTTGCCTTTTAAAAACATCCGTGTTCAGGTTGCTACCAAGGTGTGACATGTTTGATGGCTCTGAGGCAATTATTGTCCTTATAATAGGGATTAAGAAAGATAGCATGATGATGAAGGGAGCAGAGGAGATGGGCTACAGGATGGAGCAAAAACATGTCACTCAAGGGGATGGAGAAAATGGTGACTTCATTTTTTTGATTAATGAACGTTACTAGAGAGGCAATGTTGTTTTCCAAGACTCTCATCTGTTGATATGCGTTTACTCACATATCCGTGAGAGAAGATAGCCCTACAGAGAGGAGAGGGCCTCAGACCTTGCCAGGGAGGAGTTAGGATACCTCTAGGCTTTAACTATAGTGAGGTGATTTGGATTTCTCTTTGAGAGGGAGAAGAGTGAAGGGAGAAGGGGTTACATGGTGAGATGAAGTAACAGAACATTTAATTCTTGTCCAATTTATTAGCAGAATAGACGGTTCACAGCTTCTACCATTTGGATTCAGATTTGATCCAAAAGTCAGTGTTTGACTTAAATCTGTATCCTATGTCTTTTTCCTGAGTGACCTATTGTTCCTAAACCTAACACCTTCCGCTGCAAAGCCTAAATGGTTGGTTTTTCTTACTGAGTTTCTACCTGTGTGTGTGTACCTCACACTTATGAGACTGAATGGAATCAGAACACATTCTTTCTCATAGCAGACAGATGCTCAGAGCACGGAACCCCATCTAAAAGTGGGGCTTCAACATATTTCCATCCATCTGGCTATTGCAGTGACCATCAGTGGCTGTAGTCCATTAAGTAATTAACTTTGCTTTAGATAATACTTCTTGCACCTGATACCCTGGAGGTTTGATTCCATTATGCCTGTTTCTCATCCTGTGCTTTAGCAAAACATGCCACTTCTCTGGCTGGTAGTTTAAATTACTGGTGGCAATAGGAAAGGCATGATATGATATGAAAATACTTCCAAGGATAAATGAAGCTTACTCTCTTATTGCTTGATTTATTGTGATCATGTGTACCTTGAGCTGAAGCAAAGTAGAAGGATCCTATGTATGGGACTAACCTATGTCATTGCTGTAAGAAGCTGACTCCTCATATCTGGAAGATGAAGATTAATGAAGGTGTTACATACAATATTATATCAGTTTCTTTTTTTCCTTCTTGTTTTATGTATATCTCCCTCTATTGTCTTTCCTCTTGGATCTCTTCATTTCTAGTCTGTTTCTTCTTTTTCATCCTTTGTTTTCTTTTTTTTTTTTTAATATATTTTATTGATTTTTTTACAGAGAGGAAGGGAGAGAGATAGAGAGCTAGAAACGTCGATGAGAGAGAATCAACGACCAGCTGCCTCCTGCACACCCCCTACTGGGGATGTGCCCGCAACCAATGTACATGCCCTTGCCAGAATCGAACCCGGGACCTTTCAGTCCGCAGACCGACGCTCTACCACTGAGCCAAACTGGTTTCGGCCATCCTTTGTTTTCAAGATTACTTTCAAGTGCTTCTAAGGCTCAACCACCTTGTCAGCAAAATTGCTTGCTTTTATTTTTTTTTGCGTTTCTTTGTCTATCTTTATTTTAAAAACTAGTTATTATTTTCATTAATTTACTTATTCACTTATTTATTATCAACAATTCTGTATTGTATACTTACTATCAGATATTGAGCTAAGAGAGAATGAATAGTCCTTAAAGCACTTACAAATAATTACAAGGAAATGTGGGATTAGAAAGGGAATATTTGCCAGTGCTCAGACAATACAGTAGAAGGAATTTCTAACAGTTGTAGAGGGCAGATATAGGAGAAAGCACCTTAGAATAGTGATGTTTGGGATAGAACTTGATGGATTAGTAAGTGGATAGACTCGTTGTAGTCAGAGGAATGTACAAAGGCATAGAAACATTCAAGAGCTTTGAAGTTTGGCATTGAGGAAAGTAACTTAATCTGATCTGACTTGAAAGAAGATCAGAATGGAGTGATTTGGAAGGGGTTAGATAGCCAGTTTCTCTGGGGTTTTCTGTTAAGTTTTTATTAGAAAATTACCAACAGTAGAAATGTGCTATTTAGATTCAAAGGGGGTAGAAAGTCAAGCATAAAGATCTATAATGAGGCATTTTCCATAATATAGGCATAAATATTTTAATCCAATATGGAATTTATGTATGTAGAACCTTATAATTAGCCTTGTATTGGGGGTTAGACACACACCCACACACACACACACACACACACACACACACACACACACATATATATATAAGCTTTCTAACTACAGTAGTGTAGAATGAGATCTAGTAATCTAGATAGATAGAGTAGGACAAGGATGAGTGAGTGAGAGCACAATTCAGTTGGTGTTATTGGATTATAACATGAGAGGTAAGAGTGACAAAGCTAAAGACAGGTGGGACCAGATTGTGATGGATATTACATTCTATGATCAGGTCCTTGAGTTTTGCCCTGCAGTTTATGGGAACCTCTGGAAGTTTTTAGTCAAATAAGAGAAACTGGAAAATGTGCTATTTCAAGTCCTTACTCTCCTATCTCTGTAGAGGTTAGATCTAAGGTAAGAAGGCTTAGAAGTAGAGACATAGATGGGAAACTTTTGAAAAGGCCAGGCAAGATATGCAGAAAGAGCAACACATGGTAGAAATGATGTAGATAGAGACTAGGCATAGTTAGTTACCAACCCAAGTCATGTTTTTAACTATGTGGTCAAATGTGTTTTCTCTTGGTTTGAGTTTCTTAGCAGTAGACTCTGAATTGAAAATACAATTGGAAGTAGTGTAGTTTGTAGAGGGAGAAAATGCCTGTAGAGAAATAGGGAAGTAAAACAAAAAAGGAAATTTGATCAATAAAAGGCAAACTTTCAATCAAATTAGCACTGTGGGTAACTGATGCTTAATTATTCTGAGGAACTTTGTAAGACAGACTAGAGAGTATGCTTTAACTTCATCCCACCCAAGGAATATTCCAGACCAAGATGGGAAATTAGGAGACTCCTGAATCTATTTCCTTCTATAAACACACTGAATATAGAGCTACCAATGGAGCAATGACCTCTGAGAGAAATACAGAAACTGAGTGACTCTTACACATTGGATAGCTGAGAAAATAAGCACAACATTGATAGGAAAAGCTTAGACCTTCATTCTGCACCCCGACCCCTGGTACAGCACCATGTGATCCTAAAGGAACTTCCAACTTCTCGCTTCTCTCTGAGGAGTGAAGTGTTGGATCACATGTCTAACATCTCATCTTTTTAAAAAAATATATATTTCATTGATTTTTTACAGAGATAAAGGAAGATAGATAGTTAGAAACATTGATGAGAGAGAAACATTGATCAGCTGCCTCCTGTACACCCCTCACTGTGGATGTGCCCACAACCAAGGTACATCCCCTTGACAGGAATCAAACCTGGGACCTTTCAGTCTGCAGGCTGATGCTCTATCCACTGAGCCAAACTGGTTTTGGCTAACATCTCATCTTTTAAAGCTTTGAAAGACAATGAGACTTGCATTCATGAATCCCACAGTATTATAGCAAACAAAGCAGATTTTAAATGGGTGAAAAACATCCCTATCCCCAGCTATATACCCAGGATCAGTGCAGAGGGAGCAGGCAAAAATATCATCTCCCAGTTTCTGCCTGGAAGGCATTTAACTGCCTTCTAAATTTTCAGCTACTGCTTGAAGCTCAGTTTCTCTAATCAGTTACATCTAGCTCATGAATGTGATCCTGTGATCCTCCCTTTCCCAGGATACTGAAAGAGCAGGTGGTCATTACCCTATATTCCCCTTCAGTCTTGCTCCAACAGTGAAACCAACTTGGCACCTTATTCATGGAAGGAACAAGCCCACATATCTAGTGCTCCAACTCTTTCAGTGACCATCCAGGGGGTGATCCCTCAAACCACCTAGCTCTGATAGACAACAGGACTCAGCATCCAGGAATCCCATAGTATTGTATTAAACAACAACAATAAAAAGCAATGTTCAATCAGGCACTTAAGTACTTCTTGCAGAGATCTCCCCTTGACCTCTGACATTGTGCAGAAGAAACAGTCAAAACCACCTACATCCCAGTTTCTGCCTGGAAGCTATTTGACTACAAATTTTTCCAGCTCTATGTGAGGGTCCGCCTTTTTATTGACGTGCATGTTGGAGCTGACTGAATCCTTTGGAGAACCCGATAGAGCTGGTGGGTATGTCCCCTGCTGTCTATTCCTAGCTTACTACAAGAGTTAAAGTCAGGCTTTCAGCCTCTCCCTTGAAAGAGCTTGTTATCATATTCAATGTCTCAAGAGTTATGGCTGCCACCCAAGAAAATGGCTCCAAAATCACATTGCTCTGGGAGTTGATGGGGCTAGGCAGTCAGCCCTGAGGACCACACAAAACAAAGTGATGGTTCTGTTTAGGCACACAAGATCTTCCAGGACTATTTTTTTTTGTATAAGTACAGACTGAATATGCAAAAATCAGCTCCTGGTTTCTCCCTGATAGCAGCTAGACCACATATTTAATGTTGCAACTTTCCCAGCTGTTGCATAAAAGTCTGGCTTCTAATTAGCCTGCATTGGAAACTTGAAGGGGAGGTATATACCTCAGAAAGACTGAACTGGTATATGGGCATTTCCCATGCCTTTGGGAAACTTATGGGTCTTAGCACATTTTCAACTTCTCAACTACTGTGAGCTTAATAGCAATGGCAGTGGCTTAGACGATCAAAAATTTGAGAGGCAACCAGGAGCTTAGGTCAGGTTAATTGACAGGGTTTATCTTCTACACGAGATCAGACTTTCAAAACTGGGGAAGGTGGATGTTTTATTTAAGTCACACAAACCAATGCAGACAGTGATGGAAAATAAAGAAACAGGCTAATATCTATATGTCTATTTATTGATCTATCCATCTATCTATCCATCACCTATCTATATTATAAAACCTAATATGCAAAGTATCCCCTCAGGTGTTCAACTAGGAGTTCAATCATTCCCTATGGCATGGGCTGACCATCAGGGGATCACAAAGAATGAAGGAAGGCCCTGGATGGCAAAGAACATATTTTGTGCACTGGGCCTCTGATGTTGTAATAAAAGAAAAAGATAAATCTCCAAAAACTAAATTTAATTAAACTAAAAAGAGGGATTTGTTCAGTGCGACGTTCAAAAGAATAGTCATAAAAGATGTTAACCAAAGAGAGCAATGCTTAAACAAAAGTGAGAGTTTCAACAAAGTAATAGAAAATACTTAAAAGTAACAAAGAGAAATCAGAAAACTAAAAAATACAATACTTGGAATTTAATAGAGGTATTCAACAATAGACTTGATCAAGTGGAAGAAATCATTAATGAATTCAAATACAGGACAGTGGAATTCATTCAATTAGAATAGAAAACTGAGAAAAAGAATAAAAAAGACTAAAGATGTCTTGAGACTATGGGATACCATTAGATAGACCAATGTGTGCTTTATAAGTAGAAGTACAGAGAGAAGAAGAGAGGAGTGGGCAGAAAACTTATTGAACAAAATAATGGCTGATAACCTTTCTAACCTGGCTTTCAGATCCAGAAGTTACCAAATAGGATGAATCTTAAAAGACCCACACAAAGTCATATTATAATTAAATTATTAAATTTGAAGACAAAAAGAATATTAAAAGCAGCAAGAGAAAAGCAACTTTTCACATACAAGGGAAGCCAAGTCAGCAGATTTTTCATCAGAAATTTTGAAAAACAAAAAGCAATGGGATGATATATAGTCAAAGTGCTAAAAGGAACAACTGCCAATCAAGAATGTTTTATCCAGCAAATCCATCCATCAAAATTAAAGTAGAAAGGTTTCCAGTAGCAAATCAAGCTAATATGAACTGAAATGAGATTCCCCTAAAGAATAAACCAAGTAATATATATTATTAAAAACTGGGATTTAGTTTTGGGTCAATGTCTATATCTTAACTCTATTAATTTGGAGAATGAGAATAGTTTTAGGTTTAGGAAGAAAATAAATGAATTAAATTTTTGACAGATTATCTTTGAGGTCTCCAACTTTAGGGATTTCAGTTGACTGAATTTCAAGCATAAGAAAGAAATCTGGAAAAGACTTGGATTTAGAAATCATGAGCTTATAGGTAATGCTAAAATCATATGGACAAATGGAATCATTAATGGAGATTATACAAAGTGAGAAGAACAGTGGGAAAAGAAGAGAACTCTGGGTATCATCAACATTTCAAGCTTGCTAACATAGAAGGAGAGATAATTTGCTGTGGTACATAGAGAACAAGGATAATGTGGAGTCACAGACACTAAGAGACTGGAGATTTTTAATAATGGAAAAGTCAACATTTTAAATTTAAAGCAAGAATAAGATAGAGGTTTAGTACTGTACATATAATTGGCAATCAATTGCTCTTTAGTAATTCTAGTAAGAATAGTTTGCAGTAGAATGGTAGCTGTAAGATTTTAGTAGTTAAGGAAAAATTACTTCTTTTCTGTGCATGAGATGAAATTATAGCTTGAGGGAGGGTTAATGACATAGTCATTGATCACGAGGGCAAGAATCAGTGAGGAGACGCATGTTGAATGCAGTGGGGGGAGAAGGACTATACAATGGGGCAAGGCTTCAGAAGAGGCAGTACTTAATTGTTTAAGTGAAGGGATTGCTTAATCAGAAGTAAGAAAACTTCATCTTATAAAACTGAAAGAAAGAGGGTAAGGATGACTAAGGGTGATTTTAAGTTAGTTTAAGAGGGCAAGTGGGAATATACAGAAGATTAGATCTTGCAGCCTTAGTGCTCTTGACACTTCAGGGGGCCAGATGCTCTGCTGAGATTGCATGGAGTTTAGGGGAGAATGATTAAGGCTTGGAAAAGTTGTAAAAATTGGAGTGGGGATTGTCTGAGTTTAGATAAAAGGCTGAGACCCCACTGAATTTTTCAGATTGAAGATTTGTAGTAATGTAATTACAGGATTTCTTCCAGTAGTGCTCAGCCATCTGAATGTAGAAAGAGGAAAAATTGAATTGTAGCATTGATCTTTTCTTGAGGTTTTATAGAGTAGGTGAGGTCAATGAGACAGGGGTGAAAAACCCCCTTAGTTTTCTTTGCATCCATCCATGCTACATGTTCAAGATGAGTTGTAGGTTGGCACACTTGGTATATTGCAGTCATTCCAGAGCCCAGGCTGATAGAGGTTCCATCTCATGATCTTTGTATTCTTCACAATCAGTATGACAGGAGGAAAGGATTTTGGCAAGTCTCATATTACTTCCTAAACGTCAACCTGGAAGTGATACACATTAAAACTGTTTACATTTTATTAATCAAATCAAACCACCTAAACTTCAAAGTGGGCAGGAAAGTGCAATTCTGTCTTATGCTCAAAAGGAGAGATAGGGTATTTGTGAACAGCTCCCGTGACTACTTTTACTGAGGCTTCTATGATAATGTATTTTACCATTTAGATTTTTCTACTATCTTCTGCCTCCTCCAGTCTACATATTTCTTGGCTAGATAGTCTTCAATTATTTATCTGATTATTCAGTTTATCTTGTCTTCAGGTGATTTCCAGATTCCTGATCCACATCTTAACCTTATCACTCTCTAGTCCTATAGTATTAAATATTAAATCCTATATATTTCCACTTGCATGTATTGCTTTTGCCTCACTTAAATAATATCTAAAACAATAGTCACAAACTAACTTCTATATTTCACTATTTTTTGTTAATGACTCTTTCTTCTGGAGATGCTGCTTCCTAGCCCCATAAGCCTGTGTACATTCTCTCTTTCCTTTGAGATCAAGTGTCTGTCTTTATTTTAATATTCATAAATATACATATAGTGTGTGCTTAAAATTGCTGGCTGGTGATTTTATTTTTGTATTTTTTTCTACATTTCCATTATTATTTTAGGCTTCAATGAATAACACAGGAACTACTTTCTGATAAAGTATTTTCCTCTTATATGTATTTTTTACTAAAGCCAGAGTTGACTCAAAAAGTCAATAAATTCCTGCTCGGTTGGTGTGGCTCAGTAGTTGAGCTTTGACATATGAATCTGGAGGTCATGTTCAATTTCTGGTCAAGGCACATGCCCAGGTTGTGGGCTAGGTCTCTGCAGGAGGCAGCTGATCAGTGATTCTCTCTTATCATCGGTATTTCTGTCTCTCTCCCTCTACTTTCCTCTCTAAAGTCAATAATTTTTTTAAAAAATGTTAATAAATTCCAAGTTTACACCTGCATAGCTATCACCTTGATTGAGAAATAGAACACTACAATTTCTTAGAAGCTATCCCATGACTCTAACAGATACTGCACTACCCCGCACCCAACAATAAACATTGTCTACCACCGTAGATTTATTTTGCCTGCTTTGGAAATTTATATAAATGGAGTCATATTATATGAACTTTTTTGCCTTTGGAATCTTGCTCAGTGTTCTGTTTATAAGATGCATACATTCTGTTGCATGTGTCATTACTCTATAATATTTCTATTATATAAATGTATATTTTCCACTTTACTGTGTATGTTCATTTGAGATGTTTCCAGTTTTATGATATGATAAGCAGAGTTGCTATGAACATCCTTGCACTTGCATTTTGTTTAATCAGTATATCTACTCCCATTGAAAAACAATGGTGTTTATGGGTCATAGGGTATATTTATGTTGAAATTATTGCCAAACAGGTTTTCAAAGAGGTTATACTAACAAGTTCTCCTTCTAGCAAAACTACCCCATGTTCTTGCCAACATTTGAAGCATTTGGCTTGTATTTTGACCATTGGCTTGTATTTTGTCCATTTATGGTAATCTATGATCTTCATTTTAATATCTCTGATAACTAGATAATTTGAGCACCTTTTAATATTACCAATATTTATAAATCCTCTTTTGTAAAGTTACAGTTGAAATTCCATGCCTGATTTTCTATTATCTGTCCTGTTCCTATTGATTTCTAAGAATTGTTTACATGTTATGGATAAGAGTTTCTTGCCAGATATATTTCATATAATGTGCAAAAATCCATTCCAGATGGATTATAGATCTAAATGAGGATGATAAAACTATATCTTTAAGTCAAAAAATATCTTATATAGAACATAACACATGTTAGTGAAAAAATAAATAATTGAAAAGTTGAACTACATTAAAATGAAAACCTGTTCAATAATCTACTTTTTTATTTATTTAGGAGATTTGACCAGGATTTTCCTCCTCCTAAGCATTTCTGTTTTCTGCCTATATCTGTAGAAAGATGTCTCACTGAAATCAGAAAAATAGAAAGCAACATACATTATAAAGCTTTGTTTTACTTGTAGTTTTATTTAGGTTCATGCTTGGAGAGTTTCCAATCTTAAGAAAACTATTTGTTGAGGTAAAAAATCAATATCCAGACTACCACTAAATTTATAAATAAACCATATCTAATTGAAATATGAGAATGATAATTTTGGATGATTTTTTCATATATATATTCTGTTTAAATATAGTTTGGGGATTAGAATTACATAGACAGAAATTTGCTTATTTAACATTATTAGGTTACTTATATTAAATTGTTCTTGAATATGGTTAGATTAGTAGACTAATCCCACTTTTTTTAAAAAAAAAAACACTAGTATTGGTAGAGAGAACTAAACCCCCATTTCCCTTAAACTCTCCAAATGGGACTATGTTTGATAACTTACAAAGAAGGGAGAAAGCTAAGGTTGACATGAGGCTTACGGACAATTTATCCTGTTCAGATAGTGGAATCAAGAATGTAATTCAAAAGCCCTGAATACAGGCTTCAAGAGAATGGGATTGAAGTCTAGGCTGTAGCACTTAAAAACCAGCTGACTTTAGACTAGGTTTATTGCTTGTTTGTGCCAATTTTCCTGTCTTATAATGATATCATTGTGCTTAGAGTCAATCTCTGAGTTTTAGATACGTTATTATGGTGAGAGATAATGACATTTTCTTAACTGAACAATACAGACAATACAGTAAAAAAGTGATATTGGAGTGGCCTTTCCTATTTGCTATAAGATATTGTTGCTTGTTCAAAGAGCACCTGGAAAAAGAATGGAAAGCCAGGATCCTACTTTAATTCCTATCCAAGCCACTTGAGGCTTATATGTTCAGCAAAGGCATTCTGTCTGCAGAGACAAGAAGCAGAGGCAGTGACTAAGGGCAGAAGCCAAGACTGATGTAGAGAACAGCTGTTTAAACAGCACCTTAGTTCACAGCTACCTTATCTAGAAAGAATTAGATGAGCACCTTACATGCAGAATTGAAGAATGAGATAGGGTTTTGTTTTGTTTGTTGTAATGAAAGAAAGAACATTTACCAATGAACAAAAGAAGGAAAACTGCAAAGAACTGAGAAAGAATAATTACAAATCTTCAAAGATTTTCACAAAAATAGAATGGAAAGTACTATCTCTAATGGCCGGGTTAAAAGGGAAGGGGAATGCAATGAATAATTACAGATGTATGAGCAGGAGAAACTGGCAAAGAAATGAAGAATAGGCCAAAGGAGAATAAAAATAAGGGGGGGAGCCATGGGACTGTGAATGAGAGAGAGAGAGAGAGAGAGAGAAAGAGAGAGAGAGAGAGAGAGAGAGAGAGAGAGAGAGAGAGAGAGAGCTAAAAGTAAGGTGGGATCTAGAAAATGGGAAGGAAAAGTGAAAGACAGTGCATTTATGAGTCACGCACTGTGAACAGAGCAAGTGCCTATCTTTAGGTGACTAATGATGGGTAACTAGTGGGGGACTGGCTTTGCTTATATGTTAATTATCTTTAAAACTGTCAGGAGCAGCTCTTCTTGTCAGGATCATTTCAAAAGCCCCAAGGCCACTATAAGGAGGAAAAGGAAAAGGAGGCTTCATACAGTAGGTGTGAGAATTCGGGTTGAAGAGCAGCTTGGGGGAGGGGTGCTGTAAATAGAGTCTCATTAGCACAGTGGAGCTTGGCACCTGATTAATTAGGGAGTACTTGATAAACAACGTCCTGAAGTCAGGAAAATCAGGAGAAAAGGCACAGATAATTGAATGGAATTGAAGAACTGGCAGTGTTGAGAGCATCATTAACATATTTTTGCTGCTGTTGTTCTCCGCATCTGCCCTTGTCACAATTGACTCTGGGCTTCAGCTGCTGCACTTTTGGGTGGGAGCAAGGAAACAGAGACAGGGAAGAATGGGGGCTAGGAGAAGCTGCTGTTCTTTCTAGAAGCCCGGAGGCCCACTGGGTTTGCAACCACTCCTGTCCTCCTGTGTGCTCCCTGGCTTTATCTCTTTGCATGATGCAGAATTCACTTTTGCCTCAAGCATGTCAGCATCCCTTTTCTGTTGAAGGTCAGCTGGATGTGTAGCAACAGTTTGGGAAGTGGGTCATTTTGAATTGATTGCATTTAGAAATCTAATATATATCACAGGTCCTCTCTGAAAATATTCCTGCTGCTGGTCATTTGCCTGCTACCTTGATTCTAACGGGTCAAGTTTCTGTTTTAGACAATGTACTATACACTATGCGCACCCACGTTCTGGATAGATATCCTTTGCTGGGCACCATACACAGGCTTTAAAAATGTGAATTTTTTAGTTGCCGGACTTTTTTGTTCCCCTTATAGATATCTGAGCTTTTTTAGGAATCTCTATGTGTCTTTTTCATTAATACGCTGGCAATAAAATTGTGAGAGAAAGTTTGCAGTACAAGTGCCTTCGTATTAGGCTAGGAGAAAATCTGATGAAAGAAAGCAAGAGGCATAGTTATTTTTTATCTCTCCCTAGAAGAGGGAAGTGAGTCTATCCCGGGAGCGTGTTGCACTTGTACGTGGAGATTGAACTGCTTTCTGAGACCCTAAATATGTTCTAGGTCACTGGGATATTGCTCAACATGCTCAGTTCTGCCCGTGGCTGCAGCACGGAGGCATGGAGACGGGAGGCCGAACAGAGAATGGCAGAATCTGGGAGGCAGCAGCTGCCTTTGCTGGCCTTTTAGTGCAGATAATAAAATAGCTCAGAGTGTATCACATGAGATAGAATTGTTCTATAGAAAATGCTGCCACTTAGGACACTGCCAAGCTTCATCCACCCGAAGTGTTTTTCTCAGTTAAAAGTTTCTCTCTTTTTTATTTTTGTTAAAGAAATAGAACTAGTTCAGATTCAATAAAAATTGACCTAAGTGCTCATTAGAACACAAGCTTGCTCAGTCTTGCTTAAGATTTATTTTATTTACACAGAAACCACAATAAAACCTTCCTTCTACAATAGCTGCAGGGCATGGATAAACTTAGGTCTGGACTCTAGAGAGTGCTTGTAGGCAAATGGAGAGTGAGAGTGTTTCTCAATAGTTTAGGGGTCTTCTCTTTAAAATTTTTATGCCTCAGCTCAGAAATTGTGTTTCCGTTTGTTTTCCCATCTTTGTAGATTGTTTATTCAAAGGTGTTTTTCTTTTTTCTTTTTAAGCACTCTAATATTTCCCTTGGTGTTGAAGAGTTGATATCTCATGATGAAGTTTTTCCCCTTAGATCATACAGTTCTTCTATAGTTACTGGTAGGCCAACCAGAGACTCTAGAATGATTTTCCTATGAAAACAAGTCAGTCAAATCAAACATCTACTGGGAACAGGCTAACATGCTATATCCCAAGATCTAATGTGACTGGATTTTGACAGGATGGGTGTATAAAAGTTTTAAAAATACCCAGTAACCTAAAATATTTTAGACTAGCCATTTTATTAATCCAAAATATCCAGACATGTTTTGTGATTTATTCTAAACTCTTTAGCTTAATAAAACAATATGTCTGTTTGCTTTTAATGTGGTTCTAAAATTCAGGCTTAGACAGCAGCAATGGCTACTTTAATTTTTTTTTATTCTTATATTTATTGTTTTGGCACTTCACAATTCACCAGGAGGCACAGCTCAACAGAGGCTGTGAAGTGAAACTTCCAGATTAGTTACATTCATTCTTTGTTGAGCCTCCTACTTGCTCCACTGATTTGTTCTAAAGTCCTCATGGAAATTCCTAGGGCAATGCACATACACTCACCCACAACCATCTTGAACTACTAGGGGGAAAAATGCATGAAAAATGTATCTCGAGTCCTGAGCAAAAATACCAGTTCTTTCATAGATACATTTTTTAGAAGTTATATATGATGCTCATATTATAAATAGGAATTTCAATAGATTACCTACTAAAGTCATGAGAATAAGGAGAAAAAGTTCTTGTTTTATTTTTCCCTCCAAATTTTGTCAGAAAGTGTGATGAAAAATTAAAATCTGGACAATGACTTTTTTGAGAAGATTATATATATATATATATATTCCCCCAGAAGCCTTTATCTTTCTTGAAATTCTAATATAACTAATGAAGTTTTCTTGTAGGAAAAGAGTTTATTCACCAGTGAATTTTCAAATCATTATTGCTAGTAATAAACCCACATCTCAGTATGCTCCACTTTCTTACACAGGCTGATCTTAACTCATAGACTGGCATGCTTTCCTATAACTTGATATAGAAAGATTGCATCTAGTTACTGCTATAATTAAAATGTAACAGATAAAAATGGGAGTCAAATGATTTCTTCTCACTTTCTACTAATTGTGCATCATAGCATTGGTTTCATTTGTGAATAGTGCCTCAGGTACATTAGTTCAACTTAGAGTTAGTTAGCATTTTTGAAATTTTCTTTGATGTTAACAAACTCATTCAATGCAATTCTCTTTTAAACTCTTATGTTTACTTCTCTCAGTCTGGGGAAGAAAGTAGTTTAATAGTTGAGAAGACTTAATGAACATATTTTGTAATTTAATAATGTAAATGAAATTGTTGCTAGAGTTGACATCTTTGAGCCACAACTTGTGGCTGTGCTTTCTTAAAGTAAACATTCAGAAGAGAAGAGGAATAGACAATCAGACATTCGAATATTTTGTTAACATGCTGTTCAGTCTCCAGATGTTTAGGAAACACCTGGTGTTTGACAATTTTGTTTATTCACATGGCTGTTCAGTGTTGCATAGGCACAGAGATGTCCCCTTAATTTGAATAACCAAATAATCTCTTAGAGCAGTATATTTCATATTACAAAACAAAATTCATAGTAAAAAAAAATTATTTTATACTAGAGACCCAGTGCACAAAATTTGTGTGCTCAGTGGGGGATGTGGGGAAGGAGAGCTTCCTCAGCTGGATTGCACCCTCTCACAGTCCAGTAGCCCTCCGGGGATGTCTTTCTGACAACATAGGCCACTCCTCAGTCCTAAGCAACTAGTCGGACATACTTAGTGCTGCTGTGGAGGTAGGAGAGTCCTGCCATCTCTGCCACTGTGCCACCATCTGTGAGCCTGGCTTCTGGCTGAGCAGTCCCTCCCAATCCCCTTGCCATGGGAGCACACTGACCACCAGGGGACAGTTTCTGTATTAAGCATCTTCCCTCTGGTGGTCAGTGCACATCATAGTGACCAGTTATTCTGCCACTGGGCTGAAACCAGCTCTCTGACATTCCCTTAAGGGATCTTGGATTGTGAGAGGGCACAGGCTAGGCTAAGGGACACCACTGACACATGATTGGCGCCAGAGAGGGACACCGGAGGTTGGCCATCTGGGGAGGGACCATAGGAGGGCTCCAGGGCATGTCTGGTTTGGAGCATCTGTCTTCTGGTGGTCAAGGCACATCATAATGATTGGTTGAGCAGCCTTAGCATATCATTGGCATATTACACTTTGATTGGTTGAATGAATGACTGGACGGCCAGACACTTAGCATATTAAGCTTTTATTATATAGGCTCATAACCCATTATATTTGTGCACATTCACACCTATACCCATACCCCCCACAAATGTATAACTGAAATAAAAGCTTCAAAAAATAATACATAGTCTTACTACATGTGATAAAATTTTATATTTTTATTCCATTCCATTATTTTTTTTTAAATTAGTAACTCTCTGTGTTCATTTCATTACCTATGGAATTAATGAGTTACAATTCTTATCTCAAAAACTTTGAGTAGAGTGTATCTGTAACCTGGGGTGTCTCCCTTAAGAATAGACATACCATAATTATATGTAACCTTCCAATAATTAGAGAATGAGTGCAAGCTTCAGTTTTGACAAGTACACAATATATATTCATAGTGTACCTCTTGAATAATGTAAAGATCTTTTCAATTCCTATATGGTTTTCACCAATGCAAAAAAGGGAAGTTTGGAGTTAGGGAACAGTGTCTCCCATGTTTCATTGTTTTCCAACAATTTTAATTGTCAAGGTTAGCAAAGATTCCCTGGGGGGGGGGGGAAGAGCTGTCAGTACCAGCAGACAAGATGCCAGTTCAGAAGCTTTCAGCAGCCTGAACCTGTAGATGCCATTTCTCAGTGTCATACTTTCTTTAATAAGGGGGGTGGGAGGGGGGGAGGAGCCTCAGTGTACCACATTTAGTTCTGCAGGTGGGGAATAACTTACTGCCCCATTGTCAGAAAGCTCTTCAGACTTTTTTGAGCACTTAGTATCTACAAATTACGTGCTGGCATTAAACATGTCAACTGCTTCATGTCTTGATGGCATAAAAGTGATAATGTAAGATGATATATTGTTTATCTGATAGCCTCCTGCCCAAGGTATTTAGGCTTCCCATTCAGCTATTAACCATTCTTTTTACCACATTTGTTTTCTAGACCTAAAGCAGATCTTTCTAGGGTCCTCATTACCTCCAGAGATTCACTGAAATCTTTAAGCCAGGTTACCATTATGAATTACAGAGAAATTAAAATCTCTCCTGCTTATAATGATACCTAGGGAAGAAGAAGAAACCTCAAGTTTTCATACTGAATACAGATATTTTTCCTGTAAAATATTATTTGCAAATTTCTTAAATAATTCCTGCTTTAATTTGAAGATATTTTTTAAAATTTTCTCTCTTTATGGAGAGATAAACAACTTTTCCTCACCACTTTCATATATATATATATATATATATAAAACAATTTAAAGCCCCACAACCCTATAAATATTTACATATTTAATTGAAGGATGGATAATCCCAATCTCTTAAGTTTGTCCTCAGTTTCAATGAGCATTATCCTTCTATCTCCATGTTTTCCTAAGTTATTTTACTGTCTTTGCCTTCTGTCCATTATTGTGGATACCAGAACTCTAGCAAGAATACTAGTCAGGCTTTGTTATAACTATAAGCGTCAAGGTTACAGAGCTTTAACCTTTTAATAATGCATCCCAGCTTTTTTCTAAACTAATGATTTTTATACAGTAGATGCCAAGTACATATTTCTTCAGTGGGTCCCTTAACTGCATTGATATTTAGCTAATAAATTGATTTCTGGGGATTTGTATATTTGTCTTTTCTATTATTATTATTTTTTTTGCAATCATAACATTATTCATTTACATTCCTAGAACTTCCTATTTGTGCTTTACTACTATAATTTCTCAAAACTATTTGAGAAATCTAATTTCTCTATTACTCAGAACTTTTGTGTAATCTAAATATATAATAATCAACTTTCTAATTACATTATTCAGATAACCAATGGATAGTTTTGTTTCTACTACTTACTCATCTTGAGTAACAATTATTGAGTGTATTCCAGATTATAATGTCAACTGGTGAATTCTTTGTATAATCCTACAGCCAACTATATCTTTATAGTATAGGAAAGTAGTAGGTCTATGATTCTGATACTTCTCAGTGCATGATAATCTCATGGCAGCTGGACATCTACCAACATTCATTGAAATATGCTGGGAATTCCAAAAGCTTTGGCTATATGGAAAATTCATTGGCCCCTTTGTTTTTATTTGCTCTCTTATAGTCAATATTGAATTTATTTCTTATTCATTTTATAGAATATCACATTTGGTAAGATTTAGTTTATTGAAGTATTATTGAGATTTGATATCGCACACTCTATGCACTAACTGTTCATCCTAACAGAACTCTAGGATAGAAATGTTGGTTGGGAAGAACACTTGATTGTGTTCCATAATTATGTTGGAGTCAAGATGATGGAGACATTTCATGATGAAGGAAAACAAGGATGAAAATATTCTCTAAGTTTGAGAATTTTATTTTAGGCTTTAATATGAAATATACAAGGTACCAATGAAAATATGACTAGGAAATCAAATAGAGCATTCTGCTATAGAAGCCCATTAGAGGTATCTAATGGTCCCTGGGCCAGGCTGAACACTGGGAAGAGGTGCATTAGGAGAAAACAGTGCTTTCTGAGTCTGCAATGTTGGAGGAAGAGTAGTGAACTTAGAAATGACACAATGTAAATAATTTCCACATGTATGATAGAGAGTTGAATTAATATCCCAACTATTTAGTCTAGTTTCTAATGAGGAATCTAAACTTATTTATTAAGATATATTATGCTTCAAAATATATCTTGCATGTAGACCTTTTTCCCCTTTTCTGGAAGTGATTAATTTTCAAATGTTATTCCCAGGAAGTCCTAGATTCACCCACAGGGAAGAAATAAAGTAGGGATTTGTATAAATGGAACTAGTGAAGTAATATTTAGTTTTGTTCATACTGTTAGCACAGTTTATTTCATTACTCACCAGGTATCTATTGACTTCAGACTGTACAGCTGAGAATGGAGAGGAATTAAACAAAAAAGAAATGTAAAATATAGAGTTTGCCTTCCAGAAGTTTACAGATTTTTACATAGGGATGCAAGTCATATAATCACATGAAACAGTGCATTATGCTAGGAGGTAGTTTTTACTTAAGGTAAAAATTACCAATAAAGAAAGTGATAATAAAGTATGTACTTTTGTAACTGGGGAATGGGGTTTAGAAACCAAAGGTTTAAGAATTGCCAACTCTCTTCCTCTGCAGCCTAGTAAAGTCTTAAGAATTATCACCTTCCCCTTCACCAAAATACAATACTTATTGATCATTGCTCTCTTTATTGCTAAATTGTCCTTCAGCAAATACAACCTCTTATCATGATGATACACCCTTTCATATGAATATGACTTGCATTCCTATGTAATCTGTGAACTTCTGGAAGACCAGGTTCTATATTTTACATTTATGACCTAGTCCTAGAGGGTGTTATATTAAGTTAAACAAATCAGCCAGAGAAAGACAAATACCTTATAATCTCACTTACATGTCGGATATAAAGAAGAAAATAAATGAACTAATAAAATTGAAACATTATATATATATATATATATATATATATATATATATATATATAATCACTGATGGTTGCCAGAGGTGGAGAAGAGAAGGAGCTGTGATAAATGAAAGAGGTGAGGGGCTTAAGAGGTACAAATGGGTAGTTACAAAATAATAATAGGGATGTAACATACAGTATAGGGTATACAGTCAATAATATTGTGATAACTATGTATGTTGCCAGGTAGGTATTAGAAATATCAGGGAGGAACACTTTGTAAAGTAGATGACTGTCAACCCTTGCACTGTATGCCTGAAATAAATACAAAATAATATTGAAAGTAAACTAATTTTTTAAAAAATGTATATATAACCCTAGAGTGTTGGTCTGTGGACTGAAAGGTCCTGGATTTAATTCTGATCAAAGGGCATTCACCTGGATTGCAGGCTCGATCCCAAACCCTGGTTGGGGCAAGTGCAGGAGGCAACCAGTCAATGTGTCTCTCTCAAGTCAATGTTTCTCTCTCGTCTCTCCCCCTCCCTTCCACTCACTCTGAAAATTCAATGGAAAATGTCCTCAGGTGAGGATTAACAACAACATATGTGGTGTGTGTGTGTGTGTGTGTATGTGTGTGTGTGTGTGTGTGTGTGTGTGTGGTGTGTCTGTGTGTGTGTGTGTGTGTGTGTGTGTGTGTGTGTGTGGTGTGTGTGTGTGTGTGTGTGTGTGTGTGTGTGTGAGAGAGAGAGAGAGAGAGAGAGAGAGAGAGAGAGATAATACATGCTAGCTGGTATTATTACTATGTAGTAAAAGCAAGAGGGCCTCTTCCTCTAGTGGATACAACAATATTTTAAATTTTAAAAAATTACCACCTCAAACTGTAAGCTTGACTTAGGCCAAATTTTGGGACAATACTCTTCTCATAGAGCATGAAGCTTCAGTTTATTCATCTGTATGAATCAGAATCACATCAGTCTGGCTTGTACAGCTATATCCAGTACCCAGTTCGTGCTTCGTAACCTCTGTTTATCTTGGGACAAAGTCACAGTTATGTATCTGGCTGCCAATTATTTAATTCTGTTCTGTACTTTTGTGCCTTTGCTCTTCAAACAAGGGATATAAAGAGAATTGCCAAGTCAAGAAATGAATCTGTGTGTATGTGTGTTTACTCACAAAACATGGTTTTGTAAACTTTGCTACAAATGAATATAATAGTTCTATGAAGATAACCCAAGGTAAAATTAGAAGTTGGACATGCTGGAAGGTCCAGGACCTTTGTTTGTGGTATTATTTATTTCTGAAATGTTTTATCATTGATAGAGTTCAGTCAACTTATACAGAATGATACAGTGGAATCAAGAATAATGAGCATTAAGAGACTAGATGATAAGAGAAGATGACAATTGCCTTCTATGGGAGGGCTAAAGATAGATAGAAGGATAGTTGAAGTCTTGTAGGACAAAACCCATGGTGTATTTTTCATTGTGTCCTCAGTTTGTGACACAATATTTGGAATATAGTAGATGTAAAAGGAAATCTTCAGAGTGATTGATAGAGAAGATATTAGATTTGAGATTTTGAAAGTAGATTAATTTCTAATGAAGATAAAAGTTAAGGAATGGTGTCACCAGTGGATGCCAAGGTTGAAGAAATATGACTTGAGATCATTTCCTGGACATTGAGGAATTATGAACCAGAGTTTTTTTTCCAGGGGACAAGTACTTCATTACACACAGGAGGAGAAAAGGAAACCTCAGAAATAATATAACTAGGAAGTGTATTTGAAGTCCATTGGGACTGAAGAACAAACAGATCTCATCACAGACCTTTGAGATGAAGGTGGTGGAGTACAGGGGAGTGACAGGTACACATTTAGGGAAGATTGTATATCACATGGTAATGTTTGTTAAAACATGGTGATCAAGACTGAGAAATTGTCTTAATAAAAAATGTTAAGGTTTTGTTTTGTTTTGTTTTCATTTGTTTGTTTTAGAACAGAATAGAAATTCTAAACAAAATGCCAACAGAGAACCGGTCCTGAAGAAAGAGAGTCTAGGAACAATATGCATATCTGAAAAGGTTGAGAATACCAGAGTAAAACGAAAAATACTAATAGGAATCAAGATAAATTGCACCAGGGGATGGGAAAATAATTTTTAAATGTAAAACGTATTTATTTTGCTATAATTACTGGTTATCCCAGTGGAAAGATCCAGTGAGCAGATGAACATATTTAAATGTAACCACTTTAAATGTTTTATAAATATGCATTGTTTTTTATTATTTTCTTTTCAATGTCTAAGTTTTTCAAAGAAAACTGGTGCTATTACAAAACAGAAAAAAATAAGTCAATGTTAGAAAGAGTTTCAGTGTTTAAGGACATGAAGCTCCTTTCAGTGAGCTCTTACTATGTGTCAGGCATGGCTTGGAGAACTTTAAAGACATCAAGTCATGTGATCCCCCCAAAACCCTGAGGAGTACATATCAGTATTGTGTCAAAATCATGGAGTTGAAGACGATAAATAAACTAGCCCATATTTATATAGAAATTCAGTATTGGAGCTGGCGTGGCCCCTAACTTAAATTTTTCAATCACTGTACTATTTTACTTATTGGTACTAATGTGGCTTTTAATATTAAACCTCTCTGAAAACCACCAACCTTTCCCTGTTATTGTGGGGTGTCCTCTTCTTGGCAGATATTTTCATTCTTCTGCATATAGTAAGAACAGGTAGAATGGGTTAAATATTAAAGGGTGTAAACACTGACAGGATAATGTGAGCCAACATGCAAGCATTACAAAGAGGTGAAGGATGGCACATCATAATTCAATGGGATGATAAAATATGATAGATTTTCTAACCACCGGATCTTTCACTGACAGGCTCGTCCCATTCTTTTTTATGCAGCTTGATTATACCGGGCTGCAAGATACTGAATAATTCTAGTGGTGTTAGAAGATACTGTAAAACACTGTCAATAACTCACTCAAAGGTGAGATGAACTGGGTTGTAGATAATCCCTAAACTTTTCTAAAACTATGAGTTGGTTGTCCATGCAATCCTAAACTTACTTAATATCTATAAAATCTTTGTGATTATAGGCCTGGGAAATGAAAATGTATATCTAATGAAAATGAGAGATTTTAGCTCTATAGATTATAATTTACTTGAGAGCTAATGTTTACAGGGATCAGATAAGTTCTAGTAACATGTCTAACAAATAGATTCTTCATAAGCGTTTATTGAATTGAATTAAATTTAATTAACATAGAGCCAATAAAACATTTATGTGGTACATATAAAATTATAAACTCTTTTAGAACAAATTGGAAATGTTGAGTTAGATCTATATTTATTGATTTGGAGTGGTGTTCACTATGTACCATTGAGTAAAAGAAGCGTGGTTCCAAAATATGATGTGTGCTTAGAGTACATTTATATTGTGTAAGTAGAATATTGTGTATGGACAGCACTTTTTAATTTAACAATCTTGAGGCCATCTAACAGTGGCTGATTGTACAGAATCATACTACCAGGATTTTAATTCTAGAAACACCTCCTATCAGTTGTGTAATTCAGAGTAAACTACTTAATTTTTCTAGGCTTCAATTTCCTGATTTTTATAATGGGAAGTAATAGAACCTGCCTCATAGAGTTATAATAAACATTAAAAGAGTTCACAAGTATCAAAAATTTTAATATAATGTCTAGTTTATATAAAACATCCAAATAATTTTATTATTACCCTTATTATTATTATTTTTTGTGTTTGAGTTTTTATTCAGAGTAAGCTTTCATTATTCCTTCCTTCCTTCCTTCCTTCCTTCCTTCCTTCCTTCCTTCCTTCCTTCCTTCCTTCCTTTCTTTCTTCCTTCCTTCCTTCCTTCCTTCTTTCCTTCCTTTCTTCTTCTTTCTTGTTTAAGGTACATAGGTCTTCCCCCCACCCCCCACTGATCTCCTGCCAGGTCTCCCCTAACCCCCAGTGTCTTGAGTCTGTTGGTTGTGCTTATATGCATGCATGTACGTCCTTCAGTTGATCTCTTACCATCCCCGACCCTATCCTACCTTCCCATTGTAGTTTGACAGTCTGTTTGATGCTTCTTTGCCTCTGTCTATTTTTGTTCAATAGTTTGTAATGTTCTTTATTATCCACAAATGAGTAAGATCATGTGGTATTTCTCTTTCACTGACTGGCTTATTTCACTTAGCATAATTCTCTCCAGATCCATCCATGATATTGTGAATGATAAAAATTCCCTATTTTTTACAGCAGCATAATATTCCATTGTATAGATGTACCAGCTTTCTAATCCATTCATCTGCTAATGAGCATTCAGGCTGTTTCCAAATCTTAGCTATTATAAATTGCACTGCTATTAACATAGAGGTGCATATATCCTTTCTGATTAATGTTTTTTGTTTTCTTGGGATATATTCCTAGAAGTGGGGTCACTGGATTAAATGGCAATTCCATTTTTAATTTTTTGAGGAAATGCCATACTTTTTTTCTACTGTGGCTGCACCAGTCTGCATTCCCACCAGCAGTTGAGAAGTGTTCTTTTTTCTCCGCATCCTCTCCAGCACTTGTCTTTTGTTGATTTGTTGATGATAGCCATTTTCACAGGTGTGAGATGGTACCTTATTATTGTTTTGATTTGCATTTCTCAGATGATTAGAGACTTTGAGCATGTTTTCATATGTGTTTTTTTTTTTGGCTTTATAAATGTCTTCTTCCCACAAGGACCTATTTAGGTCATTTTCCCATTTTTTGATTGGATTGTTCATCATCCTTTTGTTAAGTTGTATGAGTTCCTTGTAAATGTTGGATATTAAACCCTTATCAGAGATAATATTGGCAAATATGTTCTCCCATGCAGTGGGCTTTTTTGTTTTGTTGATGGTTTCTTTTGCTGTGCAGAAGCTTTTGATTTTGATGTCGTCCCATTTGTTTATTTTCTCTTTAGTTTCCATTGTCATAGGAGCTGTATTAGTAAAGATATTGCTATGACAAATATCTGCTATTTTGTTGCCTATGGCTTCTTCTAAGATTTTTATGGTTTCCCATCTTATGTTTAAATCCTTTATCCATTTTGAGTTTATTTTTGAGTATGGTGGTCTTGTTACTTTTTTTGCAAGTATCTATCCAGTTTTCCCAATACCATTTATTGAAAAGACTATCTTGTCTCCATTGTATGCTTTTGCCTCCTTTGTCAAATATTAATTGAGCATACTGCCTTGTGTCAATCTCTGGGTTCTCTGTCCTGTTCCACTGGTCTATATGTTTGTTCTTGCGCTAGTACCAGGTAGTTTTGAGAATAGTGACTTTGTAATATAGCTTGATATCTGGTATTGTGATCCCTCAAACATTGTTCTCCTTTCTCAAGATTGCTACAGCTATTCGGGGTCTTTTTGTTGCTGTTGTTGTTCCAGATGAATTTTTAGAGAATTTGTTCTAGGTCTTTAAAGTATGCCATTTGTATTTTAATGGGAATTGCATTGGATCTATAGGTAGCTTTGGATAGTATGGACATTTTAATGATGTTGATACTACCAATCAGTTAACATGGAATACTCTTTCATTTGTTCATGTCTTCCTCTATCTCTTTTTTAGCATCCTAAAACTTTCTGAGTATAGGTTCTTTGTCTTCTTGGTTAAATTTATCCCTAGAGTATCTTAATTTTTTAGTTGCAATGGTAAATGGTATTATTTTTTTAAATTTCTCTTTCTGTAAGTTCATTATTGGTGTATAGGAAAGCTATAGACTTGTGGGTGTTAATTTTGTATCCTGCTACATTGCCAAATTCATTAATTAAGTCTAGTAGTTTTTTGATGGAATCTTTAGGGTTTTATATGTACAATATCATAGCATCTGCAAAATAAGGATGGTTTTAATTCTTTTCCAATTTGGATGCCTTTTATTTCTTCTTCTTGTCTGATCTCAGTGGCTAGTACTTCCAGTATTGTATTGAAGAGGAGTGTTGAGAGTGGGCATCTCTGCCTTATTCCTGTTCTTATGAGAAATGATTTTAGTTTTTACCCATTGAGTATGGTGTTGGCTGTGGGTTTGACATATATAGCTTTTACTGTGTTGAGAGAAATTTGGAGTGAGTTTTATAAAGAAGTTAATATGCTTCTTTGTCCTTGTTTTCCTGTATTATTACTCAAGCAAGCATACTATTTTACAGTTAGATAACACAGCAATTTTTTTAATTTCAAGGACTAATATAACATAGAATTTTTGTGTTGGAAGGGAATTTATATTATTTGTCTCAATTTTTCAAGTATAGAAAGAACCCCCATTGTAACTTTCTTAACAGATTGACTTTGAGCATTTATAGAAAGTCCTCACACTACTTACCTTCTAACTATACTATAAATTATCTGTGGGCAGACCTGTATCTTCCAGTCTTTTTGACTCCTCAAGGGGTAGTCCTTGCATAAATACTACCCTAATGTGATATGCTAGAGAAATCAATCGTTTGATATTGCCATCCCAAGTTATAGCCAGTCATCCTATACCAATACCTATGTAGTTTCTTAAATACCATTTTCATTCTCCCTTTACACCTGAGAGGCCTTCTGAGGGCTGAAGGAAAAATACATCTCTTAACACTCTCTTGGGTCTCTTTTACAAGAGCACATATACAGAAGAGTTTAACTTTCCTTGGCATTATTAGCCCTAATAGTTATCTCCTAAATAGTATCCTGAGTCCTTAAAAAGCAGATTAAGAAGATTACAATACAAGGAGTCCAGAACTAAGGATGCCTATGAGCGGATGCCTATGAGGGGATGCCTATTGGAGCAACCCTCTCACAAGTTGCCCCATACAAATAAATAGTTCATGCAGTAGTTCCCAGAATCATTTAGGGATCTGAAGTAGGGGGTTTGGAAAAGGGAAATAAATTGATACTTTAAAATGTGTATTCTAGCCGAAACAATTTTGGCTCAGTGGATAGAACGTCGGCCTGAGGACAGAAAAGTTCCAGGTTCGATTCCGGTCAAGGGCATGTACCTTGGTTGTGGGCACATTTCCAATAGGGGGTGTGCAGGAGGCAGTTGATCAATGATTATCTCTTCATCAATGATTCTAACTCTATATCCCTCTCCCTTTCTCTCTGTAAAAAAATCAATAAAATGTATTAAAAATAGTTTTCAATTAAGAGTTATACACATCTATCCTCATTGATAAGTATAACGCTCTTTAAACACTTTTTCTCTTAAGGAAAAAAGGCACAGAGTGATATCAGAGAGGAGGGGAGAGGGAGATAGAAACATCAATGATAAGAGAGACTCATGGAAAGGCTGCCTCCTGCAGGCCCCCTACTGGGGATAGAGCCTACAACCTGGGCATGTGCCCTTACTGGGAATGGAATAGTGACCTCTGGGTTCATAGGTTGATGCCCATTCACTGAGCCATGCTGGCTGGGCAATTGTAACATTTTTAATTTTAATGCATCAATATCTGTAACAACTATTATTTTAAAATGTTTTTTTTATGAATGATGATAGAAATCTTTCCAATGTTGTTGGTAAATTTGATTAGCATTATTCTTAAAATCATACAATGGACAGGTTTAGTGTTACTTAAGTATATATGAGAAGTTGTGCTAGAGTAGTAAGACCTGACTGAACTCCTGAGGATCAGTGGTTTCATATTGCTCTATCTGGCAGTGACCTGTTTTTTGAAAGATTATCAAGCACAAATACAGGGATGAACAAAATAGGTGTGTAGTTCTGAGTACATAAAACACAGTTTTTTTTTTTTTTTTGGTTTGTTTTTAAATATATTTTATTGATATTTTACAGAGAGGAAGGGAAAGGGATAGAGAGCTGGAAATGTCGATGAGAGAGAAACATCGACCAGCTGCCTCTTGCACACCCCCTACTTGGGGATGTACCTGCAACCAATGTACATGCCCTTGACTGGAATCGAACCTGGGACCTTTCAGTCTGCAGACCGATGCTCCACCACTGAACCAAATCGGTTTCGGTGACACAGTTTATTTTTGTGTTATCATTTATTAGTTATTGTATTATTTCCATATGAACAACTATAATCCTCCTATTGCCCCACCCTATATGCGGGAACATATTAAAAGTTGAAGGGTTGGCTAAGGCTAGGGGATCTATTTTAAAGATAATTCTCTCATATGGTTAATGGTAGAAAGCTAGCTTCTCACCACATGGGTTTCTCCATAGGTCTGCTTAAATGTTCTTAGGACATAGTGGTTGGTTTTTGTTAGAGCAAGTGATCAGGATACATCAAGGAAAAATTCATAGTGTCTTTTATGATGTTTCTTCCTAAGCCACACATGTCATTTCTGCAACATCTGTGTGATGTTATGCAACATTTGCATAACAAGTCAGCACAATTTAATGTAGGAGAGGGTGTCAAAGAACATGAACACTAGGATGCATGGGTCATTTGGATTGTCTTGGAGGCTGGCTATCACAAGGCATATTGAGTTTAAGTGTCAGGAAGTAATAGGCTCAGTAAGCAGTCAGATATATGGGTCCGGAACAAAGGAAAGACTTGAGTCTAGAAAAAGAATGTTTAGAAGGATGATAAATAAAAGGCAAAAACATAACCTTCAGGGATATTTGCATTGAAATGTTTGTCAGAGGGAAACAAAATATTAAAAAGGCTGAGAATAAGAGGTCCGGGAGTAAGCATGGTAGCCAGAAGAGACTTGTAGCCCTGAGATGAAAGATGGGGGGTTTCCCATGGTGGGAAGTGAAGACTTGGAAATTATGATGTAAGTAATGGATTAGGAGACGAGTAGAAAACTATGACAGAGAGCATAAAAAAAAGTGAAGAAGTGGGGAGAGTAAATAGCAATTACACTTTCAGGGACTCAGCTAAAAAAGAAGGGTCATATCAAAAAGTGAAGTTGGGCGAGGATTATACTAGTATATGTGATGAGAGACACTGAGGTTGTCCAGAGAAGGTCCACATTAAGGGAATCTAAAGGTAACTGAAAGAGCAGGGCCCCAGAGGAGAATCTAGATAGAAATCTTCCTCAAAATTCACATAAAGGTTTTTTTTTTCTTCTTCTGCAAATTCTGGAATATAAATTAGATTATGTGTTTTATTAATGGGAAGTTGAGAATGTTCCTGCTGGTGTGATCAATTTTCTCTGAAAAGTGTAAGAGCTTTTGTGACAACATGGCTTAGGCAGATGTGCACTGAGAAGCAAATAACTGACTACCTCAAAATGGCCAGGTGTTTTAGGAGCTCCACTGGGATCGAGGATCACAAATTTAGGCTGGCATCAATGAGTCCTTTTGAACTTAAAAATATGGAGTTCCGAAAACTCGGTGATGGGGGCCAAATTGCTTGAGAGTCAAGCAGACTCTGGAACTGGTTTCTGAGTTTAAATACAGCTTTGCCTGTTAAAGCTGTATAATGAAAAGCAAATTAACATCCCTGAAGCTGTTTCCTCATCTAAAAAATGGGGGTAACAATGGTACCTACATTACACAGTTGTTGTGAGGATTAAATAAAGTAATATATATTAAATATTTAGAAAATCAAATGGTACATGTACATGGTGAACACTCAGTGAAAAAGTAGCTATTATTATGAAGACTTTTATTATTATTTTTTAATCCTTACCTCCTTACCTGAAGATATGTTTCTTGATTTTGAGAGAGGGAGGGAGGGAGGGAGGGAGGAAGAGAGAGAGAGAGAGAGAGAGAGAGAGAGAGAGAGAGAGAGAGAGGAGAGAGAGAGAAAGAGAATAATCCATTAGTTGCTTCCTGTGGGCAATGTAGGTATCCCTCTGGGGATCAAACCCACAACATTTTTGGTGTAAAAGATGGTGCTCCAACCAATTGAGCCACATAACTGGGGCATTATGAGGGTTATTTTATTTAAAAGTGTTTACTTTCAAATATCTATTTCTGTTTTTTTTTTTTTTAATAAGCAGTGTAGTTGATCTTTAAGCATTTTTAGAAACAAATTTGAAATATAACAATGAATTACCTTGGAAGATTTGTAACCTGATTTTATAGATCAAGGCATTTTGTGTAAGTGCTGAAAGGAAATGTAGTGACTAATCAATAAATCAACAACTAAACTCACCACATGATACAAGATAGTATAGATAACCGATAAACAAACATTGCTCTCTGCCTTCCTACCTGCCTTTGATTTTTACAATGCTTTGTCTAGATAAAGACTTTAGACTCCAAATGACTATTATCCTGTGCCTCCTCATTTTTCTAAATTTAGTTAAAATTATTATTATTAAATTGGTTTTCTTTTTGGAGATCCTTCAATTAATTCTAGGGATTATGCATTCATAAAATAAGCAGCAATATGCACATCAATTTAATGCTCAGGAATAATTTCTTTTTGCAATTGTCTTTCAACCTGCCTAAAATTCTGGAAAAGCTAGATGATGCATAAGAATTGTATAAGCTAAAGCTAAGTTTTAGCATTTCATGCCAATGTTTTACTTCATGATTATGGCCCAGAGGAGATTTGATACATTTATTTATTCTAATGGAAAAGAAAGATTTTCTGAATTGATGTACTCTTATGAAATGCAGTGGTTGGCACAGATGCAGTTTAGGACATTATGGAAAGAGTAGCAAACTTCCAGAATGGACCATGATGAATGTAGAAGATAAGACAGCCATAGATTTGCAAGAACATCGTCATATCTTCCATGTGAAATATATTACAACACTCTACTTTATTTTGGACTAATCTGGATATTAGATTTTGCCTTGATGATGAATTTTCTTATCAACTTCCCAAGCATTGAAAATGAAGAAGTTAAACAACTAACTTTAGGGTGTGACTTGGACAATCTACCAATCAAACCTATTTGTGCAAAGTAAATCAGAAATATTGAAAATAATTACTAGCTGGTGGGTGCTGTTTTTATATGTCAAACAACTGGATTATCTCCTGAGTTTTAAATGTGTATCAGCTAAAACTATAGAGAACTTCAGAGTTGAGATAAACCTTAAAAATGAAACAGGAACCCCAGGATAGGAAAGCACTTAAATTCATTCAAACAGGTCAATGATGGTTTATTATCCAGGTTTATTATCATAGTTTGAATGTTTATGTCAAATGCCATGCAGGCATTAAAATGTGTTAGTCAGTGAATTACAAAGACTCCCCAAAGCTGAATGCCCTGGCCCGATGCTGTTGCAGTGTGACTGCTCAGTTTATCCCAAGTGCGATGCCCAGGCCGGATAAACATGTTGAGACACAATTGCATTTTGGCGTGAGTGCTGTGGATTTACCTGCTTGCTCAAATGCACTGATTTGGTGCAGCACTGCACTTCTAATGGCTCTCATAGATTTCCTGATTCTGTGGTTAATTAAGATGTATTTTGCAGCACGGCCCACGAGCTCCATGGCTCAGAGGAGTAGTCAATAGTTTTCCGTGGCTCTGCCATTAGCAGGGCAAACTGTCTTAAAGACATAGTACACTTTCTTTAGTTTGCATATTTTCATTTGTTTCAGATTTGAGGCACAACCATAGCAGTCAGAGATGGAGGTAGGCAGGTGTAATAAGATAGAAATGTAAGGGGGCCTACGGTTCTAATTCCAGATCAGAGCATTACACACTGAGAACACTTGGGCAAAAATAATCTGTTTGTACCTGTGTCTTCAACTATATAAAGAAGACAACATCTATTGCTCCAAATGTCATAGTATTGTTTTAAGCATAATATTCATTAGATAAAGAGAAAGTCCTTTGAAATCCATGAAGTATTATACATGAGCTCTAGAATGGCATTAATTGAAAAAAAACTCAAAATATCACTTAATATATATGAAGAAAATGAAGCACAGATTCAGACAGAAAGGAAGAAATGAGAGGTGAGTAATTGGAGCCCATGTTTTGGGAGGGAGACATGCAGGGGCATGGGAGAGAGCAAAGTTGTGGTTTTATAGGAAAATAAAAAAAGGATTGTTTATGGAGTTATAGAAATAAAGAAGCAGGATAGTGAAAGCATGAGGTGAAATGGGGTGGGGGGTTACTTTTAACAAGTCCAGCCCATTTGGATTATTGTGCTGCCTGAAATCTAGCTATTTCTGTGCCAAAAAACTACTAGTGTCTGTCTTTGATAATGCGGGTTCACAAGGATCATGTAGAAGGCCTGGCAAGTGAATGCTCCATTACTTTTCCAAAAGCTCTTGTTGGCTGAATACAACAGACTGAAAGCTGTTATCTCAGTGGGCTGTGCAGGTCTCATGGCCATAATTCTCTTGCAGCAGCACTGGCTGAGCCAATTGGTATTATTATCATAAACCTCCAAAGACTCTGGCAAATGGTGCTTCCTATTACCACACTGGTCTACTAATGTATTTATATGCCCCTAGAAAGAGGTACTTCTGTGGTTACTAGCAGCTGAGCTGTTGCATGTCAATTAAAAAAAGAGGAAATAGAATTTGGATAATGTGCCAAGGAAATATTTGGTTATTTAAGAGCTGACTTATGCAAGGGGATGGAAGTATTTTGTTTGTTGCAAGGTGTATATATGAAAAAAAAGAAGAGTGATTGACATATTTCATTGCCCACAGTTAAGAGCCTCTACTATTTCAGAGAGTTAGGGGAAATTCACGCATAACAAACTATGTAGGTAAGACTCAAATGCATAGGAGGTTGAATTTTCTATGGTTGACTATTATATCAGTCTCCACCAAAGCATATATCTGTGAAACATAGAAGAATTTGTCCACAGTTGCCTAAAATTGAATGTTGGGATGTTTGTGTATGTGTATGTGTGTGTGTGTGTGTGTGTGTGTGTGTGTGTGTGTGTGTGTATGTATGTGTTTTAGTAATTAATATGGCTCATATTTGGAAACCATAAGGTTTTTTTTTTTTTGCCTTTACCCATCAAGTAAATGGAAGCATCAGGTGACTTTATGAAGAATCTAATTTCTTCACTATGATTTTATACACATGGTGGAAATGGAGGGAACATATGTTAATGATGACATTATGATTCACTTATGGGTAAAACACATCTACTATTGGGATTACCACATTTGCTGATATAATCTAAATTAACTCTTCAGAATCACATGGGGAAAATCCCAAATGTCTGTCAGCAAAATGAATGGTGAGTGGTTTAACCCTCCATAAGGACTCCTTTATTCCTTCCTCCAAATTATTTTTCCAAAAGGATATTATGTCTTTGTTGCCTAAGTCCCAGGAGGACGCTATTCAGGCATAAATTAGAATAGGGAGATAGATAAAACTAATTTATAACACTGCACATTTCTTCTGAAGTGCAGTAGATACTTAGAATTCCAGGACTTAACAGTCCATTTTAAAGATTTGTGAACAACCCAAAGGCCTATTTCAAGGAATAAATTATAACATTGCCAAGTCTAGGATTTGAAGCACATGCTTCTAGGTGGGTGCACAGAAGCCAGTCACCAGCTCATCGCTCAGGGACCTCTACAACACAAATTCATGGTCCCATTTATTCCCATGGCCAGAAATTCTCACCAAGGGTCTGAATATGTCACTTTACATTTTTTGGGGAAAATAATATAATATCCAAGAGTTTGAGAATTAAAGTCTCAGAGGTAACTTATGGGAATATGAGCAATGAATTTTTAGCATCATCATTTTATTATCCTTAACTCCTCCTTCCCCAACTCCCAGAAACTTCTGCGTAGGACTTCAGCTAGAGTACCAAATGGATATCAAATAAAATTCTTTGTAAAAAAATATATATTTTATTGATATTTTACAGAGAGGAAGAGAGAGGGATAGAGAGCTAGAGAAACGACGATGAGAGAGAAACATCGACCAGTTGCGTCTTGCACACCCCCTACTGGGGATGTGCCCGTAACCAATGTACATGCCCTTGACCAGAATCCAACCCGGGACCTTCCAGTCCGCAGACCGACGCTCTACCACTGAGCCAAACCGGTTTCGGCTCAAATAAATTTCTTTAGTAAGAATACAAGCTATGATTGATGTCTCTACCCGACTTTCAAGCCCATAGATCCTATTGCATTGTTTGACTTCATACAGCTGCATCTAATTTTGTATCATACAGTGAGGAATTTGCTCTCTTCTAACCTCATATCCTAAGACACTATCTACTCTTCTGTACACAGAGCTCCAGAGGCCTTGGTTAAAACTGATTTAGTTTCCCCAAGCATCAACTCTTCTTTCTCCCTGAAGACACAGTGCCCTTTGGGAATGGGACTTCCTGGTGAAGGAGAAGGAAGTTAGGGGCTCTGGGGTATTGATCTACTTTTATTTCTAAATGATAAGAGAGTTTTCTAAACCTAAGCTTTATGCTTTCAGACATTCAATGTTTTTCTTTTGTTTTGCTTTGAGTATTTTGAATCCTGCTTTAGTGGAAGCATAGCCCTGGGTCTCTCATAAAAATGCACTTCCTGGGGGAAGTTCTGCATCTCTCAAATCCCACGGGTATTTCCACACGTAGGCTGAGAAAGAAGCTGCTAATGGAGTTTAAAAGGTTGCCTTCATTAACTAAAAGTACACTTAAAGTGAATGGCCTTTTTTTTTCAAAGAAGGAACAATCAGAACGGGCACTGTTGAAATGAAAGGAAAGACAGATTAGTCCGTGCAATGCTTTCCCCTGTTCTGTTCCTAAGCGTCCGCCACTTCAGCATCCTCTTCGGAACCTCATTAGACTTCTGGGCCTTCACAATGTTCGAAGGTGAGCTCAGATCAATTTCCTGCGTCTTCTCTGCGGCGGTAAATCATTTATTGGGACCGATGCTTTACAAAGCCAGGCAAAAGAAAACTCATGAAAAATAAATATGGCAAAATATACTGCGCTGTCCTGTGGCAATCTTCAAGGTTTCATCGAGCTTAAACTCTGCGGCGCTGAAGCAGTTAGAGCACATCCCTTCATTTGGCCTCCTGGTGGCCGATTGAACTCCATACATGGTGCCACTGAGGCCAGGCACATCCATTGTATGTCCTCACATATTGTTTGATTCACTTTGTTCCGTGACCACAGATTTCTTGGTCTGATCCAGCAAACAACACGGGAAGTTCATCATCACAATGCAGAGTGAGCCAGATGAGGTGAATGGATGCAAGTTTACTCCATCCTACTGGGGGGTGGGGTGGAGGAAGCAAGCAAGCAAACAAGGGAAGAAATGAAAACAAGGAAAGTACCTTACCTCATAGCCATTGAGCCTTAGTTCTAAGAAGAGCAGTCCTAATCAAATACACGTTATATCAATTAACATGTAAAGTTCTTTAAAAATCACTTATTTTTTTTAACGACTAGGCAAAGTTACAAGGATGTATTTTATAATAATGTAGCCATTGTGCTACTGAATACTATAGTTTTATCCCATGGGCTAATAAAGTGGCATAATAACCATTACAAAGGGAAACGAACAAACAAAAATCCCTACAGCCCACCAACAATAATAGCAACATTAACAACTTTGGACCTGAGCTGCATCAACTCCAGTGGCTGTTCCTCTTGCCTTTATCAGAAACTCTCACGTTTTGCTGTCAGAAGATAATATAGGGGTGAAGGAAATAATACGTGTGCCCATATTATGAATCAGATATATCTCCTACTCTCTTTTCATTCTCATGACCACCTGTCAAAGTTAGGAGAATCATTCCCATTTAGTGATAAAGAAACTGTGAGACTGGATGATGTGCTTGAGGATATATAATTAGTGAAAAGTAAGCCAGTCTTCAAATCAGATCTGTCTGAAATCTGCAAACCAATTTAGATGAGGCCTTGTAGACATTCCAAATCTAGACAGAAAGATGTAAGAGACGGGAAATGTTTCTAAAGTAGAGAGGAACATGTCAGTCATGTTGGGAGACAAGCAGGCAGGATCAAAGACAATCAAAGTAACGTTACAGAATGGAGAGGAACTCTCATCCTTAGACAGTCTAACAAAATAATGTAAATTAGAGGAAAAGCCTTGTGGATAGCACCCTTTCATGGTTGCACCATCTCATCTTAACTGGTTCCTGATTAAATCTCCCTGAAATTTTGGGAATATGAGTAGGTTCTCTGATAATATCTCTTTTTTATTATTAAAGTTTTTCAATGTGGGCATTGTTAAAGGCGTCTCCCTTTCTCTCCTCCTTTCTCCTTGCCCACCTCCAACCTCCTTTCTCTCACTCCCTCTTGGCCTTCACCAAACTATTTTCCTTGCCTGTGGAGTATGCATATATGTTCTTCAGCTAATCCCTTAACCTTCTTCATCCAGTCGCCCTCACCACCCTCCCTTTAGGCACCAGTCAGTCCGTTCCATGTATCCATGCTATTAGATCCAATTTGTTCATCAGTTTATTTTGTTCATTAGATTCCACATATTAGTGAGATCATAAGGTGTTTTTCTTTCTCTGACTAGCTTATTTTACTTAGCATAATACTCTCCAGGTCCATCCATGCTGTTGCAAAACAGTTTCTTCTTTTTTTCTCCTTTTTGAAAATACATTTTTATTGATTTCAGAGAGAAAGGGAGGGAGGTAGGGAGAGAGAGAGAGGGGGAGAGAGAGAAAGAGAGAGAGAGAGAGAGAGAGAGAGAGAGAGAGAGAGAGATAAGAGGGAATAATTGATAGGCTGCCTCCTGCATGCCCCACACCAGGGATTGATCCAGCCTGCAAGCTAGGTATGTGCCCTTGGCCAGAATCAAACCTGGGATCCTTCAGTCACAGGCCGACGCTCTATCCATTGAGCAAAACTGGCTAGGCTAGGGCCATGGTTTGCAAACTGCGGCTTGTGAGCCACGTGTGGCTCTTTGGCCCCTTGAGTGTGGCTCTTCCACAAAATACCAAGGCCTGGGCGAGTCTGTTTTGAAGAAGTGGCCTTTAGAAGAAGTTTAAGTTTAAAAAATTTGGCTCTCAAAATGAATTTCAATCATTGGACTGTTGATATTTGGCTCTGTTGACTAATGAGTTTGCCGACCACTGGTCTAGGGCAACAGTTTCTTTCTTTCTTTCTTTCTTTCTTTCTTTCTTTCTTTCTTTCTTTCTTTCTTTCTTTCTTTCTTCTTTCTTTCTTTATTTTTTTTTTTTTTGGCAAGAAGAGGTACTTAGAATGTTTCTGATAATTTCATCCCCAGAAGCATTTAGTAGATTGAATTAATAATGTCTCTATTCCTCTATTCCCTCACTCCAATACCCCATCTGCTACATTGCCATGTACTAAAAAGAACCTTGTACTCACAAATCACTACTCAACTAAAAAATATCAATGGTTCATCCTGATTTTCAAAGCTTTCTGAAATAGTCCTGCAATTAGATGTCCAACCCCATTTCTAACTCCTCCTCCAGAATAGACACCCTTTGCTGCAAGCATTTTCATCACTAGCAGGAGGCATCTCCTTACCTACCTACCTTTGCTTAAGTGCTTCTGATGTCTTGGAATTTCTTTCCAGCTCTTACTGCAAATCTGAATCAAGTAACTTACAAAATATTTTAATGCTTAGAGAATATAGGAGAGTAAAGGATTATTTTGCATGATCCTCATAATCTCAAAAACCAGATAAAAACTTAAAGCCTTTTCTAGGCCATTTTGTGTATTTTCTTTAGTTACACAACATGTTCTTAAAAAGTAGTACCTTATATAGTTTTGTGTCTCTTTATTAATGTGTTAGGGATTTTTTCTATATCATTATTTTTTTTTTAATTTGAGCATTTAAATATCACATCATGCCTAATTTATTAAAGTATTACCTTCTTATTGGACAGTTTTATTTCTAATACTTCTAGTATTAATAATATGCAATGAAACAGTTAATGTAAATGTTTATCTGAATCTTTGATTATGTCTTTATGATTGAATCTTAGATGTTAAAATTCTGTTTTAAACAATTTGAATATTCTCAGGGACCTTACTATAATATTATAATAAACATTGCTCCAGAAAAAAAAATTACTATAATTTATATTCACATCAAATGAATATAATAATGCAATCTAAACTTACCTTAAAGCTAAATATTAATGTTTTTCAATTTGGTGACTTATTATGATTTTAATTTTATTTTTTTGATACTTAGTAGGTGTAAACTTTAAGAAAATAATATCAGTTATCTTGATTTCTCCTAATAATTTTATTTTATAGCCTCCCTGTTTCTCATATATATATATATATATATATATATATATATATATATATGAAATATTTATATTATATTTATAAAATAATTATATTTTCTCATATATAATTATTTTCTCATATACATATATATATGTATATGAGAAAATAATTATTACCATTTTTAAAATTTCATTAAATCTTATTTTTTATTAGGAAAAAAAGTGGGTAAGCCTAATTAAAAACTCAATGTTAATCAGCGGGTACAGCGGCTACTTTAAAAAAAAAAAAAAAGACAACTTTGTAGCAAACATAGGGTGATGATTGCCAAGCTTTCTTTTTGTTAATGAGTTTGGTTCTCTGAGCCAGGAAGTAGGAAGTAAAAGAGTAATAAAGTAAATTTTTCATTTTTCTTTGCTGTTTCTTTCAGATAGGAAGACTGGTTTAATGCAGAATATGGATAGGGTTCTGTCTCTTTATCTTATTCTTGTTTCAGACCACAGGGGAAACGAAGCTTTCATTCTCATTTTAGTTGTCACTAAGAATGCAGGGCTATTATTTTTCATTGGCAGTCCAAACAAGTGCTACTTTCTCATTGAATTTATTCCCAATAAAACTATAACAGATTATTATTATTATCATTATTATTATAGTTGCTGTTCATTTTAATGTTTGATTACACCCAATTCAACAGTAGCTACTTCTGTGTTGTTTTTTTAATTCTGTTGTTTATTTATTTTTTAATTTTTCATAAGAAATAGCAAGTTGCCTAAGGACTTGTAACTTAAAATGATTCTTGGATGTTGGTAGGTGACATGTTTATGGTTGAGATCATTAAGTCTAAATATCAGCTAACCCAGCCCTGGCTATTGGAATTGGAGAGTATTTTGTTTTTCATTCATTTAAATTTTTTAAATTAAAATATACTTAATATGCAATATTATATTAGCTTCAGGTGTATAATATAGTTATCCAACATTAATGTACATAATGAAGTGATCACCACACTACGTCTGGTAAACACCTGTCGTCATGGAAGGTTATTACAGTATTATTAACTATGTTTCCTATGCTGTACTTCACATCCCAACTGATCATTTATTTATAATTAAAACTTTGTATCTCTCATTCTCATTCTCCTTTCTGCCTTTTCTTCCCTCTCCCCTTTATTTCAGAGCCTCAGATTTCTCAACTGTAAACCTTGTAATATAGTGACATCAATGTCTCTTTATTATCGTGTTTGTTCTTTGTTGTTGTTGTTGTTAAAAACAACCTAAATGTATTCTCTTACAGTTCAGGAGGGCAGAAGTCTGAAATCAGGTGTGAGCAGAGTTCTTCCTGGAGGCATGGAATCCATTCCATGCTTCTCCCCCAGCTTCTGGTGACTGCTGACAGTCCGTAAAGTTCCTTGTCTTATTGGTCTCTCTAATCTCTGACTCCGTCTTTACCTGGCTTTTCCTCTTCATCTCTGTGTCTTCCCCTTTTATGTCTCTTCTTTTTCCTTTTTATTTAATTTGTAGGGATGACACTGGTTAGCAAAATTATACAGTCTTCAGGTGCACCACCCCAAATCAAGTCTCTGTTCATCACCATCCACCCCCCTGCGCCCTCCTCCATTTTCTTCCCCATCCCTCCCCCAAGCAATTACCAATTTCCACACTATTGTCTATATCCATGGGGGTGTGTTTTTCCTCAGCCACACCACTTCCCATACACAGACCCCACTACTCAAAGCTGTAGCCTGCTCTCTATCTAGAAGACTGTCTCTATTTTGCTTGTTAGTTCATCTTGTTCACTAGATTCCACATAGAAGTGAAATCAAATGGTACTTGTTTTTGACTGTCAAGCCTTATTCGTGAAATCCAGATTCAAGAACTTGTCCAGTTTTATGAACAGGGGGATTTATGTTTTGAACTCTTCCTTTGCTTAGAGACATCTCTCTTTGGAAACTACGACCCAAGGTGCAAGCTAGAATGTCATGAGACCTTGATATAGCGTATATCAATGCCTTATGACAGTAGTCAGCAAACTCATTAGTTAACAGAACCAAATATCAACAGTAGAATGCTTTAAATTTGTTTTGAGAGCCAAATTTTTAAAACTTAAACTTATTCTAACACCACTTCTTCAAAATAGACTTGCCCAGGCCTTATTATTTTGTGGAAGAGCCACACTCAAGGGGGGCCCAAGAGCCGCATGTGGGTCACGAGCCATAGTTTGCCGATCACAGCCTTAGACTTCCAATGAATAAGTACATTGAAAAAAAAGTTAAGTCCACAATAGAATCTGAGTTTAATCATGCTCAGTTGAAACTAAGGGAAAATTGGCAAAACACTTGAACAAAACCAATGACCTGAACAGATGGATATTGGGTATAGTCCATATCTGTTTCACCCACAGGCAGATATATATATATATATATATATATATATATATATATATATTTAATAGATCAGGGGTTCTCAACCTTTCTAATGCCATAACACTTTAATACAGTTCCTCATGTGGTGACTCCAACCATAAAATTATTTTCTTTTCTACTTCATAACTATAATTTTGCTACTGTTATGAATCATAATATAAATATCTGTGTTTTCCAATGGTATTAGGTGACCCTGCTACTGGTTCTCAACAACAGCTAAGGCATGCTTTTTCTTTTTTTAAAATATATTTTATTGATTTTCCACAGAGAGGAAAGAAGAGGGATAGAGAGCTAGAAACGTTGATGAGAAACATCGACCAGCTGCTTCCTGCACACCCCCCACCGGGGATGTGCCCACAACCAATGTACATGCCCCCGACCGGAATTGAAAATGGGACCTTTCAGTCCACAGACCGATGCTCTACCACTGAGCCAAACCGGTTTTGGCAAGGCATGCTTCTTAAGAGGCATTTTTGCTGTACCTCTGTACTCTCAACTCTCTTGCTTCTTGTCTTTGGAGTCTTAGTTTGCCATACAAATGTATATCTCTAGTAATCCAGGACCTGTAAGTATCAAAGGGGAAACAAAACATTTTGTGAGCCCTGGCTAGTATGGCTTGGTTGGAGCATTGCCCTTTGCACCAGATAGTTTTGGGTTCAATTCCCAGGGGGGGCATGTATGGGAGGCAGCCAATTAAATCAATATATCTCTCTCACACTTTCTCTTTCTTTCTCTCTCTCTCCTTCCCACTCCCTCCCTTCTTTTATTCTTTGCTAAAGAAACAACAAACAAGTAAACATTTAGCAATTAAGACACTAAAACAATTAGTGATAATTTATGCAATGAATTAGCCACTTTATATATCACTTTCATATTAGATATAAAGCTTGCTTTTTTTCTGAAATATTTCCTATTTTGGGTCTATGTGTTCATAGGATCATAGTTGCAAATCCTGATGAGATGGTACCTTTCTAATCCATTGCCATAGGATTTTGACAAAATTTACTTTGGCTTGTTCTCAGAGTCAGTTTGTTTCAAATAAGTTTATTTACAGCCAAAACATGTTAGGTTTCATGAACAATGACTTTGTTTTGCTTTCCTGTAACTTTAAATACAGAAAGAGTGTTGTAAGCATTGACTGGGGTGTAGAAGTTGAAAACTTGATTGATGACAGAAACTAATTATCCTTCCTTGCTGTATTCCTATTAATGAGATGTTTACAGAAAATTTCAAGGAGTTTGTCTCAGAGAGAAAAGAAAACAAAATCTATTAATGAGGGGGTTTTATCAAATGTTTCCCCTCTCAATTGTTAGTAAATCATAGCAACTGCAGGCACAGCCTTGCTCATCAGATTTTGAATGCGTTGATATGCACAGTGGTGCCTGGAGGACTCTGAGAATCACCTTTGACCATAACTTTTGTTTAGACTAATTAGTTGCATTGTTTTACATGGCAGCATCATAAAGAAGATCTTAATTCTTGGCTTACATTTGTCACATTATGCCTAAGCAATGTACACTGATATAAATTAGCCCAAATAAGAGATTCCTTTAAATTGTTCTATGACCACTGAGAATTCAAGACTGTTAATCATTAATAAGGACACCTTAGAATAGCAAAGTATATTCTCATGAGAATGTATTTCTTCCTTCACTGATATGATACCACCAAGAATTTCATATTTATCTTTTATGGACTCAAGAAGGAGCCAATGTTTTGAACTGTGTTGTGTGATGAATTTATAGAAAATTCCATAATCATATTAAATTAATATCCTAACAAATATATGAAAAATATAAGACTAACTTTTTAAAATAACATACTAACTCATCAAGTATTTATTCTTCTTAATATACTTTGTATGTCTTAAAGGTGGGTAGATGGTGATATTCCAATTATAAACATGAGAAAACAAAGACAGAGATCATTAAATAAGTTGAGTAATAATAGTTATTAATAATTTTAGATCACAGTTTATTTTAGGAATTTGATTATGCCCATAGACTTTCTCCCCTAGAAAATTTATATAGGAAATATATAAATATTTTTTGCATAGAATTTTATATAATAACCTATATCCTGAATAACATAGGTATTAATCTATCCTGGACTAAAGCCCAGTTAACTTGGCTTTCAAATCTGTGTTCTATTTCCTGTTCCATATTCTATACAATTCATTAACTGTAATAGAGATATACCTTTCTTCTTCTTTCTCTTAATGTTTATTAAGATTAAATATCTTCTTTTTAAAAAACCTATTGCGTATTTTCTCTCCCTTTACAATATGCTACTGAATTATATAAAACTTTTGTAAATTAATTCTGCTCATTTCCTTTTCTTCACAATTTCTAGTGAGGTTTCTTTTCTGTACGTTGCTTTCCTAGTCCCCATGGAGTGTGGAGGCAGCATATGCTGATATTACTGTTTCGAGTTATATAACTTGTGTTTTACACATGAAAGAATGGGAACTTAGGAAGCTGAGCCTTATTTTCCTGTTCTGCCACCAAAAAGAAGCGATATATTAATTAAGTTTATAAGTATTGTTTTTATGATGACCATGCTAATTTGTGGATAGTGTCCATATGAGTTATGATAATTTGCTTTATGTTTCTCTCTCTCTCTCTCTCTCTCTCTCTCTCTCTCTCTCTCTCTCTCTTTTCCCCCCTTTGGAAGAAAACAGTAAAGGGGGGAAAATGGAATGAAGTGGTATGTAACACTCTGTAACACTCTCTAAAACAAAACCTTACACAAAAACATATTTGGCTTTTTTTTTTACCATTTGCTTCCTTTCTTGTTTCTGTACATTTTTTATTTTCTTGCATGTAGTACTCTCAAACATAGAAGATAAATTTTTTCTATGTCATCTTTTTCTAAAATAAATCTTCATTAAAAATTAACACAAGGCTTTCATTTTTAGAGATACTTTTTATTTTTATCATTTGATGTAAATGGTGATTCTACAAATTAAAAAAGTTGTAAATTTTTGATACTGACTAAATAAACACAATTATTATAATTAATTTCCATACAGAGGTTGAATTTTCTACCATTTCCCTTAGCAATTTTAGTTGAGAGATGATTTATGCCCTAGATTTGAGGGGTATGTTTGTGTTATTTGGTACTTAATTCTCTATTTTGTTCTAGGATAGGACTATTGTCATTCGATGCTCCTCCCAACCTGTATTCATGACCCTGTTTCACTGAGTTTAGGCCAAGTTAGCATTTCCCCATGTTGCCCATCCAACAGCAGGGTTTGAGCTGTGCCAAATACCACGGTCCTTGTTTCATCTTCTCAGTGAGAAATACCTGGACTGCCTTGCAATGATGCTGTTGATATTTTTCTATCACACTTCCTGCCTCATTTCTGCCTCCTGTTTGTATCCTGAGAGATGATCAGTCAGTATAAGCAATCTGGAATTGGGAATGGGCCCAGATCAGAGGAAAGGTGAAGGGAAGTCAAGGGCAAGGGCACAGATGGGAGCTGACTATCAGTAATTAGAAGTGAGAAGAGAAGGATCTATCTATATATATATGTAAAACTAAAGTAATCAGCCAACCATTTGACCTTCCGACCAGTAGCTATGATGCATACTGACCACGAGGGAGAAGATGCTCAATTCAGGAACTGCTGAGCTGCAGTGACTTAGCAGCTGTGTTTCTCAGGTGACACACCAGAACCAGAAAGGAGGGGATCCCATTCTGGGGTGTGTCACGTGAGAACTGTCCTCTAGCAATCTAGGGGCCCCTCGGGGGATGTCAGAGAATCAGTTTAGGCCTGATCCTTGCAGGCCATGCTGAGGGGTCCTGGTGCAGGAATCTGTGCACCAGGTCTCTAGCACGTTGGCTTGTAACTTTGGGCCTGGCTCCCTACCAGGCCTCTAGCCCATTACAAAGGTCATGGATCGGGCCCTTACAGAAACTTTTTGATTCCATTAGCTAAATGAGGAGACATGCAGGATCTACTGGCTATGGCCCCAATGTCTGGTGCTGCGCTGGCCCATCTGCTTAAGATGGATTTCCAGTGGAGGCAGCAAATTTTCTTGCTACCACTCTCAGCTGGGAAATCTGCCTTGGTTTATCTAGTTCCGGGCAGACAATAGCGCCAGAGGGCAACCTTCGGGGAGGACAGGAGAAGTAGGAGAGGCTCAGGTGGGAAGAAGGGTGTTCCTAAGGCCACAGGACTCTCCCTGGGGGAATGGTTCTGGCAGCAGCCTGACATTGAACAGGGCCCTGCCCTAGGTTTACTAGATTCCAGGCTAAGAAAATCCTGTTTGCTAAATAATTACATTTTACAGTTAAATGTTTGTAAGTTATCAGTTACCACCAAACTTAGGTAGGGTAAAGTAAGATGAAAGAAGCAAGACAGATACAGAGAGAAAGTGACATAATATTGGAAGAAGAGAGGAGAAGGCCTGATTCCAGAGTGTATCACCCAAGAACTGCCCTCTCCTAATCCAGGACCCCTCAGTGGATGTCAGAGAGCCCGTTTTGGCCTTTCCCCTAGGCCAGGCTGAAGGACTACTGGGCCTCTAGTCTACACTAATAAAAGAGAAATATGCAAATTGACCACCACTTCACAACACATACCAGCCAATTAAGAGTGAGCATGCAAATTAATCTTCCTTCTAAAGTGTTCTTTGTAATTCTTTACCTCCCACTCCTCACTTTGTCAGTGAAAGTTTAAAGATAGAGAAGAGTTGATAATGAATCTGAGGAGACCAACAAGGTTTCCAATCAGAACTATCATAAATTATTCTAGAAATATTGGCTCTTATCTGTTTTCCCGGGAAAGCTTACTTAAAGATTTCTTGAAAATGAGTCTAATTGTCTCATTAGATTTTTCTCTTTCTACCACTGAAGGACACTTTTTGGCTTTTTAAAAAAAATATTTTATTGATATTTTACAGAGAGGAAGGGAGAGAGATAGAGAGCTAGAAACGTCGATGAGAGAGAAACATCGACCAGCTGCCTCTTGCATACCTCCTACCTGGGATGTGCCCACAACCAATGTACATGCCCTTGACCAGAATCGAACCTGGGACCTTTCAGTCCTCAGACTGATGCTCTACCACTGAGCCAAACCGGTTTCAGCATTTTTTGGCTTTTTTATCAGCAGATAGTGGCTAATGTGTTACTAGCCATGCACTGCCACTCCCATCCTCTTACTCTAGGATCACAAATTCTGACATTAATAATTCTGGTGAAGTTGCCAGCTGTAATAGTTCAGTGATTGAGCATGGACCTATGAACCAGGAGGTCATGGTTCCATTCACAGTCAAGGCATATGCCCTGGTTGTGGGCTCTATCGCCACTAATGGAGGAGGCAGCTGATTGATGATTCTCTCATCATTGATCTCTCTCACTCTCTCTCTCTCTCTCTCTCTCTCTCTCTCTCTCTCTCTCTCTCATCAATAAAGATATATATTAAAAATTCTGATGTAACAATGACTCACATGACTAGTATGCAAGATCCACCTCATGAGATGCTTTAGGCAGTTAGCAGGAAATCTGGGCATTTGTGAGGCAGTTCCATGGACCTCCCCATCTTACCCAACCCCTCCCCCCAAAAATAAAGTATTATTATCGAGCTAAAGAAGACAGGTAGGGAATGTGTCTGACTAAAAGCAATTGCTGGGTTTGGGGAAGTTTCTCAGGAGAGTTTCTGAATCTTTATGCCCTCAATTGCTTTAGTTTTTGCCTTTCTGATTCCGTAAGGAACAAATTGATGAATTATAGGTCTGCAGTGAAGGGTAATCATTTGTTAGCTTCAGTAAGGTGTCTTGCCTTGATTGCAGTGCTCACTATTGAATACAGTCACTGCACCTCAGATCCAGTCGTTGAAATGTAAATTATGTGAAGTGTTTGTGAATTTATAAATGTCAAACACACCATTGAATGCCATGGGTTGCGAAGTGAAGGCAGTATGTTTTAGTTTTAAATGAAGGCAGTTTGGAAATGAACATAGAATTTTTATGTGACTACTGTGTGCCAGGCAAAAGAATCCTGTAAGGTAATTATTTCCCAACTTTATTTTAAGAGATGAGGTAATGAAATCTCATAAGGGCCAATTAATTTGCCTAAGTTTACATATGTGAAAGTACTCAATACATTTTCCATTTGTTTTTTTTTTGTTATATTCCAAAATTTAAATTTATTTTATTTTAGATATGTATAGACTATATAATTTTATTTTTAAAAAAGTAATGGCATTTTTATGTTAATAAAGAGTTCCTAAGGTATATTCCACATTAGTATGTGGTTTATTTCAGTACCTGCTAAGCTATTGCTTCCTCTTGGAACAGTTGTATATCTCCGATGGCCATGAAGCCATTCCCCAGCCAATGAGGACACTTACATGAAAAGCTATACAAGATTCCCCTTGGCTTCCTAACATGCAATCTATAAAAACACTTATCCTCCACTGATTATGAATTAACTGATTCTTCAGCTTTGCTGTCATGGCTGATGAGAACCTAAAATTAGTGCTTCCAGGTGTGCTTTGGGAGAGACAGAGGTCAGGTACATCCTTGGAGCTCTTTCTACTTCCTGTCTCCATCTTCTTGAGCTATACAAAATGGACAACGTGTGGATGCTGCAGACATGCCAGGCAAATCCCATGCAGGCTATATGGGTGGGGGGTAAAACACTAACCTGTGCCTGTGTTGTCCTTGGTTCAAGGGATTTGGGTCCTATGTTACTTTCCCGAGGCCAGTGCTGGGCATCCGTTGTTCTGCCTCTGGAGTTGGCATTAGACTCATTCTGGATGGTGTACTGCCAAAGTGCACTGGGCCAGCTGGGAGATCTTGTACATGGAGGAAACACTCTCCCGTTTTGGAAGTTTCTCAAAGAGTGAGGTAGGAGATCAACTTTTACACAGTATATTATCTTAATAAGCTCAGCATAGGAGTCGTGAGGTGGCAAGCCTTTCTGTATTCAGAGTTATCCTCATGTCCCAGCAAAGCTAAGACATTATTTTTTGTTTGTTTGTTTCATTTGCCCAGCCTCTACTAGAGGATCAAGTCAATTTCACAAGCCCTGGAGAGCAAGCAGAAGGAAATGCTATTGAAAAAGAGGTGGAATATGATGCTTGTCTTTATTGACAATGATGTTAATGCTTTGTTGGAGGAATGGGATTATTATGAAATGATTCCATGCTCATTTTTTTGCTTTCCTTGAAATGCCTGAGAGACAGGTGAATATGTATTTACCTAAATTATATAAGTTGTTGTTATTTCATCAATCCAATTGTTCCTCTTGACATTTGTAGAATGTCTTTTAGTATTTTTTATTAAAAGCAATGCTCATAACTCCCTAGTAAAGAATAGGAGACTTTTGTACAACCTCTTCACAGGTAAGACTTTTGATATGCAGGCGGTTAAATATACATAGGCAGGGTAATGAGGCATATGGCTAATGTCATCTATTTGAAGCAATTTACAAGACTAACTCATTCTTTTCTTGAACATAGATTTATTAAGTATTCATTATATGCCAGACATTGTTCAGTTGTTTTGGATAAAAGATAAATAAGATAATAAGATACCCTGCCCTCATGGACTTCAAAGATTAATAGCAGAAATCATGTAAACAATTAAAAAGAGTACAGTTCTCCAAATGCTGTAATAAATTACTGCATAATCTGGGTGAGGATCCTGTAATGGATGTGCTTAGGCGTTATTCTGTGAATTTCATAATATTCTATGCAAAACCATGTATTTGTGTCTGTGTATATGTGCATGTATATGTTTCCTGTATAAAAATGTTAATTATTTTCTATTAAATTCTCTTTTAAAGGAATATAATTACAGAGATCAAGCTAACCATTAGTATAAGGTAGTATTAAGAGTTGGGAGGAGATATAAAGAAGATCTATGGCAGAAGCCAGAAATTTATAAGCACTGCTTTTTCTCAATTATTTCTCTTAGATGAAATTTCCAAGGAAGCTCTACATATCAGGAACAAAATGAAACTATGGGCCCCAATGCTCAATGCCAAGCTTTTATTAAAACTACTTGGACACTTGATGTAGGACAAAATCCAAACCAGAACTCTTTTCACCATAAGGCCCAGTCATAGCACAAGCCATCCTGTGAATAAAATGAGTAAGCAATGCCTTTAAAAAAAAATCAAATTAGCCACTCCTCTTTCCTTATTTCTGGAGAGAAAATTTACATGAGAGATAGTAAGGGACAGCTGCTTCTAATTTTATTGATTGGGCAAGGGCTCTTTCTCAGGTATCATTGGAGCAAACTGAGATTTAAACCATTAGTACATTTTCCTTGAAGAAACAATGGCAAATAATGACTTTTGAGAAAGGGTGGTGGTGAAGGATTTCCTGCCCCCAAAGTAATTTTTTATTTAAGTAGTGTCTTAAATGTTTACCTCTAGGTACCTTGATGCATAAAACGCAGAATTAATGTAAGAATAAAATGAGATTGATGGATGATTAATTTTTCAAACTGTTAGTCTTTCATTTTGAGTCTGGTTATTGGATTAGAGAACCAGTCACCAAACTGGTTTCTTAGGAAACATGATAAGGAGAGGATAGGTTTGGGTATGGGGAGGGCACTAGCATTGGTGCTGGTGAGTTGCTTTAGTTTATAAACAAAATAAAATAGCCTTGGGTAATTAAGCAGAACCAGTAGGCAAATGGATCCCTGCTAGGAATGAGGGGGAAGTTGTGTAGCAAAGGGCCCAGTGGTCAAGACAAAGGAAGTCTGCCTTCAATGCTACCACTGATAGCTGATTGTTGCCCAGCAGGCACGTCTGCCCCTTCACTTTGCTGTGTCCACCACCAGGACCATAAATTCTTACTCTTTGGAATTCTCATGTCTTTTTGTTTCTATATTTAGGTTCAAAGTCCTGGACAGGGACCTCTGGTTAATGTGGCTTCCAATGGTAAAAAGGACAGGATGTTTGAATTATTTTAGCTTTTGTAGCTTGAGGAAGGGTCCTGTATTGACCAGAATGTGTGCACTGAGGCATAGCCTTAAAAATTAAGATAATTCATGTACTGGTCAGTCAGAAAAACAGCATAGATATCTAGTACAGTTGGGAAACCTTTGTTCTTTCTGATATCTCAACTGTATTCCTCTCATATGTTGCCAAACTCAGGGATAGGAGAGGGATCAGCTATTCAACATAGGGATAGATTAGCTTTTTAAAAATATTTGTATCTAATTTATTGGGGTTACAATGGTTAATAAGATTGGTTAATAAGTACAACTGTAGCCGAAACTGGTTTGGCTCAGTGGTAGAGCGTTGCTCTGCGGACTGAAAGGTCCCAGGTTCGATTCTGGTCAAGGGCATCATCTCTTTCATCACAATTTATGCCCTCTTTAATCTCCCCTAATTGCCCTTCCCCTCTGGTAATCACCATACTGTTTTCTGTGTCTATGCGGTTTCTTTTCTTCTCTCTCTCTCTCTCTCTCTCTCTCTCTCTCTCTCTCTCTCTCTCTCTCTCTCCTACTTTTGCTTAACCCCTTCACCAGTTTCGCCAGCCCTTCAAGTCCCCACAACCCCAGGTGTCAGTCTGTTCTCTTATCTATAGACTAGCTTTTCAACAGACCTATTGAGTTTCAAGAAACTTTTGACAGGCTTGAAGTATGGAAATAATAGTCAATGAGAGCAACTGAAACCGGTTGATATGATCAAAAAGTAGGTAGGCCAAGTCTGCCACTGATGGAGCCATGACTTTGGAAAAATCACTTAATTTAAATTGGTCTCTGTCTTTTCACCAATAAAATAAAAGGGGGATCTCTAACAGCCTATTAGATATCCTCAGATATCATAAAAAATTTATTTTGTACCTCCTCTGTGATAGTCAGTATTCTAAGAATTAGGTAACAGTAGTAGGTACATGTAAAAAAGGACTTTGCTTAGATAAAGTTTGCATATAACTGCATAGACACTAACTGGGGAAGAACCAGACAAAGGGAATGAGAATCAATAATTCTATTTTGTATATACTGAATTTTAAATATCTATTAATCACAAAATATACCTGGATTTCAGGGTGAAGGAAAAGCTGAAAATAGAAATTTGAATTTCATAATCATTATGTGGTATTTACAGGCATATAATGAAAAGAGATAATTTGAGTTGTGAGCACAAATTATGAAGATAACTGGGTTGAGGATGCAATCTTGAAGTATTCTGATATTTTGAAAGCTATAATAAGAGGAACCATTGAAATCCTATCTAATAAAATAGTAATATGCAAACTGACCATCACTTCAAGAGACAAGATAGTCACCCCCATATGGTCAAAGATGGCTATCTCCATGTGGACACAAATGGCCACTCAAGATGGCCTGTAGGGGAGGGAAGTTGTGGGAAGTTAGGGGTGACCAGGCCAGCAGAGGAGGGCAGTTGGGGGAGACCAGGCCAGCAAGGGAGGGCAGTTAGGAGGGACCCAGGCCTGCATGGAAGGGCAATTGTGGGGGACCAGGCCTGCAGGGAAGTGCAGTTGGGGGGGGGCAGACCTTCAGGGGAGGACAGTTGTAGGGGACCCAGGCCTTCAGGGGAGGGAAGTTGGAGGGGTATCAGACCACTGGGGAGCTCAATAACTACTCTTTTAGTCCAGTAATGGAGGAGAGTGAGGAGAGAATGGGAGATGAGCATGTGGGAACATAAAGTATATACAACTTTTTCAGGAGATGCTGATAAATTCTTGTTGCTAGATGCTTTTGCCACATCACAGATCTCTTCTCATTATCTGTCTGTGTTATGGGGTCAATATTTAAAGTCCTCAGAGAAAACAGTGTATTAGTTGAGTTACATGTTCTCCCTCTGGATCAAGGACAGAAAGAGTGAAGTTCTAAAATGAGAGAAGCGGTGCATTTTTAACAATCCTCACACAATAGGTATGGGTTTTTCCTAATTGAAAATGGCTATTTAAATGTGTATTCCCCAAGTTAACAAGATGTTCAGGGTTCTTTCCATTGTACTAGTATCTCATATATCCATTATGATCTTCCATTCCAGCTACAACTACAATAATTTTAATCACCATTCTTTCTCACTTGTTCTCTTGTGTTATTGTTTGTTTGTTTGGTTGTTTTCCCTTCTTCCAGCGTCTGTTATGCACTATTACTGTTAGATGAATATTTATCTACAACTGTAATTATATCATCACCTAGTGGAAATTTTTCTCCTCATTTTCTATGGACTAAAATCAAAACTCTAAAGTCTAAAGTTCAAGGCACTTTCTGATTAAGTCACATCCATTTCTTCTTACTCTTATTATCTTACATCTCTTTAAACATTTCTTATTCCAAGAAGGCTGAATTACTGTTTACTGTGCATTTTTGTTTTGCATAATGGTATTCATTGTCCTTTTTGAGATAGTCACTATATCACTATCTACTATTCTATTAAGGTTTCCAGGATTATTTTCTAGGTGAAAATAATCTATCACTTTTCATAATGTATGTTCAAAATGTTATCTAGAAATTTGTTATATGGGTGTGCATGTATGGGGCAGTGAGAGAGGAGAGGTATTGCTTTACAAGTTGCACTTAAATTGTTTATTAGCTAGGAAAACAAATAAGGTCTCCTACTTTGAAGTTTTTGTGTGCTATAACTCTATAGCAAATTAAATCTCTTCCCAAACTTCTCAAAATTTCTTTGAGTGTCCAGGTGTATTATACTTCTTGGTCATATTTGTTTTGGGAATTCTGAAATATGTCCTAAACATTTGCCAAATGGGAAACTTGAACCCTTCGTATTTTCCACAAGATCAATCAATTAACCCATCAATAAATACAAAAATGAGCCAAACAACACTGCAACACAATAACCCACTGAAAAATGCGGTAGGTCACAAGGAAGGATCTGATTTCTTCAACATGCATATTCAATTTAAAATTGCATATTCAGCATTTCTATGCTTGACTAAACTTTTGGTTGTCCTACAATTAAAGGTCCTCAACTAATTTTTTTCTCCTATTTAGCCACCATTATTTTACTTTTTGAAATCAATTTAATTTTATACTTATTAGTAATTCCCAAGGCTTTTAAAGCACCTAGGGTTTGGGGCTTATCCTTTATACAAAATGGCCCATTAGGGCACACTTACAAATATTTCTCTTCTCCAAAGGAACCACTAATTGTCAGCTGTTAAGATTTTCTTCTTACCTCATGTTTTTGTAACTCCCTTAGCTTTCTCAGTAGGCAGCACATTCCTCAAACACCTAAGGGCAGAATCTTATTTGTGTTCTTTGAGGACAAGCAAAGCGCCTGACATATCAGGCATTGAATATGTTGGGAGTGAATGAATGACTGACAGTGAGTGTTTCTTCAAGGTCTAAAATTCTATTTTACTATTTCTCCAAATAATTTATTCTACAGTCATCAAAATGCTTATGAATATGCCCATTAACTGTTAATATGAATTGACATAGAATAACTGGTTGAATAAATATTGCTTTCAAAGGAGTGAACAGAGACTCGTGATCCTAGAGCATAGGGACACTGGCGTCCGTCTGGTGGTTGATCTCTGCATTAATTTTTATTTGCTATTCTGTCACATTTAAGTGAAAAGCCATTAGAAATCTTCAGGCTTTAGAATAATTAATTTTATAGCACACCCGTCACCCCATAGCATTTATGTAGAAGCTGCTATTGCTTTCTCTATTTGCTTTCCCAGGACATATCCAATCTCCCCATGGGAGGGTATTGCCTCCTTTGGGTCAGGCACTGTCTTGTGTTCCATTTATTGTTTTACAATATTTAGATGTTCAGTAGATTCTTATAAAAGTGAGTTGATTAGAATTGGGAAGTATCTCTCATCTTCTTGGCATTGACTCTCATCTTTGTTCCATTTTAGAGATGGCTAAATCTCTGATGTTCCCCAGAGACCAAAACATATACCCCATGTTACAAAACAAAGAGTCATTTTCTACCTTCAATATTGAAAAAAAATAGAAACAAAACTAAATGAAAATAAAGCAAATCTAAGATGAAATTGTGAAATAACCCTTTTTAGATGAATCAACAAAAACAATGCCCTAAAGACTATATTTAATCAAATAAATAAATCAAAAGCTAAGTAAAATTGAGAGCCATCAAAGAGAAACAGTTGTTCAGATCTTTAACAAGAATGAAAAATTGAACCATATGTCAAAAAATAAGAATGCTTTATCTTGATCTAACAGAGCAATGTTTTTTAAAATGTAGTGTGCATGAGGAAGAGCCTAGAGAGAGAGAGAGCTATTAGGCATAAAACAGTGGAGCTATGCAGCCAGTGTAATGCCTCCAATGGAGAGAAAAATATGCAAAAGTGAATACAAATGCATTATTTTAAAATGTGCTGATCTGATCCATGAAAGTAGAAGACTAAGTGATTTCTGAAATAAAATGTACTTTGCTTACTCAAATAGTTAACAGATATTATTTATATATTTCTTAATTCCCCAAAGAAGTAAATGTGCTTAATACCATTATGATGCCTGGTGTATAGACGAAAGCTCATGTAATTCTTTGTCAACTAGGCAGATTTGAATCTTGGACTTACTATTTACTATCTGAATGAAGCTAGGTATTAATCTCAGGCTAACATACGTTCCTAATTTATGAAAGTAGGAGAATGATATATTTGCAAAGTTTGTTGAGAGTATTATATGACTTAACATGAAGATAATATAGTATAGTTTCTCTAGGCAGATAGTAACTTAGACATTGCAGACCCAGTTGTCTGTTGTAACTGCTCAAACTCTCATTGTGGTTCCAAAGCAGTCACTCATATGCAATGTGTAAACATATTGCTGTGTCTGTGTTTCAATAAAACTTTGTATACAAAAAAAATAGGCAATGGTCTAGGTTTTCCCTGAGGGCTATAGTTATACAATACATGATCTCAGGCAATGGCTAGTGTGTTGCCAATACTTAAAAATAAATTAAATAGATGAAGAATATGAAGAGGTTAGCTAAAGAACACATATGCATACATCATGGACATGGATGATAGTGGGGTGAAGGCCAATAGGGGGGGGCAGGGATAGTTGGAGGTGAGCAATGGGGGAAAAGAAATACCTGGTAAATGTCAACATTAAAATGTTTTAATTAAATAAAATCACCCAACACAGCTCCTGCTACTTAAAAAAATGAGTAAATGCATTGGGTCAAAAAATCAGGGAATGAATATAGCCTGGTGAGGAAAATGACCATTTTGAGATGACCACTTAATAGTTTACTATTTCACATGTCATTTTTTTTTTTGCTGTTTTTATAAGATCATTTGACAGTTTCTACTAATGTCGCAGATATAAGAAGGTGACAGTACTGTGGTCAGAATTTTTTTAAATTACTATTTTTTAAAATATATTTTTATTTATTTTCAGAGAGAGAAAGGGAGAGGGATAGAGAGATAGATGAGAAATATCTTTGCTTGCTTCCTGCACACCCTATTGGGGATCCAGCTCAAAACAGGGGCATATGCCTTGACCAGAAATCAAACCATGCTCAACCACTAAGCCACACTGTCTGGGCTTAAATAACTTTCTTAGAACATTCTTAAAACAATTGGCTTATGATATGGTGTTTGGGAAGTTCAATGCTTAATATTGGAGGAAACCCCCTATAGCATTCTATGTACTAGGAAATGTTGATAGGGTCTATAGTAAAATATTTTTGAGAAATGCTATGTTAATCCAAATGAAACACATCTTTTTATTACAGAAAATCTCACAGGATTTGATGTTAAAGAGTGCAGAAAAATACATTCTGCACAGCTTTTCAATATTATTTAACTGGGATAACATTTTTTTAACCTACATATTTCCATCTCCCAGAATATAGTCTCTGGAGAATACTATTTGGGCAATACTGTATTATAGCATAATTCAAATCTTGATATATTTGAAATAAATTGTATGAATGGACTCCTCAGACAAGAAAATTATCAAACCAAGGAGTTGTGGGGGATACTAACACTTAACTATTAAAAATCCCTTCATTTTTTCATTCCATCACATCTTCAGCAATCATTCATTCAGTATTTATTTTATTCAACTTAGAACCTTATTCTTATTCCTATTCAAAAGTCAGAGGCAGCTTTATGAATAGAAAGTTTAGATATTCTATAAAATGCCTAAAATCTCAATCTCTTTGTTTCACATATATAAAAAAAATCTTTTAAGTTTCATGGGAAGATAAACTTTTATTTCCAAAAGGAACTTCAAAGTTATATGAAGATAAAAGAAGAGCTCCAGTCAGTGCACTGGAGTAATATTTGACAATAACCTGCAGGAGAGCTCATCTGAATTAGAAAGAACTGTGATAACAGATCTCTTATACTTTAGGTCCATAGAATCTTAAATAGGTTTGAAGCAGCTTATTTGAAACTAACACTCTTGCATTATAATAATTTAAGAAATTGATAATGAATTTTATTTAAGCAGAAATGAAGATGAATAATTTTTAAGCCACCCTCCGTGTTTCTAAGAGAACTATGCTTTTTTGACTGATCTCAGAGAAGCACCAGAAAACACAAAGAAACTATTTTGACCAAATAATTGTTATAAATTTAGCATTACCAATCACCAATATTCCTATCATAGGGATTTCCTATGATTTAGTTTCAGAAAAACAAACAAACAATCAAACCAAACAAACAAAAAAAAAACATAAAAATATTTCACAAGCATTGTCAGGAAGAAAAATAGCTTATTTCTACTTTCTCCTCAGTCTTCAAAACACAGACATGATCTCACTCATTTATGGAATATAATGAACGGCATAAACTGATGAACAAAAATAGATCCAGAGACAGAGAAACATCGATCAGACCATTAAACTTCAGAGGGAAAGTAGGAGAGGGTGGGGGGTATGGGATGGGACACCAAACAAAGGACTTGCATGCATGCATGTAAGCATAACCAATGGACACAGACAATGGGGGAGTGAGGGAATGAGTGGGTGGATAAAGGGAGGTAATGGGGAAATAAGGATACATATGTAACACCTTAATAAATTAAATTAAAAATACAGATAGACATACAGAGGCAGACATTGCTTAGCTTTTCAGAATTTCTTTATAAGTTTTTTTTTTTTTTTTGCAAAAGTTCTGTTCCTTCTTGTTCAAGATCATTAAACAATATTTACTATAGTGCCAGTGGAATAAGAAGTTGGATATAAAGTCTTCTGATAACTTATATCTATCTAATGACTTCTTTATATTTTGGCACATTATGTATACTTAAGAATATGTGCTTATAAAGTATGCTTGATGCTAAGTATACATGCTGCATTCAATTAATATCTATTTTCCAATGGAAATAGGACTGGCGACTAAGATGATCCAACCCAAACTTAACAGTGTTAAGACACTTTTGAAGATGTGAATTACAGAAAACCAGTACAGAATAAAAAATCCATGTTCTAAAATACTTATAGATCATCTGAGTTAATTAGTTAATTGGAGTTAATTAGATGGTTACAAGCCAGGCTCTCTCTATATATCTAATGTCATTACCTAGTGTTGCATAATATAATTTCTCAGAGATTTGGGGAAATATAGACCTCTTTTAATTTCAAATCTTAGAAAGAAAACTATTAATACCTTCTAGGGCTATAATTAAATAGGATTGGGTAGGTGGAGTGTGAGACTTGACATATACATTTAAGATTGTGGATTCCATGACTTGGCCTTTGTAGGGTGTAGGGACAACTTTCCTATCTAACTCAGTGATTACATTAAAGGGATTTAAATGTAGGCAAGGGAAGGTGTTTGTCTGAGAGAATGAGTGGCCAAATCCAGACAGAATGGTTTTGCTCTTTCTAGATTTGATAAATAATTAGTTCCATTCTAGAATTTATCATGATTGATATCAGATGTTAAATGCAACACATGCAAATAGTCTATGTCAGATTGCATATTTCTTCTTATTTATTTATTTATAGTCCATAACCATTGAAAATTATATAGCTGTTGTAATCACATGCTCTTTTCTTTTTTTAAAATATATTTTATTGAGTTTTTACAAAGAGAAAGAGAGAGGGATAGAAAGCTAGAAACATCAATCAGCTGCCTCTTGCACACCCCCTACTGGGGATGTGCCTGCAACCAAGGCACACGCCCTGCACCAGAATCAAACCCTGGACCCTTCAGTCTGCAGGCTGACGCTCTATCCACTGAGCCAAAGGGGTTTCGGCTCTTTCTTTTCTCTTTTCTTTTCTTTTCTTTTCTTTTCTCTTTTCTTCTCTTTTCTTTTCTTTTCTTTTCTTTTCTTTTCTTTTCTTTTCTTTTCTTTTCTTTTCTTTTCTTTTTTCTTCTCTTCTCTTCTCTTCTCTTCTCTTCTCTTCTCTTCTCTTTTCTTTTCCTTTCTCTCTTTCTTTCTCTCTCTCTCTCTTTCTCTCTCTTCTCTCTCTTTCTTTCTTTCTTTCTTTCTTTCTTTCTTTCTTTCTTTCTTTCTTTCTTTCCTTTCTTTGAAAATTTTAAGAGTTTAAGTGAGCCAAACTGACACCATATCTTAAGGAGCAAGATATCAAATGCTCTGAAGAATAACAGTTCTGCAGTTTATTTTATGCATTTGAAATTATGGAGGGAATGTAAAGAAGATTAAGTGGAAGTGGGAAAAAGCAAGGCAGGGATTGGATTACAGGAGTTAACAAAATTCTGTGCTTTCTTGAAAGTGGTTATGTCTTTAAGGGGTATTACATGTTTTCCACTTTCAAAGGTGTGTTAACTTAGATTCACAGGAACAGTAGACAATGCTTAGTTAAAAATGTTTTACTTAATAATTCATATACATGGCCTTCCCAGTTAGGAATTTAGACCAGATCACCCTGTGAGGTTACTTTTCATAGTACTTCCTTTTTAAAAAATCTACAATTCTCCCTTTTTGTCATCAATCTGAAGCATGAATTGATTACCAATCTTTTGGTCAGATAGTATGTTGTCATAGTATTAGGAAGACTCTTTCCTGGGAAGTCTTAATCATCTTTTTGGCCATTATGGATTGGGGCAATACTGTAATTATTAGATCCTTGTTCAGGTTGAACTTTTTCCATAAAGGGCAGTGGAGGTAAATAGAAGGCAGTCAGTTCTTTTGGCTTTCATTGCAGAAAAATAACCCACTATGGATCATTTGTATCCTGTAAATTACTATATTTTTCCGTGCATAAGATGCTATTTTTTTCTAAAATCATTAGACTGAAAATCAAGGGGCGTCTTATACATGACAGTCAGCTGAGGAGGGAGTCATACATGTACACAGCTGCCCATAACTTGTCAAACATGCTTTCTCCAATTATCCTTATTGCTACTAATGTCAGATGATGACATAATGGGAGGTGAAGGTTGAGAGTGCACAGATACAAAAGGGACCAGAGTGTTATGATCCCATAAAGATGTCAAAAAATATAAGTAATGGTAAGCTATTGTCTTACTCTGCAAAAGTCAAACTGAATGTAATCAGCTATGCAAAAGAGCATGAAAATAGAGCTGCAGAGAGAAAATTTGGACCTCCTTCCACTGAGTGCATGATCTGACAGTGGAGAAAACAGGAAGAAAAATTATTTAAGATTCCAAAAAAGAAGAAGGCCTTTAAGAGGAAACCCAGCAAAATGAGAAAACTTGGAACAGAGGCATAAGACTTGGATTATGGAGCAGCATCAGACTGGCTTAGGTGTGTCAAACAAGGTTATTCAATGTCAGGCAATAATATTTGCAAGAAAATGAATATTGTTGATTTTATAGGAAAGGCAAAATGGTGCTTCAATTTCATGAGGAGAGAAGGGTGGGCCATGGGAACACAAGCAATGTTAGATCAGAAAATGCCACTGGTTTATAGGATGATCTCACATATATAGATAGTGACTCAGAGGACAGCAGTGATACAATAGAAGTTGAAGAAATTGACATGTCTGGAACTGATAGTGATGAAGAAGAGAACAGTGATGAAACAGAGGCTGAATAAAGTAATATCCTGCATAATGTCATAGTACTGGTATATAAACATTATCTGTGGCAATTACTAAATAAAAATGTGTCCTGTTTTATGATTAAAAATGATTTCTTAATTTTGGGTTGGAAAAATGGGGGGAGTCTTATACATTGGGGCGTCTTGTTCATGGAAAAATACAGTACTTTGTTTCAAGTTTTGCCTTCTGTCTCAGTTGTCTGTATTTGGCATTTAGTATTGTATTTGCATAAACCATGAAAATAGTAGTAAGAGGTATCATATACATGTTCAGTAATCATAACTAGTTGGACTATATAGAGAAATTCAAAGAATATAATTATTGTTATGACTAATAACATTAGCAGATAAGGACACAAACAGAATAGATTGAGTTCAATATTAATCCTAAGATATACAGGCCTTATCTACTTCTCAAGTTAGCAGCTTCTCATCCTTTAGAAGTCTTTGATGATCTTTGTAAGCAGAAGCCTGTGTCTGGGATGTCATGTGCCTTCTTTATGGGCTATGGAGTAAAGGGAAGGAAAAATATTGAGAAGTATCTGTGAAAGAATCTGAAATGAGTTGACGGGATTAATGACAGAAATGCAAAATTATTGTGAAAAAGAATAGTATGTTAATCTTAATAAGCCCAGTATAAATAATAATAATGGTACCATTTCATTATTTTTCTCAAATAGGATCATTATTATTTATGATGAAAAAATAACCTTTCTGTATTTATTTGGCAAAGCAGCAAAAAAAAGTGAATTGAAACGTACATTATCAACTGAAAAAAAATTACATTGTAGTGGATTGAAAGTAATTTGAAATTACACCTAATAGAAAAAAGCGCGCTCCAAATTAATGTATTTTGCTAGTGGGAAATAAATGAATCTTTTACTCGTAAGTCTTTTGTTTTAAGGAGAACCTTTAGAAATGAAGGCCAATTACTTGTTAAGAACATGAAATGAATCAAAGCAGCCATAAATGGCATTCGTGATTACAGAAAAATAAAAGATTTTCTTCTCTGCGAGTCTCCTTTCTTTTAAAATAAATATGTTTTATTGATATTTTACCGAGAGGAAGGGAGAGAGATAGAGAGCTAGAAACGTCGTTGAGAGAGAAACACCGACCAGCTGCCTCTTGCACACCCCCTATTGGGGATGTGCTGGCAACCAATGTACATGCCCTTGACCGAAATTGAACCCAGGACCTTTAAGTCTGCAGACTGACGCTCTACCACTGAGCCAAACCAGTTTTGGCAGTCTCTCTCCTTTCATGTAATGCAGGCAGAGTCCAGTTGTATGACATAGAGACTCTTAGGTGTTTTTGTTGCTGTAACTTTGACATAAGATTCTCCTTTGTGTGTTTAAACCTTTACATTGCACTCTCTTTTCCTTGCACTTACTTCCCAAGAATGTTTTTTTCATGCTAGCTTCCCACTGTTTATAAGTGTGGGTATGCTATGGCTTATAAACAAGGAGCTGCTATTAGTCAATTCATTAATTAGGGTCCTGTCTGAAGTTATCCTGTGAAGGATAATCATTTTGTAGCTTAATGATGACCCTCTTCCTTCCTGAGAAATGTCATTCTGAGAAAATATTGGTTGAGGTGGACCCCTGTGAGGTAATATATGTACAACTTATAAATACTTGAGACTATTCAAGTATACTATTTATTTTTTGATAGTAATAAGTGTAATAAATTAAAATCACTCATTTTAAAACAACATGTTTTTAGGTGACAAAAAAAGGCATAATTCACAAACACGCTAATAATTATTTTTGAGTTAGGAGATTTTGGCCCAAATCAAAATAGACACCTACACATATACTTTATATACCATATCATTTAACTGTTCCAAAACAAAGTGTCATCGCCCATGCAGTTTCCTAAGTATGAAGTGCTATCCTATCAGTTTACTCAAATTGAGATCATTTAAAATAATCATAAGTTCTATGCTCCCCTGTTCTGTCTAACATTTCCAATAAATATTTCTCTTGACTTCTTGACCACCATTAGTCATTGTAGAAAATATGTCATTTCATTCCACCCATATCTGTTTTTAAAACTGTTGCTATGGGATGGATAATCAAATCTGGCTTACTTTTTAGAGCTCAAAGGTGGGACTGTCAAGTGATCTTCCAGGCTGCTTCAAACATTCCGTCTGTGCAACTGTGCTTCCTCTCGAATATGCTATGTCTTATAAGTCTTAATCTTACTTATCCTAATCATTTGGCCTCAATCTATGCTTATTTGCCTTTGTTTCTAATTTAGATATTGATTATCGCATTGCTTTACTATCATTAAATGCCTGTTCCTTTTTTTTTTTAAATCTAGGTTTATAATCTCAACAAAATGAGCTCCATTTTACTTCCTCTTCTCCTGACCCATATTGTGTGGTAGGGCAAAAAACAAGTGAACTTGGAGTTAGAAGATAGGGGTTGGAGTATAAGATTGTATTCCTGCTATATATGCTCAATCTTGAATAAGGCATAGTAATTTATCTAAGCCCTTATTAATTTCCAATGCCCTATGCATGGGGTCCTGTTATAAATGCCCTTTGTCACACATAATAAGGTTGTGGTGTTTTCACAACATTCTATAAGTATTTTGCATCTTATGTAATTCTGATATCAAAGGTGTTGGATCTTACAAGTGCAACTGGTTCATACAGTGAAGTATCTGAGACAATGCGGGGCAGGGATGGAATATAGGAATGCTTCCCATGGTGGGGGTTAGGGAGGATATTCAGTAGTATAATATGTAAAGCATACAAAGCGGGATAATGAATTCAAGCTAGGTTTCAGCCCGTGTATATTCCTCTGAGCCAACATCTGTTTGTATATTCAAGGAAGGCCACTGTGGTTGGTCAGCATCGTAATAACACTTGAAGTCACACTGGTGTCAGCTTCACAGTTCGGTTATTTTCACAGAGATCAACTATCTCTAAGGAGGAACCTAGCCATGAACTGCTAATAAAAGTGTAGGGGGCATCTAATGAGAGAGGGTTTCAAAGAATCATATAGTAGTTCAGCTGGGCATCAGCCATATTTCAGTTCTTTAGTAAGCCAAAGCAGAAGTCCACTTATATGGATGAGGCCAATAGGAGACACATGCCTAATATTTGACCAAAACACTTGCTCTTCATATGCATGTCTAGGCCAAAGCTTCTGGATCTGAATCGAATATTAGCTTTTATCTAAACTACTAAGTGGTTTCTAAGTAAGTTGGTTTTCCTCTGTATTCTCTAAACACCATGGTAAATATATAAAATGGAATTTAACATCACAGTATTTCCACTTTTTATAAGTCTATTTTCTCCTTTACATCACAGGCTCCTTAAGGGCTGGCATAAAATTGTTTTAAGCTCCACATTTGTCACTGCTTAGGACAGTGCCTGGTATAGATATACAAGAAATGTTTATTGAATGAATGAATGAACTAACAATGCTCTGTTTCAGTACCATAGATATACCTCTGAATATTCTTTAACCATCCTGAAAACACATGCCTTGGTCACATAATCAACGAGGTTCAAGATAGAGGTGATTTGATGGCTGTGATGGATGTGGAGGAGAAAGTGGCATAGTCTCCACTTTCCTAACCTTTGTTCTGAAACATTTGGGCCAAAGTCTCCATCCCTACTAGAGACACAGTGCCATACATTGGAATGCCTTTGGTTTCTTCTATTATAGTACCAGTAAAACAATTCTAAGCATATACCGTATCAATGGAGCGTTCATTTTGCCATATGAAGTTGTTCTAAAATACATTGAGTGTGAATACCCCTTTATAGGGTTCAATAAAACCTTACAGTAGATAAGAAAGGATGTTTAAATTATTTTTCTTAGTCTCAGATTTTGCCATTGAGGACTTTTATTTTTTAAATATATTTTATTAATTTTTTACAGAGAGGAAGGGAGAGGGATAGAGAGTTAGAAACATCAGTGAGAGAGAAACATCGATCATCTGCCTCCTGCACACTCCCCACTGGGGATGTGCCCACAACTAAGGCACATGCCCTTGACTGGAATCAAACCTGGGACAATTCGGTCTGTAGGCCAATGCTCCATCCACTGAGCCAAACCAGTCAGGGATTGAGGACCTCTTATAAGAAAATTCTCTAGAATTTTTGGTTCACAGTAACCCTATCAGTTTTTTTTTAATACTCAGAAAGTGCTTTACTTAGGGAAGTGTTAGGATCTGTGTTAGTTTGGAAGCATTTTGGATTAATCAGGCAGTTAATGATCCTGAACTGTTCAGCAGACATCATTGCCATAAACACAGAGATGTATTTTTCCCCAACCTTAATGTGTAACAAAGAATAAGTCTTACCAGACTTTTTTTAAAATCCAAGTAGAACATCTTTTTGCTAAGTAGAACATTTTTTTGCTTAATCTTCATACCCTCCTATTTCAGAGAGCAGAATTACCAAGTAAGCCAAAAGCAGATTATACTAAAAATGGGACTCCCAGAATTGTGAACTTATTCAGCATAGATTTTAGTGGAACCTCAAGGGATTTATTAAAAATTGAACTTGAATAATTTCTAATAATTCTTTCTGGTTTTGGAAAACTGCTTCTCAAAAACCTCTTTTTTCCCCTTCTCTTTAAATGTGTATAAAGATGAGTAACTTATGTAATAAAAATATAGTTAAAAGAGAATCTTAGGGAATCTACATTCTTTACAAAAGCTGTTAGCTTGAGTTTAAAAATATTTATAATAAGAATTGCTTTGGGACAAAGTATGTTCAGGCACAGGAGTCAACATTGTGTTGAGTGCTTGGTCAGAGTTTCAAGATACCCTTGGTAATAATTTGCAGTAAGGCCAATCAGTTTATCTCTGTGATTTTTTCTCAAGCTGAACTCAGAAGCCCAGATAGAGGGGAAAAGCAACTAAGACATTACCCAAAGTTGAGAAGATGTGCAGGAAAATGAAAAAGCAATGGATTCCAGAACAAGGAATGTGCACGATGGAAGTGGCTATTTCTTGCCCTATCCTAGAACATTCTTCCTCCAGACATTTCCCATCACCTACTTCTCCCAGAGACACTTTCATAGGAAACCCAATATAGCAGAGTGGCACCACCACATTCTCTGACCCTCTGTGCAGCTTTTAAAAAACAATTGATTTCAGAGAGGGAGAGTGAGAAAGAGATAGAAGCATTAATAATGAGAGAGTCTCGTGTGCTCTTGACCAGAATTGAACCCTCATCCTTCAGTCATCAGGATGACTGACACTCTATCCACTGAGCCAAACCAGTTAAAGCCCATTGTGCAGCATTTCCCCCTTAATAGCTACTCAGCAATATATTTATATTTGTGTTTCTATTTCTTTTTTCACCATTAAAATGTAATCAAAGCTTTTTGAGGCAGGGTCTTGATCAGTTTTACTCATTTTTATATTTCTTGTGTTTGGATCAGTAATTAGTGGATAATAGGATCCACTAAACACTTACTGAGTGGAAATATTTATTTAAAGGTGACAGGTAAATAGTTTCAGAATGCCTGATCATAATAGAGCAGAAGATTTAAATTCTCATTAGAAGTAAACATTAGGAAAAGGGAAATAACAGGAAGAATATAGGCTAGGTAGGAGGGCAGACATACATTTATAATAAAAAGTGAGGATTAGAGATGTAGATCTTTGAGGAGAGCTAATTCAGAGATCATGAGGGCTAAGATAAGGCTTCTGAAGTAGCACACCATTGGGATTCATGAAGTTCAGGAGGTGTGAAACCAAGATGACGGGGTAAATCAGCTTGTACCTTTCAGATCACTTAGGTTTATTATGGTGAGCAGTGGAGAGGGAAACTCATGAAGGAGGCAATAATGACTGCAAAGAAGAGACAGGAAGGATAGAATTAACATTTGATGAGAGCCTCCCTATGATGCTGTCATTATTTATTTTGTCAGAGGAGAAGTTACTCCCCCACACATATTTTATTGGCAAAAATAAGTCACATGGCCACATATGACTGAAGGGGCTTCTGGGAAATGTAATTCCAGGCTGAGCAGGTGTTTTCAGGCTCAATTATATTCTATGGGAAAGGAAGATATTAATGGGCAGCTACCATTTTCTTCTTTTTGTAAATTAACTTTATTGTAGAGAGTATTATAGAATCTCACATCCCCCTTATTTGTCCTCCTCCAACCTGTCCCTTCCACAGAACTTCACCACAGTATTGTCTGTGTCCATGGGTTATGCATATATGCATATAAGTTCTTTGGTCAATACCTTACCTCTCCTTTCCTTTGAGAGTAAAGGAGAAATCATATCCTTAGAGAGCAAGTGCCCACAATCTATAATAACAAAAGCATAATATGCTAATTTGACCATACAGCCAAATGAACTTCCTGGATGTCATTCTGGACAGCCTTCCGGATGAAGCCACCCTGGTGGGGTCTGAGGTAGAGGCAGTTAGGAGCAATCAGGCTAATTGGCTAATGAGGTGGTTAGCCAATATGGACTTCAAAAAATGTTCTTTGAAATCCTCTCATTTTGTTCTCTAACCAGCCCCATTAAAAAAAAATACATATGATACTGTTGCTACAAACTTCATCCAAAATTTTTAAAGGCAAGCAAATGATTATTGGTGATTAGGCAGGCATGCAGAGTGGTTAGGGGTGATCAGGCAGACAGGCGAGTGGTCAGGAGAGATGAGGCAGGCAGGCCCGTGGTTTGGAGCCAATGGTCCTGGATTGCAAGATGGTGCAGGACTCACCCATGCATGAATTTAGTGCACTGGGCCTCTAGTTACATAATAACAAGCATCACAGCCATAATTAAAATAGGTTTTTGTGGCTCCAAGTTTCATACTTATTTTGCAAGATTACTCCCCTCCCCACTCCTTCTCTCTCAGCTATACTTCCTCCACTTTTCCTTATTTTCTTTCTTCCCCTTAACTTACTCACATTGTCCTAAACATGAGATAGTTAAAAAATTCAAAGAAACCATTCCAATCCAGTTATATACCTTCCCCCCTAGTTTGGAGGGAAGATTTAAGAATGCTAAAAAGGAATATAAAATAAACTACTTTCTAAAACCAGCAGGATATTTAGCTAGTATTTCTTGTGCATAAAGAAGAAACCATGTGAGAGAAAATCACAATAATAAAGAGAAAATGGTGTCAACATTGGTTTGAAAAAAAAAATAAATGCACCATAACTTAAATTTTTAGAATTGTCAAGGAAAAATGTACCTCCATTAACTTAAAATACTATGGTTCCTAAACATTGAGCTAATGCCTGAAAAATGCTACATGTGACATATTTAGAAGTTATGGGGATATTGGTTGTTGAGAAAATCTCTAGGAGGTTCCAAAATTATTTATATGATTTGAGCATAAAATACAATTTTAGCTTAAGTTTATAGCAACAGTATTATAAGTATTTTTTAAAAAATATGGGGCTGGCTAGAGAACAAAATGAGAGAATTTCAAAGAACGTTTTTTAAAAGTTCATATTGGCTAACCACTAGGCTGTACAGCTGAAACTAATATAAAATATTAGTTTAATAATTAGTTTAATAATATTTAAAATAATTAGTTTAATAATATTTAATGGAAACTAATTTCAAATTTTAAATTATTTATTAATCTTAGAGAGAGAGGGGTAGGGAGAGACAGAGAATAAAAGCGAGAGCAAGAGTGAGAGAGCAAGAGCAAGAGAGAGAGAGAGAGAGAGAGAGAGAGAGAGAGAGAGAGAGATTGAGAGATTTCATGCCCCTCTTATTTATGCATTCAATGGTTGATTCTTGTATGTGCCCTGACCAGGGATCCAATCTGCAACCTTGGAGTAGTAGGACGATGCTCTAGCCAGCTGAGCTGTGTGGCCAGAGCCAAAAAGAATTAAAAAGAAACAAAAACACAGAGGTCATTTGTTAGAAAGACAAAATGAAACACAATTCTCTATTATGTTGATAATCATAGATTTGAAGTAATGGTGAAGTACATGAGCTGGCATCTAGGCCTTTATCAAAGTTAGTGTAATGTGGTTTTGCAGCATCCAGTTGCCTGTTTGTAAGGTCTATAGTTAAGATTATGTGTAATGAAGACATATACATGACTTTTTAAACTAGATTTATCATACGCTTTGGTTTCATTTTGTAAAATCTGTGTTTCCATTTTTCATTTCTTAGTTCTATAATAACACAATGGAAGATTCTAATTAGATCCTTTCAGTGGAACTATGAACAACTAGCTGAGAAAAATTCATCTACAAATTCAAAAACATTTATTGAGCCACCTGTATATATTTGGTGCTCTTCTAGACTGACAGCACAGATACAAAAAAATTGTAGGAGAGCCCTTGCCCTCATGGAACTTAGGGTGGGGAGGGGCATTCTATAAACACACGTGTACACACACATAATATGCAATTTATGTTAGATAAGAGCTGAGTAAAATGGGCTAAAGGTGAGAGGGTGCCAGGGAATGAACAGTCAGAGGGATATTAATTTATTTAGTGTGCTCAGACCTGTTTGCTGCAAAGGTGACTTTTGGATAAGATTCATTTACTTAGCTAATAGAAGGTAAGAGGGAAGAATTAAGTTATTGACCACTTAGTCAACAATGGGTGTTTTGCAAAAGTATTCTTCACACGGAATTTCAAGCAATATTTATCATTGCACAACAGAATAAGGGTCATTGCGCTCATTGTAAAGGTGAGGAATCTGCTATTCAGAAACACTAATTTCCCCACGATCATACACTTTCTAATTGAGTCAGGCTCTGTCTGATTTTAGAAACCACGTTCTTTCCATTATACTGAGTTCTCTCCATGAGAACAGATAGGAATTGTAACCTCGAAGGTGAAAAGGAGACAAGAGCATAGTACTAGTAGAGGTGATAATCATCCAGGTCAAACTCAGGAAGTTCTGCGGAGTAAAGGGTTGAGGTTTGTAGTATTATCTCTGGCTTCTATAACAAATTAACCACAAAGTGGGTGTTTTGAAACAACAGAACTTATTCTGTCACAGTTCTTGAGGCCGAAAGTCTGAAATCAGTATCACTGGTCTGAATTCAGGATGCCTCAGGTCCACCCTCCCACTAGGGGCTTTTTGGGAGAATCTGTTTCCTCTTCCAGCCTCCAGTGGCTGCTGGCATACCTTAACTTGTGGCTACCCTGCTTCATCCTCTACCTCTCTCTCCACACGTATGTGTGACATTACCCTCTGCCTTTTACTTATTAGGTTATATGCAACTGCCCTCAGGGCCCACATGATAAACCAGAATAATCTTCTCAGCTCAAGATCCTTAATTGATATTTGTAAGGAACCCCCACTGATATAAGGTAACATTTGTACTTCCTAGGGGTAAGGATGTGGATAAACATTAGAAGGTCATTTTAGAAAGGGCTAAATTAAATATCAGGTAGAGGAAAAGACAAAACATATTTTTGGAGGGCTGAAATCACCAAGCATCAGATTCAAATCGAGAAACAGGAAGAGTCAGAGAGAGGACAATGACAACTGTTGACTTTGCAATGCATTTTGGAATGATCACTCACCATTCATTCCATTATTTAAAAAAATATATATTTTATTGACTTTTTACAGAGAGGAAGAGAGAGGGATAGAGAGTTAGAAACATCGATGAGAGAGAATCATCGATCAGCTGCCTCTTGCATACCCCCTTCTGGGGACATGCCTGCAATCAAGGTACATGCCCTTGACTGGAATTGAACCCAGGACCTTTCATTCCACAGGCCAATGCTATATCCACTGAGCTAAACCTGTTTCGGCTCATTCTATTACTCAGTCTGTATTTGGTTAATCTCTGCGCTAGAAATCGGAGAACATGATGGAGGAATGATAGGCATTTTCCCTGTCCCTGTGCAGCTTGCAATCTAGTGGTAGAAACAGGCCACAATCACAATTTTTAAAAATCACCCAAATATGTGATTAGAAAGTGTGATAGATTGTCTTACAGACATGAAGGTAAATACAGAATGCCATTGGAACTGACAAAGGTGGGAGAAAGTGTTATAAAAAGTGATAACAATGTCACATATTGATACATATCCTATGTTAAGGATATTAGCTAGCCCATTCTTTCTCCAGCACCTTCCCCATGGTTTTTTGTTTTTTAATTCTCATTGGAGTGTACATCTGTTCTGCATGCATTGTGTTCCTTGAGATTTCTTTGCCTGACGTCCCTGAGAATGTGCTATTTGAACTGAGATCTAATGAATGTGTAATAGTTAACCAGCCAAAAGGTGGAAGGAACCAGAGAAGAGCATTGTGGGCAGACAAGAGGACTCTAGGTTGAGATGAACAGAACAGTGAAGCGATGGAACAAAGACCTATGGAGCTCACATGCGGAGGGCTCTCATGGCCACGTTCAGATGATGCTTCTTATTATATAAGCACTGGAAAGCAAGAGAAGGGAATTTTGCAGTCTCTTTATGTGTTTTATTCTATTTGGATTTTTAAACTTTACACTAAAATGCACTCTGTTGGTTATTCAGTTTGACAGGTGCATAGAAGCATGTTAAGCTACATGCACAATCAAGGTACAGATCAATTTTAACAGCCCCTCTACACTCCACATTTCTTCACGTTACCTGTTTTTACTTAACTCCAACCCTGGCAAATATTGCTTAAACAGAGAAGTCTTCAGTTGTGTGAAATCTAAGTTGAAGGGACAAGACTAGAATACAAGTGAGAAAAGTGATGGCTTAACCCCATGGTAGCAAAAAAAAGTGGTGAAGGCATATATTCAAGAGATATGTAGGAGCCCAAATCAAGAGAACTTAGTGACATTAAATATTTTAACTCAGTGAGAGAGAAGGTAACACTCAGGAGAGTCTCATGTCTCTGGATTGAGCAACCAGAAGACTAGTGGTCTATTCAAGATATAGGAAGAGCAATTATTGTGATTAAGAATAGACAGATATTAAGTTCAGTTTATGGGGCCAGTGAGGCATCCAAGACATTCATGGGTCAGTTGGTATGATTTTCAGGTCTTGAGCACATTAGAGAAAAGTGAAATAAAGATTTGTATTTGAGAAGTGGGAGATTTTAGAAGAAATCTTAATCCTTTTCTTTTTTCACTATATAACAACTTTGTTATTGTTATAACAATGAATTATTCTGCGATTTTATTTTTCCCATTAAAATGGGTTTGAGAAAATAAGTTTCTATGTTGGTACACAAATATCTACCTTGTTTGTTAACAGCTAATTCATATGTTCCATAATTTGTTTATGGCAACATTTATGTAACTGTTTTCTTATTGGTAGACATTAATTCCTTCTCTAATGTTCACTCTTACCATCAATACTACAACGTACAGCCTTCTGTGCACCTGTTCATGCTCATAAATATTGTTATTTTTCCTATTTTGTGTACTTTTAGGATGTTACTCTATTGGTTTTATAGTAAAAAATATTTTAAACCAACTGAAGTGAGGATATGAGGAACATTACCTTGCTCTCCAAATCCAATAATTTTACGTTATAGTTCATCCCTTAAAACACAACATACAAGTGAGTACCAGAACATCTCTGTGAATAATGAAACTCCCCCCCCCAAAAAAAACCCACACAAACAAAACAATAATCATTGTCTTCAGGATGCTGTAGAAAGTACAATTATATACCTGTAGCTTAGCCAAATGCATAGATATCACAGCATTAATTATCCATTGGAATGACTGTATAGATAGAAAAAGGCAATGAGCACTAATCTTCATTATTTCTGAAGCTTTTAACAATATAAATGAAATGTGTATTCATGATTTCTTCCTTGTCACCTGCCTGTCAAAGCAGGGTGGCAGGACCTGGGCTGAATGTTTCTCTAGTTCTAATGTGTCCCTCTTTTCCGCCGTCATCATCACACTCCACTACTCTCAAACACATGGCAGTTGACAGCCATTGAGTTTGTAGTCAGTTCTGAGATGATTTATGTATGGTTGATATTAATGGGCCATAGAAGTATGTTGCTAGCAGATGTGGGAAAATAACTATTCTAGGCTAGAGGGTGCTATACCCTGTGAGTATGCACCTGGGCACCGTAAACCACCAGAAAATGGCATTCTTGCATAAGCTTGTATTATATGGATCATACATTGGCTACTGATATCATACCATGAAATGTAGAGGCATAATCTTGAATGAAGTGGTAAAAGTAAATTTTTTTACAATATGGTCTTTGGGTTATATGGACATAACTCTTTAATCTACCCAACCGATAGCAGGTTATATAGGCTGCATGTGGAAATTGCTTTTTCTTATAATACATATTCTTAAAGTTCATACAGTATGTTTTCATATATTATACTAGAGGCCCAGTGCCTGTCATTTGTGCATGGGTTGGGTCCCTAGCGGCTGCCTGCTGCTGGCTGGGACCTTCCTTCATTCTGTGCTTCCCCCTGGTGGTCAGTGCACATCATAGCAAGTGATAGAATTCCCAGTCTCCCAAGGGGACACTTTTATATATGATTATATTTTCAATGGAGAATGATATTAAAAAAAAATATATACTCTGTTCTAAAAGATAGATATTCACAAAATGAGTAACATTTCTAAACCATATACTTTGTGAATCTACATGTTCATATGATGTATTTGGATATCTTCTACATTTGTGCTTATGAGGTTGAACAGTTAAATCTTAATTCATAGAACACTTGGTAACTTTTCTTATCTCATCTTGTATGGAATTGGAACAGTTAAGGGTATCTTTCATATATTCTTAAGAGGCCAGCATGAAATATGAATATTTATTCTGCATTTTTTCCTGTCACCTTCAAAAAACAAAAATAAAACCAAAAGCAAACAGTAGTGACAACAAACCATGTCAACATTGTTGGTTTCTGTTGTAATACCTATACTAAATTTAAGATAATTGATCATTTTAACCTATGAAATTTGCATCTTTCTCTCAATTTTGAAATCACCTTTTTCAGTGTGTAAAAAGCAATGCCAATCTTATTGCTTTGTGCCTATTTTTTTATTTAATATTCCTCTGTGATGAGAAACAGATTGAATTGGTAAATAGATCATTGGAGGCAACTTTTGCAATACAATCTATAATAATAAAAGTTCAATATGCTAATTAGACCGGATGTCTTCTGGATGACTTTCTGGACGAAGCCTGGGCTGTGAGAGAAGCCTGGGTCCTAGGGTGCCAGAGGGAAGCCAGTGCCAGCAGCTGGGGGAAGGAAGGCCTACTCTTGCACACATTTTGTGCATCGGGCCTCTAGTACTAATATAAAAATGGATTTATAACCCACTCTCATTCCAAAGGTTGAGTAATGATTGGTCTATAACATTTTGACCTGCTGTTCACATTCCAGCAGATCATGGCTCAGATATCCCATGTGGTTTTAGTAGATTAGATAATGTACTTCATCCCTAGAGGGAGCTAAATGCAATAAGTCAGTTATATGACCCCAGAAATTGTCATCTTATGTTATCCTTCTATTTGATTCATTCCATGTTTTGTCTTTAGAAAAGGAAGGTAAAGAAAAATGGGTGTTTAGTCCAAAGTGACCTCTTGAACAAGAGAGTCATAAAATCTTTGTGATGTAGGTTTTTATATATTTCTAATAATAGTTTGCTGAATTGTAACTGCTGCTTTGCAGAGGGTGGGGAGGCAACAGAAAATGAGTAAAAGAGAGAGAAGCAAGTTATATTGGGTGGGTGGGGACTTGAGACATAGTTTTAGGCTATTAAGTCCTATAGAGAAACAACATTGGAAATCCTTATCATGTAACATAAAACAGGATTCCAGTGGGTGCAAAGTTTTGTTATCTCAACTGTTTTTCAAAAGTCCCAAATTATAGGCATAGGGAGAAAAAAAAAAACAGCTGGAAATAAATAGACACGAATGTTAACAGTTGTCAAATAATTTTAAATGAGTTTGGCCAACTTTTATAATATAAAAAGAAACTATTTAGTGACAGGAGTTGTGACTTAATTGGTGATTCATCAGTCTTATCAGGATTTAGGGAAAAATAAGGAAGTAAGCAACAAGTTAAGCACTATCTTCACAACACATTGTGTTCTTTCTGTCACATCCTACATTTCCATCCTCAGAATCACCATTGGCCCCCTCAGCCAGTAGTCTATCCTAAAATTTCCAAGATCCCCTTTTACAAGAACCTTCTAATCTTTCCTTCCCTATGAACATAGAGATCCTTCTAAAATATCTACTGAGGAGCAACACTTATTGCAAGTCATACAACAAGCTAATATTAATGGATGGTATGATAGTCCTCTTTTATCATGTTGGGAATTTAAGATATTATAAGAATTATCTAAGGAAATATTTTGTAGTAAATAAGGAATTTAGACCTAAATTTGAATCCCCAGATATTTGGACCTAAATCATACTTCTATCACTTCATAGTTGTATAATCTTGGACTAGGTGCTGGCCTGTCTTTTTTCAGCCTGCTTTCTCATAATTACCATGGGGAAATCAATACATGACTGTATATTATGAGGATTAGTAAATTAGATTATATGAACTGAATTGACTCTACCTGTTATCCCACCACAAACAGATGAGATAGATATCATGATAGCAATGGTAGAGCTAGTGCATCATTACAACCCAGCCCAACCTCATCTGTCTCAACTATCAGAGACCCAAAGGCCTATTCCCTTCTCCAATTCAGTTTACATTAAATTAATTCATTTAACCCTTATAGAACATTTACTGTATACTAAGTCATGTTCATTTATTTTATTTATTTGCTTTTTTATAATTCATATTTTGCCCGGTGACTAGACAATATATGGAAGCCAATGTTTGTTTTATTTTTGATATTCGAAAGTACATATTCCTTAAGGAATCAAAAACCACTCTAGGTAATTCAAATTGCCACCTCTGTGAATTCTTGTTTCCTCCCCACGTGTGCCTCATTTACTTTGTGGAAAAGATGTTGTGAAGTAAGGGTTTCATTCCAAATCAGCGACCATTGAAAAGGTTGAAGTTTAGAAATAATGAGAAAAGTGCAGTGAAAGCCTGGGGTGAGGGTTGGGGACGAGCTAAAAGGGGGTCAATGCGGAGGAAGGAGGACATCTGCAGTACTTTCAACAATAAACATAAATTTAAAAAAAATACTAATAATCTATATACTATATATAAAGAGGCAATATGCTAATTGGTCCTAATGTTGTCCTAGTCTTGACCTTTCAACAGGCTGTGCTCTCACCAGGAGCTGGTGGATAGGGGTGAAGACTTGTGCCACCAGGACATAAGGCTGCCTTTGGGGGAAGCCCCACCAGTGGAGGCACGTGCAGGCCCACCACGGGCCCGGCCTGGAGGGGTACATCAGGACGGGGACACTCCCCCAAGGTGGTGGCACACACAGGCCCGTGGTGCCACCCAGTCCAGAGCAGGGGGCGTCAGGACAGGGGGAGAGCTCTCAGCACTCTTGTGCCAGGGGGTCTGAAGGCATGAAGAGGAAGGAAGAGAAGACTGGCAGTGAGAGAGTTTAGGGCAGAAGGGTGGAACAGATAACAAGTTAGGGGGATCAGACAAGGAGGAGAGAGCAGTTGGGAGATCAGGCTGGTAGGGGATAGCAGTTAGGCAGTTAGAGGGATCAGGCTGGCCAGGAAGGGGGAGCAGTTAGGGCCATCAAGCCAGCAGGCAGGTGAGCGCATAGGAGCTAGTGGTTCTGGATTGCAATAGGGATCCCAGATTGGAGAGTGCAGGCCAGGCTGAATTTTGTGCACTGGGCCTCTAGTAATAATAATAATAATAATAATAATAAATAAATAAATAAATAAATAAAGTGAATCTTCAGTGGTTCCTAAATATACTCCCAGAGTTTTCTATAACTTACACATTACAAAAAAATCAGAGGTGAAGGCACAAGTAGGGGAGGGTAGATAAGTATTGGTTTTCATTTTAAATTGCATTTTTCTGAGGATCAGAGGATTTCCTATGATATCTATTTCACCTTCAAAATGGCATAGCTGAGTTCTCAGTAAAGGTTACTCGTGAATCAGAAGATTTGCCTTTCTGATTCAGAGTTTACTGGCATTTGCTAAATGTTTGGCTTTGTATCATCTTTGTCTTTGATCATGATAAAAGTACAGCTTTGTCTCCTTTATTAGATAGTACTTGCTGTTCTGAATTAAGGTTGAATCATTTGACATTGGCTCCTACAATAGCTGAATTCTTCTGAAATTTTTTGCAGCTACAACCTGCTTTCATTATGTTGTCTTTCTACCTGTCCTCTAGCCTGGTGGAGCTATTTAAGGCCATACATTAGATATTGGTGAGTAGCTTCTTTGCTTCTTTCCAAACAGACCATTTCCAGGTAGCTTGGGGTGTTCCATCTGTGAGAGTACCCCTGGAACATTATTTGCTCCCTGTGTCCCCAATTCTTGGCCCTGTTTCTCTAATGACCACATTTGGGAAACACGGGTTATAAGTGGTGCAGCTCCCCAGTTATGAACACTAAAATATTCCTTTCTAGGTTCTCCTGGAAAAGGTCAAGAAATTAATTTTAGATGAATATCTTCACCTTCCTAGCCAGTTGCTGTATTAATGATCTCATGACTGATTGCTCCTTAAACTGGCCCCAGCATAGGTCAGAGTGAAGTGAGAATATGCTCTATTTAATGAGGCACGGATTAAAGCCCCTAATATTTTATCACTGGCATATAAATGGAAGGAGTCATTGAGGAATAAAAAATCCTTAAAAAAATATATTGTGTTATATACTGGGCTTTGGATTCTGCTGAGAGCCTAAATATATATTTTTTTTCTTTTAGATAGAGGCTTTTTTTAAAAACCCATTTTAAGAAGCTAACATTATATTGATTTTTTAATTTTTTTATTATTATCCAAAATACTGACTGGTTGAAAGAATTGAATGATTACCCGTGCACTTACTACTCAAATTAATCACCACTAATGTTGCTTATCCAAAAAGACTCTACCACATACTTATCAAACATCTCATAATAATGGCAAATTCATACATAACCACAATCCTATATCAGAAAATAAATAGTGACTCTTTATAACATCTGTATTCATGTTTTCCAATTGTTCCATCAATATCTTTTGTAACTTTTTTCAACTAATATTTAAGCAATTTTCCTATATTCTATTAAGTATATTTATACAAAGCTTTCTTTGGCAAGAATTTCAGAGATGATGCTAGATACTTCATATTACACCCAACAAAGGGGTACTTAATGTCAGATTAAACCACTTTCAATGGCACAAGATTGTTTATTTGGGTAAGGTGCTCTCTAGATCATCTCCATCTCTCCATTATGCTGGAACATTTCCTCTTTCAATATTAGCAAAGCAAACTTGGAAGTGATGCTTTAGCATTATGTGTGTATGCTGTTCCCGGAGAACACTGACCTATTGATTTGAATACCCAGTGAGGATTCTGACTCTCTGAATCAATTATTACATTCACAGTTGGTGAATGGTGACTTTCTAGCAATATCATTATTTCTATATTTATTTTCTGGCATTCTTCTGGAATTTTGTTTTTCCCTCCAAATGTAGGAAAATACTCTGGTTTTTCCTAAAAAAGAAAGGTAACTATTTGATTATTTTTGTCTTTCACATATCAATCTTCAGAGTACAAAATTGATGTAAAAGTCACCACTGATTATAGTGTGAATATATATTTCATGTTCTGTCTCTTTATCTCTAGTATCAAAATGGATGCATTTATTCAGTGTCATATTATAACTTAGACCTATTGTCTATTTTTTTCTGATACCCAAATTGATTAAAATTTAGAGAGTAAAAACTTCTTCAAACTGGCTCCTATGGCTTTTCCATGTATCCCTGTTGATCTCCAAGAACACTCACTATTCAGCACTTGATTCTGGGCTTATTTTGCACTTTCCATGACTCAGGTCAGGAATCAGTCATTTTTACAAATAATTCTATTTCTTTTTGTTGATAAATTATATTTAGAAACCAAGATCTGAATTCTAGGTGTGTTTACTACACCAGAAAGCCATTCTTTCCAGACTTTCAAACTTTTAATGAACAGAACTAAAATCTATAATACAAAAAGGGTAATATGCTAATTAGACCAGATGTCATTCTGGATATCCTTCCTGACTAAGCCAGGGCTGGAGGGAAGCCAGCCTGGGTCCCGAGTGCCTGAGGGAGGCCAGTACCAGCAGCCAGGGGAAGGAAGGCCTACTTTTGCACAATTTTCATGCACCAGGCCTCCAATTTAAGGTGACCAGATCATCCCACTTTTGGCGGGACAGTCCTGATTTTTAACAATCTGTCACCTTACTCTAATTATATATAAATTCATGGATTAATATTCAACACTTCATATATTTGCCAAATATTTTTATATTTGTTTTCACTATTATCATATTAATCCTTTAATAAGCTAAATTTAAAACCTATATTATTAGAATAGACCCTACGTTCCTAATTTTATGCATAGAAAAGAATGATCTGAGAAATGTATCTCTTCTTGTTTCTATCTGCTGTTCTCCAATCAATATCTACTCTCATGCAGATATTTGCAATCTTTAAAATGCCAAAGATTGCTGGGACTGGTTTGGCTCAGTGGATAGAGCATTGGCCTGCGGACTGAAGGGTCCCGGGTTTGATTCTGGTCAAGGGCATGTGCCTTGGTTGCAGGCATATCCCCAGTGGGGGGTGTGTAGGAGGCAGCTGATCCATGATTCTCTCTCATCTATGTTTCTGACTCTCTATTCCTCTTTCTTCCTCTCTGTAAAAAATCAATAAAAATATATTTAAAAAAATAAATAAATAAAATGCCAAAGATTCTAAGTAAAAATAAGTTATTAAAGTTGATTTTTATATTCATAATTTCAAGTAACATTTTTATTAACTTTCTTGTTTTGTTTAAATAAAACTGGTAATCTTAATGTTGAGGAGTCTTAATGGATGTCCTATGCAATATCCCATAGGATAAATATCTCATAGGAGTGACCACTAGTATTCATTTCCTGGCACTAGGGCTTGGCCTCTGAATTTTTCTTAATTTAGCTGTCCAGGCAGTCAACATCTACTGACATGCTAACTCAAGCATATATACCACCACTAACTTTATTTGTTGGCATTTTGCCTAAGACAAAAGATCACAGTTCATCTTAGTGATTGGTGAGGCATATTAGGCCTGCAGTTTGTAATTATGGTCATTGTGAAACTTGGCCACATCTGAAAGCGGTTAGCAGCAGAAGGAGTTGAATGTATTTAGGGAATCTTTAAGCCATTATGAAGATTAGGAAGCCTACATGCAATTTGAAAAAAAGCTTAGCTACAAGAACTGAAATGGATATGAATCATATCAAAATCTTTATTTGTTGGATTTAGTAAACTTAGAGATTTTTAAGAGAATGAGAAAGGCCTGACAATAATTTAGAGTGAGTCAGCATTGTACTTACTGAATGTATAGAGAAAGTCATGTCCTTAAACATGTAGAAGGAAAGACTGCTCATTTACCAAGATTTGTGTAAAAATAGTAACTGAAGTTATTTGGATCTGTGCAATGGATTGGCTTTCCTTAGATGCTATTTTCAGTGTCTTCATTGCTTTGAGTATTGGCTAAGAGGGTGGATGTTCTTTTTGAAGGTGATATTTTGTTATCTTTCTAATGTAGAGATTCTTTCCTATATGCCTAGGTTGTGTCCCTAATTCCTACCAGGTACTTCTCAATGTGAGTGAAAACAAGTCTGTTGTGTCCTTGCAGTGGTGCCATTAGCTCACTATCACACATGATCACTCCTGCCAACATGATCCTCAGGGAACATCATCGTTGAAAACAAGTCAGTGGCTGGTATGAAAACAAGTACCATCAAAATTCAACACAGAGACCCTGAACTTGACCTACCCCTCTGAGTGAAGAGAAGATGCTGGGCTGTCCCACTGCCAAGTTCCCGGCGAGGCACCATTCAACCGGAACCTTTCAACACATAGAAGAGACGAGCATAAAACTACTCCCTTTTATACTTTGCCTGAAAGAAAAAAAAATAAGAATATTAGGCTGTCGCATATCTAGTTTTAGTAAAATGATCTAGGAAATAGTTCCAGAGTTCATCTTCATAAGGTAAATTGTGGAGAAAATGTGTATCAGGATAACATTTTTACAGATATGCTTACATGATTTTTATTGTGTTTGATAAAACCGTGTCTACTAAATGGAAGTTTATGGCCAGGTAGACCTGTTTTCCGGCAGATATAAGAGATGAGTTGTTTATCGAGGATCTGTCATGGTATAGGGAGCAGGAACATGGTATTCGAATGATGAGATGCTGGGGCAGTGGGAATGTTGGGCAAAGAAACAGGAGCACAGCATTGAAAATACCAGGCAGGGAAAACAGAAAGGCAGGCTGAGCTCTAGTTTCTTCACTATAGTCCCAGGTATAATAAATAGGAGTTCTGTTATTCTAAGTCAGTCCAGAAGTTCATATTTAACCACTCAGGTAGGACAAGCACATCTACAAAATATATGCTGATCTTTTCACATGTATGGGTGGTGTGTGTAAGAGAGAGGGAAGTAGAGAAGAGGGAGAGGAGGAGAGACAGAGTGACAGAAGGAGAGACCCAAGGGGAAGGGGGATGAGGGAGAGCCCAAAGATATAAAGTTTAATTATAGAGCCATGTAGATATACCATTATATAGAATGTTTAAATAAACCACAGCAGTATACGTCATTCATGAGAAATTTACAAACCATACATAATGAGAAATCTCTATATAAAAGACTAACAAGTTAAGTGTCCGACCACCCAACTGGTCGCTATGACACACATTGATTACCAGGGGGCAGACACTTAACATAGGAACTACTGAGCTGCAGAGATTTGTCAGGGGTGGTTCTCAGGTGCAAATCCAGAAACTGGAGAGCATGGAGCCCAATTCCTTGTGAGGCCATGAGATTCCACCTTTGGCCATGGGTTATGTTGTTGCTGGGGGACTGTTGGCCCCAAATCTGGTTTACTGCACACTTGCATTTGCATTCTACACTCTGTATGACAACAAATTTGCAGAGTCCCTCTAGCACTCTGGGACCCCTCAGGCCAGACCAAGGGACTCCACCTTCTAGAGGGAAACAGCTCACTCTGCAGATGCTAGGGAGGGGCTGTGGGAGGTTGGCTCCAGGGCACGCCCAGCCCACTTTATCTAGTCCTTCCCACCAGCCATCTTCTAATTAATTTCCTTTCAATGTGCATAAATCTGTGCACCAGGTCACTAGTATATAATAATATGGCTAAAAGTAGAAGAGGTGAAAGGTATCAAATAACTTATTCAAATGTACATAGATAAAATATGGCCTTACCAGGTTCATAATGGGCTAACTTTAGTGAGGAGATGCTTAATGAACAAATAAGGGATAGAAAAGCATCTGAAATGAGAGGAATAATAATTAAGACACATTCTGTACTTGTAAGCCTCCAATTTGTAAATCCAGTTCTCATAGCACAAATTAATTTGGAAGGCAGTTTGAAACTTGGAATACATTTTTCCAATAGAAATAATATTCCACATTACGTTCCCAGACGTGCTCACAAAATTACTTTTATATAGTATGAATCAGAAGTATAGTACAAACAGTACCTTCTTACTCTTTCAACAGTTTGACTCTAATTTACTACCACATGTAAGATTATGCCTGATAAACTTGGTTGGCTGACAAGCTTCCAGAACACAAAAGACTTGTTTCCTTATGCACTGAAGATACTAATTCTCTTCTCCAGTTTCAGGAGTCAGGAGACCTAGGTTTTCTCCTTTGCCTCCTATTTCCTTTATGGGAAATATAAGTTCTACACAGGTAGAACTCAATGTTCATAGGTGCCACTTGAACATCTGGTTCTGTATAAGATCATTGTTTTCAAGTCCTCCTGACAGCCCTTACATATTATATTTTGTTGATATGGATCAAAACAATATTTTGAAAAGAAAATTACTCTAAAACAGATTGTACAAACATTCCTGAATATAGAAATGATATAAACCTTTAGGACAAATAAGTTTTAGAGAGCAGAAATAGGGAAGGAAAAAAAAGAGAATTGTTGGAACAGAGTGCTTGAGAAAGATAGATCTGGGAAAATTCTTGGGAGGAGAAAATGGTCAGAAAAGAGGCTGGTGATGCCCAGGCTTGTGTGCTCAGTGGTTAGAGTGCTGGTGTGCGCTCACGTGTGTGTGTGTGTGTGTGTGTGTGTGTGTGTGTGTGAGAGAGAGAGAGAGAGAGAGAGATTGATATGTATTCTCTCTTTTTCCCTCTAGTTATCCCTTCCCTTCCTTCCATTCTTTCTAAAAATCGATGGGAAAAATATCCTCTGGTAAGGATTAACAAAATAATAAAAATTAAAATAAAGGAGGCTGGTAGCAAAACCAGGCACAGAGCAGCAGAGAATGGGTATAAGCTGGGTCTCCAGCCAAAGAATTAAACTCTGTTTTGTTGCTGGGTAGTGAAAATGCTGTCCCCTGCTGCAATCCAAATAGTTGATGTTTGTTCTAGTTAGCTATAATCTCAAGATTGGCCCATTTCCTTATCTTTTTTTAAAATACATTTTATTGATTTTTTTTTTAACAGAGAGGAAGAGAGAGGGATAGAGAGTTAGAAACATGGATGAGAGAGAATCATCAATCAGCTGATTCTTTCACACTCCCTTCTGGGGATGTGCCCACAACCAAGGTACATGCCCTTGACCGGAATCAAACCTGGGACCTTTCAGTCCACAGGCCGATGCTCTATCCACTGAGCCAAACCGGTTTCGGCAGCCCATTTCCTTATCTTGTCCAGATCTCATAAGTCTCCAAGTCAATATTTTTAATAGCAATCAGAATAATTAAACTTTTGAATTTGTTTTGTTTTTCTTGGAATTCGTAATATAGAATGTATGCAACTGATTTTGTTCATCTTAGTATTCAGAACCTACTGAGGAACTTTGACCTAGCTGATTCTGTGTAGATGCCAAGAATGATGAACTCTGCAAAGGATTCCTGAGCCTTGATGCCGGGTGGGGTGATATCCAGCATCTAGAAGGGTTCATGAATCTGGAGAAGGTGCTGCAACATAAATTAATAAAGAGATTAGAATTATAATATACATTTGTAATCCATGGGGAAGCCAGAGGAACTTAGCTATAGGAACCAAATTCTCACTATCGCACTCTCACCCCTCATTCTTTATTAACACAAATTGTCCTAACTCAAGGCAGATATGCATATCAAAGGTTACGGTTTGGTATACAGTAGGCATTGTTAGTTTGGGGGGAACTGCTCTTCAGGTGTTTGGCCAGCAGGAGGCAATAACATGTAGAGTAAAATGCCCTCAGCTGTTGGGTAGCAGATAATCATATATGTAAATCTTTAGCTGTGAGGAAATGCCCTGACCTGACCATTCCAACAGGCAGTAATATGTATCTTTCAGACATTGCTGAAGGGTCAAGGTCCACTAACCTTTTGATGAACTTCTTGCATTTATGACCTGCTGGAATTAGCCTCCAGCACCTTGCTTGACTTTTGTGTTCCCTGAGTCATCTTATCTGCAATTTTATGTTTCTGCCTTAAATCTTTACCTTGATCGCCTCATGACTGATTTTTTTTATTGTCATTTAAGTTTCAACTCAAATACCACCTTTTCAAAAAGGCTTTTACTAATCTACTAATCAAAATGAACCCATAACTTTGTATTCTATCATCCTTTCTTATTGTCTTTTAAAAATATATATTTTATTGATTTTTTTTTACAGAGAGGAAGGGAGAAGGATAGAGAGTTAGAAATATCTATGAGAGAGAAACATTGATCAGCTGTCTCCTGCACACCCCTACTGGGGATGTGCCTGCAACCAAGGTACATGCCCTTGACCAGAATCAAACCTGGGACCTTTTAGTTTTCAGGCCGATGCTCTATCCACTGAGCCAAACCAGTTAGAGCTGTCTTCTTATAGACAGTATCACCATCTGACCTTATTTTGTAGTCAGACCCCTCCTATAGGTCCTAGACAATCTAACTCATTGGTGAATCCCCATCAACTAGAAAAATGCTGACATCCAGTAGATTCTCAATAGATAAATGAAAGAATGCCCACTTTTCTGTACCATTTGCCCCACATCTATGTAATTTTTCTCCATAGGCTATCTGAGAGGATATCTCCCAATTTTATCATCCATTTTCCCCTAAATGTTTTCTCCTTCCTGTCTTGAAGCCTACACTGTTTCCAACCAAAAACATGTTACATCTTTTTTTTTGGGGGGGGGGGGGCTTAGAAGGAGACTTGAAAATCTCTTTTGTTGATCTCTTATCTCCCCCAGATCTCCCTCCCCTCCCCCCTGTCATTTGACAGTCTGCTTGTTGCTTTACTGTCACTATCAACCAAAGGACTGGTATGCATGCATATAAGTAAAACCAATGGGCACAAAACTCTGGGGAGAGAGGGGATGTATGGGAGGTAGGGAGGGCAATGGTAAGCTATGTACACACATGATACCTTAATAAATCAAAAAATAAATGAATATATAAATACTAAACAAAACAAAACAAAAGAAAATCTCTTTTGTCTAATCATTGACAGTAATTAACATATGCTTCGTAACATTAAAAAGGTAACCCACTCAGGATTAATAAAATTTAAAGGGCCCCTATTATTACAAAGAGTATATCAATAAGGCTACATTTGCAGATTGACCCATTTAGAACCCGCTGAGAGATTGTGGAAAGAGACAAGATTCTGATACAATATGCAAGGTACAGTGGAAAGGTGTCTAGTACCTCATACTACCATGGAGAGAAATGATATGGGAATGTAAGCATGTGTAGCTTCTTAGGATGAAACAAGGATTTAGCTGGGATTCTTATTTCTATCCTTATGAGTTTCAGGACAAGCTAAGCTTGCCTGAATGTTTGGGTATAACACTATGTCTTGGCTTACTTCCTCCCCTCCCCCCATACCAATTTTGACTGTTCATTGGAAGGGATAGAGAGTGCTTCTCCTCCCCTTTTGGAATCAACCTTAAAGTATTTGCTTACTTTATGTTAGATTAAAATGGTAGAAAACAAACTAAACTAAAAATTAAAGGTTTTTATTACTCTTTTAACATTATTTAATTGGCATAGAACAACCAAACATGGGTATACCAATATTTGGTGAATAATAACAAGTTTCATATTTAAAGGTTATATCATATACAAAAAAAATCCCACTATGTATCCCACCCTTATTTATTTAAGTAGCATTTGGTACTTAAATAGATAATAATATGAAAAATTAATTGTATATCATACTTTTTTGAAAGCAGGTTGGTTTGGGGGTAGAGTATTAGGTACCAAACAGGATAGGGGAGACACAAAATGTCTGGAAAGTTTTCAATCATTTTAGTTTTGTAGTGCAATGTCTTCTCTGTGAACCTCTTTCTCATCTTCTGTTTTGCCCTTGTTGTTTGGGTTTAGAAGAGGAACTGAGAGGTGAAAATGTTTAACATGAGATGTCATAACAAAGGAAGAAGAAGGGAAGGGGATTCTGTGGTTGGAAGATGTGGTATGAGAGATGTGAGACACTTCCTCAATGAAATCACCTCTTTATGCATGAGAGAGCAAGGATGGAAATGGAAGGCATCCGATGACCACAAATAACTAAACTTTTATATTTTATCAGGTTGACATTGAATTTACTATTCAATATGAAGAACAGTATAGAGTGAAACAGAAACTTGTAATAAGTATCAATAATTACAGGTGTCAATCAGGATGTATGATTATTTATTTAGAGATTAAATCATTATAATCTACAAAGGTAAAACATAGACTTTTGTGTTATTTAAAGCATATTAAACTCTGAGCACCAGGCTGGATTGAAGATGGGAAAAATAAATGATTTGTCTTAAGCCCTGGAACAAAGGAAGCATCTACCCTTCACCCTAAATTAACACTTTGAGATGCCTGGGAATTTCCCTAAGTAAATTAAGTTAGCTATTTCAGCCCTTCAACCTTGGTATAAATTGACTTTTAAAAACCTTTCCTGAACTTTATTTTGAATGAGAGTCAGAAATACAGAGAGCCACCCTAACCAGTTTTGCTTAGTGAGTAGAGTATTGGCCTGTGGACTGAAAGGTCCCAGGTTTGATTCGGGTCAAGGGCATGTACCTTGCTTATGGGCACATCCCCAGTAGGAGGTGTGCAGAAGGCAGCTGATCGATGTTTCTCTCTCATAAATGTTTCTAGCTTTTATCCCTCTCCCTTCCTATCTGTAAAAAAAAAATCAATAAAATATATGTCTTTTAAAAAGAAACACAGAGATCCTAAAGCACATATTCCAGAGAGGGTGTGTGTCTGTGTATGTATTAGACAATGGTGATTAAGATAAATCATCAATACAAAGCCACAAAGGAGATATAGGCATTCTAACATTTAGGTCAGCAATGCACCACTTAGAACTAGTTCTGATCATACCAGCAAACTTCTGCTAATGGTTTCTACCTTTTTAATTAAGGAATTTTACTATTTTTAGTCTAGTGTCACAAGAAATTTAATGATAAATTAATTTTACTCTCCTTTTTATTATGTTTATTTTTAAAAATTTTTTAAATACATATTATTGATTTTTTACAGAAAGGAAGGGAGAGGGATAGAGAGCTAGAAACATCAATGTGAGAGAATCATTGATCAGCTGCCTCTTGCACACCCCCTACTGGGGATGTGCCCGCAACCAATGTGCATGCCCTTCACCAGAATCGAACCTGGGACCCTTCAATCCTCAGACCTATGCTCTATCCACTGAGCCAAACCAGTTTCTGCTTTACTGTCATTTTCAAAAGTTCCAACGACAAGATAGAAAAGTCAAACAAACAAAATAACTTGCAAGAGAAGATTAAATAGTGACTGCTAAAAGTGTTAAGTTCTGTGAAGAGAGAAAGTACTAGATAAAACACAATTAACACAGGTTTCTTCTCATGCAAAGTGAAATGGGAAATCCATATGTTACATTTCAGTCCTACCAAAAAGACATTTTGCAAAGTCTGGTCTTAGTCTTCAAGATATTTCAGACATATGGTTTTTGCCTTCATATGTCTGGATGCTGTCTCATTCCTCCCTTGTATGTGTGTGGACTCAGCCAACTTGAATTTCACCTGAGCTCACCTCTCTTCCTTAAACATATAATGAGCACCTGACTCAGAAATAAACACTTAACATTTTTTAATTCAACCTTAAATTAGTGATGGGACATAAAACGGAACAGAAGGCCTATTGTGCATTTCTCTGTGGCAGAGCATGAAAAAAAGAAATGAATGGTTTGAGAAGCTATGGTAACCAAAGCTGCTAGCAGAGAAATCTGACAGTCACGGAATGTTCTTGAAGCATTGGGCTAGAAGAACAGATTTCTGATTTATGCTTCAGAGTCTGGAGATTGTGAAAATCAATTTGAGAAAATTTAATGTGCGGAAGGCATATACTCTGAAAAATTAAGTCTACAGAAATTACACTGGGTATAAAATAATCACTTACATATGACTTGTGCTTAATTGTTTAATTGATTAGAAAATACTGATTTATGTCTGTTTATGTAGTATATATAACAAAGGCACAATTTATTAAAATGCCCCATAAATGATGCAATCGCATGACCTTTGATCCACAGACTAGGTGAACTACTCTGCCACCTATGGCAGGTGATATACCTGACTTACAAGAGAAACAAAACAAAAGCAATTGTAGAGTTCAGTGGATAGGTAAAAATGTCCCCTGAACTGGCCAAGTCTAATCCACCCTCACTTTCTGCTAAGTAAAAGGGAGAAGCATTCCCTGAGACTCAGCAGTACTTAATGCAGAGAGATATATGCCCTCTTCCCCTTTTCTCCTCCCCAGTCTTGCAATAACAGTTATAGAAAGAAAAAATGCTTTCTGGGAATGTTTCCAAAAGATAAAGAAACTAAACAATATATTTATTTGGCAAAGGTAGAGAACAATATCTAGAAACAGAATATTTATAGGAAAATAAGAGGAAACAAAGCCAAAACAATTAAAAAGGAAATCAATGTAACTTTGAAAAAGTTAGTTTTTAATCAAGGGAAAAAAGTATGTTTTAAGTAGGAAATTGATCACTAGCTTAAATTACAAAAAATATATATATAAATAAATAAAAAATAGAGGTATTCATTTAACTGTATGATACTGATGTGTTAAATTTAGTTTAATATATGACTCCTCTAAATGTCAAAAAAGCTTGATGTTTCTGCATATTAAGAAACTTCTGATTATTTTCATGCTTAGAAATGAGTAAACAAAACATCAAGATATTTAAATTGTGTGTTAATCTTCACTCAAATTTCTGAGTATAGTACATACAAACAGTGCAAAAGAAAAAAAAAGAAATACATTAGGAAATGAATAAAATGAAAATTGTATAAAATAAAATATGTGTGAATAGAAGCTTTTTCATATTTAAATTTTTCTATTACTAGTATTTTTCTTAGAGCATTTGAATGTGACATATCTACTGGGTGATCCCAGTTTCACCCTCATTTCATTCTGAGTTGCTGACAGATTTGCTCATTTACTTACCTTTTCTACAGAGCATGCTGTGATACATGACTGGGTAAATTACGTGTGCTTTCACCCTGTTTTTTCAAACATTCATATATTTAGACTGTGGGAGAAAGCTGGAAAATTACAGTCTATGAAGTTCTTAATAGTTGACAGGTCTACTAATAATATTTCTTTTGTATTGGTTCTGATTCTTTTTTAAACCTGCCCCAAAGATAAATGAGAGTACATTTAATTTTTCTAAACACCTTTTTGCCAGCTTGGCATCTTATTTTGCCAGTGTACTTTCTTATGTTTCCCAAGAGGTTCTGTTCTGGAATTTTTGAAATAAGGACTTACTGTGACCTTGTGTACCTGAGTAAAAATACCTAGCAAACTTTGTGACATTGAATGAGAGTCTTAAAAAAACCACTTTGTTGATTAAATAAATTTACTGGATAAGTGCATTTGTTTTCCCTTTCTGACTTAAGTTCAATTTTCCCCTTCATTTGCTAAAATGTTGGCTGACTCAAAGTATGGAATGAATCTTTGCCCTTCACCATGCTTGGACAAAACACACATTATGATTAGGTGTTGTCTACAGAGGCACCATATAAGTATTAATACAGGGCCTGGATTAGAGTTGATATTTTATACCAATAACAATGGTTCTCTATAAACCAGCAACCTAAAAAATGAAAATATACCTTATTATGTTTGGAATTTCTGTTCTCTTCTTATTCAAAGGTCTAAAAAAAAATTAGAGAAACAGAAAGTTGTTTCCAAAGGGGAAAATTGGAAGAAAGACCAGGTAATACTTTATGCAATAATTACTATGCTAAATATTTTGCATATACATATGATCCCATTTATAATACAAAACCATATTTTAGCAAGCAAGATATACATTAAAAAGTTTGAAGTAAGGTAATTAAGAGACTCTTCAAAATTACCCAAATAGTAAATAAAAGAATTCAAAGGATCCAAATTATTAAAGGGAAGAGAAGAAAAAGAATTAAAAACAAATAATAAAACACAGTTTTCCAGGATAATTCTTATTTCTAAAACTGTGCCTCATTGTCAGAATATATATTCAAATATATTTTAAAAATATGTTGTATGTAAAAATTACCATATGTAATCTGGATATCACATTTCTTGTACCATTTTATCTACAGCTTTATTAAAGTACTTTTTGAAAGTAAAAATTGATTATATTTAAAGTATGACACTTGATGTATTTTTTAAATATATTTTATTGATATTTTACAGAGAGGAAGGGAGAGAAATAGAGAGCTAGAAACGTCAATGAGAGAGAAACATCAACCAGCTGCCTCCTGCACACACCCCACCGGGGATGTGCCCACAACCAATGTGCATGCCCTTGACCGGAATTGAACCTGGGACCTTTCAGTCCACAGACCGACGGTCTATCCACTGAGCCAAACCGGTTTTGGTGGCACTTGATATAATTACCACATTGTGAAATAATTGTGAAATAATTACCACAAACTAATTAATACATCCATTATTCACATAATTTCCTCCCCTCCATCACCCCACCATGGTGAGAATACTTAAGATCTACCCTCTGAGAAAAATTTAAGTATACAGTGCAATGCAGTATTGTAAACTATAGTTATATTGCTGTATATTACATTTCTAGAACTTGTTCATTTTGGGAGATATTGGTGAAGGGGAAATGGAGTGACGGACTTTTGTACTTGTAATAGGAAGAATCTGATTAATCAACCACTGTAAATTGGAAGAAAATGTGCTGTTTGGGATTAGATTCTAATTTTAATATGGTCACATTATCTGACTTGGGAACACAGGCAGTGTGATTGTAGCATCTGTTACCATGCTCATCATCCGGGTTGATTCAGCCATTCTGGCTGCTGGCAACATCTGACACTTTGTCTGTGACACTTAACCTTCAGACAAAGACCCCAAGTGTACGGTGACATTTTCATGGGTTAACTAAGCCTTTTACCCTCTATGTCAATGCTTTTGTACTCTCTGACAGAGCCTTGGTTTCTCTGCATTTTCCAGGTTTTTACAGTGTTTCTTATACATTTGGGGTATAAGGTACCACGTCAGTCAATGTAACTTTGAAAACAAACCACATCAGAACGTCAGTGACTTGCAGATGAAGTTGAGTAATTATTGTCAGATGATCATCAAAGATCTATTCAACATTGGTAAACACTCTATGTTTGATTTAAATGATATTAAGTCAGAATCAACAACAAGTTTCACCCAAATGGTAAGTCACAGTTTGGGATATAGTTTTGTGATATGAATCATTAGGTCAAAAGACTTGAGTTAAAATTCCCACTCTACAATTAGCTGACCTCATGACTTTGAGTCAAGTTATATGGCCTTCTTAGAGTTTGGTTTTTATCCTACAAAGTAATGGGGGAAAGCAGTGGGACCTAATCACTTCCTAGATCCATGTCTTCCATTATGAAGTTCTGTGAAACGTTTAAGAGAATTCAAGACTTCTAGGTCTGTTTATTATGAATCCCAAAGTCTAAGGCAGTATTGTTGTGTTTTTGTTTGTTTGTTTGTTGTTTTTCATTTCAGAAGCATGTTCTTCATGTTATATACCATTTTGCCATACATAATTATATTGTTTACATATTACTATATAATAAATCACCAAAGATGCAGCAGCTTAAAACAACACATTAATACTTTCACAGTTTCTGTGGGTCAGAAACCTGAGCATGGCTTGGCTGGATCTCTTACTCTAGATCTTCTAAGCCTGTAATCATGTTACCATGTGGACTGTGCTCTCTTCTGGATGCTTGACGTGTAAAACGTCTATATTCCAGATTATTTAGATCACTGCAAAGCTCATTTCCCTATAGATATAAGATCTAGGGCCCCAGATTTTTGCTAGCTATTGGCTGGAGAGTTACCCTGAGGTCCCAGCAGCTGGCTGCAATTCCTTGCCCTGTGGGCTACCTCAGCATGACCCTTTACTTCATCAAACTATAAGATTCTGTGGCATCAGTTTTCTAAAATGGGGTTTTGTATAATGTAATGTAATCATGAAAGTGACATCTCTGATCACCTTTTCTGTTCAGTGTAATGTAATGACAAGGATGACATTCCATTACCACTGCTATATTCTATTGGTTATAAGCAAGTCATAGGTCCTGCTCAAAGTCAGGGGAAGAGGATTACCCAAAAGAGTGAACACCAGCAGGTGGAGATCATTGGGATCACCTTTTATGTACCACAATTATATTAATAAGGGGTAATAGTTATGGAACTTCATTTTGTGACAGTACTTTTTAATCTTGACAAACACACATGATACTATTCATATCTTCATTTTGTCTATGTGAAAACTGAGTCTCAAAGAGGATGGGTAACTTGCCCAAGGTTACCCAGAATGAGAATATCTTTCATCTTCCTGTGTTTGGCTTCCAAAACTTGCCTATGGGAACTGTTCATATTCTTCTATTACATATACAGGTAGTGAAGCTATCACTAAATGGCTGAGTATACTTTGATTATGTGATTTCATTGTCCAAATAGCTAAGCTCTCCTACAAATAGTAGTAAAAATATAAGAAATTATATATATATATATATATATATATATATATATATATATATATATATATAAAATGATTTTTATATACACAGAAATGAGGGGCAAGATGGCATTGGGGAAGTAGTTGGTGGGGGCATGTGTGTTCAAGTGCTGGACTATGTAGATCATTCCATGGCAAATTCTAGTGTGCTTACAGCAAAGTGTAAGAAGAAAGAGGTGCAGACTTATATTGTGTCAGGGCTATTTATACCTGCTCCAATGTGAACATTTGGACATTTTGCTTCTGACAACCTTGGGCACCATGTTAGGCTCTCCTTTTGAATGCTTGAGGATTTGTTCTCCATTTGTTCCTGTGGAGCTCTGTGAGTAAGCTCCAGTAATAGGAGGCCTTTTAACGTGTGAAACCACTGACAGGCTCCACTTGCTTTTTCTCTAGGTTTTTGTTTGTTTGTTTGTTTGTTTTTAGGCTCAATCTTTTCAACTCCCTGCTTTCATGGAGCAAAGTACCTCCAACACAAACATGATTATAAGATAGCATTAACTTTCAGTCCTAAGCTAGCTGAGCACAAAGAAGAAATGAAGGGAGGAAGTAGCAGGGTTTCTTCTGCTCTCCCTACCACGGCAATACCCAAAGCTGGAATCTGCTTCATTAATGCCATTGAGAAATAATAGGGTTTGGTCTATTTTTCAATTCACTTACTTTCTTTTTTTTAAAAAAATGGAGAGGTTTGTCTTCCTCACATGATATGTATGATTAATCAGATATATTGGATGGGCAAATGGTTTAATAGTTATGGCAATTTGTCACATCGGACATGACTTATCATGCATTATTAATACTTCCATGTAAAATTAGTGAAACTGGGGCTGGCTTCTATTCAAGTCAGTTGTGCCTTAGCTATATAGCAAGTTAGAAAGGACTCCAGCAGTGATGGTTTAACCAATAGCACCTTATCCTTTCAATTTCGGCATCAGAGAAGTCTGTGATAATTGAGTTGAGGGGATCTTTATTCAGCAGGAGTGCAAATAGGCATTCAGTGAGAGGAGGTGACTTCAGTCTTCATTAACATGGAGACCCAGGAGGTCACATAATCCAAAAAGGTGCTGTTTTGTTTGTTTATTTGTTTTTTTACAAAGCAAGATAGACATTCATATATTTTAATGCATTTTTATTTGTGAACTCTAAAATGTGTTTACTTTGGTATTTGTGTCCTTTTGCTAAATTTGGTGAATATACAGTTGTATTGCAAAGGCACATAAACCTTGGTACCTTCTTCAGAACTGGATATAATTGCAAAACAAATAGGAATCATGTTAGTGTCTAGGCAAGAGTTATCAAGTTTAGTTCTAGTAGGTTTGGCTCAGTGGGCAGAGTGTAGGCCTGCAGACTGAATGGTCCCGGGTTGAATTTAAGTTTAAGGCATGCACCTTAGTTGCAAGCTCATTCCCCTGTGGTCAATGTTTCTCTCTCTATCTCTCTACCTCCCTTCCACTCTCTCTAAAAATAAATGAAAAAGAATATCCTCCGTGAGGTTTAACAACAACAACAACAAGAAAGGGTTACCAATTTCACTGTGAGGGGTGATATTTTATCTCTGCTTCAGTCAGGAAAATGTATCTATTTTGTATATAATTAATACCCACTTTGTTGATTTCTCAGGTGTTTATTACAATCAAAGAAAGGGTATTGTCTGAATATAGTGCAAACTGTCTCTGAGATAATGGTTGCTGCCTCGTATTTGTCAGTCAGTTCTGATTCCAACTGCTTCCATCAATCCATTCTAAGGAGATGACCATTTCTAGCTAGGAAGTAGTCAATCAGTCCAAACAAGACTCAGCATGCCACCACGTAAAATCCTGCACAATTCCCAGGAAACCTGCTGTACACTTTTAAGATCTCCCGGAAATTGAAATGCTCTATATAGTATCATAAATACACATATTCTTATCTAATTGTTTGAAAAAATTAGTTTCCTAAAATCATCATTTCCTGTTCAGTTACCCTTTTTTAACCTATAAAATATATATTTATATTGAAAACCCACTATACAATTAAAGACTTACTAGACACATTGGCATATTTAGAATAATTCTAAAATGTGAACCCAGTCTGCAGAGAGATCACAGTTTACTTGGAGAGAAAAAGATGAAAGCATTCAAAGATATTTAATATCCTTTATAGCTAGTCTGGAACATACAGATTCTGTATTCCATAAAAATTCAGAGGAGATTAAGTAAACTCAGGGTATGTAAGAGTTTGGATTTGAACTTGGGCTGGAGGATGATTGGTATTATGAAAGGACAGAAAAGAGAATGCTAATCCAAAGAATCAATATGAAGAAAGGCTTTGGACTACAAATATAGTATGTGCCACAGGTGAGAATATGAGCTAGTTTGTTGAGAAATTGACCTAGGTAGATAGGGTAAGGTCAGATGATGATGGATCTTTAAAAAGGTTAGACAAAACAGATAACCTGTGCCAGTGGATCAGAAGTTCCTGGGAATTATGCTTCCTTTAGAGAATTGGCACATAGAATGTATGGATTCACTTGGCAACAGTATAAGGTGTCAATTTTGAGACATAAATTCATCTTTGCACCCACTTGACATAGGGGTTCTAGGCTCAAGAGCACACATTGGCTTCTTTAAAGTGCCTCTTGTAAAAAAGGGAAATCAACATAGTTAAGAGCATATTTTGTTCTATAGAAGGACATAGAGTCATGATAGGTTAGTATAATAATCACTGAGTGTTTGCAAGTCCATCAGCAGTATTAGAAGCTTCTTGTTCATTCCAGGAGAAATACTAAAAGAAGAGACCAATAAAATACAGTTTGTAATTTTTATTTTTATTTTTACCCAAGCCTTTTGGAAGATTGTCTTTGAAATTCCAAAAGGTATTACAATTATATCATCCTATCAATGATTTCAAGAAATCTTTGGCTGTGAAGCTTTGAAGATGATCACTATTTATTAAATTTCCCTCAATTTTAGGCCTGATGTATCTTTATGAAATTGCATAATGAAAAGTAAACTGTCTCTGAGGAAGTTGTGCCATCAAAATGGATTTACTATTTAATGTGGTGATTTACAAAGCAACTGGAATCTCTTCTCCATAATGAATTCTCAATGTACTTCACTTTACTTGTAGTATGATATTAAAAATAATAACAGTAGCAGATATATTCACATTTTCAAGTACTCTTCCTAATCCTTCTAGACAAATATATGCGGTCTATCAAATTCATCTTTTATAACTTGTACACAAACACACATTTACCCTTCTTCATATGGTGGAAGAATCTAAAATAACTCCCTCTAATGAATGATGGTACTTTTCCCAATGGGATTCTATTAGAGAAGGAGATTTTTTTCAGTAAGAATTATTTTTTATCAAATCAAAACTTACACATTTTGGGTTAAGTTCAGAAGGAAAAATAATCTAGTAAGAATAGCCCAATATTAATGCAATTATTTTAACCACATTAAAATACTTTAGGGAAGTCTAATGTTTATATCACCCAGTGCCTGTTCTGTAGTTATTTCTTAATTCCAGAAGACTTAAATTCAGTTCAAAGCAGAATCATAGAACGTTAGAAATGTTAGGCTTTATTCCTGGCAAGGTTTCCTAAAAGGAGGCCACCAGTGGCAAGTTGTTTGCCATATACTTTATATAACTATACACTTTATATAATTCTGTTTGAGCAATGTAAATGTCCTAAGGTTAGATGGAAATATATGGCCTGGGTTACCTCAGTCCTGACCACCCCCTGCTGCATATCGCTCAGCTTTTTCCCACCTAATGTTACCTACTTAACACATCTGCCTTCATTTATCTTTATAGAGTCTCCTCTTTGTTTAAGTGATTAAAAATATTAGGCTCACAGTGAGTAAAAGATCTTCCATAAAGTATTTTCTGAAATCTAAAACTATGGAGACTCTTCTTGACTCAGAAAATATCTAGGATGACAACGTGACATACTTTCCACCCAATTATGATTTTCCTGATATTTTCCATGTGCACAATTCATTGCCATCCATTGCCAAATTATACACAAGGATGTGGGAACCCTTACCACGACCAGCGTGGTTCAGGGCCCACACTCAGGGTCCGGTTTCTGGAGGAGGCCGTACACTAAAAATGAAGAGACTGGAAAAGAGTTAATTTGGGAAAATGCAGGCCAGGCGGGGAGTCAAGCCTCTAGTGGGAAGACTCACCCCGGCCCCCTCTAGCCTTTTGCCATTCCCTTTTATTGAGATTCTCAGACAAAGACATTGCTTAGGCAGAAAAGTTCCAGCAGCAGAAAATTAACAAGAATTTACATACTATTAACAAACTAAAGTTGCCTCAAGCTCTACTACCTCAACTAGACAATGAGTTAATTGCTCTGACCTTTCAGAGCCATTGAGGTTGGCCATCTCTTTTTGCATATTAACAATAGTGACAATGTTTGGTTTCCTTAGACAGTTCTTTTTACATTTTATCACTAGTGACTCAACCTAGAGTGAATGAGTTAGTAGCTCTGACCATTCAGAGCCATCAAGGTTGGCCAGTTTCCTTTACATTTTATCACCAGTGATAATGTTAGGTTTAGGTTCCCGGCACAAGGAAAAGTCAGAAAAATTGCATTTTATTAACATTGTACCTGTTGCCCAAATTTAAATAAGATCTTGAAGGTGATGCAAAATATTGGATAAATTATTTTATTTTGTTATTTTTTATTATTTTTAAAATATATTTTATTGATTTTTTTAGAGAGGAAGGGAGAGAAATAGTTAGAAACATCGATGAGTCATCGATCAGCTGCCACCTGCACGCCCCCTACTGGGGATGTGTCCACAACCAAGGTATATGCCCTTGACTGGAATTGAACCCTTGACCCTTCCTTCAGTCCACAGGCTGACACTCTATTCACTGAGCCAAACCGGTTTCAGCTATTTTGTTATTTTTTTTTAAATACTATTCGTAAGGACTTAAGTCTATTTGGAATTAGAAAAAGGAAGTGAATGATTCTATTTACCTATAATCACACCTGGATGTACTGCTCTAGGGGACTCCTGAGAAGCCTGCCATTCGGTTGGCTTATGTGTTTGGATTTAGTTCTGTGAGGATGAGAAGCTTCTGGTACTTGAGACTTCTTGAAAGGGCCAAGCCTTTCAGAGAGTGTGAGGACTTGTTTTTCCTCTGAGTTGCCTTCTCTTTAAGAAACTCTAGTCCCTTTTCAAGGAGAAACTTTGAAAGATTATTTCCCCCACCACTGAAGGGCTGGGAAAGGAAACAGAAGTGGTATAAAGGTGTAGGAGAAGAAGGGGCTGTTGATGAACCGCAGGAGCTGTAAGAGATACCAGCTTAGAACCTTACTCATGCAGCATCTTCATAAAAGTGGGCATGGAACTTAAGGGTTCTGTTATCCACTACTTTACTTTCACCATCTGATACTGCTCTCTCTTCTTCCTACACCAGTATATCTTATGAAGGCAAAAATAAAATAAAAAAATGCTACTTTGTGCTAAGAAAAGTGAGATGGCAAGGAGACAATGAGGCATTGGGAAAGACATTGGTTCCAGAAATTGGATTCTAGCCTTGCAGTGGCAGGATAGAGGATTTTTATTTAATTTTATAGAAAAATGTTCATGTTATTTTACACTGAGATGTGAAATCTCATTTGCAGCTAAGCCCTGGAGGAGCAAAAGGAACTAGGAGAGCTCATAAAGACAAGTGTAATAGGATTAATAAGAAAAAGGCAAAGGAAGACAGAAGCCTATATTGTAGGAACTCAGTGCTAAATTTTAGCATTGATGAAGGGTGAAATGTTGATACTTATCCAAACATTTGTGCCTTCAGGGTACAACAGCTGAAAGATAGTGTCTTCATAGGTTGGTGCTGATTGGGTTGGTTATCTACTCTTCTCAGGAGAGAGGGCCACTGTGATAGCAAAAGGAAAGAAAATCACTGTGTACCTGCAATTCCTGAACCCTCACTCAGAGAAATAATTATCTGATTATATCTAAAATTTAGGGCTGAATAATAATCTTTTGAGTTAAAAATTGGAAAACCTTTTCATAATCAAGGGCCCAAATGTTAAATCATCTGTTTATATATTTAATAGCATCGATGATAAAAACACACATAGATTTCTCAACCCAGAGAGTCAATTTATATGAGACTTGCATGTCACTCATGAACGTGGGTTAGGGGATAAGTAGTAATCAAATTGTAAGCACCATAGAGGGTTCTTTCTCTTCTAAAGGTATATTGCTGCCGAAACCGGTTTGGCTCAGTGGTAGAGCATCGGTCTGTGGACTGAAAGGCCCTGGGTTTGATTCCGGCCAAGGGCATGTACACTGGTTGCGGGCACATCCTGCTGGTCGATGTTTCTCTCTCATTGACGTTTCTAGCTCTCTATCCCTCTCCCTTCCTCTCTGTAAAATATCAATAAAATATATATTTTTAAAATAAAGGTATATTGCTACAAAATGTGGCTCCTGGAGCAATTGAAATAACTGCACCAAAGAGAACATAGCCTAGTTCAGCATACTCATACCTATTGCCAGAGTAATTTTTGCAGCACCTATTTCATAAGTAGGTAAAGAAGATGATGCTGACTCTAGGCTAAAGGAGAGTCAGGTGCTTATAACTTCAAATCCCCAATGGGCTTCATTCATGTTTTTAATTTATGGCATAGAATTGACTACTTACAGTACTACTTTCCTAATAAGCTCTGTGTACTTTTTGAAAAGTATTATTTTTTTAAAGCTATATTAATACTGCCAAATTGACAGTCTAAGTGAACAGGAATATTACAGTTATCAAGGGAACCATTTCAAGTATTTTATATACTAATTATAATAATGCAACTCAAGTTTAGAACTAGTGTTAGGTATGAGAGGGCACCTTGCAACTATCCCTAGCATCTTTGTCTATTTAGCTACCAGGCTTCATATTTATAATACATATGTACTGGGGTTACAGAAATATAAATTTTATATAGATGGTTATAAATTATGGAATGTGAAAAGGTGTATTTTAGTGTGGTGCAAGGCAAGACACGTGTATAATGTTTTCCTCTACCTTAAGTTTTCCCAAATATAAACATTTAAAATTTTGGTCTTTTTGCTAACCTGATAATAAATCAATACCTCAATATGTGTAGGAATATCTTTCTATGGCTTTCATGAGATTATCTTAATGAGGTAGCATCAATTAGGATGGGCATATTCTTTCCATGTTTAATTTAGCCATGCTTTTCTGACCAACAGGCTTATATGTAAACTAAAGGCCCAGTGCATGGAATTCCTGCATTTGGGGAAGCCTGGCCTATACCCCTCTCACAGTCTGGGAGCCCTTGGGGATGTCTGACTGACAGCTTACCCCCTGCACTTGCCAGCCAGGAGCCCAGCTCAGGGCTTCTGGCTAAACAGCACTCCCCCTGTGGGACAACACTGTCCACCAGGGGGCAGCTCCTGCATTGAGCTTCTGTTCCCATGGGGTCAGTGTGCATCATAGCAACTGGTTGTTATCCTATTCGGTCAGTTTGCATATTCGCCTTTTATTATATAGGATAGAAGAACACCTGGTTTTGATGTAGGAAGGATAATTTCCAACAGCTGTACATGGTCACAAAGTGTCTATTGAAAAGGCAGTTTTGCAAAGGGGATGCAGATTTTAGTTTGGTTATCAGGAGGTTCTGCTTTTAAGGCTTGGAGGCATAAACTAGAGTCCTTTTTTAAGAAAGGTGGTCATTAAGTCCTTGAATCAATTTAGAAGAGTTAAGGGTGGAAGTAAAGACTCTTTTATGCCCCATTTTCCAAGTCTGTCTTCATTGTGGTTGTCATAGTTATCGTGTGATCTTTCTTGTCCTTATCATTACTGTTTTCAGCAGAATCACCATCTTTAGACCTTAGACCATTTGATTAAAGTGATTTCCATGTGCACAGCAACATCTATTATGACCAAAATATCCAGTCTGGCTGTTTCTTGTGATGCTGTTTTGGCTTCACATGCAAATTCTAGGTCCAGTATTTTGAGTATGCACCATGTGGCTTGATTAGAATCAAGATGAATCCCAGCCAGCATGAAGCTATAGTCTTCATTTCACAGCTTTATTCACTGGCTCATACTTGTTGAAGATGGTAAATAAAAATGAGAGATGAGCAAAATTTGTCCATTTCTAATTGCATGGGTCATCAATACAGCCAGGCTAGTGGCAAGATCCTGTAGACACCAATCATTCTGGTGACTACGCTGCCTTAATGAGTCAGTTGGAGTGACTACATCTAATTCAGATGGAGACACAGGGTTGAGGGTTAGTCTCTTGCCAAATCATGCTCTCTAATTTTGCTGCATTTTTATCTGAACTTCCTTTTCAGCACTCATGCCTAATTACTGGGTGCTCTCCTCCCGGAAATATTTCTCTCTGTCCCTTTATGAGTAAAAATAATGAACCTTTTGATCTTTTCCTTCCTTTCCTGCCTTTTTCTGAACACTTCAGGACTCTTGCATCAACAGTCAATTTTCCAGGAAAGGTACTGCTCCTTTCTTATTTGAATAAAGGGCTCGCTGAGAAATGGATGATAGGCCTGGTGACAAACGAGAGAAAATGCAATTGGGTGCCTGAAGGAAGGAGTGGATATCTACCCTCATCTATCACTACTGATTAGCTGCAGCCTGAGAGAGGCAGAGACAGAGACAGAAAGAGATCGGAAATAACAAATGGATCCGGGAGAGAGGCTGGGCTTCGCTGCCTGGTTTTGGGGCTCATCAATCATCTCCATTGTGTCTGATAGGTGGTCTGTCACTCCCACCTCCATCCTGCCCAACAGAGAATCTGTAACTGTGACAGACAGTCCCTTGTCCATAATCCTTTCAGCAGCAAAGGCATATTCAGCCCCTGCACAAAAAGTCTGAGGTTCAGTGTCTTATTGTTTGATGTGTTTATTCCTGTTTACTATAGGAAAGTGTGTTTCCATCATTCCGAACATTCCCTCAGGCTGTGGCCTTGCCAGTCCCTCCTAGAATGAATGTTGGCACCATGCCTGCCATGTTCATTGCGCCAGGACATCTGATCGACTGACATTACATAAAGCATTTACAGGAAGTGAGGTAGGGTTTGGGAGGGTCCATAAACATGTTGAAGCCATCCAAGTGTGAAATGGAAAGATGAAGGAAGTGTTTTTGCAAAGTCGTTTATACCTGTCATCTGTTTCGGGGCTCACTTTTAATGGGCCTCCTGTCCAGGCCCTTTCACTCACCTTTGCTGTTCAGGCTGGAGAGAACATACCTGACGTTACACAGTTGTTAGGAGAGAGGCCTCTTTGTGCATAACAAAATTTATTGTAGCAAAGTGTTCTGTTGACATCATTTATTCTCCAAGAGGCTTAATGGCATAGCATTCAGGCACATACCTGTGGGTGGCTACAAAATTACATAGTTTACTTTTGAAATGTATGAGAGGGAGAGCATGTATGTTTCCATTAGATCCTGCTATCTCTGCTGTGAAGGAAGGTCATCAATGGTGGAGATATGCCATGGCAGTTTAGAGCAAAACAATGAAGCAACTCTGTAAAGACACCAACCCTTTTCTTCAGTGCCATCCTGGGTTCTGTTTCCATTTTTCTCTAAATTAGAAACAATAAGTACCCAGTATCTCAGATTGATATGAATTCTCAGTCTGGGATAGGATGGCTCTTCAGTACAGATTAGCTCTTTGTGTATGTTACATTTGTCTTTACTTCTGGATATATATATATATATATATATATATATATATAATTTGGCAAATAAGACATGGGTCTGCTTCAGTGAGGACTAAGGAGAGACATTTTACACTGTATGCTGGCTTATTCAGACAATGGCTGGTAGGATTTTCACATGTTTTCTTTTGATCCTCACACTATCTGTGGGCAATAATAATGCCCAATTCAATCTTACATACATGGAAGGTGACTTCTGGACATTGACTACAGAGACAGCAGGTAGCACCTCTGATCCCAGCTCATCTATGAACTCTACTTTCAGGTAGTGATGCCTCTACTGCATGCCATCTCCTTTAGCTCGTCAAGCATGGTGTGCCTGCTACATTAATGCTTCTGTCATCCCTTTGGAAGACACTTGAAGGCCAATGGCTTTTGGATTCACCTTCAGAAGTTTCAGGTTTAATGCTCAGTGTCTTACCAGTTCAGACAGTAAAAAGATAGACTATCAAATGATGAGTTAATGAGTACTCTAGAATGCATACATAGAATTCACTATTGTGGATTTCTAGGTCATTATTCTAATAATGGTACTAGTACTCAGATTATGAAAATTAATGAGTTCCAGTAGTAAGCTGTCCTGTTGACATTGTCTATAGTTTTGGGGGGATAGAGTCATATTAAGAATTAGACAAAAAAATCATTCTGATCATTTTAATATTACCCTTTATTTTTCACCCAAATGAAGTTAGAGTTTTCAAGGCTTGATTCAAGATTACTTTTTTTTTTTATAAGGACATTCTGGGCATGGAAATAAAAGTGTTCTGGAATTTGTATTCTGGCTTAACTACTTACTATTTGTGTATTCTTCAATCCATTGGTTAGCATCTTTGGCTCCCAGTTTTCTCAGCTATTAAAATAGTGATATCTACATTATAGGATTCTATCAGGTTTAAAATGGTATTATGTAATATATACCTTACATATTTAGCATAGTGCCTAATATACACTGAGTGGCCAGATTATTATGCGCTCAGAGTTCATAATAATCTGGCCACTCAGTGTATATCCTAAATAATAGAAGGCTAATATACAAATTGTCCCCTAGACCAGGAGTTCCACCAGTAGGCAGGCAGACCAACTGCCCATGTCCCCTCCCCCTGGCTAGGTTGGCCAGACCCCACCCATGCACAAATTCATGCACCAGGCCTTATACACACACACCCCCCCACACACACACACACATACTGAGTGACCAGATTATTATTTTTTCAGAGATCATAATAATCTGCCCACTCAATGTCTAGTAGGGCTTAAATAATTGCCAGCTTCTTTGCTTTAAAAAGTGGCATTCTGATTGCAAAAAATCCAAAGAATCCTATCTAATAAAATAAAATATGCAAATTGACCATTGCTCCAACACACAAGATTGCTGCCCCCATGTGGTGAAAGATGGGGGCACAAGATGGCCACCACAAAATAGCCTGTAGGGGAGGGCACTTGGGGCCAATCAGGCCACCAGAGGGGAGCAGTTAGGTGTGACTGGGCCAGCAAGGGAGGGCAGTTGGGAGGACCAGGCCTTTAGGAGAGGACAGTTGGGGGAACTAGTTAGCAGTTGTGGACAATCAGGTCAGCAGGAGAGGGAAGTTGGTGGGTGACCAGGAAGTTGGTGGGTGACCAGAGAAGGGCAGTAGACCAGGCCTACAAGAGATGCCAGCTGGGAGGGGACCAACACCTGCAGGGGAGTGCAGTTAGGGGCCACCAGACTGGCAAGGGAGGCCTGTTAGGGGTGACCAGGCTAGCAGGGGAGGGCAGTCAGGGGCAAAACGACCAGCAGGGGAGCAGTGAGGCAGGGGGGGTGGTTAGTGGTGATTAGGCTGGCAGGGAGAAGTGGTTGAGGGCAATCAGGCAGGCAGGTGAGCAGTTAGGAGCCAGCAGTCCTGGATTGTGAGAGGGATGTCCACTTCCCTCAAGGGGTCCCAGATGGAGACCCAGACTGTAGGCAGAGGGATACACAGCCCCTGGGCACAAATTCCATGCACTGGGCCCCTAGTATATAATAGACTCTTTAAGTCAATACCTCAATAGAAATGAGAAATTGCTAAGTGATTTTAAAAATATATGTATAACACATGCATATTATTAAGGGGTCTGATTTGATTAGAAAAAAATATCTGCTGGGTTAAGAATTCCCTTGGTTTGGCTCAGTGGATAGAGCATCAGCCTGCAGACTGAAAGGTCCCAGGTTTGATTCCAGTCAAAAGCATGTACCTTGGTTGTGAGCACATCCCCAATAGGGATGTGCAGGAGTCAGCTGATCGATGTTTCTCTGACATTGATGTTTCTAACTCTATCCCTCTCTTCCTCTCTGTAAAGAATCAATAAAATATATTAAAAAATAATTCCCTTCTATTAATTTATAGCTGATTAAACTCATAAACATATGCCAGGTAGGCAATAACAAGAGTGCTTCACTGATTTTATGGCTGTAAATATATTTAGAGTAGGATTGGCTGGAAAATTTCAGAATGTATATATGAAGAATATGATGATGAAAATAAAATACTTATGATTTACCACTTCTTAAAATGTGTGTTGTGCATTTTAATGGTTTATAATCAACTAGAGGACCAATGCAGGAAAATTTGTACATGAGTAGGCCTTCTTTCCCCCAGCTGCCAGCACTGGCTTCCCTCCAGCACCTGGGGCCTGAGCTTTGCTTCTCCGACCACTGGCAGGCACCTAGGTCCCAGGCTAGCTTCCCTCAGGCTACCTGTGGGCACTCAGGACCCAAATTGGCTTTCTTTCAGACCCAGCTTCATCAGGAAGGACACCTAGAAGACATCTGGTCTAATTAGCATATTGCCCTTTTATTATTATAGATATGTCTATTTTAAAATTGAAAACAAAAGCCTTGAAGAATAGGACCACATCTTTATATGCATAGTGCCAAGTGTGGAACCTACTGTGGGTGTGTATGAGTAAACCTTCTATTCTGGCCATTTATCTGAAATCATGTTTTCTATAAAATCTTTATGAATGCCTATCTATTGCAATCCTTTCAATAACCTAGGTAGATTAATAGACAAATAATTAATCAATCACTCTAAGTTCTGATTGCCCCCACTAAATTAAAGGGATTTGGGATAAATTTATTCTTTGCCTACATATTCCTGAGAGGATCGACCCCACTTTTGGAAATCCAAATGCGTGTCACTTTAAATCTACAAGAACATCAGGGGTCAGTGTTCGTATTCTCAAGAAACATCCCAGTGTCTATGTGGTATTTAAAACAAACACATCTAAGATTACATTTACAGTGTTGAGTGAGTGATGGCTGTGCCATTCAGCTGCATCTTCATGGCAGCCATTCTTGCACATTTTTATGGCAGTAACTCCTCAACCTCATACATTATTTTTTAAATAGATGTAATTGGCATGTATAGGATATCCCAAGAATGTATGTGCACACTTTGCATAATTAAAAAGTCAGTGTTTATGAAAATACATTTCTTTGTCAAAAGTTAGGTATCAACTATTAAAGTGTGTAGAACATTTTTGGGATACCCTATATATATTTTCAATTCTCATAACCTGATTTCTCATAGAAATTTTATTTCTGTGATTGAAGCTGTAATAAGCGGGACTAGAAATGCCTTCCCAGTTTCAGGCCAGGAATGAGGAAGTCTGTCTCTGTGGGTATAGTTGTGCTGCCTGTGACTGTGCCTGGTTTGGATTGGGTTGCTGACACAACAGGCTTCTCATGCTGTGCCTAGTAGGGATTGCTGTTGGGTTTTTCCTGAGGTGTCACACCAAGAGACATACAAAAATAAAGTCCTTGAATCTGGTCCAACCCAGGGACTGAGAGAAGTCAACATTGATGAAGGTTGTGATGGTCCTGTGCGGCAGTGCCTGTTTCTTTTGACTCTTAAAACATGTGGCCACTAGGACAATGGAATCACATCTGACTCCCACCAGGGTCTGCACTTGATGTCCTCTGGTCACTGCTCTCCTTAAGTCAGGCCAACCTGGATTAGAATACTGATCTGCCACGGCCTAGTGAATTCATCAAGACTTAAATTCAGAGGCTCAGTTTCCCACAAATAAAAAATAGAATTATAAAATCCTATTTTTATTACATTGTGGGAATGGATTGAGCTAATATGATATATGAACCCAGCAGGTATCTAGGAAAAAGCCAGCATTCAATAAATGTTAGTTCCTTTCACATCCATCTCCTCCATACATACATATATACATACTTACATGAATGTGAATATAGATGTGTGTGTGTGTGTGTGTGTGTGTGTGTGTGTGTGTGTGTGTCTTAGACTTCAGGGACAGCCAGAATACTGATTTGTAAAATCTTAATCTTTTAAAGCACTATTTTAAACACAGCCCTGTCATTCAATAGTTGCATACTTCGGGGATTTATTGTATGTATCATTAAAGGGATCATAACACCTCCTAGAGTTGTTATATGGAATAGAAGATATTTTATAAAACACAGAACTCATGGCCTAATACAAATTCGATTCACTTAATACGATTCATATGCTGTCATCATTATCACCATCATCATCACCCAACAAAGCAGCTGTAAATATCTTTGATGTATAGTGTTCTGATCTTTTTATCAGCCTCAGTTACAGGGACACACGCTTAGTAAAAGAGGTGACGCCTTTGGGACATAAACACTCTGTGGGATAACAGTTCCATGGTGAACATTTTAGTCAAGTTGCTTCCCAGGACTGCATATATTTTCCTCATTTGGTAGCAAAACTAATCTTCACTCTTTCTAGGCTGGTGTGCTGTTCCTATGAACGATTCACTTCTGTCTTTGCTTTTCTCTCTCTCCTCTTAGACTGCCACGTTTTTTCCTCTTTCCCATCCTGATACCTGCCTCTTTTTTTCAAGTTTTCTCTGGAAGTGTAGAACACAAACCTTTTTCCTCTAGTTCTCTAGTTAGTCAATTAAGATAGCATGTTTTATATGGTGGAGGCCAGAGGTGTGGGGGCGGGGGAGGTTGAAGGGGGTCGGTAGGGAAATAAGAGGGGGCATCTGTAATATTTTTAACAATAAAGATACATTTTTTAAAACAATACCCTGTTTTAAGGCTGTGTGTGTGTGTGTGTGTGTGTGTGTGTGTGTGTGTGTGTGTGTTTTCATTATGACTTGCTATAATTTTTCCTGATTTCTGCCTTGGCAACTATATTTATGTGAAACACAATGTGGTGTAATTTGCTTTTCTAATTTTCAGAGAGCGCTCTCCTGGTTGCATGTGGATAGGATTTTCAAATGGCTCATGCCAAAAAGCTGGGACTGCACACAGAGCTCTGAGCTAGGCAAAGAAATATTTCATTAGACTTGTATTCCACGAAGACACTTTCGCTCCTTAACGCCTGTGATTTTAATTAAAACCTGGAAAGTAAAGAATCCTCTGGTTGTATTAATGCTTTCATTTCCATTAGGACGTTGGAGTTTATAAACACTATTTGGGTTTATAAATTAGTTCTCATGCGAATAATACTAGTAAGTGCACAATGTCACATAGAAAGAAAAACTCTGTCGGCCCATCTGTTCCTCCCCACATTTTATTCCAATGTTGTTTTCCTTTTCGGAAGCTCTTGTAGAACTGATCCTTGATTTCTTTTATCTTCAAGTCTCCATCCCCCATATCCATTAATGGGGTATCATTGGACTGAGTAAGCTAAAACCAAGTTTTATTCTGGGTTGGTAGAAGGGAACACTAGTGACCCATTTGGAAGTAAATCCAAAAATAAAAATAAGTAACAATTCAATGATTAAATTCACATGACATACAAGATTTCTATTTCTATAAATCTATATTTCTTGGAACATTTAAGATTTTCATAGTAAAAAAAAATATTTGTGTATACACACACACACACACACACACACACACACACACACACAATTATCTTTCCAGAGCTACAAGGTCACCAAGCACAGGTTGAGACATAGTGTTTGATTCATGTATTATCATTTTCTTTCATATACATCAATATATGTAACTAGGTAAACACATAAATATAGTTAAGATTGTGACAGAAATACATAATATTAGTATTATAACAAATGTCTATGCACTCAAAAACAAATAATCTATATTACCAATCTCAGTGAAAACTTTCAATTAGAGACAATTATATAGAGATAAAAATGAACCATGAGCTGGACATAAGTCACTTCAGCAGACATTTTTGGTCTTTTGAATCCCCTTTGAATGCAAGACAGTATAAATTATAAATAAAGTAGACATAGTTAAAGAGGTAAGTGTTCTATGGGGAGGAATAAACCCTTAGAACTAACTTATTGATTAGAGACTTAGGTAGTTGACATTCCATATGTACTTCAGGAATATTGCTAATTCTAGTGCTTAGAAGAGTTGCTCTTAAAATCGTAGTTACATTCCACAGGTACTTTCTGAAAATTCAACCTCAGGTAGGCTATGCAACTTTTTGGGTGACATTTTTTCAACTGGCGTCTCTCTCACTCCTTTTAAAATCCCTGGGCAACCCAAAGAAGTGAGCCTTTGAGGGGTACGAGGATATACAATGTCTTCCTGGAGTGAGGGCCCTCTCCTCTCAGTAAGACATTGCGTGTCCAGTTCATTTATTATAAGGAGTTAAATCCAGGTTCATTTCATCCGTGTCTCACAAACATGGGGATATTTTATGTAGGATGGCCATTGGCACTCTCCACATATGCCTGGCACAAATAGACAGAACAGAATGCTGCTAATAGGCATGTCTGTGGTGAAATGCACCCCAAGTGAACATGTTTGTTCATAATAAAATATGTATAGCAAACCAAACATATGTAGGGCAGTGTGCTTTTAAAAATTTACAAATTACAATAATACAAAGTAGCCAAGTTTCATAGTAAATACCGTTATTATTAGCAAAATTACATGGACCTTTTACTCACTCATGAATAACAATCTTATAGGTACTTGAAATAAACTTTATGAGCTTGAGTAAATTTTGCTATTATTTTCCATTTATTTCCCCTACTCCCCCCATATATACCACGGCCAATTTCTCAGTCTCTTCTGAATGTGAGCATCTCAAAAAAAGTAAGCAAACCTTTCTATAGCACTTTATTATTCCAAGGACTCTTCCCCCCAATACTTTATCTAATCTTACTTGGCCTAGTGAGTAAGTGAGTGTGTGCGTGTGTGTGTGTGTGTGTGTGTGTGTGTGTGTGTGTGTGTAAATATATGTTAGAAATGAGTGGTCACTAGTCAAATAGCAAGTTCATCTAAGTTTTCTAAAAGTGAGTGTGTCTTAATATCTATATCTCATCTGATAAAGAGGGGGTATGCAAATTGACTGCCACACCATCACAAAGATGGCACCCAGTCCCCTCAACCCTGTGGGAGTCCCCCAGTCCTTTCAGCCCCACTGGAGGGGGAACAGGTGCACCATGTGGTCAGACACACCCTCAGCCCTCCAGCTGCCCAGGGCTGGCCTGAAGTGCATTCAAACCTCAGATGGCGGCTCCCCAGCTGCCCAGAGCTGCCTGAGTCTCAGGTAATCAGGGCCAGCTAAGGCTTGTGCTATCAGCAGTGGCAGCAGCAGAGGTATGATGAGAGTTCCACCTTCCCCTGGTCACCTAGTGGCCCCCACCCCTGAGGGCTCGTGGACTATGAGAGGGGGCAGACCGGACTGAGGGAATCCCCCTTCAGTGCATGAATTTTCATGCACTGGCCTCTAGTATCTTATAATTCTATTTGTTGAAAAACACTGCCTTGTATTGTCTTATATTCAGTATTCAGAACACAATGACCCAGGGATTATGCTCTTACTGTCCTGTTGCCTAATCACTTATCCCCGTGTTTGTGAGTTATAATCTTCTTCACAATAGTACAGAATTTATTCCTAAATGATACAAATGCCATTTTATTCACACTGTAGGTACTATATTTATTTGTGTCTCCAAGGACTTCTAGTCTGTAGGTTCTCTCATATGGGTCTGGGGTCAGAACAATTTAAGAATAAAATGAAAGGAAAATGGATGCTAGAATTTCATCTTAATTATAACTAATAATGGCTATGTTATTGTCTATTGTGTTGAATCTTTTTGCAATGTGGGTCCTGAGTCCTGGTTTAGGAGACATATGCCTGTTGAGCATAGCAGGACTGGACCTTGGCATCATGTCCTATGAAGGTGGGCTTCTGCATGACTAAGAACAAAGATATGCCAAGGAGATCAGGGCCTTCTCAAAAGGAGAAGAGTGAAACTGAGTCAAGTGTGTGTTATTTTATCCAAATTTAACACAACACCTACCCAAGGGCTTGAAATGAAAGGATGGAGAGAAGATAAGAGTGTGCTTAGGGAGAATCTCCCCATGTGGAAATGAAAAACAGAGTAAAGATAACTCTCTCTTATAATGTATTTGCCTAACTGATCTTATAATCACAAAATAGTCTGAAAGACCTGGGCAAGGAACTATATAGCATGTCCTCATTTAAAATAAATCTTAGTAAATATTCAGCAAGATTCATTCTACCTGGGGTACTGTTTGCCTTTTCAGAAGATTGGTTTGGATTATAATGAAGATGGGCCCGAGATTTACTTTTTGAAGTGTGTGTGTAATTTTTGGTCTATAATTGAGCCTCATTGTGATCAATGCATGTGACCTAATCATTTAAATGCATTCTTACCGATGTCACTCAGAAAGTGCTCCGTGGCAGTCTGACCTATGTGTTAACCTGTAAGAACCTAAAGATAACTCTTCAGTTGAATGTCCTTTGTACTCTCTGTATCATCAGCCTGGATTAAAATCCGGATGCAGAGAAGACAGCAGATGGATTATCATCTCCTACCTTCTGGAGCTCAGCAAAGGGATGTCATTGAGATATATTTCTAAGTTGCTTAAATAGACATGTCTGGTGGCAAAATGCAAACAAATGGAGAAGCCAATGAGACCCACACAGGGGGCTGAGTTTCCTGCTGCCTCAAGACCCCGTGGGAGAGGCCAGCTGGCATTTCCATGCAGAAGAACGCATCTCAGTCGGGGAAGGAGCTGTTAGAATTAGCAGGGAGGAGGAGGTGTTGTTCCCTGATCATATTCTAAGCTCCCTGGGATTCTCTGACATTGTTGAATCCCGGAGGCTAATATAGACACAGCTTGAGAAGTTGGGATTTTTGATTCCCCAAAAGATTCTAAACTCATCAGTCAAACTAATTGGGATATCTCCCATACAAGCACCTATCAGGACCTCCACAAATGCCACAATAGTACACTTGTTGCTTTCCTGGACTGTTGATTCAAGGGGAAGCTGAGGAGAACACACAAACCTGCTGGCTCTCTTTGGGAGCTCTGCCTTGCACTTTGTCTCTTAGACACTGGATGTTCTCAGTGTGGCTCTCTGTTCAGCCTCATCACTATTGTTCCCTTTCCTCTTGATCTTTTTTGCCCCTTTCTCCACATTTTTTCAGAAGAAAAAAAAAAAACATCCTAGAGTTGTCTGGGCAATTCTGAACATCTGGGAATTGGAGAATTCCAGGGTCAGAACTGCCCTTCTACATTGACTTTTTGCTAACCACTCACTGGTCTCAAAAAGGTGAGTTTTGTGGTCCAGATGTTATCTCAGCAGGCTTATAACTGTACCCCTGAAGGAGATGGGGTCAAGGGAGCAAAGGGAGATATTATTTGGCTGAGAATGTATATAAGTGTGAGGTAATTAATAGCTTCTGTTTTTTCAACAAAGGAACAGAAAATTAGTCTTTTATCAGATCAGGCTCAGTGATCAGGAACAACAACAATAAAAAAAATAATTTGACCATGCACACCAAATATTATACATTTGGATGCCAGGATTTTTGTTAAGATATCTAGAAGTTCAGGAAGAACATTAATTAAATAAGAAAGACTTTTATTTCCTGTAGTTTTGCCTCCCTCTTTAGTCAGTGAAATGTGTGCTATTAAATTGATTAGAACTGTTAGAACGGAACTCTGGTTTTAAAGATCAGAATGCCATGTCAGGCATGTCATGGTGCCCTGACTCACAAAGCAAAACTTACTCTTCTCTGTCTTCAAATGATACTGTTAGAAAAGAGTGCGTGGGACAAAGGTGTGGTAAAATAATGTATTTCTTTTCAGGGCACTTTAAAAAATATATTTCTTTATTGATTTCAGAGAGAAAGGGAGGAGAGATAGAAACATCAGTGATGAGAGAGAATCATTGATCAGCTGCCCCCTGCATGCCCGATACTGGGGATCAAGCCCACAACCCAGGCATGTGCTCTTGGCAGGAATCAAACTTTTGGGCCTTTAGTCTGCAGGCCAATGCTCTATCCACTGAGCCAAGCCAGCTAGGGCTTCAGGGCACTTTTGAAAGATAAAGAAGGTTTTCTGCCATAAGCACATGAAACTACTAGAAAGTCAAGACACACACACACACACACACACACACACACACACACACACACACACACGAGTAATTTGAAAGTGAGTGGATATTCTGTTTTATTTCTCATTCCCTTAACAAAAAACACACAAAAATAGTTATATAGTCCTTCCACATATATTATCTCATCAAAGTTACACAGCGACCTTTTAAAATAAGAACTTGTTTGTTTTTAACTTAATTTATATATGCCCTTGTTTCCATATTAGCTAGGTGAGAAAAATCCTATTAATTTCATAAGCTTGTTATGACAATGAAATGAGATTATGTCAGCTGCTTAGAATGTGTTTTAGTTTGGGTCATGGAGAAGCAGACGCCAAGATGTGATGAGAAGTGCAAATGACTCATTGGAGGAAACCCCTGTGCAGGATGGAGGAGGAGGGAACAGAGCCTGGTGAAGGGGGCTTTGGAGTGCAGTGCAGATCGGACACCTGTGAATGGCTGGAGGGTTCTGTTGGAAGACCTCAAATTGCAGTGCAATTCTGAGAAAGAAGCAGTCCAAGCAAATAGCCTGACACAGTACCCCAATAAGTCATTACCTGTGAAAAGAGTGGGTGAATCATGGCTTCAGGACAAGTGACAGTAAGTCCAAAAATGTGGCAGTTGGTACCTACCGGTCAACATGGTCTCACTGTGGCACATTCTCTTAACGGGTGACTTTCATGGAGTGTTGTACCTTCCTGACCTCACAAGTAGGTCCTATTACAAATTGCAATAATACAAAGTAGCCAAGTTTCATAGTAAATACCTTTATTATTAGCAAAATCACATGGACCTTTTACTTACTGTGTCTGTCTCCTTTTAAAATCCCTGGGCAACCCAAAGAAGTGAGCCTTTGAGGGGTACAAGGATATATAATGTCTTCCTGGAATACTCAGGTACCTGGAATATAGTAAGCATTTGAAATTTGCTTAGCTGGTATTGTTCCCATTTTATAGGGAAAGACGCTTCATAGGCAAAGAAGTTGCATTCCCAATGACAGTGTGGCTAGGATCACTTGTAATCATGCCAAGACTTAAACCCACACTGCTGCCTCTGGATCCTATACTGTGTTAGGGAACTCACACCGCTGCTCTTTAGTAGTGTTCACTTAATACATCTCCTTTTGCTATCAAATAGATCCTAATTCCATTGGGAACAACCAAACCCTACCTTAAGCTCCTTGGATTGTGTAACAGTGCTGCCTTAGAGAAGCCTTGGTTTATTCCTGTGCCTGCTTGGAAGTGTTTAGCTTCTAAAGGGTCCAGGTTCTGGGATCTGAGCCAAGGCAAAGTCTTAGGCTGCATCCCAGCTCCCAGGAAGCTATGTCATTCTTAGCTTCAGCATTCAGAAGGACAGGACACAACGCTTCTCTTTGCCTGCACTGAGAGGGCTCTGAGTCCCTTCAGATGCCATAATAGGCTGGGATATCACTGCATATAATTTTCACATAAATCTTCTAATTGTTGCCAAATTCTTTTAAGCAACACTAAATAAAGTCACTTTCTGTGGTCTTTAATCTGTTTTTTAGTGAACGGATTTTAATTTTCCCTTTCTACTGAAAAATGATATATTTTAAGGTATGTGTTATCTGGTCCTTTTAAATGTCTGAAAAGAGGTTCACTAGATAATTTTTTTTTGTTTCATTTTTGAGAGAAGATTGTGACATAGCCACTGTCCAATCACTATATGCTTAGATTACAGCAGAATGGTTTCTAATTGTCCTATCATTACTGGTTCTTGAGCCAAAAACACAAAAAGAATAGAATTTCTGTGTTGTCATATTTAAATAATTAGAGTCATTTACCTTTGAAAAATAGAATTGAGCCCAGCCGGTGTGTATCAGTGGTTTAGAATCAACCTATGAACCCTGAGATCACAGTTCAATTCCCAGTTAGTGTATATGCCTGGGTTGTGGGCTCAATCCCCAGTAGGGGGTATGTAGGAGGCAGCTGATAAATGATTCTCTCTCATCATTGATGTTACTATCCCTCTTCCTCTTCCATCCTTACTAAAAATCAATAAAAAATATATTTTTAAAGATAGAATTACATGTCCTGAATTGGGATATAAAAAATTAAATAAGTCAACGTATACACAGAGAGATGTATCACCTATGCTAACATTTTTAGCCTGGAAGTATATGGGCATACCTTAGAGATGTTGCAGGTTCCACAATAAACCAAGTATTGCAATAAAACGATCTGTGACCTTTTTGCTGGTGGATGGTCTCATCTTCAGTGTGTAAAAAGGACAACATCTGTGAAGCATAATAAAGCAAGGAACAATAAAACGAGATATGCCTGTGTGTGGGGAAGGGGATCAGCTTGAGAGATAGCTAGGGCAGTTGTTATTAGACTTTTTGGTAGAGAATTGCAGCGTTCCCCCCTCCCCCTCTGTTGGAATGAAACTTTCCAGGATTATATTAAAGTTGGAAGGGCACGTCCTCTTCATTTTTGTGGATAGTCCGTCATAAAAAAAAAAATCAGTCCTCCTACTACAATGTTTTCTACGACCCCCTCCCCCACCCCAATGCTGTTTAGAAACGTTCAGGAATTACTGTCTATAAGATCCTGGATAAACAGGCAAGATCTTTTCTATTGAGCATTTTAAATCTGCCATTGGAATAGGCTGTCTGAGAGGTGAAAACTGGTTTGATGGTTGGTTAATTTGCTCCTTGTCAATCTAAAAAAGGATTTGAAGTGGCCTGGAGGAAAAGGTTACCCTCTTCACCTGGCAAAATGTGCCCAACCTATTACTCACTAAAATGTGGTTGAGGTGAAATTGATGGACACAAAGAATAAACGAGGCCGTTTGGGAATTAGATTGCTACCTGATGGTCAGACAAATGTGTTTCTGATCTTTTACATCAAGTTTATTCAAGAAAGGCTTTACAATTGAGACTTGTGATACTGGCCACTTTTAGGCATTCCTGGTCAAATAAAGTGCAGGCATACCTCAGAGAGCCTGCAGGTTGGGTTCCAGACCATCACAACAAAGCAAGTACCATAATTAAGTGAGCCATGCTCATTTTACTGGTGGAGGAGCTTGTCTTCAATTTGTAAAATATGCAACATTTGTGAAGCACAATAAAACTAGGTTTGTCTGTATAAGCATATTTGGCAGAGCTCTGATAGTCAACCTGCAGAGAACAGTGGAGAAGCCACTGAGATTGAGCAGGCAGCTATGGTTGCTATTGGGAGTGGCATTGCCTCAAGTGATTTGAGGAGCGTGAAGACTTAATTCAAAATAAGAATGTTGCTCCAATAACATCCTACCCCCACAGGCTTTGGCACATCTTTATTCATTGTCTCCGAACAGCCCTGCAGTTCCTGTTTGGTCCAGGTGTTCTAACTTTCTATTATCTTCCCAGTACCATGTTCTAATATTTTGTCACCAGTCTTGAAAATCACCAACATTTTATTCATTTTCATTGAGGACCTGGGAAGTCTGAGAACCAAATGCAGAATAGTTTAACTAAGGGACTTTGTGGTCAAGTTTAATTTACCCCATGATTAACTGAAGGATTTTAGAGGCACCATGAAACCTTCTCATTCAGCCTCTTATTGTATATGCCAAAGATGATAACATACAATGAGTGGTCAGATTATTATGATCTCAGAACACATAATAACTTGGCCACTTAGTGTATATCCTATAGAATAAAAGGCTAATATGAAAATTGTCCCCTCAACTAGGAGTTTGACCAGCAGGCAGGCTGGCCAATCATCCATGTCCCTCCTCCTGGTCAAGCCTCCCAAACCCCACCCATGTATGAATTCATGTATTGGGCTTCTAAAAAAAAGATATATAAAGAGAGAGAGAGAGAGAGAGAGAGAGAGAGAGAGAGAGAGAGAGACCAGATTATTATAAATTCAGAGATCATAATAATCTGGCCACTCAGTATATGTTTACTTATTTGGGATTTTCAACATATATATCACAGTAGCAAATGATACATCTACAAAGGTAGATTATACGAAGGTTGGATATGGTATTGACCATTTCACACAAGAGGAAATCAAAGCTCAAAGAGGTTAATTCCATCTTTCATGGTCAGCCAATAAAACTACATCTCAACTCTAAAATCTCCTTGCTGTTTCTGTTTATTATAACACCAGCCTATGTTTTCACTAGACTTCTGCTTCTATCCCACTGTAATCCATCCTCCTTGCAGTAGCCAGAAAGATATGTTTTAAAAAAATAATTCAGGTAAGGTCTTTTCCCTGCTCAAACACTTTCCCTTTGCATGCAGAATAAAATCCACGATTCTTGCCATGTGACCTCATCTCCTACCACCTTCCTTCATTCTTAACAAACTAAAGCCATACTGGCCTTATTTTTATTCCTGGAACATACTGCATTTATTCTAACCTTCACAGACTTTCATATTTGCTGTTCCTTCTGCTGTGAGTGTTTTCACATTGCTTGTTCCTTCTCCTCATTCATGACTCAGTTCAAATGGTGTATGTCTTTAAAGATACATTTGTCAAATCAGGTAACTTTATGGTACAAATGATCAGAAATGACCTTATTTTATTTCCTTGTTTGTGTGTTTGTCTATTTTATGCCCCTTCTCAAACACACACTCAAATGTAAACTCCATAAGAGTTGAGATATTTGTCTCTTAGGTTCTCTGTCGCTTTTCCCACCCCACTTTTGTTCTTTGTGGACTCCCCAGTACCTAAGATGGTGCCTGAAAAATCTGATACATTTTAGTAGATGCTTCGTTTTAAAAGGAAAGTTAAATTCTCAGCCATTTCTACATAGGCTTATAAAATATTCAGACTTGAGTGAGAAAATGAACATTAACTTATACAATGAAACTTTCATCCTATAGTGTGAAATAATTATATACAAAATTATGCAGAGTGCTATTGGAAAAATATGCATAAACTGCAGTGGAACAAACCAAATACTAACAATAATAACATCATCATCTTTTGCATATGGTTATATAATTTCTCAAAATTCTAGAGTGAGACAATCAGGGTAAACTCAGTGTTAAAGCACAGAAATAAAATTTGGAGGAGAAAAGCTATTTATCATTACAGAAATGGCTGTGTTGTAAATGTACTCACTTTTTTAATGGGTGCCTTACTAATATCAACCTGTTCTCCAGGTCATATGGCCACATTCTTACACTGTGTCTTCTGTCATGGTTCTGAAGTCCTCTCTTCAGAATGTATTTTAGTTTACTTGTATTTCTGCTGCACTCAGCATTGTGTGTAATTCTCTAGGAATGATGTAAATGAGGCAGAGTAAAGTGGAATTATCTCCTTACACTTTCTAGATAATTTCTTGATGTTTATTGCTGCCTAACTTTGCTTCAGATATTTTTGGCAACTCATTTTGTGGGATTAGAAACCTAGACTATTTACTCCATAGGCTATTATTCCTGTACTCCCTCCCTTATATTCACAAACAAGATTAGCATAATGTCTAACATATATTTCACTGATTTAGATTTGTCTCACCCTTCTGGTGTATTAAATTAAACCCCAAATTTTATCATGCAGATTATGCATTATTCTTACCCTATGTATAAATATGATTTTCACTTAATTGAATTATTTTTTATGATGTGCACTAGATGAGGGTAAAAAAAAAACAGAGCCTAATGTCAAACTTCTAGTTGCTTCTTGGTTAATACTGATTCATTCATCAGATACAACCTATGGTTCTCATTGATCAATCAGGTAACACAGCTAATATTACAATCTATTCTTTATATTTTGACCTTTAACAATAACAAAACCACAAGGATGATGAGCACATAACTGAAATCTAGATAAATCATAGCTACTGTCTTCCTCACATTTATAAAATCTTAATTATTGTGTGTGGGGGGAAAATGAGTTGTGAAAACTTTAAATTGCTATGTTCTTAGTTAATACATGACATTTCTTAATGATAGTTGCATTAGGTTCTAGGAATCAGCATTAAATTCTCGGTTCACATGATTCACATTTCCTATTCTGAAAAGGAAGTACTTTGCCTATCTTTGTTTTTTGTCATCCTTGTACTTCTCTATTATTTTTTAAACCACTCTCAGTAATTAATTTACCTCCATTATGAGGTTTATCAGTACCTCAAGGCTGTAATTTGTCTCAGCAGGAAAACTCAACATCATTTAAAGCAATTGCATATTTTTACTCAATTTCTTCACCTATCTTGAGCTTCATTTCCCTCTGACTAATGTTTATTTTACTATTTCCTTGTCAAAAACATAATTCTCTTTAACAGGGAAGCCATTAAAATGTATATGACACATGATAAGGACAACAGTAGGGTGACAGCCAGAGGAGAAGGAAGATTCAGGGGGAAATGGAAGTGGGCAAATTGGGGGTTAATGAGGATGGAAAGATACTTTATTTTGGGTGGTTAGTGCACTGTGTAGTATGCAGATGATGTTTGATGAAGTCGTACGTTTGAAACCTGTATGATTTTGTTAACCAGTGTCATCCCAATAAGTGAAACTTTAAGTCAAATTTAAATTGTGCTGTTCCTTTCTGTCATTTTTAAGCTTTATAATCTCTATAACCTGGAGCAAGAATCTCCTTTTCTTATCTTTCTCTTTCTAACAGAGACTTTAACATTTTTTACAATATTATTTTATAGACTTCATCTCACCCTCTCTTCCTTATCTTGCCTCTTGTTGGAATCAGTAGTTTAGCATATCTGTTTATTGCTACGCTTTATTATATAATCAACCAAATCAATACGTTTATTAAAAATTAGGCTCCAACCAAAATACATTTCAGGAACTTTGAAGAATATCAAGAAGCATAGACAATGGCTCTGGCTTTCAGGGAATTTAAAAGATTTCCATATTGGTGAGTCTTGTTTTGCAGCCTGGATGGTTTTATCCAAGAGATTATTGTTCTGTTGTTGTTGTTGTTGTTTTACTAATGATTCAGCACTACAGGTGATGCTCATTATCATGTTTGCAACCACTGTGCATGTTATAAAGTGTACTTGTATGTATTTTCTATCTGATTCCCTTTACCTTGGAGTCATAATGAGATGCCATGCTTCTAGTTTATTCTGCATAGATTTATTCACCCATTGGGTGTCTTACTGATACTATTGGCAAATTTTAAAACGATTTTCATTCTACCTCTTTTTATACATTCATTGTTGGGCACTTTGTTAACAACCGGCCTACTCCCATCACAGACAGTGCCCAGGGAAGGTGCATGAGGCCCTCAGAGCCCTGTCCGCTGAGACCAGGGACATTCTCTTTCCACCTGGACTTCACTCCCAGGACAAGTTGCATAGTTACAAGAAGAGCAACAACAAGCTTTACTTTTTAAAACTTACATTATACTTTTAACTTCCTCTTAAAAATGTCTCTTTGAAGCTACTTGTTTCAATGCTTTCAGTGACAATTTATAGCACAGTCTGCTGCTCAGGTTAATAGTGGAGTAGAGCCTACACCTAACACAGCATCCTGTGAACCAGAGTTAACAGTTGATAGGTTCTCTCATTCTGTTGTATTCCCCATATGGGCTTATGAAACATCTCCTCAGAAAGTAACTAGGCTTTAGATAATCTTCAACATAAGTAGATGAAATACAACTTTCTTTCTGTCTTTCCCAAAGGAGAACATATTGAAAACCAACTGACTGAATGTAGACTATTATAGGGATAAACTTGATTGAGTCAGTTGAAACTTCTAAACTTACTTTAATGAGTAATATCATTTCATTCTTAACAGTAATAGTATTTTGAGAAGTTAACCCAAGTTCCTTCAAGTGGAAATCGTGGGTAATTTAGGCAATGATTCAAGGATGGAAAATATTTATTTTGTCTTCCCCATAACTTAATAAAATCAGTTAAAATGTCCACCAAATATAAATGGAGGAATGAAGAAGTGTCACTCATGACCCAATGGTTACCAAATCAATTTTTTTCAGAAAACAATGACTTCTTCATAGAAGTTCATATTCTTAATTATTGCATTACATTATTAATTATATCACTTAATGGTTTTGGACATTTTTATTACCATGGCTCTTTGATTATTAGAAAATTAATCTAGCCAACATATAAAAAAGGTTATTAGATAAAGCATCATCTATATAAAGTTCCAGAATTCTAGACATCTACTACCAAGGTTGAAGGAACTTGAGAAATATTTCTCCTTCCAGCACAATAAAATATTCCAGGATTGCACATGCTTGTTCTCAGACATGTGTCTGCAAATTTATAGATCATGATGTCAAACACAAGTATACTTAAAATATCCCATTTCAAGAGATTTTTATTTTAACTCATAGCAGCTAGAAAACAATCAGAAACTTTTAGAAATAAAATTGACCAAAGCTATTTGGAACACATTAATCCTATAGTCTCTTAGTGACTCTGAATGAAATCTTCATAGCCATTTGGCAGCATCTGAGACACGGGGGCTGAGTGGTTGAGAGCAGCAGTTTGGCACACTACTAATGACCTTTCATATCGCATACCAAGTCCCAAATAAGTGTACAAGAAACTAAGAGTAAACTGAGGAAGTTCAATGGTGCTAATAAATTTTGAATATGCCCTCTTATTTCTAAAGCAGCTAAGATGTTCTTACCTTCTGAGTTTTCCTGCCAGACGGACTTGAATTTCCCAGCTGCCAGTATATAATTTCATCAAGTAGAGACAGGCATTGGCATGGAAGAAATGAAGACAGGCTTTTTGACTCTCTGGATGCCCAGGGACATATACTCCAGGCAAGTTAGCATTACAAGGTGATGAGACATATTAGAAAAATAACCACTGAGAGGAAGAAAACATATTTTTTTCAAATTGTAGGCAAGCCCAGATATTTCACTGGGAAACAAGAGCACACACAACTGCAAATGCTTCTTTTTTTCAGACCAGTGTAATCATAACATTTAAAATGTAAATATACATTAAAGACTTACTCAAAATGCAGCTGGCTGGTATAAATCAATTGTTTGGTGATGGGCAGTGTGTTATATGGAATATTTTCACCCATTATTAATGAACCATTTTCACTTTCAGGGTCAGTTTTTTTCTACCTTAGATAATATTTTATGACCCTCCCCCATGTAATTTATTTTCTATGCATACATATATTATATATGAAAATATTTCATTTATATTGATTTATTCACTTCATTCCATATTCAACTTACATTATTACAGTCTCTAGAGAATTTATTAGAATAAACAATGTACCAAAATTAACTAGCTAATCATTAGCATTTCCCCTATTATTCCAATTTTGAAGATGATAAAACTGAGGTAGAAAAAGTAATCTTCTATATATGAGTGTGAGCAACCATTCCACTGTTCTACCTTTTGAACAGTAGCTATGACATACACTGACCACGAGGGGGCAGACATTCTGCACATAGGCATGGATACATGGAACAGACTGATGAATCTCAGAGTGAAGGGAGTATGGGGTAGGGCAAGGAGAACTTAGCCAAAGATCTTATATGCATAATAGAGGTATAGTGTACAGATTTGTGCACCAGCAGGGTCCCTCGGCCTGGTCTTCAGGGATTGGGTAAAAACTGGCAATCTGACATCTCCTGAGGGGTCCTGGATTGCAATTCTATGCACCGGGCCTCTAGTGTATTTATAATTTCAGAATACATAAGATTATGAACAAGGTAATTTTGAGTTTCTTTAATACCATAGCACTATTTTGGTTATGTATTTCTGGGCTAAATTCAAACTTGAATTTTTTTTTTACATATATTGTAGATATTTATTTATTATATTTCTTATTTGTTTAAAGTATTACATATGAATTCTTTTTCCCATTGTCCCCTCTCTGCTTGTTCCCACTCCCCTCCTCCAGCACATGCCCTTATCACCCCTACTGACTGTATCGTGAGTTATGCTTATATGCATGCATACAAGTGCTTTGGTTGATCTCCTGCCCCCCAAACCATTCCCCATTCCCCAAGTTTACCTCTGAGGTTGGATGGTCTGTTGAATGCTTCTATGTCTCTGGATCTATTTTATTTATTTATTTATCATTTATTTATTTACTTGTCAAATAATCTTTGAAGGTTCCAAGGAGTCTTGAGGCATTTAATTGCTATTTAACCAGATAGTGCTGTGAAGTTGCACAGACATCCATTTTAGAGAAAATGCTCTTTGCAGTTCCAGCACTCCGTCAAAATTTTCACTGAAAGATATATTTTCAGGCCAGATACCAGGGTTTTAGGTTACAAATTAATTTCGTTTCTCTGTTGTTTACAAGGGCAGGGTGGAGAGGGTCAGGGGCTGGAGAGGCTGATTCAAGGATACACGGAGAGATGCACATCCCTGCTAAGGCAGCAGTTTCCCCAAAAGCAGAGGAGGATGCTGCTGCCAGCGACTCCAATTAGCAAATCTGGGTTGAACCTGGGTCCCCTTTTTGTCTAATGGCTACAGCAACTATAAACCACAGGCCACACCTTGGGCCAAGACTTGAATTAGGAGTCAAGACAGTCTCTTCAATAAATGGTATTGGTAAAATTGGGCAAATACATGCAAAAAATAAAAAATGAAACTAGGTCACCAACTTACAACATTCATAAAAATAAACTCAAAATGGATAAAGGACTTAAAAGTAAAATGGGAAACCATAAAAATCTTAGAAGAATCCATAGGCAGTGAAATATCAGACATATATCATAGCAATATTTTACTGATACAGCTCCTAGGACAATGGAAACTAAGGAGAAAATAAACGAATGGGACTACATCAAAACAAAAAGCTTCTACACAGCAAAAGAAACCATCAACAAAACAAGAAAGTCCACTGCATGGGAGAACATATTTGTCAATGTTATATCCGAAAAGTATTTAATCTCCAAAATTTAATAGGGAACTGATACAACTTAAAAGGAAGAAGATAAACAATCCAATTAAACTTTAATTTAGTTCTCTTTTGACTTCCTTCCTTCCTTCCTTCCTTCCTTCCTTCCTTCCTTCCTTCCTTCCTTCCTTCCTTCCTCCCACCTTCAGCTGTGTTTACATGTGACCATTTAATTGATTGCTTTAAAGATACATTTTTTCAGGTCTTTTTACAATCCATTTCTTCACCAGTGATTGAATGGGTTGTATATTCAAGGTATTCTGTTTTTTATATAGTTCAGATAAACAGATTTACAATCCTATGCCGTTTGTTTATTCCTAGATTATTGTCAGACATCAAAGATGATACTGGAGACATTTTATGCATTTTTCAAACATGAAATTTAGCAGCTAGTCCACCTATTTATTTATACGTCTGCTTCTCTGCTTATGGTGTCTTTATCAGTACACATATCTCATTTCCTAGCAGGGAGTGATTTCCAAAGTTGATTTGCAATTTATGTGCAGCATTGTGTTCCTGAGGGACTCCTGTCCGCTGAGGCCGGAGCCCAGAGGGAACACACAGCCTGATAACAGGTACCGGGTGATCCCTTTCCTGGGCAGTTTCAACCATGTACCCTTCACAGGGAAGTCATATGCACATCTATCTCTTATGTGTTATCCAGGGAAACTGTAAAACCGGTGTTTTCTCACTTGGGGTTATCTCCATGATTCCCATCAAAATCCCATAGGGCAGTGTTTTCTTAGCAAACTTATTTTTAAAAAGAAACATATTCCTTATCCTCAGTGGGTTTATTTTAACTAGCAATATAAATGGATATAGGCAAGGTATCATCGAGGCCATGCCCCTGAGCAGGGGGTGGTAAAATGTCCTCTAACTAGTTTTGCAGCAAAGCGAGGAAGCTGCAAAACTAGTTAGGGGAAGAGGAATGGTGCCTATCATTGGGGGTTGATTTCCAATATGAAATTCGGCCTGAGGTACATGAGGATTGTTAAAGAGGAATAATATATGGCTTTGTCCAGAGAGTTCCAGGTCCATGATCTATTTCCTAATATGCTATGCTATGCTATACTATGCTATGCTATGCTATGCTATGCTATGCTATGCTATGCTATGCTATGCTATGGATCCAGATCATAAGAGGAAAACTCAGAGCAAGTTTGGAGTTGTCTTCTCCAGTGATGACAAAATGGGTTTTCTACAACCATAGGGCTCTGGTAGGAGGAAAAACCTCTCTGTATTCATACCTTAGAGCAGTGTTTCCCAAACTTCTCTCATGATGAGAATCACCTGGTGGAGTTGTTAAACTACAGATTCCTGAATCCCAACTAAGAAGTGCTAAACTAAATTTTGGGGGAACATATAGGTAAAATTGTATACTTACCTAGTGCTCTAAGCTTGTATACTTAACTGGTGCTCTAAGCTTGTATACTTAACTAGTGCTCTAAGCTTGTATACTTAACTAGTGCTCTAAGCTTAGAGCATTAGTTAAGTATACAATTTTAGTTATACAATTTTAAGTATACAATTTTAGTTATATGTTCCCAAAAATTCTAGTTTAGTACTTCTTAGTTGGGATTCAGGAATCTGTAGTTTAACAACTCCACCTGGTGATTCTCATCATGAGAGAAGTTTGGGAAACACTGCGGCTTAGAGGAAACCTAGATGCTGTGTTGAGGAGCATAATATGTGAAACCATGGCATCTTTATGGGGCAGAAGCAATAGCATGTGAGATTATAGGGACAAATGGACATAGTATCTAACTAGAGTTTTTATGCTCTGCCTAAAGAGCTACAAATTCACCAAATAATATAAAACTGAAAATCCTGGCACTAGTCAATCAAACTACATAGACTGGCTGGATTTTGTCTTTAAGTGTCTATTCCGAGGCCCTTGCTAATGGATTGTCCGATGACTCTGTATGTTTTAGCATCTACCAGATTATAATAGCCTCTTTCAATGATCTTGGGGATTACATTTATAACTTTGTCACAACTAATTCATAATAGCTGATATTTATTGAGTTGCTTCCCATGTGCTGGACCTATTATTAAAGATTATATACATGTAATTTTCATTTCATAATTTTATAGATGAGGACGTTAGTGCTCTAAGGTAGCCACAGGAGTTGTTGGAAGCCAATTTACTGTAATATATATGAGAGGCCTGGTTCATGAAAATTTTTGCACAGGAGACAGGGTGTATCCCTCAGCCTGGCCTGTGCCCTCTCCTATTTGGGACTCCATGGGAGATGTCCAATTGCTGGACATCCTTCTCAAAATCTAGGACCACTGGTTCCTAACTGCTCGCCTGCCTGCTTGATTGCCCTTAACAGCTTCTGCCTGTCAGCCTGATTGCCCTATAACTTCTCCCCTTGCTGCCTAATCACCCCCAACTGCCCTCCCCTGCTGGCCCAATTGCCAACAACTACCCTCTCCTACAGCAACCCACCTTCTCCGCCGGGACTGGCCTTCTCTGTGCCATGCAGAACCCCGAATGCCCCACCACCCCCACCCCAAGGCCTCACCACATGGAAGTGCTACCTGGTCCTGCCTTCACTGTGCACGTGGCCATTTTGTGGTGGCCATCTTGTGATGGGTGTCCATCTTGTGGTAGCCATCTTGTGGCACCATCTTGTGGTGGCTATCTTGTGAGGACATTGCACATGAGGGTGCTTGGACCATCTAGGCTTTTATTAGTATATATACACCTATACAAACACACACACACACACACACACACACACACACACACACCTATGCAAACACACGTGTATATTATATAGTTGAAATTAAAAATAAAATCCATTAAAGTTGAGGATTTTGTTACCATAAGAGCACTTTCTAGATTCTTCAAATCTGAGAACTTCAGGGGAGCTGAGAGAGAGAGAATTGTAAGAAACCTTAGGGAAAAATGAAATGTGAATGCCAAGTTTACACTGTCATATACCCCCTATCTCCCTGCAAAAATCTCACACATCTCTTATCTGTTTAAAGCACTTTAATGGCCAAAACCGGTTTGGCTCAGTGGTAGAGCATTGGTCTGCGGACTGAAAGGTCCCGGGTTGGATTCCAGTCAAGGGCATGTACATTGGCTGCGGGCACATCCCCGGTAGGGGGTATGCAAGAGGCAGCTGATTGATGTTTCTCTCTCATCGACATTTCTAGCTCTCTATCTCTCTCCCTTCCTCTCTGTAAAATATCAATAAAATATATTTTAAAAAAATAAAGCACTTTAATGACTTCCCAATCCACTTAGGAGAAAATCCATACCCCTTAGAATGGACTATGAAGTATCCTTCAGTTATACCCCTGTTCCCACCTCAGCTTGTACTTTTCTCCCACTGCAACAGGAGAAAACCACTGTGCTCTCTTTCAGTTTCCCCAAATGAAAGCTCTCTCCCCACTTGAATCTGTTACACATTGTGTTAATGTCCATATAATGCCTTTTCCCTCACTCTTCATCTTGCCCTTACATGTCAGTAAGGTCTGATCTTAAATGGCATCACTGTGAGAATCCATCATGAACTATTCTCCCAAATTATTTCCCATCCCCACCCTAGGCTCTCTATTATTCTTTTTTAACTGTTTGAACTCTAAGTATTTTGAAATTGTTTAATATCTTCCTTCCTTACTGAGGACTGGCGCCCCTGGGTTGTTCACCATTATTATCTGGCTCATCGTAGTCACTTTTTTGCTGAATAGAACATGAATGGCTGTTCTGGGTATTGCCATACAATTGAAAATGTCAAGACTTAGAGAAATTAAATAACTTGCTGAATGTCACACCCACAGCAAGCGGCAGAGCTGGGATTTCAACCTAGGGCTGTTCAATTTCAGGGTGTACATTCTACTTGGTGCTTTGGAAACTTTGAGAGTATAGGGGTCCATCTAAAGTGACGGAGTATCAAGAAAGCCCAGGTAATTCTATTTCTAAAATAGTCAAAGCATTGGTGCTGTATGCATTAACTAGCTTGTTGATGGACTGATTTGGGCCATCATTATGCAGAGTCAGACCTAGTCTAATTTCTTAGGAGAGTGGAACACGGTGATGGTTTGTAATCATGGTGAGACAAGTTATTATAAATGTATATTTTATAATATCTTGGGATTTTTTTTTGTTTGAAAAATATTCAGAAAAAGGCCTTTCTCTTTATAAATCACAATATGTCATTTTTATTTAAAAGTATGAGGAAATAAAAAAAAATATGTAGAAGTGGAAAGGTATAAAAAAGAAGGCACCACACTACCGAACTTTTTATGACTATTTAAATGTGAAAACTCCTCACGTAACTAGAGGCTGATTTCTAGCTGCTGAGCAGAGGGAAGGTTATGAACTGCTTAGGGAGGAGCATAGAATTTACAGCCAAACATATCTGGTCTTGCATCTTGTAGCAGCTTATAATCTGTGTGTAGATAGATAAATCACTGACTTCTTCAAAGCCTCAAATTTATCATCTGAGAATGGGAATTTGAGACAGCATGGAGGGACCTAGAGAGTATTATGCTAAGTGAAGTAAGTCAGTCAGAGAAAGACAAGTATCATATGATCTCACTCATATGTTAAATCAAAAGAACAAAATAAACCAATGAATAAAATAGATCCAGAGGCAGAGAGACATGGAAGAGACTGACAAATCTCAGAGGGAAGATAGGGAAAGGTGGGTGGTATAGAATTAACCAAATAACTTATATGCATATATGCATAAAGGTAAAGGCCTGGGGGGTGAAGGGGGTCCAAATGGGTCAATGGGGGAAGAAAGGGGGCATCTGTAATACTTTCAACAATAAAGATAATTTAAAAATAAAAGAATGAATATTTGGTCCACAAATTCATTGTGATAATTGAACCAAGTCCTGGATACCTGCAGCCAGCCAGAGGAGGGAAGCCTGGATCCTGGGTTTGGGGGCTGAGGCTGAGGCAGTTAGGGGTGATCAGACAAGCAGGGGAGCAGTAAGGGGCGATCAGGCTGACCGGGGATCAATTAGGTGTGATCAGGCAGGCATAGGTAGTTAGGGGATATCAAGCAGGCAGGCAGGCAGAGGGGTTATGGGCAATCAGGCAGGCAAGCAGTTAGGAACCAGCAGTCTCAGATTGTGAGAGAAATATCCAAGGGGTCCTGGATTGGAGAGGGTGCAGACCATGCTGAGGTACAATCCCCCACCCCCCATGCACGGATTTCATGCACCAGACCTCTAGTCTTACATAATTGTCTACTAATTACTATTGGTGTTTTTAATATCTCAAATCCTTATAATAAATAGAGAGTTGAATGAATGCTTTGGGGGAGATAGTTTTCCTAGACATCAAGGAAACTTCAAAATAGTAGAAAGGACACTGTCTTATGATTTATAGTGAAGTTGAAGAGAGACTACAATCACTGTACAGTGGGTAGACCCAATTACTTTTCACCACCTTAATGGGGGAAACTGTGACCCTTTGGGTTCAGAGCAATCCTCTGAGTGAAACCACAATATGACCTTGAACAGAAATGAATTGGCATATTTGCTGTTGACTAAAAGGCAGCCAGCTCTGGCATTTGTGGGAAGCTGATGTGTTGGAACCACTAAACAACTTCCACTTTGCATTATCACCCATTTTATAAAGCAGGAAGACTCTTAATGTTAATTCTGTAATTTGAGCATTGATATTGTGGTTTCACATCCTGTAAATTAAAGCTTTAGGATGACCAAAGAGCTGGCTCACAGAGCATCTGACAGCATGCATTAAGACTCAGACAGCTCAAGACATAGGCCAAGGACAAGAGGCCTGGCCATTACAGGGATCTGCTAGTTTTCCTAGAATAATTAGACACCCCCTTCTTTCCTCCAATCCATTTGCCTCAATCCTCACTCTGGCTCCACACCCACATACCCTTGCTCTTCTGTTTGTATCTGTTTAAGTTATACATGCTAGTATCTTTCTGTACTCTTCAATAACAGAAATTAACTGTTAATACAACTTTAGAGAACTAATTGTAGCTTCGCAATAGTATATGCATTGGCTTCGAGTAGGGGAAATTTATTTCCCTCAAAATTCCAGCTCTATTATGTGTCACCATGCTAGGGTTAACTTTGATAGTTGACAGTTGTTGGTCCCTACCACATGTTCATGGTTCAAGATAATTTGGAATTTTAGGGGATATCTGTCATTGGCATGCAAGTAGTCATTTCCTGGAGTCAGGCATTCAGAACCATGTGTTGTTGGTTTTTTTCCCAGGTTAATACATATATTTACCTTTTTAGAGTTACCTATGGGTTAAGTCAGGGTTAAAAAGATTTGAACTTACAACTTTAGGAGAAAAGAGTATGAGTAGATTTTTAAGTGATATCAATGTGTGGCCCACTCTGTTTAGCTTATTTCTGTATTTTTATTCCCTAAAATATATATTTATTAACTGAATGAAAAAATACATATATTTATTAACTGAATGAAAAAATACATATATTTATTAACTGAATAAAAAAAAATACATGGGGCACCTAGGTATATTATAGAGGTATTGTTGACAATATGTGATACAAAGGAGTGTGATAACACTTATGTCATGAGCCTCTCCTTAAGGAAAGATGAACGCATCTCAACAAGACAGCTCGGTGGAGTTGGGTGGGATGGAGTGGAGGGTGGGGAAGGGAAACTGGGACCCATAGGTAGAATAAATAATACTTGCTAAAATGCATGTCTCTCAGGATCCAGTCCTTTCTATATGTTATTAAACAGGCCACTACATCTTACCAGACTCCCGAGTAATAAGTCATGGGTAAAAATTGAAGAGACCTTCACAATATATCTACTTCCGAAAGTGACTAAGACTCTTTATGACAGAGGCTTCACTTGTAATTCCATTTTGTGCAATTTATGTCACAATCTTGGGGCCCTCATTAGTCAGAACTGTGGCCAAGCTTCTGCCACCCCTGAGGATGTTGGGAAAGATGTCTACCTTTATATCTTTTCAGGTCAGATATGAAGGGAACAGATTTTCTGAACAAGAGATTTGGTGTTTATTTCTGAACAAGCAAAGGTCTCTGAGTCTTAAAGTTTCATGGTGCGGATTTGATCTCATGTAAAGCATTTCACTCTGAACTTTTCTGTGCTACATAGTTAAGGTTACAGGATAGCTTGTGATCTTAATAGTAAAATTCTCATACCCAAATGTTATGGAACTACTAAAATGTAAAAGTGATGGTTTTCCAAAGGAATATAAGCCTCAAAAAGAAGAGGTTATGTTCAGAGATAAGAGGATGGCAGGGGCTTGAAGGAGAAGACTCTGTGCTGTGGTTTAGATGAGGACTAGCCTGGGAAGCATACATAGTCCATGGTCTAAAATGACCCATTAGCCTAGTGCAGTGTTTCCCAAACTTCTCTCATGATGAGAATCACCTGGTGGAGTTGTTAAAATACAGATTCCTGAATCCCAACTAAAAAGTGCTACACTAGAATTTTTGGGAACATATAGGTAAAATTGTATACTCTAAGCTTAGAGCACTAGTTAAGTATACAATTTTACCTATATGTTTCCAAAAATTCTAGCGTAGCACTTTTTAGTTGGGATTCAGGAATCTGTATTTTTGGGAACATATAGGTTAAATTGTATACTTTAAGCTTAGAGCACTAGTTGAATATACAATTTTACTTATATGTTCAAAAAAATTCTAGTTGGGATTCAGGAATCTGTATTTTAACAATTCCACCAGGTGATTCTCATCATGAGAGAAATTTGGGAAACACTAGCTTAGTGGGAACCGAAATTTTTACTCTTGAAACAACAAATGTGACTTTTTATGTGCACCTTTTTGGCAACCTCTCTGTAATTCAAAGTATACCAAGGTGGGCATTATAAAACTTGTGACCTAACTGAAATGGGCAAATTTATGGGAACACCCTTTAGTGCCAAGGTTGGCAGTTGGGAGACAGCTGATAATTATGGATGTCATAATTAACTCGCTCATTTTCATCACATGAGGACACCATTTCTGACATCCACTTGACACTCCCTGTGGGTCAGGAAAAAAGGGCCTGGGGATATAATGTTCTGTGACTGTTTGTGCAGTTGACCAGGCTGTAAATGGGCTCATACAGGGCGTAGGGTCACTGCATCTTGACCCAGAGCAGCCACTTGTGGGGATCCTTGTCAGAGTCAGGCCCCCACAATTAACTCTTCACAGTTCTGCTTAGGCTGAGAGTGCACCTTGCTTTGCTTGAGATCTGCCTGTCTTTTTAGGGGTAAAACAGATGGCACGCAGTGTCACAGCTCAGCACAGAGCAGCTGATGTGAGTATTTTTAAAGGCACAGCTTTATAGCTAATAAAATACATAGTTCGATATTTAAATGATTACAACTAGTATTTACTTTCACACTTCAAATATAAATATGACTTAACTCATATGTCATCTCAAATCACTCCTTTTAAAGAAGCAGCTTAGAAAAGCTCATCCTTCTTCTAAGTGTGGGAAAGGGGATTTGAAGATGATGGCTTTGAAGTCTGTCTCGGGGAAGACAGAGAGGGGAGGTTAATCAAACACCATGATCTACTTGAAAAAGATTCATAAGTTTTTAATTGATTATGTACTTCAGAACTCAAAGTAGGATACAGGGTTCTGTTATCTTTTGGAACATCTATCAGCACTTACAGTGCATTAGTGAAAAATAATGATTTTTATTGTTTTAAATGTTAGTCAGTAGGAATTTCTGAAGTGGCTACTCTCCATATTACTGTGAGGTTGCAGGGAAAGTTTAGGGCCTAACCTCTGACCTGACAGAGCACATAACCTAGCTATAGAAACACGATAAAAAATAGGTGAATCAACTAGAGAGCAACAAAGCCCATATATATATATATATATATATATATATATATATATATATATAAAACCAATCTAATATGCAAATAGACTGAGTGGCAGAACAACTGGTTGCTATGATTTGTGATGACCCCTAGGGGGAATGTGCAGAACATGGGAGGCATGGGTAGCAGGCGGCAGAAAGTGGAACTTGGTGGGCCATGGTAGGATGGTGGAGCAGGTGATCGGGGGAGCCAGACCAAGGTGGCACACTGGTCGCTGTCATCAGAGCGAGCCTCTGGTGATCACTAAAAATTATTTGCTCCCATGTGCTGCTGGGCACTTGCACCTGCTGCCCTCACTGGGGCCACTGATTGCCCACCCCTGCTGCCTGCATCCTGCACTGGCCCTAATCACTAAGCACTATCAATGGGTGCAAGCAGCAGCTACTGGCCCTGATCGCCCCTGGGGGCTTTTCCACCCCCTTCTTTTCCTGAGGGGGTGATCAGGGCAGCAGCCACTGCTCACATCCACTAAAGGCACCAGCCTTACTCACTCTGTCAGCAGTGTGAACAAGGCCTACGATGTCAGCACGTGAGAGTGGCAGCATCTGAGTAGGGCCACAGGCAGACAGCAGACCAGGAGCGGTGTTGGGAGGGGCAAGGTGGGGGCAAAAGGATGGGCCAAGGCCAAGACCTATCCAACCCATCCCCCCATGCCCACTGAACCCCACAGTTCCTTTCAAAGTGCACGAATTCATACACTGGGCCACTAGTCTATGATTAAAAGATACATTGTGTATTACCCACTCTATAGATATTCAGGGCAGGGGGATTAAAGAAAGACTATCCAAGAAGTAACAGGAAGAGGTGATAGTAGAGATAGAAAAATATTACTTAACTACTAAATCACAAATCCTTTCCACAAAATTCTTTTTATGAGCTCTGGTCCTTGTCGCATCTACAGCTTTCAGGACCCACCCAACTACTTCCACTTTACCTGCTATACTCCAGCCATAAAATATGATTTCAGTCCCCTGCAGTTACCTGATTTTGTCCTTGGCGTGTTTGAGTCCTTCTCATCCTCTCAGGGCCAATTGAAATACTCCTTTGGTGAAGTCCCCTGAAGTTTTCCAGTCCCCCAGAGAATTTGTCTCTCTTATGCTACCACTGAACTTTTCTCAGAATTGTCTTCTATCACATACAGTGTCTTGGTATTTTTGTTATAATGCCTTCTCCCTCACCACCCTATGAGTGTCCTGAGAGTAGGAGCATCATGGTGGCTCTCCCATTCTTGGCATACAGCACCAAGGAATGTTGGTTGAATGAATCAGTGTATGAATGTGAAAACGGTGCACAAGGTTAGTACCTGTATTTTCTTCTATGTAACTAATTGTTTGGGATTTTATACTTTGGTCTTTGATCCACTTTGAACTAATTTGATTTCACTCATATGTGGGATATAAAACTAAAACTCGTGAACACCAACAGCAGTGTGGTTATTGCTAGAGAGAAGTGGTGGTGGGAGAAGGGGGTCCTAATATAAGGCGACAGAAGAGTTCTTTTTGGATGATGGGTATATATATATATATATATATATATATATATATATATTAACAACATTGAAACCTATACCTAAAATCTGTATGTTCATGCTGACCAATGTAACCCCAATCAATTTAAGAAATAAATATATATTATTTAAAATAATATATTAGATACTTTGAAAGTCAAATGATTCGGTTCATTCAGATTGCTAATTAACTGAGCATTAAATGAGGTTTAATTTTCATTCTTTAGTAAATATTTATAATAAAGAATTTATCTATTGTCCTGCCTTACTACATGGCATACAATACAGTGACTTATTTTTTTTAAGCACGGAAGGTGTTGATTTATTTTATTATGAATATCAACTCTCTCAGTCTGGATTTTCATGGAGAAAATGCCAATAGATTGAGTTCAATCTCTACCAATATAAATGATATATACCTGAGAGTTAATCTTTTACATAAATTCCTAAAACCAGTTTTTATTATTATTCATTTTTTTCTTAAAATTTGAACATGAGGAAAATTTCTGTTTAATGAAAAATTCAAATCAAAATGCAAATGTCACAGGGGTAAAATCACCATGAATAACAATTACATACACAGGGATAAGGGATTACTAAGTGCAATAGGTTTCTAATAGCAAGATTATCAGTCCTGTGTTGAAAGCATTATCAACCAGTTGCATTTGGCCATTCATTTCTTATTCCAGGAATTCTATAGAAAAGAAAAGGTTAATCTTCTGCTCACCATTAACTGAAACAAGGAAGCAAGGACAGGTCTCTGGTCAGAATGGCTAAGATAGTTAGAAAATCTTCCCATGCACCAAATGATGAGGGGTTGTATTTCTAGTTAGGGCACATACCTACGCTTTTGGTTTGATCCCTCATGGGGGTGCATATAAGAGGTGACACATCACTGTATCTCTTTCACATCAGTGTTTCTCTCCCTCTTTATCTCTCCCTTCTTCCCTTCCTCCCTTTATCCTTCATTTCTACCCTTTCTCCCTCCGTTCAAGTCCCTGCCCACCCACATGCACCTCAAAATTGCATGAGACCCAGACCTGGCCACACTCCACCCCATAGGGCTAGATCCAGACCTAGCCAACCCTACCTTTGTTGAGCCGGGCAGGGGGCGTAGCCTCAGGTCCCCTGGCCTGGTGCCAGGATGGGGGGCATGGCCTGAGATCCCCCATCAAGCCCCACCAGGCAGGGGGACTCAGCCTCAGGTCCCCTGTCAAGCCCCACTGGCAAGGGGTGCGGCCACAGGTCCCCTGTGAAACCCCGCTGAGTAAAGTTTGTTGAATATCTAATACAACTATGTCTACACACCTAAGAAACATATAATCCTGTGGCAAAGCAAACACAGCAGGAACCTTCAGACCAGGTAACAGTGGGTTCGGTAAGAGCATATTCGATGGAGGGACTTCTTGAAGGTGCTGTTTACACTGAGTCTTAGTGGAGAAGCAGGCATGAGTCAGACACAGAAGCTCACAAGCAGCACCCGGGATGAGGTGCAGCATGAACTTATGGAAGACCCTGGCATTCTTTTCAGTCTCTTCAAAGGCTCCCAGCAAGCCTATCTGTGGAATGGGGCTTTTTTTGGATTTGGTAGATTTCTCTGCACACCCATAGGAGAAATAAGTCCATGGAGTAAACTGGCCACTGAAAACCCCTCAACACTCTGAGGGTGTCTCTGATGTTTTCTACCAGACCTGGCTGAAAGATAGACTGGACTAGGCCTCTTCTTTTTAGCATGGGGATGGGGAGGGGGAGTTGAGAGGTTCCCTGGCTGGGAATCAAACCTGTAACCTTGTGGTACACAGGACATGACGGCCAACCACCTGAGCCACACCAGGCAGGGTGCAGGTCCCCTCTTGTAACTTTCACTCCTTCCACATCACAAAATGAAATGGAGTTTTCTTCAAAATGACAGCTAAATCTCAGCCCCTTGCCAGCTGCTGTACTGACGCCGCTTAATTCTGTAATCCTTTTGCCCTCCATTCCTTGTTGTGGTTAGCAAATGCCAGGAAACGTTGGAGTGACAAGTGAGTTCTCTGGGCCTGACACCTCTGCGGGAAGGCTTGATAAACTGCAAATACCATCACAGTCATTTTTCAGGTGCAGGCTCAGCAACATGCCCAGGAAGGAGCCAGTCCTAGGAGGCAAGACGCTCCCCTGGCTACCTTCCTCTGTCTTACATTTCTATGAACTTGGCATGTGGCTCAGAGCCATTTTCAAGGAAATACTGGTACTTCTAGGGAATATTTTCTTTGTGTCCTTATAATTGAGTGACATTAAATCATATGCTTCATTGGACCTCCATGGACAATACTCTTTGTCTAAAGAGGAGACTGAGAATGGACCAATGCTTAGCTCTCAGAAGAGCTAGCTGTCTTATGGCATATCCTGTAGCTTTTCAGAGGCAGGGGCATGTCAGAAGTGGCCATGATTTCCCCCACAGTCTCCACCCTACAACACAATGTCTCTTGGAAATCACTCCTCATTTAACATACTATCATCCTATTTTTCACTTGGCTTAGAGAGAGAGATATCTGAGTTCCTCTCTTCTTTTCCCTCCCCTCCCCTCCCTTCTCTTCCCATCCCTTCCTCTCCTTTTCTTCTCCTATCCTCCTCTTCTCTCCTACTTTCCAACCATCTTTCCCTCTCCCTCTCCCTCTCCCTCTCCCTCTCCCTCTCCCTCTCCCTCTCCCTCTCCCTCTCCCTCTCCCTCTCCCTCTCCCTCTCCCTCTCTCTCTCTCTCTCTCTCTCTCTCTCTCAATATTCTATGGCATAATCTTAAGCGAAACCCGAGAAAGGAATTATGTAATCTGTCACTGGGAATGCATGTACTGGACAGGGATTTATGCAGATACTGTACTCAGAGTGATGGCTGCATTCCATCTGTTGCTCTCACAGCCCTTCTCAGAGGCAGCGCACACACTTGCATGTACAGTAACTTTGCAGCTGGTGACTGGGCACCACACAGAGCTGAACTACCCTGGTCCTAACATTCGACAAATCTAACAGGCCCCTTAGGCAGCTCCTTTAGCTGGATAGGATTCTGGAACTTTTAAATCTACAACCCCTGCGCTCTGTAGGTCTGATGATGACGCAGTTCCACAAATTCTGTGTGAGATCAAGCCCAGACTCGGACCCCTTGAGTCCCATTGGCCCTTGGCCCTCTTTTCCACAGTTCTCAGTGCTTTGGGATTCTGGTCATCATCCGGGAGAGATTCATTAGGGCTGGCATTTCTCCTGACGGGCTGGCTTCTGCCCCGTGTTCTGGCAGAAGGCTGGGAGTCTCCCAAGAGATCTTATTTTCCTGAAATTCCCCCTGTCGTTTTACATACTTAAGCGGGCTGTATGAGGTTGTGAGAAACTGCCTTGCTTTTGAACACTAATCCGCATCAAACTTCCAAATCCCTTGAAGTGCAAGCTATGGGTAGAGGGAACCTGAAGTAAATAAGCCTCTCTCCGCCCCTTCGCCCAGCCCAGTGGCCTCCTGGCTCAGCACCAGCTCCTCAGGGGCCCACAAGCCCCTTGTGTTCAGCTCTCCCACTTGCCAGCGGCCTGTGAAACCGCACCCCCACCCCTGCTCTTCTAGGTGGGCACGTTTCAGCACACGTTCCTTTTGCTATTGTGCGGTGATTGCTAGCATTTTTTTTTCTCCCCACCCCGTCTGCTGTCTGGAGATTCATCTGGGATTTATTTCCATAATGAGAAAAGGGAGATAGGAAAACACTGGGGCATTTTTCTCTGACTTAGATTATTTGTCATTTTGGTGTTCATTTTAAAAGATGCTTTTCAAATATTTAAATGTATGTGCTCTCACATCACAGTTCCCCAGGATAAATTGCAGATGACACGATTGCTGCTTTATCTCTCTCACGCTCTAGGTCTGTACAGGTTGCCAGCAGTGACTCGTTCCGGGGCTGTGGGGAGAGGGGTTGAAGCATTGGTTCAAAAGAACTCTAATCTTTGTGGATAGCAGTTCTTCTCTTACTCCTTCAAAGAAAAGGAATTAGTGTTTTCCCTGTCATCTCCAGAGTTCCCTGCACGTTCTAGAACCTAGTGACAGGGAGCACAATTTAAACTGTATTAATCTAAGTGGCCGCCGTGTTCCTTTCCCTCAAATGAACACGCATGTCACAAAACAGAACTAACTACATGAGGCCCTCTGTCCACTTTTCTATGTTCTGGTTGAAGATAGTACAGATATCAAAGAGAAGAAGCCCCCTTTTATAAATAAATACCCACTTTATTGATAGTGGGTCGTTGAGAGCTTGTGTAGGTTTAGCTATGCAGACAGTGAATGGAATTTGAAATGCAGTGTTAAAAGGTCCAAGAACAAGGACTCTGAGGCCAGTGCTTCTGTGTAGAAGAGCCTAAGGGAAGGTTGAGGGTCCTCATTACTGCAGCGTGGCTGAAGGAGGCCAGCAGCAGTAGAATCCTAAAAAGGTGGTTTCATAAAAAGGCATATCATTTTTTCAGCAAATATTTACTGAGTGCTTACTATGTGCCTGCAACTGTGCTGGGTACTGTAGCTACACTGGCAAAGAAACTAAGACTCCCGTGAGGGGGAGTAAAGATCTATGAAATGAGGGAGTAGCAGATCCTAAAGAACAGAAGTCAGCAACACGTGGATCAGGGTTAGAGAGAGCTGTGTCTTGACCTCAACTGGAAATGGGGCCAGAGAGAGCAGAGTGGACAGCGTCAGCCAGGTTAAAACTCTAAGAAAAGAGACGAAGATGAACTCTCTCTCACCAACTCATGTGAGAAAGAACAGCCCTGTTTAATCCTTTGTCATAGCATTAAAAGGGGTCAATTTAAGGCAAGATAATGGAGGTCCTGTGACCTCTGTTATTAGGGAGCCAAACGTTGAGCAGAAAATTACAGATCTCTCCCATACAAATGACATGTTTCCTAGAAGCATTCTAGCTTTCTGGAAATCATAGAAATACTAAGATCACAGAAATCCATAGAAATACCAATTCTCCTGTCAATTGACTTCACTAACCACTCATTTAATACCCAGTTTGTTCGAGGTGTTATGTTGGATGCTGAAGCATTATGGTGACTGTGATGACTTTCAAATATCAACTGCACCAGCAGTCTTTAAAAACTCATCAATCTATATCTGCATCCCTAGGTTATCATATTTATTCTAGCAAGTCAAAAGCCCCCAGGCAATATGTATGATTAGCTGCTCTCTTAGTTCTATATACATTTTTGTACAAGTGGCAAATAATACAGACAGTATGTTTTTTACACTCAGTGGGACTACCATGTGTCCCAGGAGATGAGAGAGTTACATAATAAAACTACGTTATGGTCACAGCAGTATATAACTTTAAAGTTCTGAACTATATGGTACAGCCTATGGTGAATTGGAGATGTCAAGGTTTTCAGAAACAGGGACATTATGAATGGAGCCACCGGGAATTGGGAATGGGAAAGAAGGCATGTGCAAGGTATGCCTTTAACTCGGTATTTTTTCTACATAACATATTTTCTTCTGTTTCTCCATGTTCTCAATCTAGTTCAATGGATAGTTCTAAATCCAGCCCAATACTTTTTAAACCTTCCCTAAAAATCTTACCCATTGTTTTTCTATTAGAATTTGAATTCTTTGAGGACAGTTTATCTTTCAGCTTTACTTAATTTTATATTCCCTGTCTACTGCGCAGAACTGGGCAAGTGGCAGGCATTCAGTAAATAGTAACAGATGAATGATTTGTGTTACTGTATATCCTACAGAGTAGTCCAAGAAAGAGTGATTGTCTAATAAACGTTTTCTGAATAGAGCTGAAAAATCACCTGCTTACTTTCCTGAACAATGTGCAAGAGTTGGTCTGGCAGGTGTGGTTGGGGAACTGAGAATAGTCCTCAGAGATCGAAGAAGGACCAGCAGAGATCATCCAGATTAAAGAGGCACTGCATACTTCCATGGAAAAGCAGTGCAGGCCATGAAGATAACTTATATCTGAGTAGTATATTCTGGGTGAAAGATATACCTGCTGCTCTGGAGTCTTTGCTTAAATATGCTGGCATTTTCATTTCCACATTGGCCTATGGTTACTCTAGGGCAGTGGTCCACAAACTCATTAGTCAACAGAGCCAAATATCAACAGTACAACAATTGAAATTTCTTTTGAGATCCAAATTTTTAAAACTTTTGTTTCTTCTAATGCCACTTCTTCAAAATAGATTTCCCCAGGCTGTGGTATTTTGTGGAAGAGTCACACTCAAGTGCCAAAGAGCCGCATGTGGCTTGTGAGCTGCAGTTTGCCGACCACGGCTCTAGGGAATTGTCCTACATCATCTATTATATAGCATATGTCATATACATATATCATATATCATAAGTATGTCATATATCATTTATCTATATGTGTATTATCCTGGTCATATTCTTTGATTTTTTTTAGAGAGATGGCACCTGATTTTCCTACTTTCTTTAAAGATTTGACTCACTAGACTTTTTTAGGTTAATAATAGGGAAACCCTTAGGCTTTCAATGGTCCTGTGTTAATGAGTGAATTTGTCTAGACATCCTTTATCTAACTACTTATAACACCCTCGGGTACACCAAAAATAAACCTATTTTATACTTTGCATCTCCTTTATATTCTTAATCTTTACTTAAGTGGAAGGCAAGCCCTGGGAAAACTCCCATATTGGAAGCTTAACACTTGCATCTAATTTTTCCTTTGTCTGAGCTGCAAGAGGGCACAGGAACACAGAATACTCTCATTGATTCTCTGGGTGGGGGATGCTTTTGGCATTTACAGTAGGCCAATTTTTTCCCAACATTTTGTGTGTGTGTATGTATGTATGAAAGACTATCCCCTGAATTGCAAGGCATCTGGCATTCCTAGTAACTAAATACCAGCAGATACCTTCAGATACTGTGATGATCAAAAGTACACCCGCCCCACCCCACCCCCACACATACCTTTCCAAACATTTCTGGGTAATGAGACTAATTCTTGTTTTAAACACTGGAATGACTGAACAGCCCTCCATTCTTTCTAGTGGCTAACAGTGGTGGTAGAATTCCCACCTCTGGGTTGCACCATGTAGTGGCTTTGCATCACAGGTAAAAGAGTGAAGGGTATTTTCCAGCACACTGTAGACCTCAGACAGTTCAGAGAGGCAGTGTGGGGAGCCATGCCAACAGACACAGCTGGGGAGGAACGCCAGGCTTGTCATACCGATTTTCCAATTACCCACTGTCTTCAATGCACCCTCTACTCTATTCAATCTGGTTCCCTAACCCCCTAAGCACAGTGTTTGTTTTTCTGTCACATCTTTATTATCCTGGATTTATTCTATTCCTGGAAATGTTAAAACCTCTAAAATCCTCTGGGAAGATGCAAACCCAGAAAGATTTGTACAATTAACTGACACAGTTTAGACTTGTGTTTCAAAAGGCTTGGCGTTATGAGTGTTGTCCTTACCACTGATATTTATTTTATTGCATATTGGGATGTACATTAAAGCTTTTGTAGCAACTCAGTATTATGGAGAGACTGAGAGTGTGGAGACCTAAGACTTGTCCTTTTGGGTTCTGGGACCTGCCACCAACTAGTTGGGTAGCTTTGGACTAGTCACTTGCCTTCCCTGGGCTTTAACTTTCTTGAAGAAAAATAATATGGAACTGAACTTTGGGAAATTTGAGTATATAGATTTTATTAATGTTAAAATAAAAATATATAGTACTTTAATTGATTGGGAAAAACCTAAAAAAATAAAAAGTGAACCTCAAACTACTAACATAAGTTGCCCACCTCTTTCTTCCTTACCTCACCAACATCCCAGAGTAACTATGATGGACTGTGTTGGTTGCCTGAATCTGGAGCAAAATCTTACACGAATGCACATGCAGAGACTGTGATTTTGGTTGTATGTCACACACTGAGCATGTCCTAGTCTGGCCTCATCATTAACTAACAGTGAGGGTCTTAGAAAGGTCATATTTTGTGCATTTATTTGATCCCTAGAGGCCTGGTGGACAAATTTTTTGCATGGGTAGGGTCCCTGGGCCTGGCTAGCAATGAGGGCCATCTGCAGGACAACAAGCAGGGTAATTAGGGGGCCTCCTCTCACATCCGCCTTGACTGTCCTGGGGTCTGCAGGCTAGGAAAAGCTCCTGCACTGAGCATCTGCCCTTTGGTGGTCAGTGTGTGTCATAGTGACCAGTCATTCTGCAGATTGGTCTATTTGCTCATTAGGCTTTTATTATATAATATATGTATTGAGTTTATTGCATATTTGGGACCACAAATTTAAAAAAAAAATAAGTCAATATCCATACCTTCAAGGAGCTCACAATCTCGAGGGGGCATAGGCATGGAAAGAGATAAGTAGAACCTGACATGTGCTAAAGTTGGGATTTTGTGTGTCCATGGAAGGCTAACCATTATACCTATGGGTGGTGAAGTCAGAGAAAGCCACCTGGTGGAGGCGATGTGGGAAAATTATAGGATTGGGCTTTAATTTACTTGAAACTTGTCTCATACCTTCTTTTTAAAATTCCTTTCCCCTCCTCCTCTTTTACTCATATGTTCTCTGTGTATTAACAGAAGGTTAAGTGGAAGGAATAAATGTTGGTAGCATTCTTTTTCCTCTCCTCTGCTATGACAATCCCTCCTTAGCCTCTACTATACAAAGATTGTACCGCCACAGCATCCAGTATGGCCATAGCCGATGAGTTGTCTTATTATAATTTACATCAACCTGTTTAAAATTTCTTGTTATAATTTCCTTGATTCAGATTTTACTGCTGAATGTTATTGAATCAAAGTCACTGGTTTTATAGGCCTCTCCTAAGTATTTAATTATATAAGTTGAAACAATTCAGAGCGTTTCAGCAGATTTCTCATTATCATAAAGCAATATTATAAATAGACATGCCATATGTTAAGGTAGGAAGAGGGAGGTCAAGATTCTCTGAAGTTATCTATGGAGTTAGATCTCCCTTAAAAAATATATATGACCGACCATTTCATATTCAATATTAGGATCCTCCTAAACTTCCCAAAGCTTACCCTGAATGTTCTCTTATTTAATTAAAGCCATTAAAGGAAGGAGAATTTCATGAAAGACATCTTCCCAGTCTCAGTAGAGAATGAGGTATGCCCTTGTGGCCACCATATTCTTTCTTCCCCCAAATGATTGTCTCTGCCCCCTGGCAATAGGCTGCCCCTTAGCCCAGCCATCTGCTCTTATTAATGAGAGAGCAGCATGGTGGCCATGAATCCTGGCAGAAGCTGCAGTCTGGCAGTGTGAATGACAACAAGCAGTATGGAGCCTTTGGCAATGGGTGAGGCTGTGGCTATAAATCCAAACACTGTAAACCAAAAGATGGAGTAGAATGAAGTGCCTGGCTGCTTTTTTAACCACCAGGTGATATTTCCAGAAGCAACCATGCATCTTTGTCAGTGACTATTGGGTACTGAAGTGTTGTGGTTATCTTCTCAGAAAAATAAGTGCAACTGATCCTATTCTTCCAACGTTTTACAGCATTTCTCTTACCTCCCTCAGCATAGTATGTTGTTCAACTTAAAACATGTTTATTCAACCTTGCAAAAACAGTTGTTTCTCTTTGCAAAGGAGGAAGGCCCTTTTATAATCGACAAGGGACCTAGTGCATGAATTCATGCACTTTGAAAGGAACTGTGGGCCACAAGACTGCGGTAGGCACAGGGTCTAGGCTCATCCTCCGTGCCCCCATCTGGCCCCTCCTGCCTTGGCCCCTGTTCCCCTGTCTGCAGGCAGCTCTGCTCCTGTTGCCACTGCTCTTACATGCTGATGTCACCAACCCTGCTCAGACCTGCTAATGGTGTGTAGTGATTGGGGCTGGTGCCACCAGTGGGTGCAAGCGACAGCTGCTGCCCTGATTGCCCCTCAGGAGCAGGGGGAGTTAGAGAAGCCCTCAGGGGCGATCAGAGCCAGCAGCCACCACTTGCACCTGCTGATGGTGCCAAGTGATCAGGACCAGTGCTGGGCATTGGCAAGGGGTGTGGGCAGTGGCTCTAGTGCAGCTGTGGGTACAAGTGGGGCAGGCACTACCAGTGGATGTGAGCAATGGCTCTGGTGCTGGCAGTAGGTGCGAGCAGGGCCAGTGCCAGCAGCAGGTGTAAATGCCAGGTGGGATCGTGGCACATGGGAGCAAATAATTTTCAGTAACCACCAGAAGCTCACCTTGATGACAGCAATCAAGACCCTACCTTGATCTGGAGCCTCCACTCACCTGTTCCGCCATCCCGCTGTGGCCAATGCCCTCCATGTTCTGCACACACGCATTGGTGGTCAGCGCACATCATAGTGACTGGCTATTTTGTTGTTCTGCTGTTCAGTCAATTTGCAAATTAGCCTTTTATTATATAGGACTTCCCCCAAAAATCATTTCAATCAACACGTTCAGCTCAATGCTTTTGGATGTCAACTATATGCACTCTAAGACAGAAAAAAATAAGGCCAATTATATTTAGGTCACTTTTTTATTTTTTTCTACTTGGTAACTAAGTAAAATTGAATAGTCAGCAAAGTTGCAAAGCTGTTCCTGTTAGCTATATAGGTTTATCTGCTGCAATGAGTAAAAAATGTAGTGCAGGTCTGAGTAGATGCTCTAGGAATCATGAAGCCTATTAATGAGTGGCAAAAGTTAAAGCTGAAGAGCAAGGATGTGACCAGGTCTTAAGTGATGCCAAATGACATATATCTGAAATATATCTTGAAACCTACCAAGAGTCAGTCACAATATAGCTGAGTCAGATAAGTTATTAGGATAATATATATCTTATAACAATTAAGTTTTAATCAATACTTTAAAATTCCTTTGTGTCCCTATTTTGCTAGTTAGTTAATTTTACTCATTAAATTCCACATATGAGTGAAATCACATGGTGCTGGTCTTTCTCTGATTGGCATGTTTCACTTAGCATAATGTTCTCCAGGTCCACGTATGCTGTCACAAAGGGTAAGATTTCATTATTTTTCACAGCTAAGTAGTATTCCATTGTGTAAGTGTATCATAGTTTTTGTTTAATTGTTTGTTTTTTATCCACTCACAGACTCATAGATAGAGAACAGACTGACAGATGCCTGGGGTGGAGGACTTGGAGGGCTGGGTTGGCAGGGTGGAGGGTTAGAGCAAAAAAAGAAAAAAGAGAGAGAAGTAACTCATGGACATGGACGACAGAGTGGTAATTGCAAAGGGAAGGGGGTTAGGGAAACATGGGGGAAGATATAGAGGATATAAATGGTGATGGAAGGAGACTTGACTTGGAGTGGCGAATATACAATGTAATGTACAGATGGTGCATTGTAGAATTGTAGACCTGAAACCTGTATAATTTTGTTAACCAGTGTTACCCCAAATAATCCAATAAACATGGTGGGGGTAATCCTTTGTATCTCTAAAGTAAGATTTCATATAAGTGCCAAGAATAATAAAATATAGATGTTTATAGGCAAATTAAGGCATAGAGTACACAGGACAACATGGTGGCTATAGGAGTACAGCACATGAGGTGCTTTCTATACTCCAAGAGGACATGTCCCTCTTTCATTTCAGCAGGAACTCTTTGTTGCCACTATGACCAATATATAGTATATGCTTAATTATATGCTAGATAAAGAAGCACGTGGGTGGGTGTTATTTTCTATGTATGTTTATACTAGAAGCTGGATATAGTAGGCTTGGATTTATCTACACTAATTAAAGGACAGTATGCAAATTAACCATCACTCTGCAACTGTGACAAAGATAGTGGTGCCCATAGCCACAATATGGTGGTGCTGGCCACAGCCTCAGCACTCTCCAAGTGTCAGTACAGAGGAGGCTTTGGAGAGGGTAGCGGTGAGGAGAATGCTTCTGACTCTGGATACTCAGTGAAACCACCATCAAGAGCCTTTCTAGAGCTGGTAGGTAAAGGTGGCAATGAGAGAAGAACAATGTCTCAAAATGAAGAGATTTTTTTGTTTGTTTTATTTGTTTGTTTTCTCATCAGCAAAATGTGAATATTACCTAACCCAAAGACTTTGTGAGAATTAATTGAAATAAAATTCCAGAAATTGTATAAAGGCCAGGCTTACAGGAATAGGTTGGTTGAGCGTGAGTATAGTCCTGTGAATGGAAAGGTTGCAGGTTCAATTCTAGGTCAGGGCATATACCTGGAACATACCTGGTTTTCAAGCTGGATCCCTAGTCAGAGCTCCTGAGGAAGGCAACTAAAGGCATGTTTCTTACATTAATTTTCTCTTTCTCTATCCCTCTCCATTCCACTTTCTTTAAAAACTAATGGAAAAATGAACTAATGCCATATCTATAAACATGGATAATCTAAAAAAATGTGGGGGGCCCTAACTGGCTTGGTTTGAGCATCGGCCTTTGGACTTAAGGGTCCCAGGTTTGATTCTGGTCAAGGGTGTGTACCTTGGTTGGGGGTACATGCCCAGCTGTGCAGGAGGCAGCTGATTGATATTTCTCTCATTGATGTTTCTAACTCTCTATCCTTTTTCCTTCCTCTCATGAAAAAAAAATCAGTAAGATATATTTAGAAAAAAAGTAGGATAAAAGAAATTGAAAAGTTGAATATATACTGTACAATTTAAAGTGTATAAACTTTAAAAGTGTAATATAACTTTTTTAGGGGCATATATGTTATCTATACTAATAAAGGAGTAATATGCTAATTAGAATGATATTTTTTGGACATTGATCCCGTTGTCCTTCCAGACAAAGCCATGGCGGCAGGGACTGAGACAGAGGCCATTAGGAATGATCAGGCCAGCAGGGGAGGGCATTTAGGACAATCCTGCTGTCAGAGGAGCAGTTAGGGGTGATCAGGCCAGCAGACAGAGGTGCTTAGGGGTGATTAGGCAGGCTAGTGGTTAGGAGCCAGCAGTCCTGGATTGCAAAGAGGAGTCCTGGATTAGAGATGGTGCAGGCTGGGCTGAGGGACCCATTCAATCCACAAATTTCATGCACTGGGCCTCTAGTGTACATATATATATATATATATATATATATATATATATATATATATCCAAGTGAAAATTTAAGTATATAGTAAACCAGGTGAATCACTACAAATATATATGTAGTTTGACATTCCATAGGTAAAATATTTATGATATTTTCTAAAATTTTCACTTTATAGTTAGATATTTTGCTATTAACTTATTTTTAAAAAATATTGTTTATTGATTTCAGAGCAGAAGTGAGGAGAGATAGAAACATCAATGATGAGAGAAAATTATTGATCAGATGCCTCCTGTAGGCCCCTTATTGGGGATCAAACCCAAAACCCAAACTGACCTTGAATCCTATATTATAAAAGCCTGATATGCTAATTGTCCGGTCATCCAGTCATCCATTCAACCAATCAAAACATAATATTCTAATGATATGCTAAGCCCCCTCAACTGCTCACTATGACATGCACTGACCACCAGGGAGCAGATGCTCCAACTGATAATTTATCTGGCTGCTGGGATCCAACCAATTGGAACTGAATGAGATGGGCTGGATAAGCCTTAGAGCCCTCCCATGTTCCCTCCCTGACTGGCCAATCTCCCATGTCCCTCCCAGGCCCAATCATGCACTGGCAGGGTCCCTTGGCCTGGCCAGCACCCTTTTACAATTTGAGACTCTTTGGGGGATGTCAGAGAGCTCATTATTGCCCAATTCCTCAGACCAGGCCAGGGACCACAATGGTGCATGAATTTGTGCACCAGGCCTCTTGTAGAACCATGACCTCGAACTGCGACCTCCTGGTTCATAGATTTATACTCAACCACTAGGCCACACTGGTCAGCAGATATTTTGCTAATAATATGATGATAGTATTTTACTCCATCTCCAGAAAAAAACAAAAAAAAAACAAAACAAAAAACACACATCTAAATCCAAAGTACTTAGTAACTTGGTTGAAACTTTAATCTTATATACATATTAGGTGATTTGGCATGCTTTAGATAAATTTAGGTTTTTTCATTATTACTATCCATTGAGATTTTCTTAGATATCTAATTATAATAATTTAATGAAGTAGTGGTTTCTATATCAAGTAGAGTATGCTCATTGTAAGAATCAAATCTTTTAACTTCAATCACTAATAATGTTTATTAAGTATCTAAGCCATGTATGATACTGTTCTAGGAACTTTACAAATATGAAAATTTAGCTTTTCTATGGGAACAGTACCAATGGTTAATCCATCTGTAGACTTTGATAGCAATCAACTAGTAGGCAACATGAGTCCAAGTGCTCAAACTCTGGACCTGTTTTCAAATTCAGTGTTCCCAAACTTTATCATATAATTTATAAAATGGAAAGGATAATATGTGTTGCTTCTTGAGAAAGTAATAAGATCATAGCTTTATTTATATAATAAATCCCATATAATAAATCCTATATAATAAAAGCCTAATATGCAAATCAACCAAACTTCAGAATATTTTGCCTGTGGTCTTGATCCAGCATCTAGAAGGGTTCAGCAATCTGGAGAAGGGATGTGTGTAAATTAAATAGGAGATGAACATAATTTTGAAAGGCATATTGGGGAGTCAGAGAAACCTAGCCAAAGGAACTAATTTCTCCTTGTCTCAAGTCCCCTTGCTTTTTATTAACACAATTTGTCCTAAGGCAAGGTGGAGACATATACATCAAAGGTAGGATTAGATACATAATCCATTGTCAGAATGGAAGAGTTACCTCCAGCTGTTCAGGTATTTGGCAAGGGAGATTAAGATGCAGATTAAGATGCCCTGGGCTGTCTGGCAGCAAGCAATCGTTATTTTTAGGTTTGGGGAAATGCCTTTAGCCATTCCTAATAAGTGATAACATAATGTGACTCAGCCCTTGTTGAGTCCCCAAGTTCCATAAACCTTTTCAATGAAACTCTTGCAATTATGACACACTGGAATTGGCTTCCTGCAGGAATGACTGGCAGAATAACCAGTTGCTATGATGCACACTGACCACCAATGGGCAGACACTCAATGCAGGAGCTTCCCCCAGCCCACAGGCCCCAGGGCAGCCAAGGCAGGTGTGAGAACGGGCCCCCTGATTGCCCCGCTTGTCCCTCAGCAGAGGGAGTTGACATGCAGCAGCAGCAGGGAGCAGAGCCAGTGAGCAGGTGGTGCCAGGCTGACTTAGGTGGGTGTCAGTGGAAACCTGCCATTTGTCTGGCCAGGCACCCCACAGGTTTGTCCTGATTACTAGCCATGACTCGGGATCCTACCCAGGCATGCATTTTTGTGCATAGGGCCTCTAGTTATATAATAATAATGAGGTCATATAATTAACAATTTTATGTATCACAGTTCTTATCCTATATAATAAAAAAGCCTAATATGTATATAAACTGAATGATGGAGTGACCTGTGGAACAACTGGTATCTATGATGTGCACTGATAAATACCAGGGAGCAGTTGCATGATGCAGGAGCTTCCCCCATCCAGCCCAGCAGGCCCCAGAAAAACCCAGTCAGGTGCCAGTGTGACCCCTTGATCACTCTGATTGTCCCACAGAAGGAGTTGAGCAGCTGTGGTGGGGGTGGGGGTGGTGAGTAGGTGGCACCAAGTTGGCTATGGCAGTTTCCAGTGATGCCCCTGATCACCTCACTGGATATCCTATAAATCAGCCCTGATCACTGGCCAGGGCTAGAAACCCTACCCATGCATGAATTTCGTGCACTGGCCCTTTAGTAGTATAATAAAACAATTGTAAAAATCAACTGAATAAGTTAATGCTCTCCCACCTCCCTTTGATCTGCTTGAACAAGTAACAAGTACTTTGAGTTTTAGACAATATTTTAAAAACAGTTCCCTAAAGGAGAGTTTATGCAAATGTAAAATAAGTAAAATTAGTTGTTCACACTAAGGGACTAGACTACAGCATATGAAAATATACAATGGCCCCAGACATTAAAATGACTACAGTGTTTATTTTTATTATTAACTAGTAGCCCAGTACGCAAATCCATGCACATTAAAAGGAAATTAATTAGAAGATATATTATTTTTTATTGTTATTCACCCTTTCTCTATAATAGAAGTGGCAACCAAATTCACGATCAACAATGACAATTGGGAGCACATGCATGCAATTAGCACCAGCAAGAGCTTTATATGTATTCTGAATGCATGAGTCAGCTTAGCCTTTTATAGATATAGAATAAACTTTCTTAGTTAGACCTGCTTTCTGATGTAGCTAAACTTTTCCCACCCCAATGAAGCACCCCAACTTCTCTTTCAGGTAATTGTGAGCAACACAGTAGTAAATATCAACATGAAGCAGATTATTATTGTAGATCACACAGGGAGAACAAAAGTAAAATATTTAACTGTATTAGTGTTTGACTATATTCTGTTCAGTAAGAAAACCTGTAGTCATTTTCAAGGTCCACCATTTCTCTCTTTTTTTTTTTTTAATATATTTTATTGATTTTACACAGAGAGGAATTGAGAGGGATAGAGAGTTAGAAACATCGATGAGAGAGAAACATCGACCAGCTGCCTCTTGCACATCCCCCACTGGGGATGTGCCCGCAACTAAGGTACATGCCCTTGACCAGAACCGAACCCGGGACCTTTCAGTCCGCAGGCCAACGCTCTATCCACTGAGCCAAACCGGTTTTGGCAAGGTCCACCATTTCTTATTTTTTTTCCCAGTGGGGTCAAGATCTAAGCTTTCTAAATCTTCATTTTCCAGCTAATGAAAAGAAAATAGGATTCCACCAAGTCTTCTGTCTACCTACTCCAGGACTTCTGTGAGGATCAAATGAGATGAGGCACAGGAAAATTCACAGACATTTGGTTCAAGTGTGAAATGTTTCCATATGGCTATAAAGCAAGTCTTGTTCCTGGGTTGAGGAAACTGCAAGGAGGCTAGTCATTGCTAGGGAGAGGAAGCTTGACATTTCTATGTGACGACATTACCCAGCAGCAACAGCCACTGTTTCCTGGCTGGGCTGGGCTGTGAGCCACATTTTGCATCATGGGGTTTAGGCAGAGTTGGCTGTGGTGTGATGTGGTGTTGCTCTGGGGTGGTGGCTGGGACTGTATCCCACTTGGTGGAAGCCAAGTATTGCTTTGTGGGCACCAGGTCAGTGCATTGAGTGTGTGCCCCCTGGTGATCAGTGAATGGTGGGGCAGTCGGACACTTATCATATTAGCCTTTTATATATTAGAGGCCCAGTGCACAAAATTTGTGTACTCTGAGGGGGTTCCTTAGCCCAATCTGTGCCATCTCACATTCTAGAACCCTCAGGGGATGTTCAACTGACAGCTTAGCACTGCAATAGAGTCAGGAGAGGCTCCTACCACTGCCACTATGCTTGCCAGCCATGAGCCTGGCTTTAGGCTGAGCAGTACTTCTCCTGTGGGAGTGCACTGACCACCAGGGGCAGCTCTTGCATTAAGTGGTCAGTGTGTGTCAGAGCAACTTGTTGTTCTGCTGTTGGGCTGAAACCAGACCTCTGAAATCCCCTGAGGGGTCCCAGATTGCGAGAGGCACAGGCAGGCCTAGGGACCCCACTGGTGCATGATTGGGGCTGGGGAGAGATGCAATAGGTTGGCCATCTTGGGAGGGACTACAGGAGGGGTCTAGGGCATGTCCAGCCTATCTTGCTCAGTACTGATTGCCTGGACCTCAGCAGCAAGCTAACCTACTGGTCAGAGTCTCTGCCCCCTGTTGGTCAGAGCACTTCATAGTGAGCAGTTGAGCAGCCTTAGCATATCATTAACATATTACGTTTTGATTGGTTGAACCGCTGACTGGATGACCAGGCACTTAGCATACTATGCTTTTTTTATATAGGCTAGATAGACTGTAGGTGCCACATTCTATTCATTAGGGTAGCTAAGAGGTAAACAAGTTTTTTAGTGATTTAGCAAATCTCTAAGGGGAATTAATACCTAAATGAGGTATCTGAGAGCCATGATAATAGCCCTTCATCACAAACTAAAATTCTCTCTATATTTCCAGAGTATTTTGCACTTATTTCTACTCTGGTGGGGACTTAAATGTTTCCTAAAGATATGTTCATAGTTCTCTCACAGGCCCGTCGTATCATAAGCACTTTGAGAGCTTGGTGTTTGTATAGTGGCTGGCACATGAGAGACATGTTGTCCACTAATAGACTTGTCTTCAGGTAATGTTCTTTACCTTTACAATGTGGACATGTGCATATAATCTGATTTCATTTTCAGTCCCTCTTTTGGCAGCTATGATCATCTCATGTGACTGGCCAAGGAAGCTCTGATGGTACCTGGTAGGACTATCCTTCTGATTCCTGTCTTGTGTGCTTTTTACTGAGCAGCCTCAGCTTGACGAATCTTTGCTGTCTGAGTTTCTGAGCTCCAGTGGAAGGTGTTCCTACAGGGTGAGGGCAGACACTTTTCTATCTCACTGTTCCTCATTAGTGTTGGCCCTCAACCCCCACCCTCTTCTGTCTATGACATTAGGGCCAGAACTGCTGAGATGTGAAATGAAATTTATGCCAATTTATTACAGTTTATGAGAGTCTCTGTGACATGGCTGATTCGACTTGCCTCCTAAGATCCTGTATAAGAGATCTGAAAGGATTGGCAGATAGATTTATTTAAGGCAGGTTTTGCTGATACCGGTTACCTCTAAATGGATAATCATTTATCACTAAATTACTTCTATTCTAAGCCAGGTTATTCCTGATCAACATGTTCATTCTCATTCTCTCCCTCCATCTCCTCCCATCTCTCCCTCCCCACCTCTCCTCGCCTTCCCCTTCACTTCTCTCTCCCACACACCCACACAGATACATACATATTCACAAATACATATGCCTTCCAAAGTAAGCATTAGTTGAGCCATCAATATATTAATAAAAAAGCCATTTCTATTTGCTAAGCCAGAGTGAAAATTGAATGTAAATGGCATCAAAATAGGTAGAAGTTATAGTGTCCATTATAAGAATGGGATGGGTATTATGTAAAGAGAAGCCAGGATCTGTGATATTGCAGTAATCAAAATGAGTTTAAAATCATATGAGCACTATAGCATTCTCGCAGACCATGAAAAATGGGTGAATCTGGATCTTGGATGCCATCATCAAACAGTATGCTTTATAAGTGTCTTGATATCCACATAATGATGACAGCTCTGTTAAACTAACGCCCCTCATGCACTCTGAAAGCCTGCTTCCTAAATATAGGGTCTGGTGTAATAGAGACAGGTTTGATTTACTTACAAGGAGCTCTGGGAAGGAAAAGATAGCAAAGCATCCAGGGCTCTCGCAAGTTTTAAATGAAATGCTAAGCTGGGGTTTAGAGAGGCCAGAGAAGAGAGAAGATAAAAATTCAGATGGAAAAGCACATTATAGAAGAATTTTGGTGAAATTATAACTTTGGAATTTTGTTAACACACTGTTGCCAGAAACTAATGACAAATTGAAGTCGAGGTCCTCACACTTGCCATTCCCAGCAGTACAGCTAGACTCTGACTTTTTTTCCAAGACAGTGATGACATTCTTGGGACAAAACTGTCCTATCCCTGTACTGTGTAGTCTGTTGTTAGAAATAAATCGCCTTTTTTTGTATTATTCTCTCTCTCTTTCTTCCATAGACTGTATGCCAAATAAGTGAGTTAAGACTATAGTTCAAAACTATTAAGGGGATGGCTTAGTAGGCAGAGCATTGTCCCATGCAACAAAAGGTTGCCAATTGGATTGCTGGTCAGGGCACAAGCCCAGGTTGTGGGCTCAATTCCTAGTAGGCTATGTGTAGGAGGCAGGCGATTGATGTTTCCCTTTCATGTAGATATTTCTCTCTTAAAATAATCAATAGAAACAAAATTTAAAAAAAAACAACAACAACAAAACTGCCTTACCTGTTGCTGAGCTTTAGGAGGAAGGAAGCACTAACTGAGTGATCAGGACAAGGCATCAGAGGCCTGAAATCTGCGCTGGGAATTTGGCTGCTAAGAGGGAATTCTCCTGCCTAGGTGCATGGAGAAATGTGACTCCAGAGTGCTGATTTGAATAAGAGAAAGAAAAGAGCTATTAGTATCTCTTATTTTTTTGCCTTGGACATTTGCATTATATTTGTATTGGGACTTGAATAGGTATCTATTAATGTGTATATTGTTCCCAACATTTTATTAGTCATTTGGGTCATTGATAGGGGAAAATCTTATATAATAAAGATGTAATATTCAAATGTTCATTACTCCGTGAAACATAATGACTAACTGCATAAAGACCAGATCATGGATCAGCTATGAGGGTGGAGCAGCAAGCTATGGAGGGGGGGAGATGGGGGAGGGAGCTACATGAGGGCAAGGCAGTGGGCGGAGAGCTACAGGAGGGCAGCAGGGAGCTATAGGATGGGGCAGGGCAGCAAGCTATGGAGGGGCAGGAGGGAAGGAGTGGGGGAGTTACAGGAGGGCAGTAGTGAGCTACTGCTGAGCTACTGGTGCACGGATTTGTACGCAGGGCTACTAGTAAGAAATAATACCACTACCAGGGGTAGGCAAACTTTTTGACTTGAGGGCCACAATGGGTTCTTATACTGGACCTGACGGCCAGAACAAAAGCAACCTGACCATGCTGGCACTCTGATCTTGGACTGCTGGTGAAGGAGCAGAGGGGAGAGCAAGAGAACCCTCTGCTCTTTCTACTCTGCGGGCCGGACAGAACAGCCGAACGGGCCAGATCCGGCCCACAGCCTGTAGTTTGCCCACAGCTGCACTAGACCATTTTTGAGCCTTGATATGTGTAAGTGCTTCTATATTGTTAATGAGTGCAACATGCTCTGTTATGAGACTCCAGAGTCCCTGGCAGAAGGTCTGTCACAGCCCTGGTACCTCACACCCACAGTGAGTGTGTTCCCTATGAATGGAGGAGTGACCAATTTAATAGCTAAATGCAGGTTATATGCTAAGTAGTTTCTGTGCTCACTGTTTAGTTCATGAGAATCCTGAAGAACAGTGTGATACACACACTCCTAAGAACTGGATTATCATTGGAGATAGACTGGGGGGAGGGGAGGAGACAAAGTGGGACTCAGATCATGAAAAGAATCACTGTAGAAGAGACAAAGAGAGCTTTTGTTGATGTTCCCCATACAAGTGCATATGCTTCAAAGCAACCGGTAGTGCCTCAATGTGTTTAGTGTTCAATTTTCCATCCTCAGCCATCCCCTCTTCCTCCACTGTAGGCTTCTGTCTGAGTATATTCCTTAACGCTCTCCCCTAGGCCTGCCTACTCTCTCTTCTTTTCCCATCAATATCTTTTCTAATACCCACTGTCAGAGCTACTAAAAACTGCAAAGTTTGTTTCTTGACAAATGTCCCATTTTCACAGGCAGTTGAACTGAACTGCAGCTTGTGCTCCATTCAAACATGTCAATAAACATTATTGCAAAGACGTAGAAGCAATAATGGGAATGTATAAAACTCACCTTTATTGCTTCTTGCCATGAATTTATACGCTGCTCTAAGCAGCTTTCACTCCCTTAAGAAGAAGCTGCAGGAAATTTGCTTTGGGTTGTGGGGACTATATATACTGATTTGGTTGCAATCTTCCCTGGAGACTGGGAGCAGAAGCTAGCAATGCCCACCAACTCAGTTGTGTGCATGCTGTTTCATGCCATAGTGCTCTTTTATGCATAATTCTGGTTGTCACAGGTGCTACATAGATCTTGCAGGGCAAAACATGTAATATCCCAGAACATCAAAACTCATGACAATAAAGGTCTCATGCATGGTAACACTCTAAACTCGTGGGCAAACTATGGCCTGTGGGCCGGATCCAGTCCATTCAGCTGTTCTATCCAGCCCATGGAGCCGAAAGAGCAGAGGGTTTTCTTGCTCTCCCTTCCGCTCCTTCACCGGCAGCCCAAGATGAGAGTGTCAGCATGGTCAGGTTGCTTTTGTTCTGGCCCTCAGGTCCAGTTTAAGAACCCATTGTGGCCCTCGAGTCAAAAAGTTTGCCCACCCCTGCCCTAACTGGTTTGGCTCAGTGGATAGAGCATTGGACTGCAGACTGAAGTGTCTCATGTTCCATTCTGGTCAAGAGCATGTACCTTGGTTATAGGCACATCCCCAGTAGGGGTTGTGCAGGAGGCAGCTGATTAATGTTTCTCTCTTATCAGTGTGTCCAACTTTTTGTCCCTCTCCCTTCCTCTCTGTAAAAAATCAATGAAACATATTTAAAAAAAAAAAACCTTCTGGGATGCAGCAAAATCATTAATAAGAGGGAAGTTTATATCATTACAGCCCTATCTCAAGAAACAAGTAAAATCCCAAGTAAATAACCTAACATCACATCTTAAAGAACTAGAAAAGGAAAAGGAAAAGCAACCTAAAGTCAGGAGAATAAAATAAATAATAAAAATTAGAACAGAATTGAATGAAATTGAGAATGAAAGGGCTAAACAAAAAAATTAAAACAACAATTTAAAAATTCCAATTTGTTTGAAAGGTTAATATAATTGACAACCCTCTACCTAGACTCACTATATAAAACCATATAAATGAAATCACAAATGAGAGCAGAGAAGTCATCATAGTCATCATCCTATATAATAAAAGCCTAATGTGCTAAGTTTCTGGTCATCCAGTAATCTGTTATCTGTTCAATTGATCAAAGCATAGTAGTATGCTAATGATATGCTAAGGCCACTCAAGCTCTTGTTATAATGTGCACTGACCACCAGTGGGAAGATGCTACCACCAGTAGTTTAGCTTACTGCTGGGGTCCAGCCAATCGGGACTGAGCATGATAGGGAAGACTCATCCTGGAGTCCTCCACAGTCCCTACCCATCTGGCCAAACTCCCGCATCCCTCCCTGGCCCTGACCATACACTGGTGGGCTCCCTCAGCTTGGCCTGCACCTTATCACCATCCATCTGGGACCCATCAGGGGATGTTGGAGAGCCAGTTTCTGCCCAATCCCACATGCTAGGCCAAGGGACCCTACTGGTGCACAAATTCATGCACTGGGCCTCTGGTATCTATATAAAGGTTCAGGCTAAAATATTATGAAAGAAAAACATTTTAAAAGTATGTTCACCTATGATTGAGGGAGATGAAAGTCATGGAAGAATTAAAGCATGATGTTGTATTAATATAAAAATGTGCATAAACTTATCAGATACATTTTACTTTTTGTAGCAAGTATATGAAATATTTCCTTTGATACATGACTTTCGTAGTTTTTATAGATTCTTGTGCACCACTCATTTTCTTTCAACACATCAGCCACTTTTATCTCTTCCCCAATATTCTCAACAACCAAAGCAACACCCTGCAATTGATTCTTGTAAGTCGATGCATGAGGGAAGGCAAGCTCTGGGATTTCCTTGTACCCCCACCTCAAAGCTTGTTCTAGACAGAGCTGATAGTCAAGCAATTGATGTCATCATTTACTATGCTGCAGAATATATGTTTTAAGATAGATTTTTTTTACATTATGAATTTAAAGGAAGAGATGATTTCTGATTTGACAGCACATGGTTTTAAAGGGGGAAATGGATGTTTAAACTGTAATATGTCTGTGATTCTGTTTATGTTTAGTTTAAATCTTAGGCTTCCTGGTAGGAAGTCAGAATGGAAAATTTTAACATACTATATGTTGTCCTGCAGCACTTTCAAGAAGTAGGCCAATCTGGAAAAACCACAACTTAGAGATGGTGCTCATGGAAGTGACATAAGTTCTGGAAAAGGGGATCCCAGCCAAAGGTGGTGGAGAGTAGTTTAGGCTATGGGATAAAGTATGCAGGAGCAGAGACTGAAATGCAGAAAGAGCAACATTAAGGCAGAACCAGCAATTTCTTAGATGGTTAGACAACCAGGAATCTCAGAGTAGGGTGATGGCATTATGGAAAGCTGTCCACATTTGGAACACCACACTCTCAGCTCAGGTTTGGAATTCAGTCTGGGGAGAGAGACCTGTAGCTTCTAGATGACAATAAGAAATGTGTTCTTGGAGGCAGAGATTCAAGTCAGGGTCTTGCAGTTAATGGCAAGACAGAGTTCAAACCTCAATTTTCAGTCTCCTGTCCAGTGGTCCCAGTCTTGCACTCCATGCTTGGCCCCTGAGAAGCAGTGTGGATGGGCCCTGTTGGCTTACACCCTCTGCATGTCAGACGTGCCTGCTGCTAGGGTCCTTGCCCAGCCTCACTTGGCTATGTCTGCCGCTCTCACACTGCCAGAGGCCTTCTGGTTGGTAGGAAGCCGATATTTCCTCTGAGACCATTTTGCTTACTTGGCACAGCTCAAATCACATCTCTTGGCTTTTGCACACCGCTCTCCTGTTTTGCTGAAATGGATTGCCCTTGCCATTTGGTGAACTTCCGTTAACTCATGCTGAGGATATTGCCCATCTCATGTTCCTCTGGATGTACTGATTCTGCCTTTGGCACTGCTGTTACTACCCCCTAGATGGGCTTGCTTTGCTGCCAGTGGGCAGGCCTGACCTGATTTAGATGTTTTACATTGAACTATCCCCTGCTTGGATGGCAGTTTAGTGCCTGTGCCAGTGTGCACATTCCTTCCTAGGGCTTCTGCCACCTTGGGCTCCATCTTCTACATCCTCTGGCCTTTAGTTGCCTTTCCCACCCTACTTGGAAAGGCCCACCCCAAGCATGCAATTGCTTCCAGATTGTGGCTGGCCTTCCTTTCCCCTCTTGGCTGCCTCTTGGTACCTGCTGACTTGTCACATCTCTCATGTGTTATGTATTCTTCAGATCACACCAAATTGAATTTGACTGACTCAAGGGCTGCTGAGAATATTTCACACTGTTACCTGAGATGTTCCTAATGTATGGTGGCTATTGTTAAAAATCAGATTTTCAGTATTATTCAGATATTGCCCTCCACAGCAATATTATGTATCTACTCTCAGCCTAGAAATCAGTTAACATCTATCAAATACCTACAGATTTGCCAGATTCTCTTTACTGGACAATTTGTTAGTTAGGGAAGTCTCTTGGAGATTCTTGGATTATTTATCTCAGAAGAAACTTGAGGGAAAATCCAGTCTATCATTTTTTGTTTTGTTTTATTTATTTATTTATTTATTTATTTATTTATTTATTTATTTATATATTTTTACTTTTTACGTGGCAATGCCACAATTACTTCAGACAAATGAGTACCTAATTGCTAATGGCCTCAGGAAGAGGCTCTAGGGAATTCGTTCAGCATGGAACAACCTTCTCTGTTAGGAAAACTTTGAAACCAAGGTAATGTCTTACATTCTTTTCAGCTTGATATATAAAGCAGCCTTTCTTTTGGCCATCGGTGAGCATAAATAATAGGTTTTTAATTTTTTTCTTTAAAATAACTCATTAAAGTAAAGTTAAAGTAATGCAAGCAGTAAATACTGACATAACGATTCTTGTTTTATCATGGCCGCATGGTTCAAATTCCTTTCAATTTCTTCTAACTTGTAATTTGGAGAATTGCGTGGAGTACAAATTGTAAAGGACCATCTTCTTGAAAGTCTAGTGTTAGAATACCTGAGATTTCTCCCTGGGATCGTGTGGCTTCTGTGCTTAAGCCCATTAGTGTTCACAGGCATCTGAAGTGCCAGGCACAGCCATGGGACTCTACAGGATTGGATCACTGCCTCCATCACAAATCCACTTCCTCTTATCCACACTGCTCCCACCTTGCTAGGTTTTTGATTATCCTAAGTAATTTTATGCTTCCAAACTTTCACAGAGCTGCTTCCTCTACCTAAAACTATTCTCCTCTCCCTTTGTATAGCTGTTCTGTCTCATGTTTTCATCTTAGACATCATCTCCTCCTAGGTGCCCACTTGGCCAACTCCTCTCATATTTTGGTTGCACTGCTTCCCCTCCCCCATCCCTTAATAGGATCTTGAATTAGTCATTGAATATTATTTGATTAACTATTTATTGGCTCTTAGCCCAGGAGCCTGTGAGTCCCATTAAGGTAGCAACCTTTATTATCAAGCATAGGGGATAGTATAGAATGGGAATTTAATAAACATTTATTGAGTAAATCTAAACAAAATAATGAATCTGCTGGCTGTGAAAGAAGGAGGCCCTATGAGTTCCATTTGCATGGTACTGGAAAGGTTCTGTCTAAGAATTTGCTCCTACGTTTGCTGCCTATCTTTCTCAACCATGCAGAAAAGTAGAGAAGCTAGAAGCCAAGTGTAAGCTGCCAATATTGGAAACAGCAAGTTTGTCCTGAAGCCCATTGTCACTCCACGTGGTTAATTTAGTGCTAGTTAAGCTGATATCCTGTTTCCAATTCAAGTAAGAACCTGATAAAAAGACTTAAACAGAATAAGATAAAGGAGGATAAAGGGAAGATGATAAAGAAATTAACAAGATGGACCTGATCTTCACTCATCTGCCCTTTTCTTCATATATATTTCCCTTTGGAAGAGATCCTTCATCCTCAAAAACACCAAAGGCCTTTCTTTGGAAGCTGCCAAAACTTTTCCTTTAGTTCCATTTCTTCTTTTTAATTTTTTTTTATTGATTTCAGAGAAAAAAGGAGAAGGAGAAGGAGAGGGAGAGAGAAACATCAGTGATGATAGAGAATCACCATTCAGCTGCCTTCTCCACACCCCACACTGGGGATTGAGCTCTCAACCCAGGCATGTGCCTCAAATGGGAATTGAACCATGACCTCCTGGTTCATAGGTCAACACTCAACCACTGAGCCATGCTGGTCTGGCAGTTCCATTTCTTCTTATTAACCACAGGTACATATCTTAAAATTTTTGTTGAACATTACCATCTTGGAATCTCTGTGTTGATGGCAATTTAATAGGTCTTGAACTGAACTTAGAAACTTCATTTACTTAATAGTATTTATTGAACCTTCTAATGCGCTAAACTATTCTGGGCACTCAGCTTACAGTGATAAGCATATATTCTAACAGGGAAGGTTTAATAAACAAATGACCCTTCAATAAAGATGCTATTATTAATTATCATAACTGCTACAGAAGTGCAATGTTACTGGGAGCCATCATTTAATCTGTGAAGTAGAATTCTTTGGGGGAGGGAAGGAGAGTGATATCTGAAGGATAAGTATAATTAGAGGAGAAAGAAAGAAGCATATATTGAGCAGGAAGAAAGTATGTGTAAAGATCTAAACAGAAGAAAAGGTTGTTGTGTTCAAAGAGAAAGAAGGAGTGTCATGTGTCTAGATTGTGATGACAGAGGGTAAGAAATGACATAGGCATTATCACCTACATCCGTGACAATATAATTATCTTTTTTATTTGTGATTTGTTCATCTGCTTAGTCCTCCATAGCCAGCCACCAAAATCAAACAATCATTTTGCTTCCTTCTACTGTGCATAACTTCTGCCAAAATTGGATAAATACTGTGAGCTTAATACCTTTTCATCCAAATTATAGGACCTCTTATAAAATATAATAACTTTTAAAATATACAATTCACATTCATTACAAGACAGTACAAAACAAATAAGCAATAATATAAAAATTACTTCCCCCCTCCTTTCATCTCTTTGAACTACAAGAAAGCCAATGTTAAACATTTGTTGTCCATTAATTCCACTATAACTATGGGATACACACAGTGGGACACACACACATACACACACGGGTACACATGCATATTTATGTACTTTTGTAACCTGATCTTTCTTACATTTAATATTGCTATTAAATATGCAACATAGAATTTCTACAACTTATATCATTGTAACCTGATTATTTTTTCTCAACATATTATAAAATTTTCCTGCATACAGAAAAGTTGAAAAATCTGTATATTAAACAGCTTCATACTCATTACCTGCATTCTATAATTAACTCTGCAGATTGTTTTATCACCCCTTTATTTATTCCTTTATCCATGGATCACTTTCTGATACGTTGATGATAGAATTTCAAATAAGTTGCAATTTTTTTATTGAGTTGTAGATGTTCTTTTTGTTTCATGGTTACCAGTCCTTTATCAGATAGCTGATATGTGAATATTTTCTCCTCATCTCTGATTTTCCTATTAATTTTTGTAATGTCTTCTGATGAACATAGTTTCTACATTTGATAAATTTTCATTTATCATGTTATTTTTTATAAGTTGTTGCTTTCTGAATTTTCTGTTTTGAAAAAAACAAAACAAAAACTTTTTCTACAGCCAAATATAGAATATTATACTTTCTCCTATTACATTTCATTTTGTTGGCTTAGGCTGCTCTTCTAACCTGTCAGGATTACTTTGAGTCTAGCTCCTGTCTTCCACAACATTAGATATTGCTTTCAGCTTTGTGTCACCGGAAAATTTGACAAGATATTGAAAGTTGAATGGGAAAGAACCTCTTTTGAGTATAATTAGAATCAAAGGTCACATTTCCCCTCTTATTTTTCAGAATATCATGGGAGACAAAGTCAAATCTCTGCTGAAATCAGTAGCACAGTGGACTGTTTGTGGCAGTGGCCTGTATAACTGTTCGAAAGCCTTATTTCTGGAGTTTTACATTACTCCATTGAGCTACCTATTAACACTTAGTTTTGACTGACTTTTAGTTTTTTGTTTTGTTTTGTTTTTTTATAAATATATTTTATTTATTTTTTTACAGAGAGGAAGGGAGAGGGATAGAGAGTTAGAAACATGGATGAGAGAGAAACATCCACCAGCTGCCTCATCCACACCCCCTACGGGGAATGTGCCTATAACCAATGAACATGCCCTAGATCAGAATCGAACCTGGGACCATTCAGTCCATAGACAGATGTTCTATCTACTGAGCCAAACCAGTTTCGGCTGACTTCTAGTGTTTTCTTTTGTTTTATTTATTTACTTACTTATTTATTTATTTATTTATTCCTAAATTGCTCCCAATATAATGTTTTTATCAGAAAGGACACCTTGTCTCTTAGTTACTACTATGTTCCCAGCAACACAAGGATATGCTAATTAATATTTGTTCAGTTCATTAACAAATAAAGGTAAAAATAATATATTTAATTTTTTTCTAGAATTTTGCCAAAAATTGTCTATCTCTTCAGCCTGAACTTAGGAAATTTACTGTTTTTCCTCCTTGACATCCAACATATCTGGGATGTTTTCCTGGTTCCAGTGATCTGTCAGCTACCTTTCCTGCTTCCCATTATGTTTCTCCAGCTTTATAGAGCTTTAATTGACAGAATTGTAAGATATTTGAAGTGTACAGCATGATGATTTAATATGTATATACATTATGAAAGGATTCTTCCCAAACAAGCTAATTAACACATCCATCACTTCACATATTTGCTATTTTTAAGTCCAGATTTAGGTCTAGTCTCTGAGCAAATTTTTTATTGTTATCAGCTGTAATCACAGTGTTATATGTTAAATCTGCAGGCCTTATTCATTTTATCACTGACAGTTTGTACCCGTTTACCAGCCTCTCCCTGTTTCCCCACCCCACAACCTCTGGCAACCACATTTTTACTCTGCTTCCATAGGTAAGACTTCTATTTTAGACCCATATGTAAATGATACCATCTAGTATTTGTCTTTGCCCAGCTTATTTCATTTAGCATAACACTCTCCAGGTTCAACCATGTTGTCTAAAAATGACAGGATCCCCTCTTTAAAAAAAAATACAGAAATCAACAAAACTGAGTAGCAGTCTGTTGTGTATACATGTATTTTCTTTAGCCATTAATCCACTGAGGAACACAGGTGGTTCCCATACCTTGGCTATTGTGAATAATGCTGCTGTGAGCATGGGAATCCAGATACTTCTTTGAGACAATGACTTTGTTTCTTTTGAATTGATATCCAGAAATAGGGTTACTTAAAGTTATTAGACCTTAGAGTACTAGCAATAAAATATTCTGACATTTTGAAAAAGAGAAGGCAGTCTGAATTGAGATAGATAAAGGAAATCCATGACAGACATTTGTTTGACTTAGAGAAAGGATGAGGGCATTCTAGGTAGGCAAAAGGACTGAGGAAAGATGGATGGGCAGGAATGTGTTTGGCATATAAGCAAACTAACCAGAGGAAAATTTATCTTCCCTGAGAGCTTTGGGAGATCTGACTGCAAGACTTCAATGGGGCTTAAAGTGCTGGGATGAACACTTCATATTTGATCTTAAAAGACAAAAAAGAGAAGTTGTAAATTCTTATTTAGGAGAATGATTTAATAAAACCAAGTGTTTAAAAAATGTCAGTGGTATATGATGTAGGTAATATGAAGGCAATGCAGAAAAGAGGCAGCTGTGAGTAGCTATAAACTAGAAACACAGAATTAAAATACATATAATTAGATCAGTTTAGTGACAGGATGCAGAGACATTAAAAGAAAATATAGAGAAATAGTGGACTATTTAGATGCTGGGTTGAGATGGAGAAAGAGTCACAGGGTTCTCTTAAATGTCAACTCCAATTGACTAGAAAGAAATCCCCTTTGGCTCAAATGGGGGTGATCTTGGGAAGCAAGGTGAAGCAGTAATAAATATCGTGAAGTTAAGGTGATATTAAATTGCCAAGGGAGAGATATCCACTAGGTTTGGTGGCCTTGCAAGAAGCTGGTGCTAGAGAAAAAGATTGGGAGGTAATTTGCTTAAGGATACAAGATGAATAAGAAAATATATGGACTCTTTCAGAGAAAGTCATAAAAGGGTGCAGAGTCAGTAATTGTACCCCAGAGAAAGTGCATAGTTGAGGTCAAGAAGAAGAACTGGAGTTACTGAAGGGAAGAGGGAAAGAGTAATTCATGAACTGAGAGAACAAGGTGAGAACAGTAACACAAAGACCAAAGGAAGAGACTGATTTAAAAGTATATATGGAAGAACATTTAGGGAGCAGGAGCAAAAGCTACCAGATGTGGTAAAAATAGAATTATGTTATTTTCATCAAGAAGGAAGCAGAAACAGCCAGACAAAGCTAATCTATCCCTTCCTCTGGGATTATTTAAAAGGAACATGTAGATGTTCCCAAATACAAGTTCATCATATTGTTTTCACTTGTCAATGGCACCACGATAACTAAAAGGACAGTGTAATTATATACAAGGGCAGTATAAGGTAAGTTCTGTCTTGCATTCCTTCATAAATTACCACACACCCTCTATTATTGTGAAATGATAGGAACCATTGATGATGACTGCTCTATATTTGGATAAAAAAATTAATGACAGGCCCATCACTTTTATTCTCCCTGTTTTTATTAAAGTAAGGTCTGCTAATGGGGATCTGGTGATATATCTGCTTTTGCTGGGCTGTTTCTCCAGAAAAGAGGCAATACAGTACATTACAAGACAGTACAAAACAAGTAAGCAAGAATATAAAAATTACTTTCCCCCTCCAGAAATATGAAGTAGGATATTTCTGCAGAGAGCTTCTTTCTGTGCTCACAAAATATTGGCAATCAGAGGGAGGATAAGTATAATGTATTCTACTTAAGTTGTTAAAATTATTATATTAATACAAATGCACCACATCTTGACGAGTTTAAAGCTCAACTGAAGATTCAGAGTCATGTCTACCATTTATTTTAAGCTTTTGTGGAAAGTAAAAATCAAATATCTCTGAAGCAGTGTTTAGTGTTATAGGTATTTCTGTAAAAACAAACAAAAAACAACACACACACACACACACACACACACACACAAACCAACCAACCAACAAACAAACAAAATAGTATTATTTTTCCACCCTCTAAATCCCTTGTGCTATGTTATCATCTGGGTTTCCATCTCATGATTTTCTGGAGATTCTTGGTATATAAGTGCCGGCAGATTTGGTTGGTGAAGAATAAATCTTTGTGGTTGGTGCCTCAAGAAATTGCTCCTTCATGGATCCCTTCACCTCTTCTGTGGGGTGACACTTTGCAAGTTATCATGTGTGTCTTTGAAATAATAACTTTAGCAGTAGTAATAAAGCCTAAAATATATAACATTCCTGTAGGTTTTTTGTTTGTTTTGTTTTTTTTTTGCCTCATGCAAGATTCTATTCTAATGTCTTATATAGATCTAAGTTTTTCTCTTTGAATGACCTTATAAAATGGGTTCTATACTATAAAGATGAAAATATTAAACCCCAGATAGATGGTTAGCTATTTGTCAGCATAGCTAGTGAATTCCTATGGAAGTTAAAGGAAGAGTCTTGCTCCAAATGTCATATTTTTACCCTCATGTTCTGTGCCTCAGGGAGAACAAGTGTAGGAAACATAAACTTACCATAGGAGGGCATATTCATATTTCAACTCTGCTATAATAATCAAAACATCCCCACAATTCTCTTTTCAAAATCTCCTTGAGACATATTTACTTTTAATATCTTTAGTGTTAGTAAAACTGTTTGAGTTATAAAAGTAACATTTGGATATAATCAGTGTCAAAGTTAACAATCCAGTTAACTGTCACAAGAGGCAGTTCTAATGAGAGATTCTAAAAATATTTGACCATGGGCAATATTATTTGAAATAAATGGATAACCTCATAAACTGAAAACCTTTAAAAGAAACATTTTCATTGGAAGTTTTCTGTTGTTAGAAAATCAGTCACACTAGCTGTAGGTTAGGTGCTATTGGCTCTCTCCCAACATGTTTCTTATGAGGACACTTCTGTTCTCAGGTGGCCTCTGAGTGGGCAGGCCTTTGCTTAGTAGCCACACTTCAATGCAAGCAGGATTCACATTTCTGGCTGCAGCTTAGGCCTATTCTACATGGTTAGTGGACCTAAGCCATTAGTAAGCTATCCCCTAAGAGCTCGCAGACTGTGTGAGAAGGGGCAAGCCGGGCTGAGGAAACCTTCCACCCCTCTCCCGCCCAGTGCATGAATTTTGTGCACTGGGCCTCTAGTGAATTCTCATTTGTATGTGACAAAATATAAATTTAACCACTTACCTATGGGGAAGATATGTGCCAGTTCTTTCCATTCTGGCTACTGAGACTCAGAGAGGTGAACAGACCATTGTAAAGACACATGGTAGATAAACATCAGAACAGGAAGAAGAAGCCAGCACGTCCATTGTTCTTAGGCAGTAGATAGAGTTGAGTGCCCTTCAAATCAAAGGATGGAATTCATATAGGGCCAATATATACTAATATGTTCAGTAGATACTTTTTGCATCTCTACATGAAAATATGGTCCTGTCAGAAAATATACATCACTTGTTGATTGGTTATGAAAAATGAAAATCCACCACGTGTTCTCAGTAAAGGGGACTCTGGGAATAAGGTCTGATTCGGTTATGTTTGTACTGATTTGAAATTACTGATAGGGAGTCAGCAGGACAGGTCAATCTTCAGTTCAGAAAGAGCAGTACCAACTTGTTTCTTGACACAGATGACAAATCATTCACGTGTGACACAAACTATTCATTTACTAGCTGTTCCTTCCCCTTCTCTGTATTCTTCTGGTAGAGTAGCACCAGCTGACAGGTAGAAAGGAAAGCTAGAGAAAGTACAAGTTGGCAGGGAGTCAATATATTTTAGTGTTTTATTACTACAAACTCTAGTAGCATTTAGCTGGTGAGTCTGAGCAGAGAATGAGTATTTCTAAAGTGACTTAGTTATCAGTCAAAATGATTAAAGGCACAACAACAAAAAATCTATGGATTAATTAGCAGGTCAATGGCGGTTGAGTAGCTATTACTAACTTACATGGTTTGCATGCAAGAGAAAGGATTTTTCTTTGATGTTTTCCAGCTCTGGTGACTTGTGTATTAGAATTCCAGGTCAGTGAGAGGAGAGTTCCATTGATTGGCTGATGTGTAATGAGATCAGAAATGATAGTACCTGGATTTCCTTCAATTCCACATGTTTAAGACTTAATCTTGTTTTCTGTCAGTGGTGCATCCTTCTTGCTATGGTTACTGACAGTGACATTTGAAGACTTGATTAATAAAAAAAGGAAAGAAAGCAGAGCTAACAATACAATGGGAGGGGAAGAAATCAGGGTTAGCAAAATAAAACAAGTGCTTGGTGCCAGCAGGGACAAACAAGTTATAGGAGAGGGCAGGGCAAGTAACAATCTTTAGGATACATACACATTTCAAGAAGGAAGAAAGAAACAGATTCACTAAGAGCCCACTGTTTCATTAATTCATATAACATATTTATGGAGATTTGCTCTTAATAACCACACATATTATGCACAGGAACAATACATAACATACATATGTAATATATACAAACACACACACATATTTTTTTTCAAATGGGTGAGCATAAATTTAAAAGTATATATGTAAGTTAATTGAGAGGTCAGTAAGGGAAAAGTGCTAGGATCAAAAGAAAAAGTAGAGCTAGTTAAGTGATTGGGGGTTCAAAGCAATGTCAGAGTCAGGTGTCAGTATGGAGTAGGAGTGGTCAGGGTAAGCCTCTTTGAAAAGTTAAAATTTCAGCAAATACTTGAAGGAAGTGATAGAGTATAAGTATTTGGCAGAAAAGTGATCCAATCAGAGGTCACAGACAACACAATTGTCCTATGTTGGTATGCGGCTGGTACACTAAGTGTGACTGAAGTAGAATGGGCAGAGGGGTGGTGGTTATGATGGAGGTAGTAGAAAATAAGATCATAGAGAAAACAGGGATGCTTTATAGAGGCCTCTATATGGATGCAAGTTGGGGGACTGAGCCACAGTTCTGGGTCCCTTTCCCCAACACAGGTACCAAGATGGAGCAAGGCATTTCTGATAGTGCCGATGCGAGTCAGTGTTGCAATGACAATGTGCGAATTATCAGAAGAAAACAATGATCCCTGGGTTTTTTATATACATGCAAGAAAAGCAAACGACCAGGAGAGATGTTTATGAAACCAAGGAACTCCAGTCTAGGAATTGGGAGACAGCTAGATTGCACTAATATGCATAATAATCAAACTGTCAGAGTGCTTTTGCTTTAGGTCTGTGTCTAGGCGAGAAGTGCCTAGAACATTTTATCTCATTTCCAAGTGACTTTTATGCCCATTAAAATGTTTTCATTCAATTAATAATTCAGCCAATAATCCAATTATGAAATACAATGTTTGCTGATTGCCTTGAACTCTTCCTCTCTTTTTTGGTTGCTCAAGTGAAAACCATTAAGGTCTCAAATAAAATAGATAAGACAACGTGGCATCCTTTCATTTACTGAGGCATGGAAACTTCTCTGCAGAGCCACTTTGGTTAATGTAGGCATCAATTGTCCCTAGAACTGGGACACTGAGAGCTGTGACCTCCCTGAAGCCACTGACTTCATTAATGGAGGTAACTGTCTCATAAAATTGCAAGATGTGATTGTAAAGTTTGGGAATCTGGTGCTGGCCTTGTGATGCCTGCCAACAACTCCAGAGCAAACAGTTCAGTAACAATCAATCCCAGCTCAATGAGTTTTTTTTTTTTTTTTCTGCAAAAGTTGATATAAGCTTAGTCTCTCTTTCTGGGCCAATATCTTGGCAATTCCTCATAATTTTTCCCTCCTTGTCATCATAAAGACCTGTATGCAATATTATTCAGTGGGAGCAAGGTTGTTCTCTGATGATGTAGGAGCAATTAGTCTGCATCAATACAGTTGCCTTCACTCCAGTTGTTTGCTTCCAGATTTTCATCCAGGCAGCATGTGAACTTTCAAAAAGCCTGGCTAAGATGCATTCACCAGTCTACATTGGAGAGGTCTTTTCTAGGTCAGGGCCTTCTGATTTCTTGTTGTAAAGAATATCGGTAAGCACTCTAGTTTGTTCTCTTTTGAGAAAAAAAAAATAAAGAATTTTAGTGCTGAATATCTAACTATGGCCCATTCACAAAAACAGATTGTAATTTGTTCAAAATATCAGGGGAAATGTAGGCTGTGATCAGGATATAAAATATGTTTTACATCACAAAGCAAGATGCTGAGGTGGGTTAGGAGGTCCTGTGTCCATGCCATTTTAGTTGCTACTCCCTTTCCCAGCCTCTCCAGGACAGCAGGTGGCGACACAGCCATGACAGTTGCAGGCGGTGACCCTCTGTCTTGCTTCTCCAGCCCTTGCTTCTCCAGTTTTTGGTAACACCGTCTCAGAAAGCTGGTGAGCTATAAAGTGGAGATTGGAACAAGACTAAAATCTTATCAACTTCTCAGACCCTACTGGTATGAAATCATTCGAAATGCCATAGGCCAGAAGGAGGGCAAGACTTTCCTCTCATGGTAATTTAAAATCACAGACTCAGTTGGGAGAGCATGAAAACCATCCCTTACGTCAACTAATTGTTTCCCCCCCAATATTTCATTCATTAAAATCATTAATAATAGCAGTAATGTCATTTCTGGCTGTGCTTTACTCCACACATTCCTTTAAAAAATCTGCCTCATTATTGATTTGTTATAAGTCAAAGAGGGAATTGGCAATATACATGAAATAAACTTTAAAAAATAAGACTATCTTGTGAATCTTCTCAAGATTGTTTTGTTAGCATATTTTATGAATCAGTAACATTAATAAGTCTGTTACTTTGAAAAATCATTTCATAGAATTTCCTTTCTCTCCTTACTTTCTTTTGATAAATTACCATTTGTCAACTTAAGAGAACTAATGTTTTCCTGAAAAGTTGAACAGATACCTTGCCAGCTCTAGCACTCTTTTAAAGTAATCACCACCAATACTAATATATTGAAAATAAATCACTTATATAGCTGAGTGCATTTTATTTGTAATGAGGTTCCTAAATCCAACAAATAGTTTTGAGTGCCTATTTCATGCAAGCCTTCTGCTGTGCCCTTTGGGAAATTCAAAAATAAGTAATATGCCTATCTAAGTCTTAAGAAACACATAATCAAGTAGGTGGAATCAGACAGAATATACATAATTATTTTAATTAAAAACAATAGTCTAATTAATCTTTGGTACCTTGAAACTTATGACATCACTAATTCCATTTAAGTCACCAAATGTTCTCAGAATGTATGGTTTGTTGAGTTATATTTATTTAAATAATGTGCTGAGAAGTAATCAGCATGATGGTCTATTTAATCACCAATATCCTGAGCAACTTTTTATTTTTTGTGATAGATTAGTTTGCATTTTTAAATGAAAAAAAAATGTGTTTCTACCTACCACATTTTTCTTGACTGGATTCTTTAGGTATGTCAGCAAGTTTAATTGTGCACTGGGTTGGATGCTGTGTGTGAATGTGAGTGTGTATATGTGTTTATTAGAATAAGCTCTAATGGAAACACCTGCTTGTTCATGATTCTCTTAATGAATTGTCTTGGCATTACTAAGTGGCACCACAAACCAATTTCGACATGCTGTGTAGGAGACATGCACTGACATTGCTTTCTAAAAATAGGCCACTCCTTGTTCTAATCTTTTTCAGTTTTGTGTATGCATATAGGAAAAAAACTTACATTTAGTACACTTTCCAGGTTACAAAGTGCTTTTACTATCATAGGTCACCTAAAACTGCACCTCTTTAATTGTACCAACATATATTGCTCAACCTGGAAACAGCTTTTTTTTATTATTGCCTCCTTTCATGCCTATATACCGCTTCTCTCCAATTAAGTCTGTGCCATCATTGAAGTAGTCACTCCAAGTTTCTCATTTCCTTTGCCCATTGTTTTGGCTATACTTGCTACAGTGTTTTGTCTGGCTTAATGCTACAACCTCTAGTTGATCTCCCTGCCTCCACTTCCACATTTGTCTAATCTTATTAATTTCTCTACAGGCATCTGGAATATAACCATTTGCTTATACTACTTCTCTGTTTAATCCATATCCCTGGACCATAATTGCTCTTAAAATAAATTCCAAACTCTCTATCCTGGCCTTTCAAACCCTATTTTACCCAGATCTTCCTTCTCAATAGGTTATCTCTTAACTACAACACTCTAACAGCCATGCAGATTTATTTTTTTAGTCATGTAAACTTGCCACCACTCGCCCAATTTTGAAAAACAAACATGACAGCTATCCAAACTGAAATAGGCTAGATTTTTTTTTAAATATATTTTATTGATATTTCACAGAGAGGAAGGGAGAGAGAGAGAGAGCTAGAAATGTCGATGAGAGAGAAACATCGACCAGCTGCCTCTTGCACACCCCCTACCGGGGATGTGCCTGCAACCAAGGTACATGCCCTTGACCGGAATCGAACCCGGGACCTTTCAGTCCGCAGACCAACGCTCTACCACTGAGCCGAAACGGTTCGGCTAGATATTTTTTTTCTTTGCCTCCACATATACTCTTCCTTTCTCCTGCATGAGTCCTGTGTTTCTTTACCTGGATAATTCCAACTTATTCAGATTTGAGTCTAGACTTAAACATTCACCTTAGGGAGCCTTTCTAGCTTGAATTAGATAAATATTCCTGTTTTTGATTCTTGCACAAATTGAACCTACTGCACACTATTTTAAAGACCCAATATTGGGCAGACTTATTTTATTTATTATTTTTTATTGTTTAAGGCAATATTTATTGAATAATAAGGATTAATTTTTTTTCATAACAGATCTGAAATGGGGCAGTTCCAGGGTTGGTTAACCAGTGGCCCAGAGATGTCACAGAGACCTAGGTTCTGCCATCTTCATTGTGTTGGCTTCCCTTTGTTAATTATATTTTTAATTTTTTGAGAACCTGCCATACTGTTTTCCACAGCAGCTGTATCATTTTACATTTTCCTCAACAGTGTACAAGGGCTCCGATTTTTCCACCTCATCACCACACTTGTTTTCAGTTCTTTTGATAGTAATTTTAATGAGTGTGAGGTGGTAGTATTAAATATATATATATATATATATATATATATATATATATATATATATTGATTTCAGAGAGAAAGGGAGAGGAAGAGAGAGGCAGAACATTAACGATGAGAGAGATGAGAGAGAATCATTGGTTGGATGCCTTCTGCACACCCCCTTCTGGGGACTGAGCACCGCAACCAGTCATGTGCCCTTGATAGAAATCGAACCCAGTTCCCTTCAGTCCACCAGCTGATGCTCTAGTCACTGAGCCAAACCAGACATGGCTTTTGATTGCAGACTTATTTTAATCTCAAATGTATTTCTAGTGGACAGTATAACTCCTAGTATGTAGTGAGCCTTTAGTAAATAATTGTCGAATAAGAGATAGTTAACAAAAAAAAAGAATGCAATGAAAAACACATTTACTTCCAATATCTCATCTGGCTCAATAAATGGTGATGCTCCCTGCTTTTCATATGCACTACAGTTATATAGCATGTCTTCACTAAAGTAAGTTGGGAAACGGTTCCCAGGACTCTGTGTACAAATTTGAAAATCCCTGTGTGCCTACAATTACCTCAATGTATTTGATAAGCCAAATATAGTAATTTTGATAAGGCAAATATAGTCATTTTATTTATATATGAAGAAAGTAAGGGTTAGGGAGTAGACATTTGTACAAGTCACTGGCAGACACATGGCATGGACTCTTTTGAGTGGATCCATTCAGAGATGTTTTCCTTTGCTGGATCTTCAAATGGATCTAGTACCATGTTATACCCGTGAAAAACCCAGTGTGCTAACCCACAGCTTCTATATTTTTGTGATTATTTTTCTAACCTGAGAAGCTTAGCATAAAGGAAGCAGGACAACATCCTTAGGGCTTTCTCTTAAAGCATAGATTATACTGTCATTGTAGGCCATCAACTCTGTCTTCTGTTAGTTCTTTTTAAGGTTCCTTTTGCTATTCATTAGTTAATTTATTAATCCATCAATACTTATTCAAATTTTTCATATCATAGATCGTGCTATGGAAAGTGTGGGACAAAATAGACTCTATTCCCAGGGAGTTCATATTCTAGAAAGTGTCATGTAAGTAGATGGTTAACTATAAAAGTCAGTATCACAACTACTGTTTTAAGCAGCAGTACTTACAGGGAACTAGGCACATTGAAGCAGCACTTAATTTGGACTTGAAAGATGTACCAATGCTTCTTAATGGAGGTTATTTCTAAACAGAACACTAAAGACTGGACAGCCAGAGAGAAAGGTGTGCACAGCAGGGCAGACAGGCAGGGTAGAGTGGAGTGGGGTGAGTGGAGTCAGAATAAAGGGGATCATACACAAAGATAAGCATCATCTTTCCCATTGTATTTATGTGATTTTTATATTAATACTGAGATACTGATAAGGCTCTTTCTGAAAAGTAAAGAGAATGTGAAAAGGGAAGCGATTAACAAACATAGGTTTCAAAGAATTCTTTTGACATGTCCTCCCTTTTTTTGTCTCTTTTTTTCTAGGTAAGTGCAACTGATTTTTACAACTGAACTATGGTTGCTGGACTCCCTCAGTACATGTGACATTCTCCACTGAATATCCTATCAAATGATATCTCAGTATCTTCCATCACCTCTGTTTGATTTGTGAGTCTTTACCCAAAAGTGCTAACTGACCAGTAAGTAACATAAAATTAAGAAATATTTAAATAGTTCTATCTATATCATCATATAATCTTCAGTGGAACCTTTCTTCAAGGTAAGTGAACCATATTTAAATCTCCATTTTGCACAAAGAAGCACTGAGGGGAATATCATTCCCTTTCCAGCAGTATGCATGGTGAAATTCTATTAAAGAACATTTTTCTCTAATACATTTTTGCATTTAAATAACTTTTTTTAGGGAGTTTTCAGGTATGTGTCTCTTTTATCATTTGGGGCACACCTCTCTGTATTGTTGATACTTCTGTTTTGTTCCTTTCTCCTTACAAGACAGACTTGAAGTTTTGGGCATGATTTTTCGTGTACTCTGGAGCCTAAAATATTAAAATGCATAGCTTCTTTCCCATTGCATTATCTAAATCTACTTGGAGGTCGGAGTTTTAGACTTGAAGAAAATGAGTTCTTAGCGGTGCAGTCAGTGAAGAGTAGGATTTAGTTGGCAAGATGGGAAATAAATAGTAAAAAGAGGGAAAAGAATACTTGGAAGTTATTAAATATTTGAACAGTGACTGCTCCCAGAAAATTGGCAGTGACTCTTATTGGCCTCTGGCCTGGGCTTAGCCATTCTCTTGGCTTTGCACGCTTAGCCAGTGCTCAGTTCCTTACCCTGCTTTCCAAATTCAGTTTTGTTTTTCGCATTGACAGCACCAGCCGGGTTGTATTTGGGCTATTTGCATTTACCCTGGATAGCTCAGATGTTCCAACAAACTGACTTGTGTGTAGCTTGTATGTAATTTGGTACAAGCACCCCTGCCCTTTACAGGGAGGTGACACACCTCCTTATTCACAATAATTATCCTAGCTGATGGAGCTCATCGAGCCAGCCCCGCTGTTCCCTTGATGGGGACAGATTTTCTGAGGTGCTGCACATTCCCTGTTTGAATCCTGTCATCAATATCCATGTGTGAAATTATTAATTACAAAGCACAGTAGAATGGTCTTACGGCAAAAGACTGAACTAGCATTACTCCAAGGTTACTATTGGAATTGGCCCTCTGTGATGCATTATTATGAACTAAACATTTCATTTTGTTTCATTGTTAATTGAGTGCTTCAGGCAGTGGTTTACTATTGTGTTTCAAAGCGGGTCTGCTATATATGGAAAGCGTAGGATGGAAGTATTGCTGTGCATTGTGTAGCTTTTAATTTCAGAAGTAGGAAGGGGAAAAAATGAAAGAACACAGATTAATGATTAGAGTGATACTTGCTTTCTGAATTTATGGTGAGTATGCTAAGAACAAAATGTCATAGATAATAAATGGTAGCTAATATGAAGAAGACGATGATGATGGTGATGCTGCTTCTGATGATGATAATGAGTTGGTGGTGGTGATGGCAATGATGTTCTGAGCCTGAAAATATCAATGTCATAACTCTTTTAGGCTTTGCTTTTGTTGTATCTTTATCGTTTTCATGTGACTATGAACAACCATCTAACAGATAATTTTTATTGCCAAACTCTTTGTATAGTTTACAAAAAAGACTATGCAAATTAATGAATGGATATATTATTAGGTGTTGCCATATGTTTTCAGTGGAAAAAATTAAGTTGTGATTTGATAATGACCAAACCAACTATGTCCTAATGAAGTGATTTCTGGGGTAAGACTCTGGAATCTCAGCTGGGCTCCTGTGGTTGCTATGCAGAGAAGAGAATCAATGAAGGGAAAAAGGATGTGTTAAGAATGAACGTGATGAGACCCTTCCACCATACACTTCTTGCCATCCTTCTGGAGAACTGTGACTCTCTTACAGGGACTTATCTCCATATTTTTACCTGTTGGCCAGGATAGTGACAACAATAACAGCTAAGATTTACTTCTTGTTGCTTCTGTATTGGGTGCCATTCTATTATACATGTGTTAATTCATTTCACCTTCACAGCAAATATCTGCACTTGGTATTGTTATTGATCATTTTAGTTGGGAAACTTAATAATGGAAATTGTGAGTAGTTTGTCCAAAATATTTGGCTTCTGAATCTGTGCTCTAAACCACTATGAATATTGACCACAGGACTGAAATGTGCTTACCTTTTGACAACATTTGCGATACCATTTTTATTATCAGCATCATCATTTTCACTCTTACTTTTAACTTCTTCCTAAGCTTTATATCTCAGGTGACATATATACTTTATGTCATTTGAAGTCCCCTCAAAACCAAAGACCATATATCTCCCCCCCCATTTTATAATTAAGAAACAAGTAGGCAGAAAAGTGACTACATGACTACATGAGCCGCTAGAGTGGTAGTGCCCAGTTTTAAGTCAGACTGTGTCATTTCAAGTCCACATCCTTATTCACCATGTCACACCATCCACCATACAATATTGCATGGAATGTCCTTAGTGTTTGCTGTGACTACTCAAGTAACATACGATGATGGGGTGGGATCTTGTATAAATCAGGGATGTAGCCGAAACCGGTTTGGCTCAGTGGTAAAGCATTGGTCTGCGGAATTAAAGGTCCCAGGTTCGATTCCGGTCAGGGGCATGTACCTTGGTTGTGTGTACATCTCCGGCAGGGGGTGTGCAAGAGGCAGCTGGTCGATGTTTCTCTCTCATCGACGTTTCTAGTTCTCTATCTCTCTCCCTTCCTCTCTGTAAAATATCAATTATATATATATATATATATATATATATATATATATATATATTTTTTTTTTTTTTTTAAATCAGGGATGTATTATCTGTATGGTCCCCCGGCTTGGTGTGATAACCCTTTACAGAATAGCCTGTGACAGAGCCTAGGCCATGTACCAAGGGAAGTCATAACCACTGGCAATATATTTTATGCCATTGCGGGCCACTCAGTTATGCTGAGCAAGCTTGTATTGGGTGACTGTGTACTCTATTCATTTTACCCTATAAGCCGGGGTTATGCATATCTGTGCTCAGATGCACTGGTATTTGTAACTTGGATACATCTCCAGCATCTACTGGTTTCACAATCAACTATCTCTCCTCTATGGCAGTTCAGAATGGGAGTGCAGCAAAAACGGCTTTAAAAATATTTCCATTTTCAGTATCACCAAAGAGAATTTCTAAGTCCTCATCGTCTCCTTTCTTTTGATTATTTTTTTCTATGTGGAAACCTTCAAAGAGCCCCGAATTTGGATTCATAACATATGCTTCCATAAAATACCGTTCTCTAGCTAATGTCTGTAGCCCTCTGCACTGTGTCCTTTGAGTACAAGGGCTTTGATATCCTCAAACCTGTGCTGGTCTTTTACATGTTTGTTGGGATGGATTTTTAAAATAATTTCTCAAAGTGGATTTGGGTCAGGTCATGGGGAGTGAGATCATGAAAGTCCTGGGTGCCAGGGGAATTTTGGAGAATGGGGGTTGTTCCACTGGAAGGAAAAGGAGAGAAGAGAACTACACATACAATAAAGTAGGAGGCATTTTGACTACTACACAATTTCCCCTCAGGCCAGCTCTGTATATAGTTTCTGTCATAATCTCTGTGTTTTTTGAGAAAGGGAGAAAGTTTCTGGTATAATGATCTGATTTCCAAAAGTACATGTATGTTGAAACTGTTTGCCTCGGGCTACTGTATTGATTGTTTTTTGTGGGGAAAACAAGTCTGATAAACTAGGAGTGTATCTTGGCACATATGACAATGTCTTTTCCAAGGTGAGTTTATTTTGCTCAGTTCTGCAGGCTTTGTACAGGTCAAGGGTGGAGATAATGGTATAGCAGAACATATATAATGTAGAATGGGCATATGTGTTTTCATATTTTTAAGACTGAAAAACAAAAAGCTTCAACCAATAACATAATGTAAGAATGCTTTTAAAATAGCAAAGTAGTATATACATATTGGTTATTTTTATGGGCTTTATCATTTCCTCTCATGCTAGAGAATGAAGGAAGTCCATGGAAACCACACTTTTAATCACATTGGAAATGCTCTGCCTAAGACTAGAGAAGTTAGAAGTGTGATCATTTTAAGAATTGGAAGAGAAAGAAATGCTCCAGTTGTTCTGTGTAGTTATGGAATAGAATAATGATAGAATGATTACACAGGAAATAGTTTCTTATGAAAAATTAATACATTGAACTAAACATGTTAATTGATATGTGAAGGACTCCTTATACACACACTTATACCGTAGTCTTCCTTTTAGCTGGGGGATATATTTTAAGATCCCCAATGCATTCAAAATCATAAACAGTACAAAACCCCACATATAGTATATTTTTCTCAATGCATCATACTTATGATAAACTTTATAAATTAAGCACAGTAAGATATTAATAAAACTCTGATAATAAAATAGAACAAATATGATGCTATACTGTAATAAAAGTTATATTGATGTGGTGACTTGTTTCAGGGGATCGATCCCCTGCTGAAGTCTTTGTACAGGCTCAGTGGTTCCCAGTACAAGTTCCCATCTATGGGGACACATTTTCTGTTCATTTCTGTCACCCACCAATTTAATGCCTTTTCCATCTTAACGAAGCACTTAGCACACACCATGGATGTAACTTTTGCAGTTTGAGGTGTGACAGAAAAACTAGCACACTTTTATTTTTCCTCACAACTTCACAGATAGAGGATTAATTCTTACCATTCATCGTGGCAACCTCAGCATAAAATTTGTTTCTTTCCTTCCATTGAGAACTTTCACCTTTTCCCTTAAAGGAAGTACTTTACAACTTCTCTTTGGCGTAACCAAATTGCTAACATCACTACTCGTGCTCCGGAGCAGTTACTAAGAAGTAAGGGTTATTTTGCACACATGCACTGAGAAATTGTGACAGCATACCTGATATCTGAGATGGCTACTATATGACTAAAGAGAGAGAGAGAGAGAGAGAGAGAGAGTGTGTGTGTGTGTGGTTGGAGGGGGGAGTATAGTGTGGACAAGCTGAACAAAGGGATGACTCATATGCAGATGGGTTGGAGCAGGACAGTGTGATATTTCTTCACACTACTCAGAATGGCATGCATTTAAAAAGTTATGAATTGTTTATTTTTTGAATTTTCCATATAATGTTTATGGATGGAAATTGGCCATTGGTGGTGAATTATGTGATATACTTAGCCATGGAAAGCAATGCTGTGGATAACGGGGTTTATTGTACACATAGTTAATTTTCCACTAATAATGAAGTGATTAATACTGAGACTTTATTGAGGTATTATATATATATATATATATATATATATATATATATATATATATATATATATAAATTTTAAATATATGTCAAGAGTACTCCAGGTAGTTGATATCTCAAGTTGAGATCTAGACATTGAACCTAGAGTTTCAGACATTGCCTGGTTAGGGTAACTCAACTTTACACTGTGAGTGAATAAATACATAATTGCTCTAAGAACAGGTAGTGGGCATTGAGTCTGTTCCCCAGATGTGGATACTATTTAATCATACCTCAAACTAGGCTATGGAAAATAGTAGTCTAGGTTGACATATACATGTACACTGCTGTTAGATGGCCTCCATTCATATCCTGCTCCTCCACTTACTGGTTAGATTGCTCTTTATTGCAGGTGTTAGGAAATTAATCCACAGAAATCAATCAGGATATTCTCAGGTCAATAGTAAGTGCTCAGGAAATATTAGTTCTTATAAGTACGCAAGGCACCCAGTAGGTTCTGAGAGTAATCCTCACATCCTTTTTCCCAATCTTTCTCACCGTCACTGTTAGCATGGATGCCTCCTCCTCTTATAGGAAAGTAGCTCCTTGGGGGCCTTTCTGCCTCTGACAGTGGAGATGGCTCTACAGATTAATTATGGAGCTTTCTTCTGTGAGGCACTGGGCTTTTAACATTCATATTTCTTCCTGAAGGAAAAGAAATATTTTTTACTAGAGTCTTTAAATGATAATATTTAACTGCTGGTTTGTGCAATTAATCAAGTGTTTTCATAATCTGGTTACTCTCTTGGACTTATAAAATTTCAAATTAGGGAGGCAAGAATTGTAAATTACTTTTGCATATCTACTCTGGGCCATATGTGTAGAGGAAGAGAGAAAAAAAAATATAAAAGGATAAATTAAATCACGGAAGGGGGAAAGAATTCCCAAATTTAGAATGTCTCCAAGGATTTGGTTACTTTGGGCTTCAGTTTCATTGCGAATAATTTGCCTTTGTAAATGCATGCCACACAACAAAGAGTTTTGGACTTGTGAGGATCTCAATCCATATTTAAGTGTCGCTGAACCCCGTGTGGCATCTTCCTCTAGTGATTATCTAGCCTATTGAACCCCATGTGGCATCTTCCTCTAGTGATCATCTAGCCTGTATTGGGACAGCTACCTCATTCTCAAGATAGTCTCCGTGGCTTAGAATGAGTCCATTAGAAAATCCTTTCTTCTTTAGACCTATGTTCTTCTTTATAGTAGAGTCTATCTTTGATTCTTCTCTTCTTCTATAGGACCAGTGGTCCTCGCTTTCAAATTCTAATTTAAAATATTGAGTATACTTATCTCTCTTTCTTACTATGATGTGTTTCACATCATGAAGTGATTTAACTAATTTAATCCTCAGTATATCACACAATTTGCTACTAGGAGTTTTACTTGAGAATCCCAAACAAAAAGATGTTCCCACACCTCTACTCCTAAAAAGAACGTGATCGTAACCTTTTCATGGGGAGAGAGGGCAGACATGCTATTTCAAGGCCCCACACAGCATTCTGATTCAATTTTGATAGGGCAAGGTTATCCCAGGACAAATAGCTACAGATGTTGCCTTTTTCAGAAAAATATCACAGGACTGTACTTCCTTTGAAATTGGTTTTATTTCTTGGCTTAAAGTAGTTGCCTTTTATTCTCTTGAGAAAGCTCTTTCCTGAAGAGCCTCTGGTTTAGACATTGATTTTAAATTACAAAAACAAAAACTGAGGAGAAGAAAAGAGAGGAGAAAGTGAATAAGAGAGCAGAGGGAAATAGAAAGGGAGAGAGGAACAGGGGAATGGGAAAGGGGCAAAGAAGTAATTGAGACATCTGGGTGATGTAGAAGTGACCTAAATCTATAGCTCAGAGAGTAGAAAGATTAAATCAAAAAACACTCTTGCTTTATAATAATAACCTGAGCACTTTATATATGGTGATTATTATTCTTTTTATTTTTTATTGATTAAGGTATTACATATGTGTCCTTATCCACCCATTACCCCCCACCCCCCATTCATGCCCTTTCCTCCCTGTTGTCTATGTCCATTGGTTAGGATTATATGCATGCATATAAGTCCTTTTGTTGATCTCTCCCCCTTACTCCCACACTCCCTTAATTTCCCTGAGGTTTGGCATTTTGATTGATGTTTTTCTGTCTCTGGATTTGTTTTTGTTCATCAGTTTATGTTATTCATTATATTCTATAAATGAGATCATGTGATATTTATCTTTCTCTGACTGGCTTATTTCACTTAGCATAATGCTCTCCAGCTCCATCCATGATGTTGAAAATGGTAAATACTGGTGTGTTTTTATTTATTTGTTTCTTTGTTTGTTTGTTTGTTTTTTACCACAGCATAGTATTCCACTATGTAGATGTACCACAGTTTTTTTTAATCCACCCATCTTCTAATGGGCACTTATTATATACTCCAAATCTTAGGTGACTATTATTCTTAGGTGACAATAATATATATTATTTCTAGCATTCCCTAAAAATAACCTTGAAGTTAAGTTTAATTGTTATATTCCTTTAATTGAGGCAGCCAAAATACAGACAGGTCGATTAATTTGCTTTAAATTATGTAGCTGAGCTCTAACCAGTTTGGCTTAGTGGATAGAGTGTTGGCCTGCAGACTGAAAGGTCCCAGGTTCAATTCCAGTCAAGGGCATGTATCTTGATTGCAGGCACATCCCCAGTAGGAGGTGTGCAGGAGGTAGATGATCAATGTTTCTCTCTCATCGATGTTTCTAACTCTCTATTCCTCGCCATTCTTCTCTGTAAAATATCAATAAGATATATTTAAAAATTATGTAGCTGAGAACTGATGGAACAGGAAGTTGATTCTGGGAATATTGCCCGAGGCTAAGTCTATACTTTAACAGCACCTCCACAACAAAATGGCTAACAAATATTGATCATATTTACTAAACATCAGTTACTCTTTTAAATATTTGACCTCAAAAATTTCCTGAAACAGATTAATATTATTAGCCACTCCGGATGATAAACAGTGGCATGCATATTTTAAATCAATTTCCAAATTCACCCAGCTAGTTAGTGGTAGAGTTAGGATTTGAATTTGACCTTGGCACTCTGCTGGAGAGAGAAATCTTAGCTATGGCCTTCAAGATTATTGTAGTGGTTGTAAAGGGCACACCCAATAAACACTCAGCACATAGAGTATTCAAACGTGGTTTAAGATCACTTATCCATGTATTTCAATGAGTAGAAATTATGGTAGTGCAATATGATTACACAGTGCAGACTGGTTGCTGAGTAGTTTAACTTATGATGGAGCATAAGTGTGCTATTAGTGTGCTTCCATGGAAGGCAGGTGCTGCAGCCAAATGAAAATAAATCAAGAAAGTGAATGTTTAAACAACTATAATTTACCTAGCCACACTGCCTTAAGCATAAGGAGATTGTTATGCAACCGAGGGAGTACAGAAGGATTAAGTGTAGCTTGATCCTGAATCAGCTCAGAACCAGGAATCTTGAAAAAGTCTGTGTTAAGACATTCATAGGGTATGTACCTCCTTCCCCTACATCATTCTCTACTCTGACATTTTTGGAGAATTATTCATATTCCAGTTTGAGCTTGATAAATGCACTCAGAGATTAACAACAATGTAGGGATTTTTAAAAATAAACCTTTCCTTCTATTCATCGTCTTCAACCTCAGTCTATTTCTGGGGTTGCCCAAAAGCCCACAGTTTCCCAACTTCCTCTGGAGAGAAGGAAACTTAACTATATTCAAGTGTTAACTCAGTCCATGTTGCATTGGACATAGCTATACTAATAGAAGGGCAATATGATAATTAGACCAAAGATCTTCCAGACAAAGCCACAGTAGCAGGATCCGAGGCAGAGGTGGTTAGGGTGATCTGGCTATATTGGGGGAGCAGTTAGAGGGTGATTGGGCTGGCAGGGGGGATCAGTTCTGCAGGGGGGAGCAGTTAGGGAGCGATAAGGTTTGAGCAGGTAGAGGTGGTTATGGGCAATCAGGCTGGCAGAGGAGTAGTTTGGAGCATCAGACCAGCTAGGGGTTATCAGGCAGGCAGAGGTGGCTAGGGGTTATTAGGCAGGCAGGCAGGCAGGCAAGCAGTTAGGAGCCAATAGTCTCAGATTGTGAGAGGTTTTTGGCCTAAACCAGCAGTTGGCCATCCCCCGAGAGGTCCTGGATTGGAGAGGGTGCAGTTCAAGGGAGCATCTTCTTATTTGGAATTCTCAAGTCAAAACCTTAGTAGTAAATTGTGTGATATACTCAGAATTAATTTAGTTAAATCACTGGATGATATAAAACATATCATAGTAAGAAAGACAGAGATAAATATACTCATGCACAAATGTCATGTACTGGGCCTCTAGTTATTTATAATGTAACTTCTACATCAGCTGATCTTTTATGTCCCTTATAACTTTTATCTTTGAGCTTGTTTCCCTAAAACTCACAATGGGCCTCACCCTCCTTGAATCTACTCTTCAATAAATCAGGTACTCCAGAAGTTCTCACATCTCTTTGGGGGTTGATTTTACATAAAGTAAAATTGATGTACTCTCTCCTCAAGACTTGCTATTGCTTATTTTTCCAAAAAGTTTAAGATAATGTTCCCTCTACTATCACTATATTTTTAAGAAATGTAAGGCACGCTCATCAAAATATGGGAACAGTATAACCTCAAAATAAAAGAAAGTCCTTTACATTGAAAAAAACAACACACACACACACACACACACACACACACACACACACACCCCAAAATAAAACAACAAAACAAAACAAAAAACTTACCTTCATGAAAATCAAGGTTTCTTCTTTATCATTCCGGGCCAAAATTTTGGAAATACCGAATCAATATACCTATAGACATGCCAAGATACCCATAGCCTTCTGTAACTATTAATGAATTTCTCTTAGCAAAAACCATTTCTTATGGATTTGTGGTTGCATGGACCTCATCTTACCATTTGTTCCACAGTGGAAAGCAATGAGGTCATGGTATCATAGATCATTAGAATGGCTGGCAGTCATTGGAGACCATAAAGTGTTAGTCTTATTTTCACATGAAGCTAGGGCCACACACTCTCTTTCATGGATTACCTAAAGCTAGTTTCTTTGAGTTTCTTTATTTAACAAGTGTTTTTCCCCACTCAGTGTCAGCCCTTGTTTTAGGCCTAGGGTTGACAAAGAAAACTAAAGTGCCACCTTTGCCCTCGGTTATTCACTAACTCAACATCGCATCTAGCTGCCTGCCTGCCCTGTGGATATTTTTACTCTGATCTCATTGTCTCTGGTAGCTGAGCTGAGCTGAGACTTATTAGTGAATTGAGACTCAGGGAATGCTTAAATCAGAGGAAAGAATAAAGAAAAATTACTGAGTGTCTTTTATGCTTATGCTTTTTACATAGTATTTCAGTTTTCATTACCAAAAAAAAAACCTGTTAAGTAGGTACAATTTTCAACAATATTCAGATGTGGCTAGCTATCTAAAAAAGATTCAGAAATTTGCCCAAGGTTTCTCCTAGGACTATTCCCAAGTTCTCTTTTTGTCTAGTTCCAAAGACTCTGATTTTTATTACATAAGGATGCCTTATGAGAGAACACAAAGATCCACGTTATAAATCTGGTGGAGGCTGAGCCAAGCTTGGTTCCCATTATGTGTGTCTTTTTAATTACATAATTATCCTTTGCCTGCACCTTCCAGATTTTTCAGTTGCTGCTCTGTATACCTCCCATTTTTACCTGGCAATACTTTTCTATCGGCATACAGGTTTCAATCCACATTTTACCTCTAAAGTGGAGCAATCTCTGACCAGTCCCCCTACTGTTACCTTCTCATCACTCTACCTCCTTTCCATGCTGTAATGGTTTAGCACACTCATTGCAATCTGAAGTTATCTCATATAATTATTTATCTATTTCCCCCAGAAGATGAAAGTTCTTCAAAGCAGGGTACCTGACTAATATGAGACAACTGTGTTTCTAACCCATAGAGTAGTATCTAACCTAGAATATGCCCTCAATAAAATCTTTGGAAAAATTAATGTATTTTTCAGATAAAGTTAACATTGGTATTTTTTCTTTATTAGAATGCCACATTATCTTTGAAAAACCTACCTAGTATTATTATCACAATATCTATATATAATCACAATATCTGTAGAGTTATATACAATTTCTTATATTTAAAAAAAACAAACCAAAACAGTTATTTTATATAATATAAGACATGTAATTGTTTTTGGAGAACTATAAACCTTAAGCAAAATAAAAATCCCAATGTGTAACAAGTACCTTATGTTGAGAATTCACCTTCATAAATTAATGATATAGTGATGCACCTTTCACATTTGAGAATCGGCATACCTGTACTTAAGGTGACTAGGCTAATGAGGAAAATTATGTATTTGCTGTCTGGTTATGGCAACATGGTTGCAATTCTCCTCTACTGTCAGCAGGGGTCTCAAAAGCTTTTCACCCACCAAAATGTCTATTTTAAAAATTTTGCAGATAGATAATTTGTTTTATTATTGCTAACAGAATGGAACATGCACACTCTCAAATTTATCATATTAACTTAATTGAAAAATCTTTTTTAATGACACATTATTGGGTATTTTTGGCTTAGACGCATTGCTGTTTTTTAATGTTTAACTGGCACTAAGTTGGTAAGAATATCTTACAATCATCAGAAAATTAAATACTACTTATTTATTTGTGTATCTAAAGTTTACAAATTCAAAGTTGTTAACAGATTTCCTGTATTTAGACAAGAAATTAATAGAATTGCTGTAAAAACAGCCTACACCTCTTTAGTCTGTCTTTCAGAACTTTTCAGAGACTTGTTTGGGAAGCAGCTAATTATCTTTTATTTTTGTGATTTATTTTATTTGTTTTTCCCCTGGGTTTTTTCCCAGTTTTTAATTATTATTTCAGGAAAAACTATTTCAAATATAATAATGTTACATGCAATAAACATTACATCTCAAGAAAAATGATTTTAAATATGATAATGTTACATGCAATAAACACCAATTGAGCTGATTGTCTTTTAAATAATGCCCTCCAGTGGATGCACTAACCTTGGTCAAGCACAATGCTTGCCCCCCTGCTACCCTGTTCAGGCAGGCAGGCAGAAAACCCAGTACCAATTTAATCTGTTGCCTACCACACACCACCAGGTTGGGCATTTCCCATATTCTTTCCATCTCCTAACAAGTAGGAAAGGAGCAATCTTCCCAGCCCCTCACTCCTTTCTGAGTTTATTTTCTTCCTATGCACCTATGGATGTGTGCTTGTCATTCCCATTGCTCTGGCACCCTTTCCTCAAGGTGCTCTTCTTCATTACTCCCTTCACCAATGTTATCATGTCCAAAGCACATCTTTACATGCACATCCAAAGGTTTGTGATAGGGTATTCTCCCAAATTAAGTTTTTATTATTAATGTATCCCTCTGTTTCACTACATCTTTCCAGTTTGGTGAATGGAAATATGCAAATGGATGGATAAGTAAAAGTTTCTAGGAAAAAAATTATATATATATATATATATATATATATATATATATATATATAAAATTTGGCCGTGAATTGAAAAACAAAAATGTTAAGTGCTTACATAGAAACTTGAAGTTTGAATTTTTGAATGTGTATATGGTCTGAAGATAAATATTTAAAGTGCAAACTCATACACATATTTACTGAGGCATGGCTCCATATTTCCCAGAGGTTTACGAGAGAGAGAGAGAGACAGAGAGAGAGAGAGAGAGAGAGAGAGAGATGCTATAGCATTTTAAGACTCCTGGGATATTGGAACTGATATTATAGTGTCTTTGTTTTATAAGATTAACATCCACATCTTTAAAATACTCTTATTTTAAATGTACAGAATTTGTCACCATTGACAGCAATATCAGCATCATGAATATTTATTAATTACTCTACAAGGATTTGCACAGTCTGGTTTAGAAGTAATTCCTGTCCATATGAAAATTTGCAAGCTATAACAAATGACATTTGCATGGGTGACAAGGTGAGTTTCTATGAACCAGCAAATGTCCATCAACAATTAACATATTAGTGAATTATGCCTCTGTTGACACTTTCAGTCTGGATAAACGGTTTGCCTCATTATCCAGTGGTTGTTATTGAGCTATTAGTGCTATCCCATGCATAAGCGCAAATGTTTATTGAGGCAAGTGAAGTTGTGAATTAAGTATGTGCTTTCTCCTTTGTTCTGAAGAATAATTTCTATTTCCTACCACCTTATCCTATGCTAAAGAACACAGGCTCCATCAGAACAGAAAGGTTGTTTATCATGCTCACAGCTACATCTCTATCACCCAACAGGGTGCTTGCTCAGAACACGTTAGGGCTCAATAGGTATGAGTTAAACAAATGAAAAAGATCAAAGATTTCATTAACTTTTGGGTAACTAACTGTGTGTCAGACAATATACTAGGCACTTTGCATACATTATCTTAATCTACAGTTTTGTGATATCACTATCCTGACCTTATAGACAAGGAAACTGAGTTTTAGAAAATTATCTGCCCCATGAGTACACATCGAGGCAATGATGGTGAACAAAGTAAGCCTTAGGATACTTTCCACCACCCTACTGGTGCTGGTAGTCTAAGAGTCACTTGGAAGTTGATATAATCGAGAATCTTGCATGACAGAGGATTGAGTTGTTGAAATTCTTTCATAAGTAGGTGAAGGAAGTTTTAATTTACTAATGCTCCCCAGATGTGTCCACAAAAGCAAAATTAACTGTTTATATAAGCCAGTGTTAGTAAAATCCTGTAATTAATGGTTATATTCCCAATAAAATCTTATTAGAGTGGAAGAGGAGCATGATTCTTTACAGGCATTAGCTGTGAGGATACAAGACTAAATGGATTCCTAGTTCTGCTTCTTATAAGTTGTATAGTATGAAAGACATACTTATGTTCACTGTGCCTCAATGAATTCAGGCACTGGTGAGGTCCCTCAGCATGGCCTGCAGGGATCGGGCCAAACCAGCAGTCCAACGCTGCCTGCTGCTCTTACTGCCACTCTTGCTCTTCCTGGCACAGCTGCACCTGCCACCACTACTCAGTAGGCTCGCTGCTACTTCGCTGCAGTCTCACGGGCTGTGGCCAGCCTTGAGTCCTGTGTCTGGTGCCCTTCAGCTGAACAATGCTCCCTCTGTGGGAGTGCACTGACCACCAGCGGTCAGCTTCTGCATTGAGCATCTGCCTTCTGGTGGTCACTTCATGTCATAGCAACTGGTCGAATAGTCAAGCAGTTGAGCAAACAGTTACTTAGGTTTTATATACATAGATAATTGACTGTACACTGTTTATTACCAAGGCTAACATACACTAAATGCCTAAGAAATAATAACTACTATTAAGATTCACTCATTCTACTCCAGATATAAGACCTGGCAAATGTCCTCCAACTTTCATGGATAAAAATACAAAAAGTTTTAAAAATAAGCATGTCCATCTCCACGTCTTTAGGACTGTGGTCTATAGCCTAGAGTTTTAAAAGACTTTCAGTTATGAATAATTTAGTTAGACCAACACAGTTGCCTTTACAATTTGTTACATATTTCATTCATTATTTAAAAAAAATAGTCAGGAGGAATAGTAAACTGCTCCAGCAGAGAACAATTTGTTTCCTCACAAACCATATCCCACATCAAATATTTCAACCACTCTACTATCAATTTTGGCTATAGGCAACCTAAAATTCAGCAATTATTGGTGATGTGTTTAGAAGTTGCTTAATTAATTAATCCTCTTTGATAGACATATACATGATCTTTTTTTATAACTACCATTTTAAAAATTTCCTTTGTAAGTATGTTCATATTTATTTATCTATTTATCTCAATATGTTTCTTGTAGGGTGGATTCCTGGGTGAAGGATAGCTTGGTCAGAGGGTTTGAAGAGTCTTAGGACTTGAATTTTAAAGCTAAATCTTCTTCCAAGGGGTTTTATTCATAGTTAGCAGAAATTCATGAATATGCAAGATTTAAGATTTCCTTCCTATTCTTTAGTCATCATTGTCACTTATTTTTTTATCTTTCCAGTAGTATCAGTTTTATATTGCCTTCTGTTTGAGAAGTCAGGTTCTTCATTTATACTGTACAACTCTGTTGTAACTACTTTTGTATACATTGATAATTTATTTATTTATGTATTTATTTATTTTTAGTGAGAGAGTAGAAGAGAAAGAGGAAGGAATAGAGAGAGAGACATTGATGTGAGGGGGACACATCTATTGGTTGCCTCTTGCACGTATCCAACTAGGTCCAGGGATTGAGCCTGCAACCCAGGTATGTGTATTTAATTGGGAATTAAACCCAGAACCCTTCAGTGCATGGGCTGACACTCTAACCACTGAGCACACAAACCAGGGCTACATTGACTTTTCTTATTAGCCTTTCTTCATTTAGCTATGACTTGCTTGATTTTCTTATTTACAAGAATGGGATTTTTATAAACATAAACTTTTATCATTTAATTTTTTTCTGTTAATTTTCCTATCTCCTATTCTATTTCAATTTTTTTTCTCAGAGATTTAATTTAATAAAGAGCATATTAAACACATGTAAAGATAGCTTTCAATTTTGATTTCTTTTAAAGTCTTAGAAATTTTGTAGTTCTTCTACAGACCTGATAAATTTTATATATTCAGCTATGTTTTCCTTTAAATAAAATTAAAATGTGTTTGCATATATGGTATAAGGTGAGCATCTTTTTTATCAGGAAAAATATAACACCCTTTTCCAAGCTTCATTTACTTAATTACATTTTCCTAGGCATGGTTTCATGATGCTTGCTCTATGTAATATTCTTATATATAATTGGCTCTATTTATAGGCCTTTTAAAAACAGGATTTGACCTATATAAAATAATGATGACTGGACATTGCTGTAGGATGTTGATTGAATGCTTCTGCATGGCATCTTCTCCATGGCAGGTTGTTAACATTTGAGTGTTTTATAGAAATGAATTCTTGAGAAGATGTTGGCGAGTGCATTGGAAACCTTTTGAAATGGTTGTAATGAGCTGCTCTGGGAGAATGTTACAGGCTTTGATGGGCCCCTCAGTGGCAGTTCCAGTGGCCTATCCTGTTGACTGACAAAGTATTTCAGGGGAATATTTAATGCTCTTTTAATTAACAACTCCTAAAAGAAAATGTCAATTGTCTTCCATTAGCCTGAGGCCTTATCTTTCCAAAATTTTCCCTCACTCCCTTTAAAATGGTCCAACAATTTATGTTTTTTTAATTCCTCCATGAATATCCATCATCTTTTGTATGTGAGACTGATGTTTAGTTTTTATATCTGAGTTAATGATGATTTTAAGTGTAACCAAAAAATAAAAATAAATAAAAATGAAATTACTCTTCCTTATAACCTTGCCAATGATCGGGACTTGATTCGGGGTATCTGTTTCCCAGAAGGTAAAACAAGAAGCAGTGATAGATAAATAGCATATTAAACATGTGTAAAGTATACATTTGTTAAGTATAAAATTGTTGCTGTAGAAAGAACCATGGACAAAGTTATTCACAGGGAAGACAGAAGTCAATAAATGATCTTTTATCTGAAACCGGTTTGGCTCAGTGGTAGAGCATCGATCTGCGGACTGAAAGGTCCCGGGTTCGATTCTGGTCAAGGGCATGTACATTGGTTGCGGGCACATCCCTGGTAGGGGGTGTGCAAGAGGCAGCTGGTCGATGTTTCTCTCTCATAGACGTTTCTAGCTCTCTATCTCTCTCCCTTTTTCTCTGTAAAATATCAATAAAATATATTTTAAAAATAAATAAATGATCTTTTAGATGCAGATATAATATGTGAAATTGGAGAGAGGTCAGGTTCTAGATACCACTTTCTTGGATGTGGAATTTAACAGACAGTGGATGTCATTCTTATTTCTGCACTCATTCTGTTTGGCTTTGGGCAAACAATTAAACTTACATTAGCTTCCATTTCTCATGTGTAGAGGAATGATAACAATAGCATTTACCTCATAGGATTGTTGTGGGGATTAAATACAAAGGTCTCAACTCAGTGTGTATTATTACATGGCTCAATAACGGTGGCTATAGTTATCATTGGCTGCATGAGATGTGTGTTTTAAGAACTAGATGCAGAGAAAATAAAGAGGAGGATATTTCAAGTAGAGGCATTGTTACCTTTGAGCATAGTTGGGCATTGCAGAGAGTTAAAATGAAAAGTGTTCTAACATCAAGGAGTTTTAATTTTTAATGCCTTGTTTATGAGCATAATTGTTCTGTTTTTTTGTGGGTGTTTTGTTTTGTTTTGTTTTGTTTTGTTTTTTATGGTCGCATGCCATAGACTTGTCAATGGCTAAGAGAAAAATGCCAGCTGACAAGTTCTCAGAGTTTCTGGTGCTTTGGAGTCACCCAGATTTTGTGATTTCCTGTGTTGGCCCATGGTTCCATCATTGACAATTGTCCCCCTCCTACTTTTCATAAATGGTTGCAACCATATGTATTTATGAGATGGTAAGAGATTCCTCCATGCGGACATCAAATAACATTTTACTTAAAAGTCAGAAAGAGATGGATAAATGGGGTTCCTAAAAGTAAAACTTTCCTTTAGAGCAATAGGAACACATTTTTTTTTTCCTTTAGGGAAGTGAATAATTAGAGAATGCAAGGGACATTACTTGGTCCATTTTATAAAATGCAAAATCAGTTGCATTCCTCTAATAATAAGTTACACATTATGCACATGTGCTTTATATCAATTTATGACTCAGATACTAATGGAATAACATTGTTCTAATATATGAATCTATTTATATATTAGAACAAACCTAGGAAGTATATACCATTTTAACCCTTATTTACTGACAAGATATCTGTCTGCCCCAGATGGAACCTAAATTTGTACCCAGCAGTTTGGCCCCACATTCACTACTTTTAAAAATAAGTAAAAATATTGTTAAGTGTTATAGTAAAAATATATAGGCACCATTGTCCATTCTTGAATTTCACATTTGTCCTTATACCATATCATGCCATTCCTGATCTTCCTAAACATTTCCATCATATGTTCATAAGATTTGTGGGAAATATTCTCTTAGGTTGTTAATTTTTTGAATTCCTAGATCTTTAGGGTCTGCTATCCCTGCCATTGTAACCACAGGTCGTCAGTATAGTAAACTCAGTTATTCTCCCGTGTGTGTGTGTGTGTGTGTGTGTGTGTGTGTGTGTGTGTGAGTGTGTGTGTGTGTGTGTGTGCGCTGTCTTGTTATGGCCAGCATTTAAAAGTGCAGTGAACTTCCACACATAATACCTGCTGTTGAGTTCATCTTTAGAAGGCTATCAGCACAGGTCTAAAGGGCAAAGGAAGAGGACAAAAGGGGTTAAGGGATTTGGAAGAGAGGAGGTGAGGAGCCATCAGAGGGACAGGGCATTATCACTCTGCACCTACAAGTTTCATGTTCCAGAGAGTTTTCACACTGGAATGTACAGTTTAGTTATCCCTTGAAGGGAGAAGTTAAAGAAAATGAAAGTAAGAAATATGTAGGGAACGTTGAGTGTGATGAGCAATGAGCATGTTGAATCAAAATACTTTTTAAAAATTTATCTGATTTCACACAAGGATCTTAAGTTTAAGCTCATTTCATTTTTTTTCTTCCTTGCTTGTGGCCAGTTTTGTAACCATGCAAGATAAAAAGGTTAGTATTCTAAAAGCGTCTTTGAACCTTTTCCCCTCTGAGAGACATAATGAGGTGTTGGGTACAAAGGACTGACGTGCCACCTTCAGTTTCCTCATGCCCTGTCTCTTCCAAGGCCTGACAGCTCACCTCTCTCCTCCAGCCTCAGAGAAGTGAGGGATACTGAGTTGCTCACACGGCTCCATGCTCAGGATCTTGTTAGGTTACAGAAGTACCTCTAAGGCTTTTTAGTAAATGCCAACAAATAACAGTAACAATAACAAGACAAACCTGTATACATAATATCATAGTACACACTGCTTTCAACAGACTGCTTTATTCTAAATAAAGAATTGTGCAGTGGTAGAGAAATTGCTCTATAACCGTTATTAATTAAGCAGTTGCTGGGATGCTTGGGGACCAGTGACACTGTAATTATGCATATGTGACATAGTCTCTGACTGAGTTATACATGAGATTAGCACAACTACCTACATTACGATATAGGAAAAATATCATGAAAGAAATATCAGGAAAGAAAATATCAGGAAAGAAAAGGTTTCATGTAGTGATTATAATATCCTGTTTCCCCAAAAATAAGACAGTGTCTTATATTAATTTTTGCTCCCAAAGATTCACAAGGTCTTATTTTCAGGGGATGTCTTATTTTTCCATGAAGAAGAATATGGTACACATTTATTGTTAAATGAAAATAAAGGAAATTTATTACCTTTATACGGTATGGTAGTAAGGTAGTTGTCAACACAAACCAGACAAACTGTGAATCCTAGAGTATCAAGAATTTACTGATTTATTCAATGACAATCATGTCATCATCTTCTGGAACATCATCATAACAATCCAATTCCTGAATTTCCTGGTGAATTTCTTGTGATTCCATTTCTTTCAGAATCAGTGGACCAAATCTCTCATGTTTAGCAATGGCACTGTCTTTAAATGAGTACTTCTTGTCAAGGTAGCCTGCTCTCAGTGCATTTGCAATGCAACTGTCAGTGATTTTCTCCCATGAATTCTTCACCCAAGTCACAACTTCTTGCAGTTTAGGTTTCACAAGTTTCCACACTGATTTCTTTCCAATCACACAGCAGTGACGTCAGGACTCTGCATAAGGTCACTGGTTGCTAGAAGCCAATCAGGGCGGCCCTAGCGACCAGTTTATGGTAAATTAATCTTCATTCTGAGACAGAGCCTGGGGGCCTTATTTTTTCGGGGATGCCTTATATTTCACTCAGAAGGAAACCTGTAAGTAGGTCTTATTTTCGGGGGATGTCTTATTTTTTGGAAAACATGATAATAAATACTACAACAAAAGGGAAGAAGGAGTACAGTAGTCATATGGTAGCAGCTACCACAGTTAGAGGGCTTACCAAATATCTGGCCCATGGGTTGGCATTTCTAATATGTATTCTTTTATTTAAACAAGGAAAGCCCTGTTGCTCAGTGGTTGGGCATAGTACAATTCACTGACTGGTTGCTGGTTTGATTCCTGGCCAGGCCACATGCCCAAGTTGAGGGCATGATTCCTGGTAGGGAGCATGTGGGAGGCAGCTGATTAGAGTTTTGCTTGTACATGGATATTCCTCTCCCTCTCTCTTCTGCTCTCTCTAAAAATAAAAAAAAATAAAAAAAATTAAAAACTAATAAGGAAATTGAGAATCAAACACTTTGAGTAACTTGCCTTAGTTCATCGTTTTTTAGCAAGATATGTTTTACATCAGGTAAGTCTGTTGCCAAGATCCATTTCATTCCTCTACTCCTAACAAAGACTTTATTGCTAACAAAAATACCAGTAGCAGACATAAGACTTCAGGGATGGCTGAACTGATATTTAAAGAGTATGTGTTCTCAAGTGTCTTATCTATTGGATGGGTGAAATATAATCACTCCTTGTGCTAAAGTTTACAGACCAGAGAGCCTATCCTAACTTCCTGGCTCTGGATTCACCTATCATGTTAGGAAAGAAGCATGTGCTGGGGTGATACAAGGTACATCATAATATATAAAAGGCCAGGGGCCATTATGACCGAAACAACCAGATGGACAGCCAAACAACAGACTCCATTGATCAGGGGATGGCCAATGGGGCAACTGGGGTCCCTCGGGCTCTGATGAATCTGTGGCAACAGCAACTGTTAAACGGGCAGGTGGCAGGCAGACCATTTGGAACCTCCTCCTGGTCCTTAGACACCAATCAATCAGTGGTGGAGGCAGACGGAACTGGGGACTAGCTCCCTTAGTAGTCCTGCATGTTCAACTCCAGAGGACAGGACAGGCACTAATGGACCAGCACAGTTGGCAGGATTCCAACAGTGCCGCTGGCCTTCTGAAACTCAGCCTAAGACACCGGGCTGCTTCCTCTCCCTAGACAGTCCACAAGGAAAGAAGGACACTACCAGCAGCACCAGGGGTGACCAGTGGTGACTGCTCTCCCCATGCTTCCTCCAGGTCACTGGAGCCGGGCACCTACCCTCCCTGTCCCAGATGAAGTGTGAGCACTACACACAGAGGGAGTGTACAAACAAACAAACAAACAAAAACACAAAACACACACACACACACACACCAAAAAAAAAAAATACCCGATGACCAAGAGAATGCTACAATCAATGTCTGGAGTCCAGCTCAGGACAACAGAGAGAAGGGAGAATTCCATAAGTTGGCCAAGGCCAAGATATTTCTGAGTGATTGCCTGTTGTGTGACAGTTGTGTGACCGCAGAGAAAGGTGTCCAAGTTTCTCAACAGAACACTAAGGACTTCTTTCATGTTCTGAACCTTAATAAAAAATGTGATACCTCACAGCCCAAGGTGCTGGCAGTATCCATGTGTCCTCAGTCTCTGCCTTATTTTGCTGCTAATTTCAGCCTCAGTGTCACTGATTCATCCAGAAAGCTCTGCAGTTTCCTCAAAAGTCTTTACGTGCACTGTCTTTGACATGAAGACAGCTGCAGGCTTCAGCATCCTGGAGAGCCAGAAGGAATTTGTACATTGGTACTGCCAGCACCGTAAGGAAGAGCCCTAGCCACCCATGTTGACCTCCACATGCCCCAGCTGACAGCACTGGCCCTGCTTGTACCCGCGGCTCGTGCCAGCCTCAATTGCTCCACACCATCACCTGATGTGAGTGGTGGTGGCAAAAGTGGGGCTGCTGGCAGAGAGGGGAATGGGAGCCCATGGCAGGAGGGGCCAGGATATGGATCAGAGGATGGGCCAAGACCCACCCCTGTGCCCACCGCAGCCCACAGTTCCTTAAATGTACACAAATGCATGCACTGGACCCCTAGTTTTATATAATTATTAACATAAAAAACTTTCTAATGATGTTTTCTTTCAATGATTTCTCAGCAGTGTTCAGGTAGCACACCAGAAAATAAATAAGTGTGCTCTGGAAATTTTAAATTTTCATGTTACACACATACACTCTCTCTCTCTCTCTCTCTCTCTCTCTCTCTTCCCCTCTTTCCTCCCACATCCCAACAGTAACTATGTGAAAAATTAAGTTCAAGTTTATTTTTTATAATGTTACATTGCTAGCTTCAGTGCTCTGGTGACAAGCACTTTCCATGTACATCAGCCCACACAGCAGATTGCTGAAAGGAAAGGAGGGGAGAAAAGCCTATTTATACTCATGACATATCTGATCATCTTTAAAGTACTCATATATATATAAAAGTGACAACTATTCTTTTGACGGAGGGTTCTTCCTGCTTAGCAAAGTAGTGTTACTCCCCACGTTTCTCTCTTAAAGCAATTACAGCAGCAGTTGGCCCTTCCTTGTCCTGGTAAGAAGGCATAGGTATTTGGAGTACCAGGTTTACTTGTGGTCATGGTCCCTAGAAGAGACTATAACATCAGGAGAAGTGTTAGTGAATACTTCCCAACAGAAGATAAACCTACACTTTAGTAAGTCCTTTAAAGGGTGAGTTAAGATATAAATGGTTGCATAATTTAGTGTATTGTCGGTCCTTCAACTTTAGTACCCACCCAAGTACTTGGACTTGTATCAATAATTGCTCTAGGTTAAAGAATTGGGGGGGGAGATAAATAACAAAGTAAAGCATAAAAAATTTAAATTACCTTTTGATACAAATCTGGGGATACTGTTGTGCTATAGTGATATAGTGATTGGGCAAAAAATGGTATTTACGAAAATTCAGGTGACAACAAATTATTTACAACCTTGTAAAATAATCTGTTTAAATTAACTCATTCATTCACTAGATTATTCATGATGGTTGCTTTTTGCAACTTGTAAGCTATCATATTTATACTGAACTGTGATCATGCTGCTCTTTTCCCCTGAAAAAGAAAATTTACTACAAAATATAATTTTGTACCAACCTAATTGATTTGGGGAGATTTTGACAGCTTATTTTTGTCAATCAAGATCTAAAAATAAGTAAATTGATGGTCAAGACAGGAAGCCATATATTTTCCACTCTTTAAGGCAAGAACCCAAATGATAGAGATATTTATTTTAATTTCCCCCCAGGGTTGACACATAAAAGAAGTGATCATTAGCTCAGGATGCTTTGAGTGATTATAGAAAGCAAAGTAATTTTGTTTGCCTGTTTTTCATATTCTCATCTGAGGATGTTTCTTATTTATTTTGGGAGAGGGAGAGAGAGAGAGAGAGAGAGAGAGAGAAAGAGAGAGAGATATCAATTGGTTGTCTGCCATGGGCACCCTGAGCAGGGATCTAACCTCCAGCCTTTTGGTACACAGGATGATGCTTCCACCAACTGAGCCACCCAGCCAGGCCTAGGAAACAAATGTATGATTTAACAATTTTTTAAATGGTTGATTTAAGAAAAAAATAAATAATTTTCAAGAACCAGATTTCAGAGGTCAATAGCAGTGAGTTTTGCAACGTTCCCCTGGTGGGCTTAGCATCCATACAGTATAGAAGGAAAAGCATGCAAAAGCATTTGAGGAAGCTCTCAGGGCACCTGCACTCAAGGTGCAGATGAAGAGTAAGCCAGTGGTAAGTGAGGGGCTGTTTGCTTCTGAGAAAGTCCTGGTAAGATAAAAGCATTTAAAATAAATATTTCAACAGCTGTATTCATAATACACTTTGTAGTCAATCAAAATCTCTGCAAGTTTTTTTCAACAAAATATCTTCACATATTCTTGCTCAGGCTTCACAGCCCACTTATGATACAGCTATTAGTTTTTATCCTTTTAGCACTTTAGGCATTAAGGTTCTGTAAACACTAAGAACCTGGATGGAGGCTTGTAAGGGAGCCAAGACTCTATCACAAGTCACTGGACTCCAGGCCACAAACTTTGTCTACTGTTTCACCCTGACCCTGTGTGTGGTTCCAGCCTCTCAGTTCTCCAGCCCCCATCTGAGAATTCACTGTTTCCTCGTGGGTCCAGAGTGGCTGATTCACATGGGTATGGTCCCAGTGGTTCATTGCTGACCTGCTTGCTCCCAGAGCACATCAGCATGTTTAGGATGATGTCAAAGAGGCAGAGGGGGGGGGTTGTGATTAAAGGAAAGTATGGACATGGGAGGCAGACCTCCAGAGCCCAACATCTCAGCCCTGCCACCTACTAGCTATGCGGCCTGGGGTAATTTTTTCTTTGTTTCTCTGTTTCCAGATAATAATACTACTATAGTACTATTGTTGTGAGGATTAAATGAGTTAATTAATGTAGAGCTTTTAATATACTGCCTGGCAAACGGTAATTGCTGAGGCTTGGCTATTATTTTTAAAAACCCCTAATCTCACTGTGAACATGCAGTGGAAAACATTTGTTTTATCCTCCATGCCGCCCACATTTCCTTTCTTTTTCTTTTTTTTTAAATATACTTTATTGATTTTTATTTTTTAACAGAGAGGAAGGGAGAGGGATAGAGAGTTAGAAACATCCATGAGAGAGAAACATTGATCAACTGCTTTCTGCACACCCATACTGAGGGATGTGCCTGCAACCATGGTACATGCCCTTGACCAGAATGGAACCTGGGACCCTTCAGTCCGCAACTGATTCTCTATCCACTGAGCCAAAAAGTTAGTGCCATATTGCTTCTCTTTTTGGTATAACTTTTAAATTTATTTTCAGTAACAATAAGAGAGTACATTCTTAACAAAAAAGAAGAAAAAAAACCTTCATAATAGTTATGTGCTCTTTTCTGAATATTAAAGTAAAACAACCCTTGTACTGACCTTACTAACACTAGGAAATAAATTATTTTCAGATAGTATTCTTTACCTTTACCTATTGGATTCCTTTGTATTTTGGCAGGGATTTTTTTATGTAAGTATATTTTTTATTGATATTTTACAGAGAGGAAGGGAGAGAGATAGAGAGCCAGAAACATCGATGAGAGAGAAACATCGACCAGCTGCCTCCTGCACACCCCCCACCGGGGATATGCCTGCAACCAATGTACATGCCCTTGGCCGGAATCGAACCCGGGACCCTTCAGTCCGCAGACCGATGCTTTACCACTGAGCCAAACCGACCTTGGCTGCAGAGATGTTTTTTTAAGATATTGTAAGATATAATCAAATTTACCAAGATTGTATTTTGTGGCCTATATGTTGTGGAATGCAGGTGTTAATTCGATGACTAAGGCTGCATGAAGAGACTCTAGGCTTCATGCACTGTAGACAACTTCCTTGATTATTTCCTCTCCACCCTCCAAAACTCATTGCTTTGATTTTCCAATATTTTTTTCCCCCAACTGAAAAGCAATCTTCATTTATTGAACCTAAGGCTTAGAAATGATGATTCTAATTTTGGGCCTGTATACACTCTCAGTTACTAATTCATTTATATCTAGCCAATCAAAAAATAAATTTTACCTTTCTGACTGTGCACTGCCATCCTGTGTGTAGCACAGAAACAACATATTGTATTTCCTAAACTTCTTTTATTATTCACTCCCTCACTTACAAACATTCAGTGGTAACTCATTACAAATGGGATAAGGTGCAAACTCTTTAGTTCAGGATCATTTTAACTAGATACTCCTATATGTACTAAGTAAACCAATATTCTAACTTTCATTTGTCCTTAGTTTGTCCTTGTCAGCCTGTGAATGTACCTTTTTCTTCATCTATGTCCTTGTGAATTCTCTCCGTCATTAAAAAGTACCCTTTCCACAAAGCTGCCTGTGTTTCTCTTGAATGCAGCTCAGTAGGTTGGAAGACATTTCTGATGCAGCACTTACTCATTCATGTTGTAAATGTGGTCAGGTTGTTTAAAACATCTCTGGGCGTTACGATGTCTGAATATATTGGAATGAATATTATGTAATACTCATGGTTATGGTGAGGACTTAATGAGAAAATATGGGTAAACATAATTGCTCTAGTATTAGAAGCATGGGTAGTCAGTCAATAACTAGTTCTTCTCATTGTAACTTATTTTTTAAATATATTGATTTTTTTTTACAGAGAGGAAAGGAGAAGAATAGAGAGCTAGAAACATCAATGAGAGAGAAACATGGACCAGCTGCCTCCTGCACACCCCCTACTGGGAATGTGCCTGCAACCAATGTACATGCCCTTGACCGGAATTGAACCTGGGACCTTTCAGTCCGCAGAGGGATGCTCTATCCACTGAGCCAAACCTGTTTCGGCTCATTGTAACTTATTAATGCTACTAATTTGATACACATGTATTTCTGTTAATCTTAGTTTTTCTGCCAGCCATCCAAAGGGATCCCAGCTCTATAATAGCTAAAATTATCTCTGATGCATCTTGGCATTATCCACCTATCTTAGCAAAGGGATTTACACACAAAAGAGGCTGAGTAAATGGATGCAAGATTAACCATAGAGATAGTTTTCCCACATCGATGGTGACCATGAAATCAACTGAGCAGAAAATATGCTGTTGTCCCTGAGGGGGAAGGTGTAGACCTGAAACAGTGGTCTTTGTCTGAGCCTCTGGGAGGGGAGGGGAGAGCACATTGGCAGCCTTGGGAGTTTTGGAGCCTGGCCAGGCCAGTGTTACCTTTATGGAAGCGTGTTGAGCATGACAAGCACATTTTCCCACCTCAGGACTAAAGCTATCTATAAATTGCTTATAAGCACTGTTTTCTATTCGATCATATCTTCATTTGTACGTTTATTTATTCATCCTCTCAAAAGTGTTTCTTAGTTTTTGGTATGTTCCAAAAGTCGGGTCAGGTGTTATGAATGCATGCATGAGTTCTTATCTTTGGAGAGATAAGAGTCAATGAGGAATATGTGTCATTTACTGCATGGGGAGTGTCGAGGAGGAGGAAACTGTATCCTCCAATATTTTTATAGTTTTGGCTGGTCTAATAATTAAATCTATATGAGACAGATGAATAAGATAAAACAGCCAATTTTAATTATATTCAGACTTGTGGGAACCCCATATACATGCTATAGTCAGAAATCCTGCATACAGGAGAGAGTTAAAATGAGGTAATATGAGATACTCTGAGCTAAAATGAAGTAAAATGGCTTGGGGCTTCAGAGGGGAGGAAGGTCATTTGCATGACCATAGAAGAGCAGATGTTCAGTAATTAGAAATGTGCCCTGCCCTATAGATAGGCCATAAAAATGTTTTTGTTTTTTTGTTTTGTTTTGTTTTCTGGTAATAACTCTTATGGTGGGCAGGGCCCTAATTTAAATTCTCCTAGGTAATTAAGGAAGTGCAGAAGCTTCTGTTGAACCTACAAGGTTTTAGTTGCCTGTAGCTCAACATAATCTGCATACCACAGGGACACATCTTGGGGCAACTCTTTCTGAAACATTGCATGATCATATTCAGAGGTGATTATAGATTATTGTGGTTAGAAAGGAAAATATTCCTTCTAAAGCATTAATTAAGAATGAACATGTAAGGGCCCCAAGATTGAGGAATTGGCCTCCCCCACTGCCTGTTCCAGGATGTGACCTTTAAGGTTAAATATTAGACAGGAATGAGGTCAGTTCTTTACGGTTGAAGATTAGGCAGGAATGAAGTCAGTCCCCAGAAACTCTCTACCCTGAAATGCAAAAAGCCAGAATGCAATATTTTATGATAAACATTAAAGCAAGGCTAGGTCCCGAGGGAGGTTTCATCCTGTTGACCGCTGTGGAATTCTCCCCCTGGGAACTGAGCTGACCACCTCGGAATGCACCTGCCAGAAAGAGACCAGCCTAACCTGTAATTATGGAAAAGACCACACTCGGAGGTGCCTCAATAGCAGACTAGGACTTACCCAGAGAAATGGGAAGGGGGGAGGCAAAGGGGCTTGCAAGATTACCAGATGGGACTGTTGACTAAGCATAGACCCTGTCATAAAACATGTAATTAATGAGCCCAGCTCCCCTTCTTGGAATTTCTTTGTTCCCTTCTCCCCCCTCCATGTGTAACCCCACCTGCGTGTGGTTTTTGCCTTTATAAACTCATGTTCTGCAATTGCTCAGGGCTCCAGTCAGCCAGCACTTCCCTAGGGTTGCTGTCTGCCTGCCTGAGAGCCCCTGCGCTGCGCTTATAATAAAATCCTCTTGCTTTTTGCATCAAGTTTCGGTCTCTGCGTTTGACTTGGGGTCTTCGCCCACTCTGTCGGATTCACCAAGGGTCTTGGGACCTTACAAACACATTGTTGACATTTTTGCAGAATTTCAGAATATATCAGCATTGTTTTGTCTCCTTTACTGCTTTAAAATGATCTCTCTCTTTCTTTTTTTTTTTAAATATATATTTTATTGATTTTTTTACAGAGAGGAAGGGAGAGGGATAGAGAGTTAGAAACATCGATGAGAGAGAAACATCGAAACATCGATCAGCCGCCTCCTGCACACCTCCTAGTGGAGATATGCCTGCAACCAAGGTACATGCCCTTGACAGGAATCCAACCTGGGACCCTTCAGTCCACAGGCCGAAGTTCTAGCCACTGAGTCAAACCAGTTAGGGAGAGAGAGAGAGAGAGAAAGAGAGAGAGAGAGAGAGAGACCTTTGAGCTTAGTCTTGAAGCTTCATTTGTAGATGGGGCATCTCAGAGGGGTGAAATGTGTTGTCTTGGCAGGAGCAGAATGAAAAGTGATCTCTTTAGACTGCAGCCCATCAATTCTCCTCATGATTATCTTGTCCAACCCAGTATTTTTGGTCAGGGATAATTCAATTTGCTCTAATTTGCTCTGGAATGCTATTAGAATTCCACTTCATGCCACCAGAAGCTGCTTTCTCTAAGTAGCATTAGAATGCAGCACTGAATCCTGAGGAGGAAATGGTTTCACTGTGGTTTGAAGTCTTCCACTCTCTCTCCACCCACATATATTTACATCTCCTGCATCCTTAACTGAATTACAGTCAAATGGTTCATTATAAAGGCTCAGCCAGGAGGGCATGCCCTGGGGAATTTATTCACAGACAAATGTATTATTCACAAGCTTGATCTGATCATACAAAATGCGCAGGATAACTACACTCCCTGAGGAAATTCCTTTCATACACCTAAATGATTATACTTAAAAGAATGGTGTGGAAGGAAAGAAAGAAGAACATATGAACTGGAAGGGGGTGGAGCTATTAGCAGTTAGGAAGCCCCAAGAGGAACCTATACTAAGCCCTTTCCCCACCCCTTGCCTCCTGGAAAACACTATTTCCTTCTCTTTAAAGAACCCCCTTTTGACAGTTTCCAAGGGAGGAGGGGCTGATGAATTAAGTCGAGTTGGGGAATTATTTTAATGATGGTTTCTATGACAACAAGACAAATACTTTCCACATACTTTGTATTTTAAGTAAAGGAGCATTAGGTACCTAATTTTTTTGAATAGCAAATGTAGTGAAAACAAAACAATCAAAAACCTTATAGGCAGTTGGTTACCATCAGGCAGGAAAGATTTGTACAGTATTACTGCACCTGGAGATATAAGTTGTTCTACTTAGAATCAGAGTCAATATCTCCATAGCAAAAAATTCCTTGACCTGAATAATTTAATGTTAACATGTACCTTTGAATGCTCGACCTGGGCCTCTCCAGTTTCCTCCTGAGGTAGGTTATAAACTTGCACATAGTGTGGAAGAAGAATTTTTGATTTCCTTTTTTCTTGCAATTCTTACCTATTCAGGTTTTCTCCAGTCACTCTGTGACTTCTGCCCTGGCTCTGACTGACCAGCTTAAACGGACAGACCATTTGCGTTTAATGTAACATTTTTTTGCATCGGGTATTGGTCAGCAGAGTGCTGTGCAATTGATACTTCTGCTACTTCCAACTCCAGCTCTGCAGAAAGAAACCTATCTATTATTAAAAACCCTATTAGTGGTGGTAAGAATGCACTGCTCTCTCTTACTATAGCTGCTGAGTGTTATCTAATTGGTTTTCATTACTTTGAAAACCCTGGGAGTGAGGAGCTAAAATGCACATTTGCTAACAATTATGTTTGTTCCTCTTGTATTCACTGGCAATGCTTTTAGATTGCTTGGATTTTGCCAGCAGGAAGGAGGGGGCGTATTAAAGAGCATTGTGGAGAGTACCTGGAAAAGGATTAGACCCTAGGGTTAGGTTAGCTGTGAACACTCTAGGAATCAACTATATGCATACATGTCACACGGGCGGCTGTTCCTATTACCATCTCAAGCACAGACAGTTTTTTACTTCTAGAATTGTGCCATTGTTCATTTTTCATGTGAATGCCATTATCTATTTTTTTATAGATTTGATCTTATTTAAATTTTTATCTGACAACGCATACACTCTGTTCTCTATTACTATCGGTGTATACCTTAACTGGAACTACTGAATGATGAGTTTATACTTGCCACGTGCAAAATGTTATTTTTTTATATATATGCTCTTACTGAATTTTTTTTATATATGTTCTTACTGAAATCTGTGTTTTCCAATGGTCTTAGGCTCTATAGCAGAATTTAACACAAATTTTTACATTATGATTCATAACAGAAGCAAAATTACAGTTATGAAGTAGCAACGAAAATACTTTTATGGTTGGGGGTCACCACATGAGGAACTGTATTAAAGGGCCGCGGCATTAGAAAGGTTGAGAACCACTGTTTTAGAGATAGAGGAAGGGAGAGGGATAAAGAGATAGACATATGAGAGAGACATATCCATTGGCTGTCTCCCTCACACCCCCTGTTGGGAATCTAGCCTACAATCTGGGCATGTGCCCTGACTGAGAATCAAACTAATGATCTCCTAGCTCATTAGTCAACACTCAACCACTGGGCCATGCTGACTGGGCTACTACTGTGTTTCCCCGAAAATAAAACATCCTCCGAAAATAAGACCTACTTCATGGAAACATAATACATCCCCAGAAAATAAGACCAGCACATCTTTGGGAGCAAAAATTAATATAAGACACTGTCTTATTTTCAGGGAAACAGGGTAGATTTTTTTGGGGGGGGGATAATATATGTGATATTAGAAAAGTTTCATCCTTTGCTTGGCCTCAGTTATTATTGTCCCCTCATATTTATTTTCCATTGAAAGGTATTGCGGTTCTTACTTGAATTTATAATAATGATAATAATAATGATAATAATAATAATTATTATTATTACTAGAGGCCTGTTGCATGAAGATTCATGCAAGAATAGGCCTTCCTTCCCCTGGCTTTGCTCCCAGATGCTTGGGAGCCTGCATGTCTTCACTCCTGGCTGGAGCGCTGCTCCTATATCTCCCCCTCATAGCAGGCATTTTGCCCCAACCAGCAGCTTCGTGCCTGTGTATGCAAATTAGCTCATCATCTTTGTTGAGTTAATCTGCATACTCACTTCTGATTGTCTGGTGGGCACCATCAGGTTACAGTCAATTTGCATATTTATATTTTACTAGAGGCCTGGTGCGCAAAATTCATGCACAGGGAAGGGGGGGTTTGTCCCTCAGTCCAGACTGTACCTTCTCCAATCTGGGACCCCTTGAGGGATGTCAGACTGCCTGTTTAGGTCTGATCCCACTGTGATTGTGCCTAAATGGGCAGTCGGACATCCCTCTCACAATCCAGGACTGCTGGCTCCCAACTGCTTGCCTGCCTGCCTTCCCTATTGCCCCTACCCACTTCTGCCTGCCAGCCTGGTCAGCCCCTAACCACTCCCATGCCAGCCTGATTGATGTCTAATTGCTCCCCTGCCAGATTGTTTGCCCCCAACTTCCCTCCTCTGCTGGCCTGCTCACCCCTAACTGCCCTCCCCTGCAGAGTTGATAGCCTTCAACGGCCCTCCCTTATAGTCTGGTCCCTCCCAACTGCCTTCCCCTGCTGGCCATCTTGTGTCCAGATGGGGGCAGGGTATTTGATCACATGGGGGCAGCCATCTTGTGTGTTGGAGTGATGGACAATCTGCATATTACTCATTTATTAGATGGGATAGAGGTCTGTGCATGGGTGGAGGCCAGCTAGTTTGCCCTGAAGGGTGCCCCGGATCAGGGTGGGAGTTCCCTTGGAGCGTGGGGCAGCCTGAGTGAGGGGCCTGTGTTGGTTACTCCGCTCCACAAGCCATGCCCTCCAGCAACCCAAGCGAGGCCCTGGTATCTGGGATATATTTCAATTCTACAATAGAAACTTTGTAGCCTGGAGCAGAGCCAAGCCTCCTGCTCTCTCTGTGGCAGTAACTGTTTCTGTTTGGATTTGTGTACTTTCTATAACTGAAACTTTGTAGCTTTGAGTGGAGGCTTAGCCTGGAAAAGGCAGGTGGAAAGCTTGGCTTCCTCCATTGCTGGGAAAACACATTCCTCCTACTCTCTGTGGCTATAGCCATCTTGGTTGGGTTTATTTGCATACTCACTCTGATTGGCTGTGGAGCAGAGTGATGGTTAGTTTGCATATTACTCTTTTATTAGGTAGGATTAGTGTAGGTTATTATTAACAGTAGCAGCAGCAGTATTATTATTATTTTTTGGTAGACTCCTTTGAACCAGTATAAATATTACAAGCCACCTCTGTTCTCATGACTTCTGTTCTATGCCTCAAGCCTTGATTTGTGAGTGTTCTACTTGATGATTCATCTAATTCACTGTCTCCTTTTTCAACTGAATTTTTACCTCTTCCCTGAAATGGCTTTCTTTAAAATAATATCCAGTAATTGTATTCAGCTCTCATTTATTTTCTTTTCTATCTCTACCTTGACTTTAACAGTGCTCTCAGTAAGTGATAATAATAGCAAGACCTTTTGAACACTTCCTTTGTACCAAATGTTGTTCTAATAACTTTAAATGTAGAGTCAAGTTAGGGAAGTATTTCATGAACCTACCAAATTCTCACAATACCCCTTACGGTGAAGAGTACTATGCTTTCCAACCTATAGACAAGGGCATTGAGATAGGACAAGGTGAAGACACTTGTCCTAAATTTTCCACTTTTGTGGGTGATGAAATGCCATCCCAGATGGGCTCAGGAGTCTACAGTTTCTGCCTTTTGTCAAACTGTGGTGCTACCCTCAGAATTCCCTCTGGGTTGTCATAGGTGATGCCCTTGCCTCTCACACCTCTCACCAAATCCAACTGATCAAACATTAATAGAGTGCCCTATAGGGGCCAGCTCCAGTCTCCTTCACAATCTCCTCTTGTTCACTGGCCCATTAATTATACTCTACAGGGAGAGATGAAGACCAAAATTATGCTGTAGCTTTTAGGGTCTAGGAGCTCTTTTCTGGATGGGAGAAAGGACCATGTTGGGAGCCCTGAGGAGCAGTGTCATCAGTCCTTCTTCATCCCCTAATTATTAATAATTTCACTACAAGCCTCTCAGTGTCCCAGTCTCATCATTGTAAATGCATGCAATTGCTCCCTTTTCTTTGACCTCCAAATATAATCAGTGACTAAATGTTACTGATATCTCCCTTTAAAATTCATCTCCCCAGCTATAATTCTACCGTAGGCTCTGATCGCTTTGCTTCTGAAGTGCGGTAATGGGTCTAAAAGGCCTTTGCTAACACACATTCTGTCCATTTCAATTCACAATCATACACTCTGTCCCCAAAGCACTTCCAATCATCTTCTGTGACCCAGAGCAAATGCTAACTTATCTTTGAAGCCTTCTCCCATCTTTCTATGGCTGGTTACTCCTCACCCATGTATCACCTTGGGATAGTCAGATAGTATCATGTACATGTTTGTCATTTCATTGTATTTTAAATTGTTTGTGACTAGTACTATTATTTTTCTTTGTGTACATAATGTCCAGAAGTGTGTTTGGGACATAATAATCACTCAGTCTAAGAGTGAATGTATAACTTAATGTGGAAATGAATGAATAAATGAACGAAACAATGAAACAAAAATGAATGACTCTGCAGGGATTTTTTGTTTTCTACTTTTGCAAGTCCACACTTCTCAGCAAGGGCACAGAAACTCATTGCCTGGTCTTCCTTTCAACCAAACTACTACTAATATCTGCTGGTTTGGCCCTGATTTGCCTGAACAGGGGTGTTTACTATTCTTTCCATATAATGTTTTTCTCCTTATATTGAAAGCTCAAGTTGGTCTCTTCTCTTGGAACATCCTTTTCACATTTTTTTCATCATTTTCTTTCTCTGAAAAGTCTGCTATAACCATCTCTACTTCCACTGCTCACCATTCCTTTGTCTATTTACGTAATGATGAAAATAGACTGGTAAGGATTTATTATTTTCACCATAGTTTATTGAAGTCAAACCACCCACCAAAAACTTGGTGTGATGTTTTTATTACATATTTAGCATCAAGCTTCCAATGACCGGTATTGCAGTATCTAATCTGTGACCTTGGACAGATAGTGCTTTACACACCATGAGCCTTTTTGACTCATTTGGAAAATGGAGATAAAAAACTGTTAGCTACTTAACTAATTTGTTATGATGCAGAGTGTTTACCAACACCAATAACCACACTGTGATTCTTCAAACACCAACTGGGAGACCTACAATTCAGTTAAAATCTGATATTATCTAGAGTTAGTGTCAGATCCCACGAGTTTAAGAATATAGTCCCACAAGACTGATCATTCACTGTAGACAATAGTTATAAGTTTTCCATACTCCTGACAAACTGGCTATATTTCTGAGTTATCAGAATCCCCTCTTTAGGCTCAATATATTCATCAATAGCTCACAGAATTCAGGAAGATGCTTTATTTACAGTTATCTATTTACTCTACAGTAGGGGTGGAGAACTGCTGGCCTAAGTGCCATTTAAGGCCTGTAAAATCATTTGGTCTGGCCCTGCTCAGGCATTAGGGGTGAGTTAATTAAATGTTTGACTAAATATATCAGACTCATTTCTTTAAGTTGATAATTTTTTGTGGACCAAAAATGATATTCTAAATATGCGAATGAGACTTGGCAGAAAAATGATTCCCAACCCCTGCTATAAAGGATATAAACGAACATTTAAATGAAGAGGTACATAGAGTAGGGTCCAAGAGGGTCCCAAACAAAAGAGCTTATGTCTCTGGAGTGGGGTATACCACCATCCTGGCATGTAGATCTGCTTACCAATTCTGAAACTCATACTTCCTTGTTTAAGAGATTTTTCTATCCAGCCTTCTCCCCTTCCCAGAGGTCAGTAGGTGTGTCTAAAAGTTCCAACCATTTAATTACTTGGTCTTTGGGGTGACTAGCCCATCCCATTCTGAGCTATCTATGGGTTTTGCCATATATCATCTCATTAGCATGGATTCAGGTATGATTTAAAGTGGATAATTATGAAAAAAAATTCCAAGGGTATTAGGAGCTCTGAGCCATGAACCCTGGGACAAAGAATAGATACATTTCATATTATATAATAAATTCCCAAAAGGTCCTTTTTCCTTCAATATTCAAAAAGCAAAAGGCAGAACATAAAATGTCCCTCCTGTCAATACTGCAACACTTAACTCCATAGTTTCCATGTCTCTGTAAGACTTTGGAAACATCCCAACTAAATTAATGCTCCCAGCAAAACCCTTAGCTTGTTAACAAATATACCATTTATGGAGAAATGTCATGATCTCTAAGCCTTACACCAGTTCTTGTTGTTCAACACTGTCATCCTCCATTAACAGCAATAAACTGAGGCTCAAACAAGTCAACTCACTTCCACATGGTGACAAGGCTGGTGATTTTGGAGCAGTGATTCAAATCGAATGTTATCTGGCATAGAAGTTTACACACACTCATGGCTCCAAGACAGAGCATCACCATTTCACATTAGTATTTCTTTCTTAATCCCACTTTACAAGGCAGCATTCCTGCCATTGACTCGTGTTTTATGAAAGGAGACAAAGGAGTCACATGCTGATCTGGGTGTCTGTGTGGAGCACTGTCCTGTTAGGGTCAGCAGGTTGGCTTCTTGCCATCCAGGGATGATGCCTTTTATAATGAGGAAGTTAAAGAGATAATTATGGAAATTAATTTCTGAACTGCTGTGCCCTGTGAACTCTCCCAAGCAGAACTTTGAATATGAAGGGCAATGCTGCAGTGCGGAGCAGAGCAGGAACACCTTACCTTTGCAGTCTCTGAGGGGAGGAGCTGAACTAGCCTCATCCATCCGCACAGTCTTATTGAACAAGAGTGTGTGTGAGTGTTCATGTGTGTGTGTGGGGGGGGTCCCGTGTTTTAATGTATGCCTATGAGCATTCCTGTCACCTGATGCATGCAGACGTTCTATTAACCAATTAATGTATTGGACTAAATAGGCTAAATTAAACTAAATGGCATCAACTTGCTCTGCAAGAATAGAAATAAATTAGGATAAGTGTGTTTAAACGTCAGTCAGAATAAATGGATGAAAAAGTAAAAAAAAAAGAGAAAATATAATTTAATGTCTAATCTACTAATTTCTTCCCATTCTGAGAAACTGCATGCTCTACTTTTGCAGAATGATGAGAAAACACCCCAGCTTGCAAAAGCTTGTCAGCACCATACCACATTGCGCACTAAGCCAATGCCAAGCTCAAAGCATGAAGAAATTCAAGATCAATGCTGAGAAATGCATTTCCTAGGTTTTGAAATAGTCTTTGTTCATAATCTGATTTCTTTTCAACCAGTCCAAACTCTTCCCAGCTCTGTACTTTAGCTAATATGAAGGGCATTATGCATATCCCAAATGTGGATTCTGAGAAGTCACTTCAGAAGCACTCTTCCTGGAATTCTGTGTGGTTTAGAAAAAAAAAATGTGCACAAATAATATCCATATATCACTAAAAATGGAGGGAGAAAGGACCATACATTTCTATTTTCTAATATTGCCAATGTGCACAGCTCCTATAATTTTCAGAGACCTACACTATAATTCACTCCGTGTCCTATGATCTGCTTCTTTTCACTCTCTCATTAGATTTAATTCAATAGTCAACCACTACAAGCCATTCAGGCAGAAATACCCTTGCTGATTGCAACCTTCATCGCTGGAGTGTATGTGTTTATATGTGTTTGTGTGTGTGTCTACATGCAGGAGAAAGAAAATATTTTTGCATCAGCAGTTGTCTTGTCTCCATGCTTTTAATTTGTCCTTTCCACCCATTTCCCTTTTCCCACTTTGTGTACATTGGAGTTGGATCCCATTCCTGGAGAGTGAGTGGGAATACCAGTAGACCAGCTCTCCTTCCTCCCTGGTCACCACTTAGTGTGAAATTCCTTTCACTTTTTGTTTTTAATTACTCCATCCTTGTGTGACTCACAGGCCAACACCTATTCTGAAAGCTGACTAGTTCTGTGGACTAAGATCTCTCCCTCAACCTTGTCCTTTGACATTTCAATGCTCCACTATGCTGCTTTTTGTCCATGCAGCCTTTTGCATTTCTTGTTCACTATTCAATATATTTTCTTTATGTAATTATCTATTACTCAGCCCCAAGTGAATTTGTAAGCCTGTTTTTTTTTGTGGGTTTTTGTTTTGTTTTGTGTGTGTGTGTGTGTGTGTGTTCTTTTCTTACCTCTTACTTGGCATGCACAGCTATTCTCTGCTTCTTGAAAGTTTGAGTTATGCCACTTTGCCTTCATTTAAATGTATTTTTTCAGTTACAATTGACATGCAATATTATATAATTGTTTCAGGTATACAACATAGCGATTAGACATTTGTAGACCTCACAAAGTGATCACCCCAACAAGTCTAGTATGCATCATATATAATTTGCTTTTATGAAAGACATGCATCAGTATGTGTTTTCTCTAACCAAACAATATCTGAAGAGGAGTTTTGCTTTTGTGAAAATGGTGTTCAGCATTTATTGTTCGTAGAGCAAATGTAGAGGCAGCAAAGGAATTGTACTCAGCATCTCAGTGTCAAATGCCATAGCTTTGAACTGTGTCTGTGAGTTTCTGTGCTTTATCTTAATTTAAGTTGTACATTTATTAGCATCGTGTGTCCTAAGATATCAGAAAAGCCTAAGAGAGCCTGTAAGGTTGTTATGCTTAGTGTAATATTGGACATACTTTTTTTTTTAATTATGGCGAACAAAATAAAGATCTTATCCATTCCCTGGTTTGTGGGTCTGGAAATGCTAAAGATTGTTCCCATATAAATTAATGGTATACAATTGCTTGTTCACTTTATACCATTTCAACTTACAGAAGGTTTCACAGGAATGTTCTATTTTTGGAAAGTGGAGGAAACTGTATATTAATGCCTGGGAGAGGTAGAAGGAATAGTAGTTGCAAAATGGTGTGTTCATTTCAGTTTAGAAGATATATCCATATCTTTCCACTGCCTTATTTGGTATCTTTATGCATGAGCAGCATCATTCAGGCCAAGCTAAAGCTTAAAAGCCTGAGACTAGACGATGCACATCTCATACAAAAGTGATTTGGGTTCTCAAATAAATGTGAAGCATGGATTTGTATGCTAAAGAAGTTAAAGGGTCTAAGGAGGCTAAGATTTTAGATTTTAAATAACGCTCCTTTATTCAGGGGCCTAAAATTGTTGATTTACATTCTAAATGGTCAAATAGAAGCCATAGCATATTGCCCCTTTATACTGAGCAATGACACTGAGGATTCTAAATGCACATTCTATGGGAAGAATAAAATAAAACACCAAATCTCAAAGATGGTGCAATGATTCATTGGGCAAGGGCAGGGCCACCCATCTGATACAAATTTGCCTCATGTTTCCTCATCTAGCCCTTGTGCATCATCTTCAGCCATGGTCATATAATTTCCCATTTTCTCTTTCCTAGCACTAAGTTAATTTGTTCTCTTTCAGTAGTTAGAAGTGATAAAATCATGGTGAGAGGAGAAGGAGACATAGAAGGTAAATGAATGGAAAACAGAGTTCTAGGGATATCTTAGTCTCACCCATCTATTTAATACTTTTTAATTTGCACAAATTTAGATCAGTGCATACTTTTATCTTGCATGTGTATGTGTGTGTGTATGTGTTTGTGTGTGTGTGTGTGTGTGTGTGTGTGTGTGTGTGTGTGTATTTTAGTAAGGGAGGGATAAACCCAAGGAGATGAGAGTATCACAATACATACAGACAGTTTCTCCTTAATGAAAACAATAAATAAATAGATACAAAATGTGTCTTATCAAATAACCATCAAGAATCTTAGAATGAAACCATATTTTTATCACTTATTAGAGGGCTTTTTAGCAAATGGGAATTAAGACAAGGGAGAGAGGAAGGCAAAGTAGCTGTTTGGTTCTGACCTCCCAGTGCTCCCTCTTCTGAACACAGCATCCCCATACCCACTCCTTCCCTGGCAGAGATCAGGCAGCTCCTCACACCCGCCCTGATTCCTTAACTATGTGACTGGTTATGATTGGGGCATTTTTAATATTAGCCTTTTAAAATTGTAATGCAAATTAAATAAAATGAACCTACATTCTTAAGTGCAGTGTTTGAGCACACAGGGACTCACATAGCAAAGACACAATAAATGGGGATTTCCCACCCCCTCCCTCTGCCAGAGCAGCCTTTTACATTAGCTGGGAAACATGAGTATTCTGAAACTGGGGTCAATTGATCGTTTTCCTCCCATCCTTTGTTCAAGTCCCTCCAGCACACACATAATAAACAGAAGATGCTAAAGAGACCTGAGATACCATTTTGTAAGGTCATGCACCAGTCAACCTAAACACCCAGCTCGACTCACGAGCCACCTGCTGTGTTCCATCCTGCCTTGCCTTGCCCTTACCTCTGGTTTCACTGTTTAGACCCTATGCCAGCCCTGTGCACTCATCTCACTTTATCGCTGTTATTGGGCTTGTCGTCAAATGAAGCAATTATCCAGGAGACCTGGCCTGAATTGGTACAAAATAAGCCCATTTCCTTAAAAAAATATATAAAGTCATCTGCCTTGTGTATCTCCAGCTTTCCACAGAAAGTGCATTTGCTGACTTGAGTCTGTTGTGATGTAGTGTGTCTTAGCCTAAAACCACTGCTTTCCTCACACAGGAGGCAGAACTGAGACCCACCAGGCAGCCTTGCCTTGCCTGCTGCTGGAAGGAGGGGTGCAAGAGCTTGTCTTCCCAGAGAGATTTCCCATTCCTCCTTCTCTGCTTCTCATGCACTGAGCATCCAGAGAGGGACTTAGATTTGGGATTGCCGTGCTCCCTTTTTCTGCTTTAAATCAGCATGCAGTGTGTGATGCATTTTAGGTTCAAATATGCAATGGCTTTGCCCAGGGCATTGTGGGATGGGGGGGGGGTGTACCCTGCAGCCCTGCCTGTGCTTTAAAACCAGGTGTTGAGAGGAGAGTGTAACCAGAGGCAGATATTCTGAAGATATTATTATTAGGGGTATTTCTCAGTTTATCCCTTACATAGCTTCTGCTTTACAGAACGTTTTAGATTAGGATAGCTTAATGAGGTGCTAATGAGCAAAGAAGAACTTAGCCCTCTGTGAAGTCCTCCCACACTGCATTGTTCACAGGGGTCAACTGTTCTCTGCATATTTCTATAACCAGCAAAATAGTTACAGTACTTTCTAATCTCATTTCACATGTTTCCCAGCCAACATGCTTTCGGCCTGCACGCGCACACACGGTTTAAGAAGGTGCAGGCACAGTGGACTAGAAGTGGATTATAGAAAATGGAAGGAAGCTGATCCTCTCATCTCTATTCATTTCCCTAGAGTTAACTACTGACTTATTGACAAGGAATTTGTGCTCAGCTTGAGTCAGTCACATGATTCATTTGGAACCAACAGGTTACAATCTACCTATGGGCACCCCGCTGGTATCCCACGTGACATACTTGTGATAGCTGCTGCACACTGGAAGTGCCCAAGATGAACATTGAGGGGAGAGAGCTATTAAACAGCTTTATATTAGAAACGGGTTTTCCTTAAGCCAATGAGAAGAAAGAAAGCAGGGAGACTTTAGCAGCACCTGAAAAGACCCTTGGCACACTAAAATCCATAAGGCAGTGACAAAGAATAACTTCCTAACCTACTTAATAAAACCATATATTTAATACTAGTCACTCTTTGCACAATTAGAAAGAAGGCTTTAATCTAATTATCACTGGAAGGTATACCGGATCAACTCAATCTTGCAAAGGTGTTTCTGGGATAACTACACAAAAATATTTACTGGGTATCTATTATACATTTTAAGAAACTTTTTCTATATTATATGCAACTATGTCAAGCCAGTTTTTTTTAAAGTATATAATCTTGTTATGTTAGAATGGTTATACTTTTTGAAACACTTTTACTTCCCCTCATTTCAAAATAACTCCCATAAGGAACCACACAGATAATTCAGTGACTCAGAAGGTACACCTCCATCTGATTAGAAAGGATAGAGATCTATAGATCTATTATGAAGAAGCTGGCATTTAGCTTGGCCCAGGATGATGAAAATCAGTTCCTGAAATAGACTTGGAAGCAGTGTTTCTTAGGTTTCCATAAAAATAGCAAAGCCATAGAGATTAAGTAAATGCTAGGTCATATTTTAGAAGGAGTTTATAGTGTTATTTAGCAGGAATTTTGGTCATGCTGTTTCAACACTGTGTTATGTGGGGCCCTAAGTGCCAGGTAAGGTAATTAGGCTATAATTGAAATGGTGAGTGGCTAATGATGGTTTTTAAGCATAGGATAATAAGATAATAGCTGTATTCTAAAAGATTAATCTGCCAGCAGTGTTTAGAAGTGAGAAGACCAAGTATTTCAGGCAAGGAACATCATGTATCTTCATTATAGTGATACTAACATGGAAAGAAATCTGTTTTGCAGATAAAATGCAAAGGCTAAGGTGGCACAACAAATGCAGCAATATAGGAAAAAGGAAGCATGATATCAGGAACTGATGAAATGAAATAGTGAAGGCACGATGAATAACAAAAGATATTAAGAAGATAAGAGAAAAGAAGTTGTAATAAAATTGAGTTTGTGGTGTTTGATGAATGTACCAAGGTACGTTTTTTACAAAATGCATTAAGAACCGTGGATAGAGCTATACAGATGACCTAAGTTAAAGATTTTTATGTCCCCATTCAAAGAGATAGTATTTTAATAGGGGAATTGATGAAATCACTAAGACAAAGACCACATACAGCAAAGAGTAGAGCTCCATGACAGCTTGAGGGGGGCAGGAGGGTCCATACACTTAAGAAGTTAAAGAAAGATGCGGGTTATTGGAACATGGGTAAGAGATAAGAGTCCCAAGGGGAAAATAATGGCATCAAAGGCAAAGCAAAAAACAAATGCTAAAGAAAGATGGGTGGAATGGGAACTGCCCTAGGGTGATTGGATTAGATTATCAGGGCTTATTGCAGTCTTTCTAGAATACACCTTTGGAAGATTTAGAGACTTCAAGGTGTGAAGTGGTAAGGAAAGTGCGATGGAGAAGGCAGTAGAAATGTCTGTAGAAAATGGCTTTGGGAGCTTGGATAAGAGAATTGAACGAAGAAAATAGACATTTGAGGTGGTTGAGGGAACAGGGGGCTATGTGCTGCTTCTGTTTGTGTGCTGTTGGTTGCTTTATCTGTTTTGGGTGCATGTTGGTTTGTGGGGATAAGGACCACAGAATGTACCAGTGAAAAGTGGACAAGCAATGGAGAAGGAAGGACTGAAGACAGTCAGAGAGGTTCTGATGGAAAACAATTGATTTACTAAGAAACCATAGGACTTAACATTTAATATTCTCCATGAGGGTATTCATTAGGTCTGAAGAGAAAATGGTACTATATTTCATATGTGAGTAGAGAAAGCAAGGATTGTTGTAGGTAAAGATGGATGTTGAAAAGTGTGTGTGTGTGTGTGTGTGTGTGTGTGTGTGTGTGTATGTGTGTGTGTGTGTGTGTGTGTGTGGTTGGATGGGGGGTGCTTATTGGCTGTTTTTTGGAACAGATTTGATCTAGAGAGAGACCATAAGGTCCATAGCTCCCTAAAGCAAAATGGGGAGCTGGGGGGGGGGGGTGGATAGAGTAAGAGGACACCTGAGCACCAAACAAACCTTTCCCATTTAAAAAAAAAATTTCCTTAGGGCCAGCTGTTCTCACAAATCTATCAACCATAGTGTCATTCTTAATTCAGCCAGGAAAATCAATGGGCTTTTTCACATTGACAGCAGGATTGTTCCTGCTACCTACAGCTGCCATAGTGCTATGTTAGCAGAAGGACTCCCCATCTCTCCAACCATAGAAAATATAATTACAAATAAAATTGGACAAAATTTAGTATTTTACATATATATATATATATATATATATATATACTTCAGAGAGGAAGTGAGAGGGAAAGAGAAAAGAAGCATCAACAATGAGAAAGAATCATTGTTTGGCTGCCTTCTGCACCCCCCCCCCCTGAATGGGGGCCAAGCCCACAACCAGGGCATGTGCCCTTGACCAGAATGGAACCTGAGACCCTTCAATCAGCAGGCCAATGCTCTATCCACTGAGCCAAACTGGCGAGGGCTAGTATTATATTTAAAATAGAACAAATTTACCCTCTCTATACAAAAAAAATAAGGAACATAGACATTTTTACAGAGGAGGTGGTGGCAGGAAGGTGGGGACAGAGAAAAATATGAGATGGATCTAGGAAGGGACCCAAATAAGAAGGGGTGCGAATGCAGGCCATTCCTTCAGGCTTTAGAGGAACACTCTTTTTTTTTGGTAAAGGCCAGAGTATTACTGCTGTTGGGATTTAAGTTAATTGAAAAGAGAAGTTTCTCATTTCTGCCTTAGGTAAAAATAGAAATTGTTGATGGCAGGAATGTCTATGGCTTAACCCAGAGATTTTAATTGCAAATATATTTTATCAGGATAAAGCTGCTTTGACATTTTTGAGGAAAATTAGAGAGAGCAACATTGATTTGTCATAGGCAGGATGGTTTGAAGAAGGGTGGCTATCTCTATAGTTAGTAAGAGAACTCTTTAAAAACATGAGCTACCATGGCAGTGCCAGACCTAGCACTGTGCACACAATAGTGTTTCCTTGCACACTTATTTCAGAAATAGTCTTCTCAAAGATGAGAGAATACCACCTAGTTCCTAGGCTAAGCCACAAAGGCAGTTTAGAATGTATGACTACTCATTTTCCCACTCAGTAATCCTTCCTTCAAAACAAGGACCTTTAAAAAAAAAAAAGAAAGAAACTGTATCATTCTAGGACCTAGTTTACCTATCTTATCATAGCACTGACTGTGGGGTATCAATGATGTAGCAGCTGGCCTGGCTGGCTCGGTTCAGTGGTTGAGTATTGACCTATGAACCAGGAGGTTTGATTCCTGGTTAGGGCACATGGTTGAGTTGTGGGCTTGATCCCTATTATACGGCGTGCAGGAGAAAGCCATCAAAGATTCCGTCTAAATCACTGATGTTTCTATCTCTCTCTTTCTCTCCCTTTCTCTCTGAAATCAATTAAAAAATAAAAATAATAAAAAGTAAATAATAATGTAGCAGCTGTATTTATTGTTCCAATCAATTCCATGGGATGTGTGAGTTTGTGAACTAATCTGTGGCTTCAGGAGCTCCCCACATTCTGGCTAGAACTCAAGCTGCCTGGAGTAACCTATCAGGGTAGGTATCTGCTTGTGAGGGGTTTTCTTCCCTCTGTCTTCTATCCCAGCCAATTCTCAGGAACAGGGAGATGTTCATTGCCTGTGGTATGCATGTGTACTGAAGTTTTCTATTGAGGGCTAAAAGAATGGTCTCATTTAACATCATCACCCTCCAACACACACTCCATGCTGATGTCTCCCCCTCCTTCTCCTCCTCCTCCTCCTCCTCCTCCTCCTCCTCCTCCTCCTCCTCCCTTACAGTGCACTTTAAAGTAGACTGGATGTTTCATGAGTTGGCTGCCTTGGCTTTTCACTGACAGTATTACCGTAGGAATGCAGAAATTGGCTCAGCTAACCACCTGCTAGACAGGGATATAGAGTCCTCTGAGTTGTCTTGGGAATCTTAAAACAAATTTATGAATCATATGTGAGGCCAAGAGAGCTCACCTACTCTACTAAAATTGCCCTGCGATCAGCTTTCCCATATACCTCTGATGGATCAAGCCCTAGGAAGGTCAAGCAACCCCAAAGGAGCATTTAAGATATATTTTAGGCCCAGGATAATATACATGTCTGGCAAAGGGAAGATATGAGGCCAGAGGTGGTAATTATAGCATCCTGTTCCCTTGGAAATTCAGCAAAATTTTGCCTCACTTTAACAAAGTAGAAACAATTTATGAGCCAGACTGGTTCTGGACAACTGCCTATATGCTGTGATTTGATAGAGGCTTGGGCTAGACTCTGCCTTCAAAGAAACTATCTTTTTTATCATGGAAATGTCTTCCTATTGGTTCATCCACTTAGACTGAGGACATAGTTTCACAGGTAGAACACAATCCACAGACTGCCTGGTAGCAGAAACCTAATAATGTAAGGTAGGTGTTTGACCAAGAGATGGTTGATGGTTGATGGATTTCTAAGCCCCTAATCCTATGCATTGTCTTTTATGAATATAATACCACTGATTTTGGTTATGGATTATATAAAGCCCTCAACCTTCAGTGAGTCTAGCACATTATTATTGAACATAATAAGATGCAAGTAGAGATTGTATCTCCTCAAAAAAGTAGTTTACTTAACTAAGAAACAAGCAGGCTGTATATTGATAAAGCACAATGAAGAAATACATTATATTTGTTCAAATGTTATACACATAGAAGTTTTTTTTTTAATTGTTTGCATAGAAATCATATTCAAGTGCCCTGGCAAGGCAATTGGGTTCCTGTTAGTGTCCTATCTAATAAAAGAGTAATATGCAAATTAACCATCACTCCATGACAAAAATGGCAGGCCCCCATAGCCACAAGATGGTGGCGCCCAGTCCCCTCAGCCCCTCTGCTGGAGTGTCTGGGCCTATCTGCCCTAGGGGGAAGATCCAGTCTTCCTGGTCCACTGGTGCTGCAGTGGACCTCAGCCCCATGGGGGTTTACAGGGACCAGGCTTCAAAGCTGGATCTTCCCCCAGACACAGCAGAGCCCAGACAGCAGGGCTTGGGGGCTTCCTTAGTAAGGTGGTGGTGGGAACACCCTCAGACTCTGCAGACAGAGCCAGGACAACAGGGCATAGGGGCTTCCTTAGTGTTTCAGTATTGGCAAAACCCCAAGGCCTGGCAGACAGAGCACACTTCAGGGTACCAGGGCTTCCTTTGCATGGCATATGGCAAGGCAGGCAGAGAGCAGAGAGCAGAGCATGGGGGCTTCATCTCCATGGCTGTAGCGAAACCCCCAGTCCCCACAGGGAGCAGAGAACCATGGGAGTGGGCCTAAGCCATCAGTAGGACATCCCCTGAGAGCTCCTGGATTGTAGAAGGTGCATGTTGAGTTGAGGGTCCCCTGTGCACAAATTTCATGCACCAGGCCTCTAATATTAGAATAAACTTAACTTTTAAAAAGAAGAAGAAAAAATTTTATGATAACTTGGTAAAATTTAAGTTGGGATATCACTTAAAATTGAATTTACATTTTGATTAAGCAAAGTAAATAGACAATATGATTTTACTATGTTTATTCTTTATCTTTATAAAGAATAAATACCTTTTGAACATGCAATATAGTTATGTTTGGCTATTATTAAAGCCATAATCTCATTTGACTATTAAACATACATATTCTTTTATAAAACATATGGAGATTTAACTTTATATATTCATATTTTATTCTAACACCTTGAATCAAATCATGGTCAGTATTTTTTTTCCAGCGGAATAAGCTCTTACATTATAAGTAATGTCACAAAATTTGGAATCATATCCCAACAATGAAAAATAAATGCTTTTTTTTTCTAGATAGACAACTTAATAGTTTCATGAAACAACTCATAGGGAAGTTGAGGTCAGGCATTTTTGCAAGGATAGAGAAAGATCAGGTTTTTATTAATGTCCCTGGAAGTCATATGTAAAGAGATTATACAAACTTAATTCTAAATATGCTTTTAACATAAGAGTGCATTATATTTTATTTTACTTTTTAGCTCCATAGCCACCCATCATGAGCTTATGTGAAGACTATGTGAATTCAAAGTCTGAAACATGAATTCAAAGTCCTCCAACAGGCGTATTGAATAATTGGCTTGTATGACCCTATTCACCTTTTCTCTAAATAAAAACGCCACACTGCCTGGCCCAGGGACATGACTCTATCTCATTGTAGGAGGCAGGCATTAATGTGCTAAATCCTAATACCATCTGTATGGCTTAAATCCTGAGAGGTAGACTGTCTCTGCTGCCAAGGCCAGGATAGACCCGAGCTGCCAAATGCTAGACTGAAAGAGGAATGTACACAGCTTGATGGAGAGGTGGTTCCTGGTGCACCTGTGGTTTTGACAGTTTTTGCTGCTGCTTGAGGAGGAAACGGGTTGCCTGTTTGTTCTTCAAGAGCACTTCTGGCATCTAGGTATTATGCAGGCATGCACTGCCAGCTGTGAAGGATGCTGCTTCCTTGTAACTTCAGAGAAAGATGCTCCTCCAGGAAGATCCCTCTTGCTATTTCATTTCAGGAGCAGGAGAAAGGAAAACAAAAGGATCAAACACAAAGCACCTATCACAAGAGAGGCAGAGGTCTGGAACAACTTTTATGAAAGCCTTGCTTTCAAATGCAGTCGATAAAAGTTACTTAATTATAGCCATATTTTAAAGATAGGAGTCCACTGATGGATGTGTTAAAGAAAAGAAAATGCATATGTGCCTAATTTGACTACCTATAACTTTATAAATCTAATATTCTGTCTTATTGAATAGTGAGTAGGACAACCTGTCTACATCAGCGATTTTCAACCTGCTTCATCTCATGGCACACAAAAACTAACTACTAAAATTCTGCAGCTCATCAAAAAATATATATTTTGCTGATCTGATAAAAAATAGGTATAATTTTGATTCATCCACACCATTCAGCTATTGTTGCATTAGCTGTTGTCATTTTTGTTTTATTTGACGATATAAGGGAAAATAGGTCAGTGCCCCTAATTACATAGTCAGCTATTACATTTTTTAAAAGTCTTGCATTATACCAGTTGAAAATCACTAGTCTATATCAAGACATAATAAGTGCAGAAAAATAAAGTATTAAATCATCAGGTCAACTTGTTAACTGGAAGATTTTAATTGAGAAGATATGCCTCACAGATTGCCCAGTACTCTTGCAGATATTATTTATTTGACTAGAGGACCAGTGCACAAATTTGTGCACAGGTGGGGGTTTCTCTACCTGGCTGGCAATTGGGGCTGATTGGGGCCATCTTGCCCAGTCCCAATAGGGGCCGATGGGAGCTGGCCAGGAGAAGGAATTGTGGGAGGTTGGCCAGCCATGGGAAGTTGGCTGTGGGAGTGCACTGACCACCGGGGCCACCTCCTGTGTTGAGTTTCTGCCCCCTGGTGGTCCAGTGCCACTGGATGACCAGTTGTAATGGTCACTTAGGCTTTTGTGTATATATAGATGATTAAATTAAACACATCTATATATCTTAAGACAGATTATAGAAATTAAAATAAAAATATATATTTATCAACTATTAAATTTATTGTAGAACTTTACTAACTAAAACACTGTGATTTAATTGATATAATGGATCATTAGAACAAAGAGTCTAAAATAGACCCAAAATATAATAGAATGTCAGATATGGTAAAAAACGAGAAAAAAAAAAAAGCTTTTCATATCTCTTTAAAAAAGGTAGATTATTCAAGACATTGTGAGACATTAGCTATGTGGAAGAAAGGAAAGATTGATCTCTTTCTTATTTTAGACTGAAGATCTTGTATTTATTTGAAGAAAATAAAAAATGAATGAAAGACTGAAATGTAAAAAAATAAACACAAAAACTTTAGCAGAAAGTGTAATTGAATTTTTAAAAGTATAATTAAAAAACATAAAATTAAAAACAATATAGAAAGTGATTTATACATATTATCACATAAAACCACAACAGTTTAATGTAAAAAAAAAACAAATTTAAAAAACCACACACACACACACACACACACCCCAAAAAAAACAAAAAACAAAAAAAACCGACCCAAAACAAAACAAAACAAAAAAACCAAAACAACAACAAAAAAAACCCAACATGGTAAATTTGAAAACAATGACAATTAATATAAAATATTTCCAATAACATCATGGATAAAACATATTTTTCTTTATTATATAAAAGCTCTTACCAATTGGGTAAAAATAATAATGCCAACAAAATAATTGGCAAAAGATTTAAATAGGAAAAAAAATGAGGTGTGAGTGGCTAGTAAATATAGTTAGGTAGGTAGGTAGGTAGGTAGGTAGGTAGAGAGGAAGTGGCTAGTAAATATAGTTAGGTAGGTAGGTAGGTAGGTAGGTAGGTAGGTAGATAGAGAGGAAGTCAGAAAGAACTGGAGATGGAATCCAAGAAGAAAAGGAGTGGAGTGCAGAGGGGCGGGGTGGGAGGACAGGGAGTGAAGAAGAAGGCTGGGAAAGTAAGAGCTGAGAAAATGATGAAAGAAGAAAAGTAAGAAAAGGAAATGCCATTGCTCACTTAACAAACTGGATAAATGGGACACTCTTGCATACTAATATATAATACTAGAGGCCCAGTGCACAGATTTTATGCACATTGGAATGAAATTAATTAGAAGAAAGGTTTTAATATCGCTATTCATCCTTTCTCTATAATAGAAGTGGCAACCAAATTCATAATCGGCAATGACAGACTGAAACATGATGCAACTGGCACCAGCAAAAGCTTTATATGTATGGTCTAATTAAGCAAGATTATATATATATATATATATATATATATATATATATATAATCTTGCTTAATTAGACCGGGTTTCTGATGTATCTAAACTTTCCAGCCAAGTGAAACACACCAGCTTCTCTTTCATATAATTGTCAGCACCACAGCAGTAAATATCAGCATGAAGCAGATATTTGGAGTAGAAAGGGTAAAATATTTAACTGCATCAGTGTTTGACTATATTCTGCTCAGTGAGAAAACCTAAAGTAATTTTCAAGGTCAATTTCTTAGTTCTTCTCAATCAGGTCAAGTTTTTAAGCTTTCTAAATCTCTATTTTCTGGCTAGTGGAAAGAGAATTCCAATGAGTCTCCTATCTACCTACTCCAGGACTTTTGTGAGCATCAAATGAGATGAGGCATCGGGAAATGCTTCACAGACATTTTATTACAGTGTAAAATGTTTGCACCTGACTATAAAGCAAGTCATGTTTCTGGGTTGAAGAAATTCCAAGGAGGCTAGTCGTTAGGGAGAGGAAGCTGGACGTTGCTATGTGACATCATTACTCAGTGCCCATAGTGACTGTTTCCTGACTGGGCTGGGCTGTGGGCTGCATTTTGCACCATTGTGTCTGCGATTTGGTGGGCTCTCACTCTGGTGTGGTGGTAGGACCTGTGTCCCACTTGGGGGAAGCCAAGGGTTGCTTTTCGGGTGCCAGGTACCTGGTGCCATTTCTCTGTAAATGGCCATTGTGGGTCAAGGCAGATCCTGTGTTGTGTGTCTGCTCCCTGGTGGTCAGTGTACATCATAGTGACTGGTCAGAGAGTTGGAAGGACACTTACCAAATTAGCCTTTTATATACACTGAGTAGCCTCATTTTTATGATATCTGAACTCATAATAATCTGGCCACTCAGTGTATATCCTATCCTATATATTAAAAGGCTAACATGCAAATTGTCCCCTCAACCAGGAGTTCGACCACCAGGCAGGCCGACCAATCGCCCTTGTCCCTTCCCCCTGGCCAGGCTTGCTGGACCACACCTGTGCACAAATTCATGCATCAGGCCTCTAATGTGTGTGTGTGTGTGTGTGTGTGTGTGTGTGTGTGTGTGTGTGTGTCTGTGTGTGTGTGTGTACTGAGTGGCCAGATTATTATGTGTTCAGAGATCATAATGATACCCTGGCCACTCAGGGTATATAGATTCCAATGCTAATTGTGCACAGATTTGCCCTATCAGTCTTAGTTCTAGAAAGTTATTCTAGCTAAAATTATATCTATAAAAATACTCACAGCTGAATGCTTTATAATAGGAATTATAATGAAGAAAACACTCTAAATATTCATCAATTATTATTGAATTGTATGATGGCTGAAGCTATAATTAAATTTTACTAGTATTATTCCATTGGAATAATTATGTAGAATTAATTTATTTGAAAAGCTGTCTGGAACATACTGTTGAGTTTGGGGAAAAAAGAGATTTTTATGTAGGACATTTTCCATGTCGTGTATACTTGTATTTATATTAATATATGTATACATGCATCAATATCTAAAAGGCATTATAAAAAATAACAATCATGGCAATTTCTAGGTGATGGTGTTTGAGGCGATACATCATTTTACATTCTATATTATGTGGCTTTTTCTATGAAAGTATATCATTGTTATAAATTGAATACACATTATTTTAAAACATAAAAGAACATATTACTAAATTTAATTTTGGCTTGTCTTTTTTGGTTATTTTAATAACTTGTACTTAAGTAAAATAAGATGATTGTCTGTGTGAATGCCACATTCATTTGTGGCTAGGTTTCACTGTCTGGAAAAAGGGCTGATGCACAAACGAATATACTAGACAAGAAATGTAAATTTAGAATGAATGGGGAGCCAGGTGGAGACCTTACTCTCTAGTGGATAGGCTTTCGGAAACCTCAGATCCATTAATTTTATTTATTAAAATACACATTTACCTGTTAATGCAAAGCAAATAGGCATATCAAAGGTAAAGTTTGGTAAACAGTAAATGGGTTATCAGGTTAGGGGACTGCCTTCAGCTATTGGGCCAGAAGAAGGGCAATATCATGCCAATTTTCAGCCCTTCCTGAATATCAAAGTCCATTAGCCTTCCAGTGGGCTTCTTGAATAATTATGCTATTTGCAGGCCTTACGATCCAGCATTCCCCCCTTTTTGTTTTCTTAATAATTTTAGAAAGGTGTATGACATTTGCATGGCTTGAGTCCTTTTAAGACTTTTGGATTCAATAAAAAGGATTGGGTTCTTTCATGTCCTTTTAAATTGCTGTCAGGCATCTAAGGAACTAATTTGCAGTAGGTTCCTTTCTGGGCCAACAGTTCTTTATGAGTCCCTTTCCCAATCACTGCCCCCTTGTGACATGACAGCAATGATATTCGAGTTCTGGATAGTGGACAAACGGTGGACAGTGTCACTGCAGGCCCAACCTTTTTTGGCTTTGTCCAGTATAACCTGCACAGGCACACAGCTGATGACTGCTAGCATGGCAAGGTGTCTTTACCATCCCACATCTCTGGACTGCTTCTCCTGTGTCTTGTCAGCATGTTGCTTGGGGCTACTTCTATCTGTGGTTAGAGTAGTCTGTTCAGTTCCTCTCTCAGAATCATTGTTGAAGTTTTTACACAGGCTTAGAGGAGTTTTCTGAAAATACACAAGCACATCTTTGACCAAGGGTTAATAAAAGGACCCTTTCATAATCCAGACTTGGGATCTTTCCTTTAACCAGATCATTTTCCTTTGGCTTATTTTGACACCAGTGTAATTTCATGGGTGTCTTGCCATAAGAATTACAAGTGAAAAAAATTGTGATTAAGGCTTGATGTAGTTTATTTACAGGAGATTTCTTCATGTCTATGCATGGCTCTTCTAGTAACATTTTTCCTGGAATTATGATGCCTGAAGAGTTAATTAGGGATAGCTCTATGCTCACATTTTACTGGTTGCTCACTTTCCATATATTTGGCACTTTATTTAACGTATAATCCAAATATATTTGGCATAATTTATATGATTTGATGATTTAAGTTATAATTACTTTCATTATAGTAAAATATTAAAATGTGTTTTATCAATAAATAGGGTTATAAATAAATGATTTTTTAACCTCTTCTTTACAATTCAAAATGCCTCCATTTAGTTTTAAACATCTCAATACATCCACACAATGCCTCTAAACAAAATTAAGTTTAATTCACTCTATAGGAAAGCACTTCTACAGACCATTTTAAGGAAGGGAAAGGCAATTTAAATCAATTATCAGGTACTCATTTTATATAGATGAGTGCTGCTAATTACAATTAGTTTCATCTATTCATTAAAACTAGACCAGCAAGCTTGGGTAAGCTTCGCCAGCAATTAGTCACGGCATTTATATGAAAGACTTAAAACAACATTTCTTTAAATACATATTTTTGAATTTTTACATACTTAGGCAATTTTTCTAGGCATCCATGGGTAGGTTTTACAAAAATTCTAATTTGTGTATACTCCTCTTGCTTGATCTGTTTAGTCTTTAAGCATTTTCAATACTCCCCTCAGTATTCTCTACTCTCTCTCTATCTTTCAATCATCAATGTTTCAGGTTATCAAATAGGTGTTTAAATGTTTCAGGAGAATCCTCCCATCATACTTGCATGCAGTTCAATTTGGTGTCATTTATTTCTCATTTGACTGTTCCAGGATATTATCATCTAAGTTACCGCATTCTCTATTTCATTAATTAATGAGGCTGTGGTGGAAAAATCAACTAGAGTTAACATATATAAAACCACTATAGCTTACCACTGTTTGTCTCTCCTAGATTACCAAGAATTCCTAGGTAATAATGGAAAACTGTGTACCAATTCACTTTTGTTTTATTTTGTTATTACTGTAATTTCTTTCCCTAAAAACTTATAGTGTAAACAATTCCAAGGAGATTAAATGTGGTCTCTTGGTTTAAGCAAGCTTCCTGCATGTGTGCTTTTGATTGTCCACATGAATTACTAGGCTCATTCATTTATATATATATATATATATATATATATATATATATATATATATATTATTATTATTATTGAAAGTACTACTCTTTCCTCCCATTGATTCCTCTCACCAAGTCCCCATACCCCCCTGGCCTTCACCGTACTATTGTCTGTGTCCATGGGTTATGCATATAAATTCTTTGGTTAATCTCCCTAATTCCTTCTCCCACTACACACACATACCTGTTAGGTTTGAAGGGAAGCAGCAAACAGACCACCAGGGATTTTTAAAGTAAAGTTTATTCCCAGATAATGAGCGGGGCTCATTATGGAGGTAGAGAAATCAGGATTGAAGGAGTGGGGAGGGGGCAGGGGACCCAGCCAGACTGCTTCATGGGCATGGAGAAGCAGCTTCACCTGGCTTGCCTGGGGGTCCCTTTAAGGGCTGGAACAGAAGGGGGGTTGGGCCCAGGGCAGAACAGGAAGGGGTGGGCTCTAAGGGCACTTTGGCACATGCTGATTGATGGTTCAATATCTTGGAGATATCTCTGTGACAGGTGCCAATCATGTCATAGCCCCGCTCACCAGTTGGGAGGGGTAACCTTACAATACCTTCCCTCTGAAATTCCTCAGTGTGTTCTAGGCTTCTGTGTTTCTTTTTTGATCTATTCTGTTCATCAGTTTATTTTGTTCATTAGATCCTACATATGAGTGAGATCATGTGATACTTATATATAACCTGCTGGTTTTAACAAGCTTACCAAACCAGACACCTACTAAGGGATTTTGCACCAAAAGAGTCATATGTGTTTGTCACCTTAGCCATAGCTCAACCCACAACCCTCTCCTTTTGTACACTTGCAAAGATACTGTATGTTTTGTTAGAATTTACATGATTGTATACTGTTTTTGTCAACTAAACAGTTCACTGTCCATTTCTTGTTTATACCTCTATCTCCAATATATAGCACCGTGTCTGTCACATTATGAATACTCCCTAAATACTTGTTGACTAAGTAGATGTTTTATTTATTAATTGGACAAGATAGTCTGAAAGTGAAGGAGTGTTTTCCTCAGTTATAGTTAAGTAGCGAGGATAATTTATCAGCAACGACATTGTAAGTTCTAAAACTTGAGGGTGCCTTGGGAATTTTTTTAGCAACTTAGCAGTTAATTTAAATGTATTATAATTAATTTCTGAGAAACTTTCAAAAGCCTATTCGCTGGTATCTATAAGCCAACTGATACTATCTTAGGAGAGCTGGTTGGAATAAATCAGCTTATATAAACTAGATATGCCACCCTGGCATCTATCCAAATAAAAGTAGACTATTTGCAAGTTTCAGAAAATCTGATTAAGTTCAGCTTAAAATGTATCTAAAAATCATTGTCTGATGTATTGGCCCATGGAAACAAATAATTACATATTGAATCAGTAGAGTATCTATTTACCAGGAGTTTAAAAGACTGTTTTAATAAATAGATCTTTATAATATTCTTATGAATGGAAATGCATGTTTTCTGTGTATATTATTTAATAAAAAATAATACTTCATGAAAAGTCTATGGGAAATTATGAAAGAGCCATTCTCTTTTGAGTTATGGTTCCATTTTCTCCCAAACAAAACTTATCACCCAGCACCCTGTCCATCAGTAGGGCAGTGATTTTAGTTTTCTTCTTAAAAAGCAAATGACTCCTTGCAAACAGATGGCACTACCCTTCTTTCCAGCACTTTCTGTAACCACCTGTTCCCGAAGGCTTAACCTCTGATTGAGCTATAATCACAATGTCATCTTCCACACTTCAAGGCTCTGTTTGTTCTGAGCTGAAAACACATAATAGTGCAAACTTGCCTCCTTCCCTTTCACCTGCCCAACTCTTCACTCTCTGTTCTCTCCATCCCCACACATATAGACGATAGGAAACCTAATATGAATACACTGCTTCGGAAGTTTGAATTCTTCTCTAAATCAGTGGATACAATTATGTTCTTCTCCTCTTTTCATATTAACCTACTTTTTTTACCTATTTGTTCTTCTGTTGAAATTTAAGTTGCAATGTACTTGACTACCCAGGCTCATAAGCATGTCTCTCTACATTGGAAAGGGGTATAAGTTTCAAAATTGCTTGCCTATTTGATCCTTTTCACTCAAATTATAGGACTCCATAGATACAACCATGTATTTTGCCTCCCTGCCATACCAGAAAGAGAAATAATTCCCTGTAGGCTTTTGAATCTTTAACATAGTGTCCTGGTCTTTCTCTCCACGGCAGATGACTTTGTCCCATTATCTGTGTAATCAAAAACACTCTTCTTTAAATAAACTCTTATCATAGCTCTTTTTAAGATTCAGTTAAATAGTTACCCAAACTTCACCATGATTCCTTAAAAGTGTGGGAACATTGCTTACCTCTGTGGCTGCTCCCCAAGCCATTAGGTTCTTTTTCTAAGAAGATCGGAGGCAGCGTGTTAGGAGCTAATGGAATGTTGTGAGTATAGAATAACGTTCAAGCATACCTGCCCCCTCAAAAAAAATATAAAACTTGCATATCTCAGGTAAAGAAGATACAATATTAAATGTGATATTTTATGCCTGATCTTTTAATAGAGTTGAAAACAGTGTACCTTGTATTCTAGGCCAGATAATCCTAATTATGAATCATAGTTAATAAAAAGCCATTAAATGTGGATCTAAAACTTCATTAAAACAGCCACTTTTCTGTACACTGGGAGTTCCAACAATGTGCATAGAGAGCCTTTGTAATGCTAAACTTATTTTTTTTAAATATGCATTTGAAATATAAATTGAGTATTATATATATATATATATATATATATATATATATATATATATATATTCTTCATTAGAGCTATTTCATTTAAACAAATCAGACTATGAAATCATTCTTAATGCATTTGCTTAATAACTTAGCAAGAATGAACTTCTCAGATGTTTTCATCAAGGCTATGGGAAACTAAGAAAAAAAGTGGTGATGAATTTATATAAGCAAACCTTTCTTTAACATATGTGAATACATATTTAAGTTTTGGTGTTAAATTCAGTGGTTATGTGTATTTCATTTTCAGAAGAGAAGAAAACGTATTTGGCTTAATGTCATCATTTTGATTTGTGGAAGTCCAAAAGGTCCAGAATAAAGGACACATCTATATGAATTTCAGGTGTTCCAATCACTGTGGAAAATAGTGATTTGATTCTATTAACTAGCTAATTCAATTAAGAGGAGACTAGCAAGAATCAGGAGAGCTTCTCAGCTCTTTACTTAAAAACTGTGATATAACCTCGGGGTTCTGCTGAAGTGGGGATTGTAGACATAGAAGTAGAGGATAATTTTGTGCAATTATACTTTGCTAAATGAGCAGAGCTGCAGTTTAGGTAGGAAATGTCTATGGATTCCTGGTGTCTTAGTAGAAGCCTTTTGGCCATTTGGGTTTTTTATGTAAATGCACTTCTTCCTGAGCTTGAGGGAATTATCTAAACTGAGGAGCAATCCCAGAAAGAGCAGAAGACTCCCTGAGGCCACTTTAAACAACCCTAACGTGTCCCCAGCCCAGTTTTAAGTTTCATCACTCTGTCCTTTCCTCTTTCAAGTACTTGATCCTTAAATACTTCCTTGACAAACACTTCTTGAGAGCTTAATATGGGCTAGAAACTGCTCCAAAGGCAGAGTAACTCATTTACTTCTTCACAACTATGAGACAGAAACATACTAATTGAGCTCACTACTCCCTACTACTTGTATGTTTTCATCCTATCATAAAAACTAGAAACTATACCCTGAAGGCAGACAACAAATTGGGTTAGATTAGCCATATCTAGTTCCATGGCTTGTTCTTTTACTAGTGATATTATATATTTCACTTTGGAGATATTATATAATACACTTTGGATTTTGTTTGTCAAACAAAATTAGAAATCAATTATCTTAGCCAGTGAAAATGCAAAGTTTAATTCTGCTGGAGAACAGATTTTACCACTTGTTGCTGAGAACCAATTTCCAGCATGTGATAATTACAAGAGTTTCACCAAAAGGTTAGTGAAGCTTGGAGGGCTCAACAAGGGTGAGCCACACATGTAGTTTACCTCTTGGAAAGGGCTAAAGGGCAGGTCCCCAAAACCTAAGTAGGATAATACTTAACTGCCAGTCAGCTCAGGGCATTTTATTGTCTCCTGTTGGCCAAACACCTGAACAGCTGTAGGCTATTCCCCAAACTGACAATGCTTCTTTACCCTTTGCTACTCTACCCTTTGAAGTGTATATTTCCACCTTGCCTTGGGACAAATTGTGTTAGAATAAAAGCAGGGTCCTTGCCTAAACCACTGGTTTGGCTCAGTGGATAGAGCATCAGCCTGTGGACTGAAAGGTCCCGGATTCAATTCCGGTCAAGGGCATGTACCTTCTTTGGGGACACACCCCTGGTAGAGGGTGTGCAGGACGCGGCTGATAGATGTGTCTCTCTCATTGATGTTTCTGGCTCTCTCTTCCTCTCTGTAAAAAATCAATAAAATATATATTTTTTAAAAAGCAGGGTCCTTGGTCAAGGCATACTCTTTAGTTCCTTCAGCTGAAGATCATCTGACCCCCAATGCCTTTGAAAAGTATCTTTGTATCCAGACTCTTTAATCATCAATGCACAGCCCCTTTCTCCAGAATGAACCCTGACAACTTGTGAGCTATGCCACACATCCACAATAATGAGAATAGGCATTACTGAGCCATCTTGACCTCTTTAAGTTTCTAAATGGCAATTGGATGTCTTGCTGAATCTTGCAAAACTGGCAATGTAAAGTCATAGTTATAATTCAGAATTTTGTCTGCCCAAATAGAATTCAAAGATGAGGTTGGATATTCTCTTAATCAAGTTATGATTAATATTGGAAGTATCTGCTATGGTAAAAGCACTGGGGTTGGAAACATGGATTTGGAGTTCTAGACCTGAATCTATTTGTAATCACTTTTGTGGAAGTAGACTAGTAATTTCCTTTCATGGGGGTCTCCATTTCCTCACATATAGAAAAAGAGGTTGGAATACATGATCTATAAGATTGCTTCTAGCTCCATGAAAGAATGTATTATAACGATGGTAAAAAGAGAAAGAGAACATTTTCAAAGCTTCCATATTTAGATAAGTAAGAACCAAGAGGGATACCTTAACTTCTAATATTCTAAAACAGTTTCCAGGACTTCCACAATGTTCAATTCTACTTTCCACTCTTTTAAGGTTTTTTTATTCATGAAAAAGAATGTCTTTCCCAAGAAAAAAATAGAAAGTGAAAAAAAAAATGATGAAGGGTCCTTATTTACTAAGGTTCAAGAAACCCATCAACACAGCTTTAGGCACTTGAATGAAATGTATTTTTTAGGAAAAACAAACAAACCTACACACACAAACAAAACAACAAAACAAAATAAAACAAGCATTTTCAGCTTGGATGTGGGAAAATCCTGGAATATTGCTCTTTATTGGAGATGTGGATATTCCTAGTGGTACTAAGTGTATGAACAGGTTTTCTGAGCCACTGAAGAACATACCGCATGCTCATGGAATGTCAATTTTACTGACTGATTTCAAGAAAATGGTTGTTCTGTTTATAATAAGATAACCATAGATCTGTTACGTAAGAGAATTAAAGTTTTGTATTAATGTTGAATAAACGCATAGATTCCAAGAGAATGCTCTTATAGCAAATGCATCAGGTGCCTATGGTTGGCCCCCAATGTTTGCATTTTCTCTCCTCTGCCTCTAGGAGATTTTGAAGGAAATGTCTGAGAGGCAGTGTCCCGGAGTATGTAAAATGTTTATTGACATGGCTTGTGATATAAATAAAATCTAAAGGGTGTCTTTTATCATCAGCTGCAGTTTTGCATGGTAAAAGGGCATTTTGTTCAGAGTTGGACAGTACTAGAGCAGATCTATAGCTTTGACACTTACTAGGTTGTAGACTGCAAAACTGGCAATGTAAAGTCATAGTTATAATTCAGAATTTTGTCTGCCCAAATAGAATTCATTTTGCAGAACCTCAGTTTCCTCATTTAGAGAAGAGTGATGACGTCTTAATAAGGTTGTCATGAGGATTCAATTAGATAACTTAGGCAAGATGCCTTGCTCAGCACCTTGCATAGTGTAAGTCTACAATAAATGTCTATTTCTGTCCCTTTTTCTCTTCTTGTTTGGGATTTAATACCCCCCTTAGATTATATGAATTATGACAAGTAAATGTCTTCAGGATGTATGCACTTATAAGTTTGCAAAGAAAAATAAAATCTGAAAAGCTGATTAATTACAAAATATATGCCAGAAACATTTTGTTAAATCAGTCATCTATTTTTGTGGATTTATTGTTGTTTTTGTTAATACCCGTCTGAGAATATTTTCCCATTGATTTTTAGAGTGAGTGGAGAGTGGAAGGGGGAGAGATATAGAAAAAGATACAGAGAGAGAGAGAGACATAAACATTTATTGTTTGCTTTCCCCTTGTGCCCCAACCAAGGCCGGGGATCAAATCTGCTAATTAAAACTGAGTGCATTCTGGGCATGGGCCGATGCTCTAACCACTAAGAAACACTAACCAGGGCTGCATTTATTACTTACAGTTCTTCTCTATATCATTTATTCAAGAATATGTTAAATAGCCAAAACCGGTTTGGCTCAGTGGTAGAGCATTGGTCTGCGGACTGAAAGGTCCCGGGTTTGATTCAGATCAAGGGCATGTACATTGGTCGATGTTTCTCTCTCATTGACGTTTCTAGCTCTCTATCTCTTTCCCTTCCTCTCTGTAAAATATCAATAAAATATATATTTTTAAAAAAGAATATTTTAAATAGAGAATTGTGCTAGTCATTGCTATACATATAGAAAGGCTATATTGTGTGGGTGGATTGATATGCTCTGTAAGAGAAACACAGATTGAAGATACAGGGTTGCTTAAATAAGAAAAGTTTGGGAATGCATGATTTAAAAATCAATATCAAAATAGAAGTCATTTTTCAAAAGACTGAAAGTAGAATATCTCATGGAGGGAGGAGATAAAACAACATTTAACAGTGGAAGAAGACATATAATTAGCTATTTTATTGGAGAAACATTCATTTTGAATAAAATCAGTAATTCTGGATAAAGATTACAGATGAAAGATAATAGCTTTAATTTTGGTCTACTCAAGTTGGAAATATGTTTGGAGCTGTTCAGTTTTTAATTTTTCAATTTTTATTTTTGTGTACTAACTAAGTTGCAGTTGCAGTTTACAATGATTTGTGGATTACATAAAAATTGGTGTTGAAAGACAATCCCCCTAGTTATTTCACTGGCCATGTCTACCATGTGTTTCAAATCAGTGATTATCAAGTATTCTGTGTGCCTAGGTGTACAGGATCATGTGATCTCATGGCCACATGCGCAAAGGCAATAGCCAGGGGCCTTATGGCCATGCCAACCCTCACACTGACTCATACAGAGACAGTTGTCCCAGTAGAAATGTGGCAGTATCCTTTGAGCAGTCCTTATAGGAAGGACATGGAAGGAATTGGGTAGAAAGTGACTTAGAAAAAAATCATCCATTATCACAATGGTCTGATAATATGCTTTTCTTTCTCTTGCCAGTTTCCAAAGATCCTAAATTAAGGATACTCCACGATGGTTCTGAAGTATGATGAGGCCCCACACTTTGCCCTAGAAGCCATTATTCTCCTCCTTATGGGCCCCATAACTGTAGTATTTTCCTCAGTGACTGGAGGAAATTGCCCTTTATTTGTACTTTTATTAGCTTTTACGATAACAAGTCTCAGCATGAATAAGTAGATAACTGTTTGTGCTGTCAAGAATGGAGGGTCAGAAAGGATCCATGTTGTGTTTGAGCCTTTGAAGAAGGATCTTGGAGTATATTTTTTCATTAAAATGTTATAAATTACTATTTGTTTATAGATTATTTAAAATCCCATTCTAATCAATAATAGGGAGATCAACTAAAGGACTTGTATGCATGCATATAAGCCTAACCAATGGACACAGACACCTGGGGGGTGGGTATGAGTGGGGGAATGAGGGAATAATGGGGGATAAGGATACACGGTAATACCTTAATAAAGAAAAAAAATTAAAATTTTCATTTGTAATAGGCATACCTATGAATGTAATTTATCTCATTTCTTATATGGGAAATTTATTTAAATTCTATCCTAACTCCTCAGACTTAATCTCCTTTATTTATGCTTTGACTGTTTCTCATTATTTTCTGTGTAGCACATGCAATACATTTCAAATACATACTGTAGTTTCATAAATATTTTCTAGCTTCCTCATGAGATCATAAGATTAATAAGAGTCTCTCCAACTCACCTGTATCTTCAGCATCTGTCTTAGTGCACACAATAAACATGCTATAAATTCTAGAATAAATAAAGGATTGGGTAGTGCAATGGGTGTCTATTGTAACAACTGTATTAGATATTTAAGTTGTACATATATGGGTGAAGGCAAGCATGTGATATGCCTTCAGGAAGCTAACAGTCTATGTTGGGCAAGGAAGGAAAGAGAAAGGGGAACAGACATAAGTAATTATAAGTAATTATAAGTAATTATAATTTATGGCAAAAATGATGCATGACAAGTCAAAGGTGAAAATAACACAATCTAGAGTAAAGACAGTAGTTATTTACAACATAATTTTAATGGGGAAATATGCATCCTAATTTTTAAATAACCCATTTACAAATTGAATTTTATAAGTTGGAAAGTATTCATTTATTATCTAGAATAACCCTGCTGCAATGTTCACTCTTATTTAAAAACTGGTACATAAAATATACTATTAAGAAGAATTAAGTTAACATTTTAATGTCAGAAATGAACATTTAGTACAGCTAAATAACAAGATCATTTTTATATCTAGTTCAACAGTGAGGCATAGTAATATATTTAAATATCTTCTTTCATTTATAGGAAAAAAATAAATTATGTTCAGTATAGGGTTAAGTGGGAATTGCTACATGGAGAATCCTTATATTCCTGTGGAAAGGTTGGTGGGTTTTGAAGCAAAATAGATTTTGTATAAAAAATCTGCCCTAGTAGAGTGAATTTGTAGAAGTTTCTAATTTCTTTAAGGTTTATTTTCCTCGTGTAAAGAGCATTAAATTGCATTTTATAGTATTGCTGTAGGATAGGATTTTGTACAGGCAGTAGCACTTGGTGTAATCTAGATGCTCAATAAATATTAGCTCTTATGCCCTAGCTGGTTTGGCTCAGTGGCTAGAGCATTGGCCTGGGGCTGAAATGTCCCAGGTTTAATTCCAGTCAAGGGCACATGCCTGGTTGCAGGCTCTATCCCCATAGGGGGCATGCAGAAGGCAGAAAATCAATAATTCTCTTTCATCACTGATGTTTCTCTCTCTCTCTGCACCTCCCTTCCTCTCTGAAATCAATAAAAATATATTTCAAAAATATAAGATCTTATTATAACAATTATTATGATTATTTTAAAAACCTATTTGCCAATAGTTCTGAATTGGTCACTATAGTGGTATACCAGTAAATTGCATCAGTCTCTGCTTTAAAAAAAGCACCTTGTAAGAAACTAACACTTTAACCTATTACCCCAAAGAGGGTTTTCAAAGTAAAGACCAGCGTTTCATATCTACAGTATCACCAGGTTTTATCTAACCACTGGCCATTTCACTAGATATAATTTATGAGTTTATATGATTGATTAAAATATTGTAATGTTTTCTTACCTAGTAAAGAAAGTTGTCTTTGCAGAATTTGAGACCCAAAGTGCCTATTAATGCACAGAATCAAATTTCAACCTTTTCATCTCAAATTCTAAAATTCTGTGGCATACCAAAAAACATATTGTGTTTTTCACTTATGTGAAAAAAAATGGAAGTATAATTTTGATTCATTCACACCGGGTGGCTATTGTTGTGCTGGCGATTGTCAGTTTTGTTATTTGACAACCCAAGGGAAAAGAGGTCAGTGCCCCTGACTAAATAGGCAGGTACTGAATGTTTAAAAATTCTTGTGGCACACCGGTTGGAAATCACTGACATAGAGAGTTAGTACTTGGTGACAACAAAGTCAAAATCATTATCAGAGCCTGATAATCTCTTGCAATAAAATAGAGCTTGACAATTAAAAATCAATGCCATATTATCATGTGTAGCCTTTATAAACACTCTGTAAAGTACCTGTGTAAGTAGTGGCAACTCTGTTTAACAGATTAACACAGAAACAAAAAACAAAACTTGAGGCTCAGAGAAATTTTGAAACTTTTCAATTAGTGATCAAACAATAGTAGAGTAGAAATAGACTAGCACTTCTAACTTCAACAAATTGTAAATGACTAGAGTCATTGTTTCTTAATGTTTGTTTACTAATTATAATGAAAAACCCTCGCTAGAAATGCTGGTTATGTGTCATGGTTGGATCGGAATAAATCAAACACCACACGAGGACAAGTAAGGAAAGTTGGAGGCCTTTATAAGGGCTTAAAAACATTTTCAGTGTTAAATAGACTCAGGAAAGATTATAAAACTGGTAGACTATTTTTCTAGTGTAGGAAGGACAATCACAGAATTAATAAGTAAAGCTGTAATTTCTTTTTAATGAAATGGTGATATTGTCAGTAAAATACCAGTTCACACCGTGTTTAAATGAGGTGCTATCTCACACCTGTATAGTATTTTACAGTGTTTGTTCCTAATTCTGCCAACTTTTCTTATGACCACTGCAATCTGTTATGAATTTTTTTTTAAAACAAAAATTAATGGACAGATGTCTTAATTCTCCATGGGTATGTTTCAATGAAAGTCTCCAAGCAAACTCCCTGTAAAACAAATAGCATTATCCTTTTGTTGAATAGGGCGTATAAAATGCAGAGCCAATGGAGAGCTGCCACATGCAGCAAATAAGCCGTTTATACCCTTGGCTTCATAAAATGTTATTAGGCACAGCCGAATAGTGGAATACAGCTTTAAAATCTAGCCTTGGTAATGGCTGGGCTGAATGGAACAAAATATAGGCACTACAAAGCATACATATTCTATAAGAACTTATGAAATTTTATTGAGAAGGTAATGAGGGTATGAGGAAAAGTATGAATACCTTAATCAATCAATAAATTAAAATGCAAAATGTAAATTCTGAGAAAAAATAGCTTAATTTAACATAAATGATCAAACTTTTTTAAAAAATCATCATCTCAGAATAATTATTTCTGTCATCATAGAAACTATCTTATTCTCTTATACTCCAGAAGAATGTGTATGCTCCATCTACAGAGGCTTGACGTGGGCTCAGAATTTGTGTATGTTAACCTGTTAGGGTGTGTGAGGGGGGCAACCATCAAGGAAAAAAATCAATGGGCCAATTGAAAAGTCATTTCTCCACTCACTGTAGGAAGCTGCCGTATCTCTCTGCTGTCTTCCTCTTTTTTAATTCTCTTGTATTTTGATTTAGACATAAAAGCTGAGACATAATTTAAACTGACAGCAGAATCAAACAGTGTGACCTTGCCAGGATTGTTTTAAGCCTTCAACACAATCCACTGGGGGTAAAGCATGAGCAGAGGGAGGGGTGAGTGAGAGCAAACGAGTGAGGAGAGAGTTGCCTCTCCAGATGGCCCTGCTGCTCACGTGGTCCTCAGGGGCTGGTCTCTGGTCTGCAGGTCTCCAACTCTGTCTGACAGGAGAATAAGAGCTGGACGGAGAAGGAGGAGAGAAGGAAAAATAGGACAGGGTAGATGACAAAGTTTGGACCAATACAGTGGCAGTGATAATAGAAGACCTCGAATGTGGCTGTGAATGACTCGCCTGTAACATTTTGGAGGTTAATGTTGATCAAGCAGAGAGAAATAGCCAGTGTGCACTTTGGTAACAGGACAACCCGATTAATACCACCTTGTCAAAGGACAGATACAGAAAAGATGGCTGGCAAGAGGGTGCTTAAGGCCTTGGCTCACCATGGATCCCCCATGAGGCTCTGAGCAATGACTGCAATGTGTCTATCCAGAGGAGGGATGGTGGCCTAATAGATATGTCTGAGATGACGACAGACAGAATGAGATTGTTTCTGACATTTTTTAAATAATCCAAAATGTTAATTTTTAGTTGGCAGTGCTGATTACTGTTTCCGACATGAGGCATACATATGTCTACCTGTAGGATGCCTCCCTAGATAGCATGTAGCTTCGGCAGCCAAACCACCAGGTGGTTGAGTTGAAGCATCTTTATTCAGGAATATCCCTGCCACTTGTCAGCTCTTTTCTAGTTCCAATGTTTTTCTGCCCCAGAGAATGAGGAGGATATTTTTCCAATGATTTTTAGAGAGAATGGAAGGGAGGGGGAGAAACATCAATGGGAGACACATGGATTGGTTTCCTCCCTCACCAGCCTTTACCAGGGTTGGGGATCATGCCTGTGACCAATGTTTATACCCTTGACCAGAATCAAGGGCACTGAGCCAAACAGCTATGGAAAAATAATCAATATTCTTTGTGAAATCAGCAAAAATAATAGAATTTTGACTCAAATGATTCATAATGGAAATCTGGCCAACAGAGGAGAGGCTGGAATCCAGTATGACTACCTAGATTCTTTCTTTATTTGTCCATTTTCCCATTGCTCCATTATATGTGGCTTTGCATGGGGACTTGGAGCTTGGAGTTTGGCATTCCTCCACTGTCTAAGTTGAACAAGCAGAAATATAGGAGGCCCTCACATTTTTAACAGCTCTGAGCTCACAGCCAGAGCATCACTCCCCTGGGTACCACTGAATTAAGTGTCAGATGAGGCATTTTATCTCTACACTCTGCAGCTCTATACTTCTGGTCTGCCATAATATGCATTTGTACTGTGAATTTCCAGTATATTATGATATAATTTCCATTCCTTTCTTCTTTTACTACCAACCTTCCCAAGCTCTCTAGACTTAGGACTTAATTCTTTTTAGATGTTAACCATTCCTATATAGCCATGTGACATTGAGTTTGGGAGGGAGGTGATTAGCAGTTAGTTGATGCAGATTATAGTTTTGATAACTGTGTAATACATGGTCTCTGAAAAAAAAAATAACTTGTAGAAGTTAGCATAACTTTTCTGAGCTGTAGCTTTAAGATCTGAATGCTCAGCTTTTTCAGTGAAAAGCAGATGCCAATAGAGCTTGTGTTCCACACAACAGAAATAAATCAGCTCTGCCTTTTTTATAGTCAGCTCGCATGTCTGAGATATAATAGATGGGTTTCCCTGACTCATAGCTCCAGAAGTGGGAGTAGGCGGAGGCTCGGGGTGGAAAGGTGCTAGTTGCAGGCTTGTAAACATACCTTTTCATAAAAAAGAGCTGTTGTGTGTAGAGCACACTCCTCCCCAGCTCTGCAAGTTGCCCTCACCTCATTCTTCAGCTAACAGGGATTACCACAGCTTTTCACTCCACCAAGTTTCCTTGACTTGGCAGTTTTTCTGATTGCCTGGCAGTCATATACCATCTGTCTTTTACTGATACAAAGACTTGGGAAATGAGCGAATTGGAAATGCACAAGACTGTGCTAGGATCCCAGCACAGAGATGTCCCTGAGCTGGGACATTTTGTTGTTGCTAAAGTATAGATCAGTTTCCTCCCTATGAATCAGACAACTCATTTCCCCTTTGCCCCTGCTCCCCTGTTCTCTCCCTTTAACCTGGTCCACCTCAGGCAATCTCCGTACACTTGTGAGTGGAAGTTGTCCCCAAGTATCCTCCTTACTGAGTGTGCAGTGGGGTTTAATCATTTTTGTTTGAAACCAAACCAAAACAAAACAAAACAAAACACCAAACACTTCTACCATCAGTGACAGCAACTCATGTCCTGAGCACAGTGCCTTAAATAAACAACAGCAACAAAACACACTTCCTCTATTTCAGCTCTTCAGAAATCTTTTTAAACCCACTTTGTCACCATATACTTTCCAAGTTCAAGCCTAAAGAGGCCTGTCTTTGAACTGAGGTTTCCTTACCCGGGCCTGTTAGGGAGTCAGGAAAGTAAAGAGAAAACATGTCGAGAAGGCCTCTTGAAATACACAGCTACCCTCACTGCCTAATTATAGCACCTCTGCTGTGAATGTTTCCCCTGCATTCACAGTTACCCATCAATCATTATAAAAGAAAAGAAGTCATTCAACATTTCAAAATACTTTTTAAACTTGTAGGTTTTTATTTTAGAGCAGTTTTCTTTATTTTTTTAATATATTGATCTCAGAGCGGAAGGGAGAGGGAGAGAGAAACATCAATGATGAGAGAGAATCATTGATCTGCCTTATGCGTGCCCCCTACTGGGGATCCAGCCCACAAGTGGGGCATGTGCCCTAACTGGGAATGAATGGACTTCCGGGTTCATAGGTCTTTGCTCAACAACTGAGAAACACTAGCAGGGATATTTTAGAGCAGCTTTAGAGTTACATAAGAACTTCAAAGATTGTATAGTGACTTTCCCAAATATCCCACACCTATTTTCCTCTATTATTAACATGGTACATTAGTATGGTGCATTTATTACAATTAATGAACCAAGGTTGATCCATTATTATGAACTAAAGCCCATGCTTTATTCAGTTTTCCTCGTTTTTACCTAATGTCCTTTTATTCTGTCCCGAGATCCCATTTGGAAATTGCAGTTAGTCATGTCTCCTTAGGCTTCTGTAGACTGTGACAGTTACTCAGACTTGCCTTGTTCCTGATGACCTTGACAGTTTTAAGGAGTATTGGTCAGGTGTTTTGTAGAAAATCCCTCAACTGAAATGCCTTCGATATTTTTCTCATAGATTGAGGTTATGGGTTTTGGGGAAGAAAACCACAGAGGTAAAGTACCATTTTCAACACATCATATCAAGGGTGTGTACTATCAATATGAATTATCGTTGTTGATGTTGACCTGGATCACCTGGCTGAGGGAGTGTTTGTCAGGTTTCTCCACTGTAAAGTTACTGTTATTTCCTCTCTCCACACTATACTTTTTGGAAGAAAATCACTACCCACAAACTACATGTAAGGAAAGAGAAGAAGCTATGTTTTGAACTCGAAATTTATCCATTTGGTAATAATTTAGTCATTTACAACAGTATAGACTCATATATGCTTATTTTATAGTTTGGATTATGAGCTAACACTATGTCATTTTGTTGTTCAAATTATGTAGCTTTAGCTAATGGGAAGTAAACAATCATTTGTTTCCCTTGTCTCTTTGACACTCTCATCATTGTGGGCTATTGGAATATTTGCTTGTGAGAATTTCCTTTCTTTCTGGCACTGTAAAATGTTTTGGGTTCATCTTGACTATTAACCTGCCCCAGTCCTAGTTTGAGCCATTTCTTCAAGAAACCCTGGTTCCTCTGATTGGAGAAGAGTATTAGAAATGAAGATATGGGAGGGGGGAAGTTGGTAATCAACATTTTTAAAAATATATTTTATTGATATTTTACAGAGAGTAAGGGAGAGAGATAGAGAGCCAGAAATGTCGATGAGAGAGAAACATCAACCAGCTGCCTCCTGCACACCCCCCACCGGGGATGTGCCCACAACCAATGTACCTTCCCCTGACTGGAATTGAACCCGGGGCCTTTCAGTCCTCAGACCAAAGCTCTACCACTGAGCCAAACCGGTTTCGGGAATAATCAACATTTTTAAGCACCTAAATCTAACATATTGAAATCAAGGTCTATGAGGTTATGAATATTAATTTCACAATAACATTGTAAGAAAAATGTTAATATTTTAATTTATAAAATAAAAACTGGGGGCTAAGAGAGGTTAAAGAATTTTCCAGGTTTACATAAACTGTGTGGACCAGTGCTAGGATTTGAACTTTGTTTTCCCAAACCTAAAACAATACCTCCCAGCCACTTATTCTGCATAGTATGCTAGTGACATGAGAGACAAGAGAAATACAAAGGTTGGGTTTACTGGATTGAAATGAACATGGCTTTGCATATTATATTTTGTGTGTGTCTTTGTTTTAAGATATTTAGAGCTGTACATGCAATGCTTTTATCACAGGCCTTGCATGTGATAAATATTTGATAACTTTTTAGCTTCTGGTATGTAATTATCTTTACTGTAATCATTATCTGCTGCCATAGTGTGTGTTTCCATTTCCCATTCTTCAACCACTTGTCCTGGGTATCCTGTCATGTACCTATCTCATCTGTAAAGAAAGGATACATTAACAGGGTAAATACTTTAACTGTGGGTGCTCAGCATGTTATTCTATATATGAATAAATTCCCTTTATGCAATCTCTTACTTTCTGTGGAATTATGCAAGGAAACTTTGGAAAAGGTAGGGAAGAAATACTGGAGGAAAATAAGTAGACTTATCTTTGACTTGAGTAACAGATTGGTTGGCAAGATGTCCAAAATCCGCTTTTCCAAGATCCTGTTTAAATTTCTTTCCTGGAGTCTATTCATCACTGTCTTCAGCTCCCTACCTGAAGGTGGGTATGAGGGTGCATGAAGGAAATGTGTGTGTGTGTGTGTGTGTGTGTGTGTGTGTGTGTGTATCCATATATATATTCCACATTTTCTCCTCTGGAAGCACAAATATACTGCATGCAGTGTGTATGCAAGGATCCATGGCAGAAACTAGATCATAATGATTAGCAACCTTCATTAATTCTGCTGATATCCTTATGTTCTCAACATTAACCCAAGTTATACACAACCATCATTCACAAAGCAACTTGAAACATAAATCTTCTGTCATTTTTACTTTAGGTTGGGAGCACCTTGAAAGGCTTCTTCCCAAAGCACATACTTTAAACGAGTAGAGACTGACACTGAGACGTGAGCAGAAAGGGAGAGAGAAGCAGTGATTTGCTAATGAACTAAGGTTAGGATTTTCTTTTCTTTTCAAGTGTCATGTTTGAGGCTTAAGCAACTCTGATCTAGAGAAAGATCAGAAGATCATTAAGATGCAGGGGTTTTGCGAGGTCACCCTTTTCTACTTGGATGCTTCTAATGCCGGGGAGATGATCAGAAGACATTAGGCAAGCAGCACAGGCCTGGCTCACTGCAACGTTTATTTCCTGATCATTTGAAGGCATTTTGGCCACAGCTTATCACTGCCAGGCTCAGCCACAGGTACTGGCAGAATATTCCATGGGGACAATGAGGGATGTGAAAAGAGCTGGCTCTGGGTAGCAGGGTGCGCCCTGATTTGCTGTTCTAATCTCTTGTTGATCCTTACTCTGGCCAGTGCCAACCTCCTGGCTGCCATTCCAACCTGACCTCTGTTTACCTTTGGCAAGAAGGAGCTGTGCCCTACAGGATTTGTTCCCATAAGGCCCCAATGAGCCTTTGATGGCAGCTGAGGCTGGTATTGAAAAGAAGCAGAACAAAAGAAGCAAGCAAAGGAGAAAGGGATAAAAGAAGAAAGATGAAAAGGAGTGGTGAATTTCTATAACTGTTCCTTATTTATTTCCTAACTAGAGGCCCGGTGCACAAAATTTGTGCATAGGGTGAAGGAGGGGGAGAGAAGGTGTGTGTGTGTGTGTGTGTGCCTCAGCCCAGGCTACACCCTTTCCAATCTCGGACATCCCTCTCAGGCTACACCCTTTCCAATCTCGGATATCCTTCTCACAATCCAGGACTGCTGGCTCCCAACTGCTCACTTCACTGCCTTCCTGATTGCCTCTAACCGCTTCTGCCTGCCAGCCTGATCACCTCATATCCACTCCCCTGCCAGGCTGATTGATGACTAACTGTTCCTCTGCCAGCCTATTTGCTGCTAACTGTCCTCATCTGCAGGCCTGGTCACCTCTAACTGTCCTCCCCCTGAAGGCCTGAGTCCCTCCCAATTGCTCTCCCCCGCAGGCATTGTTGCCTCCAACTTCCCTCCTCTGCTGGCCTGGTCACCCATAACTGCCCTCCCCCGCAGGCTTGATTGCCCCCAACTGCCCTCCCTTGTAGGCCTGGTTCTTCCCAACTGCCCTCCCCTGCTGGCCATCTTGTGGCAGCCATCTTGTGTCCATGTGGGGGCAGCCATCTTGTGTGTTGGAGTGATGGTCAATTTGCATATTGCTTTTTTATTAGATAGTATATGTGGAAGATAGCAGAAGATTATTGGGTTGTTTAGATGCTAAATCTATATGGTTCTAGTCCAGCCTTGGGCAAACTCCGGCCCATGGGCTGGATCCGGCTAGTTCGGCTGTTCTATCCGGCCCACGGAGCCAAAAGAGCAGAGGGTTCTCTTGCTCTCCCCTCCGCTCCTTCACCAGCAGCCCAAGATGAGAGTGCCAGCATGGTCAGGTTGCTTTTGTTCCAGCCCTCTGGTCCAGTTTTAGAACCCATTGTGGCCCTCAAGTCAAAAAGGTTGCCCACCCCTGTTAGTCAGACTGCAGTCATTTTCTCTCCTCCTCTCTTTGATACTTTCCTTCCTAGAATTATAAAAATATAAAGAGGGGGGAAACCAGATAATCATCTAAAACAATCTTGTTTTTAACAGATGAACCTTGGTTCCTGAGAAACTGAACTCAAGCCCAAACTTTCAGATTCCTGCTGCAGCATCTGAAGCGATCCTTCCTGTAGCCTGCTATGTCCTTCTTTGCCTTTACTTTCTCCTCCTACCACCACTCCCAAGCACACATGGGGTTAGTCCTATATTTGTTCCTGTTTCTGCTGCATTTGCAACTTAACTTATGCATGGGAACATGGAGCCTCACTGATTTCTGGCAGAGCTCTGCCTCATGTGCTGACGAGCACTCCCTGGCACTGGGCATTCATCCAACAGCAGGTGCCTGCCTCTGTAGCTGTGTCTCAGAGGAGGCAGGTGGAAGTCCAACACTGTCTTCCTGCTGCTTCGAGGTTATGATCTACCACCAGCATTATTCTCACAACATGAAAGGAAAGGAGGTATTGCTGCCAAGGTTAGGAACGCTATACATGGGAGGTGGCCACAGGGAGCATTAGTGACAGCTTAAGGATTCTCAGCTTGATGGATGGCCAAGAAGATAAGATGAGACACTGAGTTTGTTTACATAGGACTATTGTCCACGAACCTGTGTGGATTGACCTTCAGGTCATGAAATGTCTACACGTTTTCTCACATTGACAGTGAACTACAAGGTGAAAATCATAGGACCTGAATTTACATCATGATAGGGCTCCTTGGGACAAATTATTCTGGGTTAATAATATGCATTTGCTTTTGTAAATTACACATTAAATTAGACACATATAGAACATGTGTGACAGTTATAGTTTTAGAAGAGCAAATGGAAGGTAATGAAAGCAGGACTTAAAGTTTATATGAGGCATAATACCTCAGAGTTAAAAGGTTATAGGCACATACACAAAAAATATGAGGACATACCAAGAGATGGATGGCACAAAGGCAAGGAAATACAAGTCCTGTGTAAAGGCAATGAGACAAAATAATTGTTTTGAGAGAACCTAAGGGGTTTGGTAGGGTGTAATGAAACAAAACTTTGAAAAGAATGGCATACCTCTTATGAAGTTTCTCCTCTTAAGACCTGTGAATTGATGAAAATATATATTAGGGGAAGATTTGACTTTAAAATTTTAGGAATATTAATCTGGAACATGTAACCAGTTCAGTAGAAAGACTAAAGCTGAAAGACACTGGTTTCAATTAGAAAAAAAAAATCTGTCAATTGTCGTATGTTAAAGGACCTAAATTAGGGCCCAATGAAAAAAGGAAGGTAAAGGTGGGTTGGTGAGTAGATGGGAGAAATACTGCATGTTGCAAGCATTCCCCCTACAATTCTGATAACATGTCCTTGAATGTCCTTGTATGGGAAAGGAACTTACATTAGGTTGAAAAAAAAAACATCTTTTCAGTGATGATTAATTTATATATACATATTGACACTGAAATAATAAATTCAATTAAGTCAAGAGACGGTAATACTATTGACTAAATAATCCTTATTTTCCTTGTTTCTAATCTAAAACAAGTGTATTTTATTCTAGAGGTAAGATTCTTTTAATTTTGCTTTGCCTTTTCCCCCTGGCCTTATTCATGGTTTTCCTCTAAGCCATGGCACCTTGGGGTGTAATTCTTGACTCACAAATAGAAAGACGCTTGTGGGATCCCAAAGCCAACACTGACAATGCAGAGGGAGGGACAGAAATCTCACTCAAACACAAATACTTTCATTAATTACTGGCATTAGCAGCACAAAAAGGAAAGTAGGAAATTATAAGCAAGAAATCAACTTCTGGTTTTGAATGTTCTGCCTATTAATTCATGATCACAGCTGGAAGTTCATTTTCTTCCAAGGGCTGGTGAATAGAGCTGGAGACTCAACAAGGTTGGGCACCTTCAAGAAATCTCACACTTGTTATATTCCACTGATTACAGGGTATAACCAGACTGTGTACCTACTCTCCTTCTGTGCTCCTTCCTCAGCACGAAACCCAGCTTGAAGGCAGAAGAGGTCAGACAGAGCCAAGAATTAGTCTTGAATTCTAATCAAGAAAGTGTTCTGATGAGTTCATTTTGCCATAAACCTTGTCTTCTAAGGCCGGCCCATAAGACAGCCCATTCAGGAGGGGAAAACACCTCCAACCTGTGTGAGTCACTGACTGTTTAAAGGATTGATTTGAGATGCATGTATAATAGGGATCTTAGGGATTTTTTTTCCCATGCCTGCCCAAACCAAATCCTGGGATATTCTTAAAGCCCTCATTTCTGTCTGATGAAAAGTTTTGTCAGCAGTACCTGCTAGACAGGAGTCCCAAGGGGTTATGGACAGCAATTATCTCTGGCATTTTGCATTTGCTCTTCTATCCACAAACTATGTCACCTTTTGAGCATCTGCCTTTCTAGGCCACTAACTTCTCCCCTATGAAGCTAGGAGGTCTCAGGATCACGTTGATGGTATTTTAAACAAGGGATGGGGAACACTATTTGTGGAGCCTCTATGGAAACTCTGGGCTTGCTTAGGTGCATGGCTTTTTTGTTGTTTGTCTTACTAAGAGTAAAGGGAATCTCTGTAGTTATGAAACTAATGTTTCTGCACAGAAGATGGGTCATAGGAAACATACACAGATGAGAGAATGAGGTAAAATGGCCTTCAAAGTTGGAGGGAAAGAGAGACGGAGGGTAGGGGGGAGCCTGCAATTCAAGTCATGGATGGCTTTCTAGGAGGTCTGCGTCTGGCCCCTCTGTTTGCTCATTTGGCGGCTCTCAGTGAGCAGGAGTTACTGGGGACCCTTCTGGGAAAAAAGAAAGAACAAAGATGACAGCTGCCCTCGCAGACTTTTCCTGCTATTTTTATTTTAAAATCAAAGGATAGTGGACCCAAAGGAAAGCTCAGATAGCCTACTGTTCAAACCTCTTAGTTTCCCAGATGAGAGAACCAAGGCCCAGAAAGGTGATATAATTTGTACATTTTTAGCAAATATGCTAGTTGCAAAATCAAAACCAAAATCCTGACAGACCTTCAAACTCTAAGTCCATTGCTCTTTATACTCTACCTTCATATGTCTGAGGAGAGTTGACGTCTGTTCTAAATTCCTTACAGAAATGTTTTTCCCCTCTTCTCTTTAGGCATGAAACTCAGCAAAGGTGAGGATACTTCTTTCCACCCAGCCTTTGCTGCTTCTTAGTTGTTGCATTTAATCTAAGGTGATCAGACATCCTGCTTTTGGCGGGACAGTCCCGATTTTGAACAATTCATCCCGCTTCCCACAGTGTACGCCAGGCAATTTGTTCAAAAGCGGGACATCTGGTCACCTTACTAAGCATCTCTGTCCTTCACATGCGTTTTTACAGTGCTCATACTCTGGCGTTTCCTGGAAAAAAATCTCAAAGTTATATAGTCTGATCAAGGAAAACATGGTGCCTCTGCTCACAGGGAGGGGGCTTTAACAGTTATTTATGTTCAGGGTGGGGCCCCTGCCTGCTTGCTTCAGAGGGTCTTGTGTTAATCAGAGGGGCCCTAGACCCAGTGAATCCCCATGGGAGCCAGTGTGGACTTGCTGAGTGCTCCCTCACTGACACCTCCTGCGAATGTTTCTGGGTGGCACCACCCAGCGTAACTCTTCTCTGGGACACCAACTGTCTGGGTCCTTGAATTTAATTAGCAAACATGGAAACACAAATTATCAAATCATGGTTTTTTTGTCAGATGAAGTGGTTGCCTTTCTACTTTTCTGTCTTTCCAGTATTTTAGTCATGTATTACAATTTGAATCACTTTGTCTTCTTGGGCATGTATATTTTCTTTGGTTGACTATCTGGGGACAACTATGCTGTAAATATATACAAGCACTGTTATACACTATTTTGATATAATCCCTTAAAATCCCCAAATCTATGATTTTGTATATCTTAAAATTGAACAGCCATGAGCTTGTATTCTTTGTGAGTGCACCATGAGGTCATTGGTAGTGATATATTCAGTAAACCGGTGGCAATCATATTAATAATACATTTCATAATCTGCATTATCTGTTATAAACTCATTAGACCAGTTGGAACTTAGTTAGCAAAGAGCACAGCAGTTTATTATTAAAATTACACTATCTCTATCACATTTTATATCAGGAAATGTCATTAATTCTCATTTTTAAACTGAGAAGAGAACTGGGGTTTATAGTAATATTTACTATATAGTATAATTATTGAAAAATAACAAAATAGGATATCATTAAATGTTTTTAGCATTTTTCAGTGTGGAAAGACACAACTTGGAGGCTCTGGAGTCCATTCCTCTCCCCTGTGGGCCATATTCAGCGATAAATTGACTGTGTGACCCATGTTTGTTTGATTACCTGTGGCTTCTGGATATTCATGCCATCCTTTGGTATGTTCAGCAATATAAGGGAGTTTGTTCTTCCCTATGATACATATCCCCAGGATTGAGTGGCTCCACCACAATATCTAGTAAAGGGGAAACCAATAAAAGTTGACAAGGCCTCAGGTAAAGCTTGTAGAGATCACATAACAAGTTGTACATAAGTAAGTGGAGAAAACAAACATTGATTTAAGCCAGAGAACTGAAAACATATTTTTGAAAGATTATTAAATATTACTGTGTATGGAGAAACCTTTGAGTAGTCTTAGACATGGGCCAAGGCCATAACATGCTTTAATTAGAGCTATATTATCGCACACTGTTCATACAACTTGAGAATTTGAAAATAATCAATGGGGTCCCTGTTCCCTTTATCAGCCCATATTGTGTTACCTTGGCAACAGGTATTATGTGAATTTTCAGAATTATCTTAACAGTCTATTTCAAGAATGTGCTTCTAAATGAATACACTTTTAAAAAAATTAAAAGGAAGTCTAAAGATAACTTTAAAGCACATTGAAGGAAACCTGAAGGATCAGCATTTCTCACTGGAAGGATATTGTAAAGAACAGCTCCAGAGTTCCCAGGAAGTCTTCCACATGCCACTCTCTTCCCAAGCCATTCAAGTGTGGCAGATTCATCCATTTCTCCTCTAACTCCAGTACTGGGTAACTTGGAAAGGGTATCATTTGTTTATCTTAGAAGGAAGAGGAGGAGGAGGTACACTAGCAGGAATAAAAAGATACAGGGGATGGCAATAGAGGAGGGTCAATGGAAGGAAGTGATGGTAAAGTGGTGATAATGGAGAAGATGCCAGGGAAGCAGCAGGGGAGAAAGAGAGGAAGGGAAGTAGAAGGAAGGAAAGTACTTACTACATCAAGCTAATTTAACCAGCAAGAAGCTGGGAATTATTTATTGCTATCTTGTGTAAACTCCCTTGTTCAAGTTACATGAGTGGATGCAATCATGGAGTTACAGAAATCTAACCCATTTAGTGCATTGCTAGGTGTTCAGGCCTAAGCCAATTTCTGACATCTAGGCAGTGTTTTGAGCTCAGAATATGGTCCTATTTACCAGACTAAAAGATAAGCAGTATGAATTGATGTAGTTTAAAAAAATGGTCACCTAAATATCTGGAATATCTGACAATTTCTATTTCATTATTTTTGCCAATTTAACAAATCATTTAAATAGATACTTTTTTGTTCCAAATATGTGCTAGTTATTTTGTTTGCTCCTAGTCTCATTTTTAAAATTAAGTAGGCTTTTCAAGAGTGCTAATGTGGAAAAGACTTTCCTCAGTGATTCCCTGTTTAAAAATAATGCAAAACTATAAAATAAGAATACTTGTTATCATTTTGAGGGTTTATATGGGCAATCTTATGAAAACGAAATATATTCTAAGTAGATTACATATTGTCTAGATCCTGATGCTCCTTATTTTTTGAGTTGTTAACTTTGGGAGAAATAGTTTTCACCTAAGAAGAAGCTGAATTCTGTAATTTTGAACCATATAATATAGTTCTGCATTCTGGGTGAATACAAAGAGTTTAAATAACATATCTTCACTATCAGTCCAAGCTATAGTCACTAGATCTGTGTGATTCATCTGGGTCAGCTGCTATATAATGCTCTCAGTTTTGTCCCTGACATCAGACTAGAGATGGATATAAGAAGAATGAAGTGGCAGCTGGGTAAATACTTGAGAAAAGTCAGGAATTTTCACTCTAATCTCTCATGGGCTGCAAGGAATTCCTATAAACTTGAGAATGCCAGGTAGGTGTTCTGAACTTTCATGATGAGATGTTTGCAGTGAGCAATGTCTAAGGGCCCATCCTGTGCTGGACCACTAGGTAGTTTCAACCATTAAAGGTACCGCAGCTAATCACTTGTGACAGGATACAAAATACAATCTTAGTGAGAGGTCGATAGTGACGGGAACCTCCTCACCCATCTAAATTAGTGGACCCCATGCTTCTTGTTCACCACCATTGTTAATTGTCCTTAGTAATTATGCTGTCACTTGCCAAGACTGTCACAACTGAGTATATTTCCCTGACCTTATTTGAAGGTTGTATCATTGAAGAACACACACTGACTTTTATCTGCTAAGTCTACAGGCAAAATTTGTAAATAATTTTTTATGCAGTTAATTTACCCAACATTTCCAGTTGATCTTATACTCTACCTTGCAAATTCCACATTGCTTTTCAGTCATCAGTAACTTTCTTGCAACCTAAAAGCCACACTTAGCACTCAAAGGCTCTGCTCTTACCTAGCAGGATCACACCCGGATAGCTATTTCAGTGCAGTGTTGATGGGTGGGTGAGGACAGGAGTAAAAATGTTAGATAGATATACAGATAGAGGGATAGATATGCTATGAAGACTGTTTTCTTTTAGCCTTTAAAAACAAAATCCATTTTTTTTCATTCCCTTAAATGTGTTCCAAGACATAGTGACTAGCTCCCAAAGAATATAGTATGGAGAGGGAAAAAAATAGTCACTTTATAGTAGAGAAATCTTGTAAACACTACCTTAACCAGGTAGCCAAGGTTAGCATCACCAGTAATGAGTTGTGTTGGTATCAATAACCCTGATATGTTATGCTGACTGAGGAGGGCACGCTACCTGTCTGGTGCTCTTCCCCACGCTGCCTATAACCCCAGAAAAATCACGAGAAGAAGACAGTAGGCAAACCCAGTCTGAGAATATTCTACAGAATACCTGACAAATACTCTTTCAGAACTGCCAAAGAATGTCTAGTTTACTCTATTCAACATAATGCTTGGCTCATAGTTGTTTAAAATAATTAATTAATGCATCTATGGATTTGTGGTTCAATTTATATCATCCAATTTAACACTTTATTATTTCTCCTAGTTTCTTATATTGTTGCTTGATACAATTGCTTGTAATATTTAACTCATCTTATAGTGAATGTGCTCATGTCAAATCATTTACACATACTATGGGAAAAAATAGAATTCTTATTATATCCCAACTTACTTTGTTGGTCGAAATAGGAATTTAAACTTAGAAAAGTCTTATATTTTTTACATACATATATAATTTTATTGGGAGTCCTAAACATCTAGATACATAGGCCTAAAGGTTTTTATCTAAGTGTACTGAAAATGTACTTAAATTATATGTGACTGACTATAAACTTAAAACTTACTATTGACTTTGAAGTATGTTTATGAAAGATGTCCTCTGAGCCTTTCTTCCACATCACAGAGAGAGCTCCAGGCATTTTAGATTACTCATTAGGATATATAACACCAACAAATTCCTTATGGTAAATGCATCCCAGAGAAATTTCCCATCCCAGATGAACTATGACCAAGCATAGAGATGCCCTCCACTGTGTGGTTTGCAAATCATGTCAGTTCTCCAGACAGCTGCATTCAGGAAATTTTAATTTCTTCAGGACTCTGGGGTTAGATGATAGGAAGTGTTTATGCATAATAATGCTAGTTTGGGTTCATACAAACTGGAGGGGGAGAGGAGCCTGACTACTTGTGGAAGAAAAGCATACTCACAATGTCATTCAGTGAGCCAGAATGAGGACATTAATGTAAATAAACACCCCCTCACATTTAATGTATTAGTTTAATAAGTATGTAATGAGCTCACTATGCTGGCTCTGGGCTCTCTCTCTCTCTCTCTCTCTCTCTCTCTCTCTAATGACTGGAAAGCCTAATGACTGGAACGACTGGTCAACTAGTCACTATGATGTGCACTGACCACCAAATGGCAGATGCTCAATGCAGGAGCTCCCATAAGGGGAGCACTACTTAGCCAGAAGCTGGGCTCACAGCTGGTGAGTGCAGCTACCATGGCATCAGGAAATGCTACCAAGCTATGGTGGCAGGCACAGTGGGACAGAAATGGAGTGGCACCCGGACCCAACTCTGGCATCTCCCTGGCGACCTGCCGCTTGGCACACTGCTACATCCCCTGAGGCATCTGGGATTGAGAGAGGGCACAGGCCAGGTTGAAGGACACACTTGTACCTTCTTTCCCCTATGCACAAATTCATGCAACAGGCCTCTAGTTGGGTATAAAACAATGACTCAGTGGACAAACCCCAGGCTCTCAGGGAACTCCCATCCTTGTGTGGCAGCTTCTAATGGATGTCAATCAAGCTTACTAGCAGTTACCTGTGATTCACAGGCAAATTCAGAGATATCAGTAAAGTTCTGTTCTCTTGCTTGAGGTTCTATGTCTCTTTCTGTGTGCCTGAAATCAACTCCTTGCCAGAAACCTGCTTGTCCGACAGGAGGCAGGCCCTGCAGACTAAAGACAGAGCAGCCATGGCCAGACCAGCCAGAGTGACTTCCCTTTGTGAGCCTGGTCAGGAGAGAGCCCCAACATTAGTGACTGTCTGCCCTTCAGGTGTCTTACACTATTCAAATGGAACTGCCCCCACTTAGGCAGGATGTGCGGCCTTATTTTCTTTATTAAAGCCTTAGTAAGAATTTGTCCTGAATCTTACAGTGCCCACCTATGGGGGAATCATGTTGAAGAGAGGGGTAAAATAAAACATATCAAATGACCACTCAGTAGACTGGGGTTGTGCTTGTCTCTATTCTAACACTCTTATCTGTCTCAGTGAGGACTTTTTATAGCTCATGTTTTACTTTTCTACGTAATTTCACCTTCCAATGTGAAATGTTAGGTGAGTTTCCCCAATGAGGAATAACAGTTTGTGGACAAAAATAGGACTAGGTGCAGAGTATCCCACTCCTCTTTGAAGCCTTATGCGAACTCAGGAGGCCTCACATATGTCCAGGACCGACCTAAACTGCCTGCTCAGTGCTCTGTGTCTGGGGCCCCAGACCCCCTTCCCCAGCCTCACCAAAGAATGCCCTCTGCATCAAATTCTTCTCTATGTCTTCATTCTTTTCAGGGTGTCCTCAGGCACAGGCAATCAAAGAATATCATAGTTGATAATGTCTAATATGCAAATGTTTATAAATATTTTTGTCTTGTCAAAAATCTCACGTTGTTGTGCTTGACCATATCACTTGAAAGTGGAAGATTATATTATATTAATTTCCTTGATACCTAGCACGACTGTGGGCATATCGGTTCATAAAGTCTTTATGGGGGGCTCCAAATGAGTAAAAGTTGCAAATTTTGCTCAGTTGAGCCTTTTATCTTGACCCCACGTTCCATGTGGAGCAGAAGGGTAAATTTACAGATAGTTTTAGAAGACATGCTTCTGTTTATTCACCTTCTATGCTTAGGCATAAATTCCTGATTGATATTCGCCTGATAAATGCAGAGAACACTCCATTCTGTTTGTCAACCACTGTGTTTTCTGTTTGCAACAAGAACTTGCTGTAGAACTCTGCCAATCCACCTTGACAAGCTATTTCAGTTGGCCAGATATGACAAGGTCACTTAGAGAGATAACGCTAAGTGGCAAGACCCCCATTTACTTAGAAATGAGATCGAATAAGAAGTTTGCTTAATTTTTATTAGACACTATTTGGCGATTGCTATGTTTGCACTAGCTATTTCTTAGGAATAATTTGCCGTAACCCTAACCCTATTCTCCAGGACTGCGTGCTCATGCATAACAGCTGCAGAATATAGGCTGTTGTCTTTTCTTTCAATGACACTTAGCAGATTCCTCCATCTGACATGTACAACACTGCCTTTCTGCTTCTTTCCTTTGACAGAAATGAATGCCAGCCAAGAAAGTGGAAACCAAAATAGCAAAGTGAAACTATTTTTAAAGTGGAACAATTGCAACACTGGGCACATGGGTGGGAAATGAAAAATGAATACAATTTAAATATGTGCTGACCTAAAATCTCTTAAATAACTTGCAGGTCTTTCCGTGACAGGGAGCACATGATTTTTTTTTTTTCTGAAATTCTGTCCTGGAGAATTTGTGGGGAGATGGCAGGGAGAGGTAGGCTCTTGCCCCTCTGGCCTGAGCACAATGCTGATCTCACAACCATCAACAGAAGTGGACTGTGCAGGGATGGGAAGAAGGAAGGCAGTGGTTTATTCATAGTATGGCCACCTCTTAGTTGTAGAACACATTGTTAGGATGAAAGCAAGGAGCCAATATTTATAAATGATAATCATACAAGGTTCCAGCAATTAAAGGAATATATGAAAAGTGGGACAGAGGAAAGAGGGTTTTTTGTTGTTGTTCTTGTTGTTAATCCTCACCTGAGGATATTTTCTATTAATTTTCAGAGAAAATGGAAGGGAAGGAGAGAGACAGTGGGAGGGAAACATTAATGTGTGAAAGACATATGGATTGGTTTCCTCCAGCAATGCACCCTGACCAGGTCAAGGGATAAAACCTGAGATGTAGATACACGCCTTTGTCCAGAATCAAATCTGGAGACCTTGAGTCCTCAGACCAACACTCTTATCATCTGAGCTGAATCTGTGAAAGCAAGGAGGAAAGTTTTCTCATCTTTATAATCTCCAAGGAGCAGATTATTTGTTTAAAGGTTGGAAGAGTTGAAATCTAAGCTGCAAGTGCCCTCTTAGAATCTTCTGGGTGTGTACCTCTTGAGAACTCAATTCCCTTAACTACAAACTTAGAGAGCATATGGGTCAGTGGCTGTACATCAAATGTATGTTTTGCTTGGTCCTTATTGTTTTGTTTACTTTATGGAATTAAGTGCTGAGTTAAAAAAGCAAACAAAGACAACAGGAGGTTTGTGTCTAACTTTCCTTGACAAAATCAATCATTTTGTCATTTAGTGATCTCATTTCTGAATAGTTACAATGAGCTGGACCTGCTGCAAAGCCATCCATTTTACACTGAACTGCCATGGTCCTCCTGCTCAGGATACCATAGTCTGCCATAGCCACCTGCTAGGTATTCTCCTACCAGCCCGCCTCCCCTGCCTTTCTTATGCATTTGTGTGTTTAATACCTCCTCTGATGACTGCTTTCATTTCCAACTGTCACCACTGTTACCCTATGATATTGAGAGATCCTTCCTCCTATGCAGCTGCTTATAACCCCATTACTAATCATCTTCTCATCTGTGGTCTTTCCAGTTTTTAAACTTCTGTGGTGCAAGGGAAGTGCATATTTAATTTGCTCTGTGCATCACAATGGTGCTCTCACAGCCATCATAATACCTTGTGTAGAAGCTTGGCTGTGATTTCCATGGGCATGCTTTCTTTCTTATGTCTATTTTAAAACACCATCTTCAGCAGCTTTTTCGCAACCCTATCAGCAAGGCATTTGTGATTGTCCTTTCCAGGAAGTTCCTTAAAGCACAGGGTATCTGAAGCCTTGTGAGGTGGTTAAGTTCTCACAAATCACAATGAGCACGTACCCTAAATATACCAAAGTGGTAAGATTTAGTGAAGTTTAAATTGACCAACTGATTTCATTTAGTTCTACACTCTGATTCATTTTAATCTATAGGCATATTTGCATGTGCTCATTTGCATGGCCAATGCACAGGTGCACCTCTATGCATATTTATTTTAGGCAATTGAGAGTGTTAATTTTACAGATATGATAATGCAATTTTAAGTTCAGAAAAATCACAACATAGAAATTTGGCAGTGTTGGGAATCCATAGTATTCAGTGATACACATATGCAATATACCTTACCAAAAATAACTTCTCAATTATACAAGACACATTACTTATATTACTTTTTATTATTTTTAAATATATAATTTATATATTATTTTTTTCACATATGGCATTTTATGTAATCCTCCCCATCAATACAAGGAAAATGATGTTTTTTTTTGTTTTTTTCTTCTTTTTTTTTAAAGAGAGGGATACTTACAATGAGTATAACCCTAACTGTCTTTTTGGGTGTCGGGCTTTGATACAGTATAAAAAAATAAAACATAAAAAAGTAGAGTCCCCAACTTGAACCAAACTAAAGGCCTCTGAGTCCTGTTTATTGGCATCCACTCACCACTCCCCTGCCCATACCTGGAGCTTCAGGTAACTCAATAGTACTCTACTGTTTGAAAATCTGTTTGAAATCAGAGGATTAGGCATTTTCATGTGTTCTCTTAGGCCAATTTTCTGTAAATCTGGATGTCATTTGCCTTGTATTTATATTTCTTTTGTGATATAACTTGATATCAATAAATATATTTAAGGAAATATTACCTGCGCTTTTTTTTTTTCTAGTGACACAAAAGGCATATTCAAAGGTCATGGACTCTTAAATACTTTAAAATTTTGTTACTAAATTGAAATTTGGCATTACTCTTTAGGGTAGGATTTCTTAACACGTTTTGGGAATTCTGTAACAGAAATGTGCATAGCATGTAGCTTCAATCTTAGAATTTCTGAACACCAGCTTCCTAGATTTGATCTGAAGGGTATTATGTCTTTCTTACTGGCCCTGCTATTGCTTTTATACTGTCATAAACTTAACGATGTCCCATCAAGTCACATTAACATTTCCCTTGGGCTGGGATGCTATGGAACCTACCTCCATCCTTTAGCTTTAAAAAATATCTTCTCAATAACTACTCTCATATTTTAGAGCAAGTGAAGAGCTTGTTGGCCGGGGTGCCAAGGAATAATGCAAAGCCCACACATTGACTCCAGAACTGAGTCTGAAAAAAAAAAAAAAAAAAAAGCCCGAGGAAGATATAGAAAGCACTTGGAGGATATCCAAAATAAAAATAACAACATCCCATGTGCCCCTCTGAACAGCCATCCTGTTGTTAATGAGCCCAGGAGCCCATGGCTTCTCTCTCTTGGCTGAGGTATAAGGTACCCATGTCAGGGTGGAAGACAGGATAGGAACCATGGGATTCCCTGGGTCAGGTATGTATGAACAAGAGCATCGATATTAGATGAGAAAAAGTCTCACTCACAGCATTGTTTTCCTCTTTTAAAATTGGGGATATTAATATTTTATTTTCACCAAGCTGTGGGAAAGGTATATATTATTGATGATATTGTGTTTTGTAGAGTTTCAGAATCTCTGGATTTCCCAGCTCTATTATTTTCCCAGTGTTGTACACTGAAGAGAGCCTTGGAAAGATAATCTTCCACGATTCCAAGGTGCAATAATGATGGGGAGATTGATTGAATGAAAGGTTCTTCATTCTATTCTTCCTCACTCTGTCACTCTTTTGTCCTCTTCCTTCCTTCACATTCCCACCCCACTGTTTGTTGAAGGGTGGGGTGTAGAAGCCAGTGAAAGGGTGGTTGCTTTACTGAGATATTGCCAGAACTTTAAAGAAAAGGAGAGGCTGGGGAGATAGCCACAACGTGTCCCCAATGTGCAAAGAGAATGAAGAATATACAATATGCAGATCAAAATGCAGAGGCTAGAGTTCCCACATCAGTCCCTGTGTTTTGTCATTCTCTTTTGCTGAAGGCGTATGTCATAGCAATTGCCTATCATATACTTATCTAGTTTTGAAGATAACTTAAAACAAGCTAGAAGCAGTGATATTGGGTCTCAGGCACTCATTTCCCATCCAGCCACTTTGAATATTCTCTGTCATTCAAACACAGAGTGAGAGAGGAAAGCTCCACAGGCTGCTCCTTCCTTTGTGATTGGATAATGCATGGTTCCAGTACCATTTTCAGCATATCGGTTTCACGCAATCATTTTCTCAAGTAATGTTTTTCAGAAGTCATTCTTGCCCTCACTTTATTATTTCCTAGCTGTTTGGAGTTAGAATAGAGGTGAGAGGAATGTGGAAGAGAGGTCAGACTTACCATTGCAATCTCCGATCTGGATGGAGGTCAGATAGATGATGAGCACAGGCGACAGGGGGATGGGTCCTTATTGTTAGCATACTCACATCTCCACTCACATTGCCACTCCAGTTCTTTCTGCATCCAGTCACTTTCACTCTGTAGTCACTCTGTAGTTGTAGTTGTAACCACTGCAACATGGACCACATGGTTTGGGGTTCAGGTATCTCTGTAATCAGCTAGTACCCAAAAGAGCTGTAAGAATATGTAAAACCTCTTATCTGGAAAATTAGTAAGTGGAAATTTGTCATGTTTTCCTTTGGCTCATCCTGCCCTTAAATTTAAAGTGCCTTTGTTGAGCGTTGACTTAGGAACCAGGAGGCCATGGTTCAATTCCAGGTCAGGGCACATGCCTATGTTGTGAGCTTGATCCCCAAGTGCAAGATGTGCAGAAGGCAGCCAGTCAATGATTCTCTCGCATCATTGATGTTTTTTCTCTCTCTTCTTTTCCCTTCCTCTCTGAAATCAATAAAAATGTATCTTAAAAATAAATAAAGTGCCTTTGTTACCTAAATTCATGCATTGCAGCTGAGGTCTAAAATTGTAGCCACATTTTGCCTGTGTTCAGAGAAAGTGACAGCTTGAATCTTAAGTGCATCTCAAATTGCTCAGTGTAAACAATTTCAGGGCCCAAGGTAGAGAAGCATGGAGAATAATTATACATCTGTCTCATGCTTTTCCACTTCCAGCGTTCTTTCTCCTACTTGGGCAATTCTTCATCTTAACCATATCTAACAAATCATTAAAAACCACACAGGGCAGATGAGTAGTCATTCAACCAAGGCAGGTGGTCTAATGTCCAGGCCCCAGTTATATCCTGACGTAGTTAATTCTAACTTTACAGGAATGCATGGTTCTCCTCTTCATGACTCTGTCCTTGCAGTTAATTTAATTTACATGGAATCCAAGATCAGCACTTGTGCGAGTAAATAAATTAATTACTTAATATAATTTCTCAGTCATAAATCTCACACCCTCTACATTTGAGATCGATAAATATTTCTCTTGAATCATACCCTCATTTTCAAAACTTGAGAATGTGAAGGCTGCCAGTAGATTCCCCTGAGGGGCTTCAGAGCATCCATCAGCATGGCAGGTGTCATCCTGGCTGACACAGGTTTCACCCTCTGCTTTAACACACCCATCCTTTTACCTCTTTCTCTTGCTTTCTCTCCCCTCCTTATTTCTGCTACAGAAACTGAGCTATTTATCACCAAGAGGGCTTAACTAAGGAATGACATTTTATGAGGTCCTGGTGAACTTCTATTCCTGCAGAAAGACTTGAAGGAATTACCTGAATATGTAGCAGCTGGCTAACCCTTCCCACCTCGCCCCCTCAAAATAATAATTTCTATAAGACCTTATCTGGAAATATATACATTGGTAGATTTTTAAAAATATATTTTTTATTGATTTCAGAAAAGGGAGAGAAAGAAACATCGATGTGAAATAGAATAATTGATCTACTGCCTCCTGCATATCCCCTACTGGTGACTGAGCCTGCAACCTGGGCATGTGCCCTGACCAAGAATGGAACCATGACCTCATGGTTCATACATGGATGCTCAACCACTGAGCAACACCAGCCAGGCAATGTTAGTAGAATTAAATTAAAAAATAAAAGAACATTTGTTGAAATTGTGGCCATAGGATAGTACTTTTTTAGTAGTATTGTTTTGACTATTACTATTGTTGTTAGTGAGGAGAGGCATATGCATACTTAAAAGGTGTGGAGGATATGGATAAAAGAAGAAATTAACTGTACTTTGGTAATATAGTCGGAAGATCACTGGACCCAGAAGTCAGATTGCATTCAAATCTCAGCTCCATCTCCAGTAATATAAAGTATTACTTTGGGCAACTTCACTAACCTCCCTGCACCTCAGTTTTCTTCTACGAAAAATAAGATGATTGAGAATTCTCCAGTCTCTTTAGATCAAACATTATATAATTCTACAGTTTAAATTTTAGTGCTAGAAATACTGCAATAACATTTTTAATGTTTCCCATCTGTAGGTGCTCTTTTCATCTTTTGAACACATAAATGTCATGTCAAAACTTCAATTTTCTTTCTGGATTTGGAGTTGACTAATTTCTCTTTTAATACTTCAAGACTTTGAATTGTCTCCTTGAAGAAGGGTATGACTCTACCTGTCAAAAATTATACTGTTCTTCTGAGAGATAATAGCATCCAATACCTTTATGGTTATTTTCCCCCCAGACACACACTACTTTCATTCACAGGGGCACTCTTTAGCTGGATCCCCTCCCTGATCAACTCATGTTTGATCTTTGGCTATGACTTGTCTAGAAGGGTCTGGGTTAGAGATAACTTCTGTGAGGGTGCCTGTGTGTGCACCTTGTGAGTTATTTATTGATCAACCTGGTAGCATATGGCAGTGTTTATGTGTGGAGGAGATTCTCTAGCATGGTTAAAAGGAGAAGTGTTTTTGCATATTACACCAGGTGTGTGTCTTACTATACTACTCCCAAAGCATTTTCTAATTATAGAAGGTTTGAAACAAGAATTGTCAAATTTTAGAAGCAGTTTCAGATGGGAGGACCAAGTCACAGAGCTTCAGAAGCCAGAGGTGCCCTTACTTCCCCACAAGTTTTCAGCTTGGTTAGCTATTTTGTCTCATGTCAGGCTCTGCATTTCACACCATTTGAAAGACTTTCAGTTTTGAGGAATTTCAGAACAAGCCTCTTCTCAGTCTGAGAGCCTTGCCTGATGCAGGCTTTCTTGTTTGTTCTGCTATCTTCCTAATGCAGCTGTGAGTACATTTCTAGCACTCTCCACCTGCCAAGGTGACGAGGCATCAGGTGCCAGGTAGGGTTATCAATCTCGAGGGCTTTTAGCAGCACATCCTGCCACTGTTTGACAGCATGTCTCCGTCAAGGAGACTGTCTTCCTTAGATCGATAAATCAATCAGTCCTTTTTACATCTTATGAAACACTCCTCACGCCCGTGTCACTCAAGCCGCACCACACACAAATGGAGAATCAGGGCTGAGGTCGGCCCAAACCGTCCCTATTCACATTCTATACCATAATCACATATCCTTCCCAAAAAATCAATTCCTGGCACTGGAGTAATGGATCAAAGTCCAGTTCTTCATTCCTCTGAACTGATGAGTAAATCTGTCTAAAGTGCTGGATGGTGGAGTGTGTTTAAAACTAAATAAATCACATCTGTAATCCAAAGGCAACTAATTGCAAGGTTTATGATTAGAACTCCTCAAAGCAGACAAAAAAGGTTTTATTAACAAATAGTAGGTTTCCTGATACTCCTCAAGGGATCCCTGAATTTCATAGGCTATCAAAGTTGGGGGTGAGGGGCTCAGAGACCATCTAAGGGGCAGAAGCCAGGCATTTGCTCCTGTGCACTGTCAAGTCTCAGCCTTGCTGGCACAGTGTGGGGGAGGGGTGGTAGTGATCCTCTGCCACCCAGAGAAAGCCATGTGCATTCTTGTCACAGGTTAGGTTTGGGCCTCAGGTATTATTTAAACAATGGATCCTACCATTTTTGGATCTTAGTCCGGATATGACTGCCTACCCCTGTATATAAGGGGAAATAATGAAAGTCAGTCATTTGCATTTTGCCTGGTGTCCTCCTATTACAAATGTAGAATCTGAAACCTATCTACGTACCCTAGTCACGATGACACAATTGGTAAGTGAAAGATCTGGAATGAGACCCTCAATCCCCACCCCTCAAAATCCATCCGGATTAAATTCCATTTAGAAAATGCCACCCTAACCAGTTTGGCTCAGTGAATAGAATGTCGGCCTGTGGACTGAAAGGTCCCGGGTTTGATTGCGCTCAATGGCATGTACCCGGTTGGGAGCACATCCCCAGTAGGGGGTGTACAGGAGGCAGCTGATCAATGTTTCTCTCTCATTGATGTTTCTAGCTCTCTGTCCCTCTCCCTTCCTTTCTATAAAAAATCAATAAAACATATAAATATATATATTTTTTAAAAAGAAAGTGCCATAGGCTGTTCACAATTTTCCTAAGCATAAATGTTTTCCCTTTCAGAGCATATTAAGCTCCAAGGATCAAACTAGAAAATGAACATAAATGAACACCATTCCCTAGGATTTCACTTATATATGCAATGTAATTATCAAAATAAACTAATAAATAAGATATAAACCAACTCATAGATACAGAGAACAGACTAACAGATGTCAGAGGGGGGGAGGGTTGGTGTTCTGGGTGAAAAAGGTGAAAGGAATAAGCAAAGAAAAAAACTCTAAGACACAGACAACAGAATGGTGATTACCAGAGGGGGAGGTAAAAAAAAAGGGGGGGGGATAAATGGTGATAGAATAAGATGTGACTTGAGGTGGTGAAAATATATATAATGTGTTATATATATTATATATATATATAAAATTATATATATAAAATATATAATTTTATAATTATATATATATATATATATATATATATATATATATATATAATTATAAAATTGTGCCCCTGAAACCTGTATATTAACTAATGTCACCCCGATAAATTTAATGCAAAATTTAAAAGGGAACAAAATAATATGCACTTATGTTGTCCTCTCTCACAAAGCAACATGCATCTTTCTCTGAAAGCAACAAGAAATAACAAATGAATGGGAGGCCCAGGGGTAGGTTGTAATTAAGCTACTTATGTGCAGTTCTGTCCTGTTGCTGTTCTTTTTTTTTTTTTTTAATAACAAAGAGCCTCAACAAAGAGCTGAGGACAACTCTGTATCACTCAAAACTCAGCACACTGTATTCCATTTACAGGAGTGATAGAAGACTCACAGGAACAATATAGCATTATTTAAAAGTTTATTTTAAACCAATGTGTTTTGGTCAGTATCCTTATGCCTTCTGTAGTAGGTGGTGGCTTATTATAATGATTAAAGAACAAGGCTTGAGGAGTGAGATATATCATATAATTAGCCTGAGATTCTCCTAGATTAGGGGATAATTTGGAGGTTACACATTGGGAGGGAAAAGAGAGAAGATCACATCCTATCACTTTTATATATAGGGAAGGCAGTAATATCTGGACTAAGATTCAAAAGCAAGTCCATGGATGATTTGGGGAAGATGAGGACAAAGTTCCTATTAGAAAGAGAAAAAAACAACAACACAAAAAACCTTTCCTACAAAGGATACTATTAAGATGATAAATGAATTGGTTCCCTCTCTCCCTGCTCACTCTGCCCAGAGAGGTGACATGTTACCCCTCTGTCAGAGGCAAAGAAGGAACAAACCCTGATTCCACTGTTTCCAAGCCAAAGGCTCTTTTCAATGTGCTATATTTCCTCTCAAGGCAGACATGTTCACATAGCCATTACTGTTACCCAAACCCATATTATGGTGACAGCCTACTGAAATAAGCATCTAAACTGATAATGATAGTTCATTTAATCTGGACCATAAAGTAGCAATAACTGTCTTCAGCTTCTTGGATGAAACCAGACCTATAGTTTCTAGATAAATAGCTTTGAATGCTTTTTAGCAGTTTCCCGAGTAAACCAGTCTCCCTTGTTCTTCCACTCAGAAGCAGCATATGCTTAATTTTTAGACTAATGGAATACTTTCAAGGAGCTAAATACAACTGGCTTGTTTAGTTGATTGTTATTAAGTGGATCCTTACAGTCCTGGAGTTGTATGTTGTCTGCCTGCTGATGTTTCCATTTCCTAGTTGCACATCTTCTTAGTGGCACACCTGGTCAACACATTTGTTGCAGGTTTTTCTGTACTCCCCTTGAATGAAGCAACCACCAGTGTTTTTCCAATGCTTCAAACATTTCTCAAAAAGTAAATGGTATATACGCTTATGTGTCCAATGCCTCTGTAGCTAGAAGCAGAGAAATCAAAACCAATACTCAGAGTGCTTTGACAAATATCCTATCTAATAAAAGAGAAACATACAAACTGACTGAACCTTTGCTATGCTCACAAGCCAGGCCCACAAGCCCATTAGGGCGAGTATGCAAATTAACCCAAACAAGATGGCGGTTAATTTGCATATCCAGGCCAGAATGAAGACTGAAAGCAGCTTAGAAAGAAGCCAAATGCTGCAGAAGGGAGAGAAGTTGCAGGGAAGCAAGCAAGCTGTGGAGAAGGGAGGGCAGCAGGCGGGGCAGGAGACCTCAGCAGGAAGCCCTATTGCAGGAATCTTCCTGCAATGGGCCCCTAGTAATATACAATCTAATGAGAGGTGTATGTGCATGAAACAATTTTTCTCCAACATTATTTAACGTAGGCAAAGACTAGTGATATTTTCTTAAACTCCTTTACACTTTTGGCCTTATTATTTTCTAAATCATTGTGGGATAACTGTATTTTTTCTATCCCAATGTAGTCTTGAAATGTAACCTGAAAGTTCTATATTTGTTAAAACAAAGGCAACCTTTCCTTTTGCTCTGCAAGGTTAAATGTATTTTGTTACTTGACATGAGTTTTTGATGATATTACATATAATGTGGTTTTCCTGTGTGCCATAAAAGTAAGCTGTGTTACAAGGACTCAGTTTTCAAGTACTTGCAGAGGGCCTAGTCTTGTTGCCTGTTTGCCTTGATGGAAACACAGCTCATGCATTAGGATGTGTTATTTTTAAAGTCAAAGGCTAGTAGAACCTCTACAGTACACAACTCTGAGATCTGTAAACTCTGTGGTTATGCAAGGAAGATACTTCAAATATGCTTCCTGCCTTTAAATAAAAGTGAGTTAAAATACAAGTGCAACAAGATATGAGGATATGAGATAACTTAAAAGTCTTGGAAAATAATAAGTAACAGATAAATGCTTATGTTTTTGGCAAAGATAGGCCCTGTTTAAGAACATTACAAGGTTTAGTAAGAATTGAGATGGGAACAGGTGATAGTGGACTTTGAGCTGACAGTTGCTAGGTGAGTAAGATTGGTGCAGAGGAGTAGACTGAATTGTGGGTCTCAAATATTCATTGCGTATCCCTGGAGAAGGATTTCACTTTACTGGGATATTAGCATAAGGCTTGGCCAGGTAACTAGCTCTGGCCAATGACATGTTTGTCATTTTAAGAGGAAACTTTAAGGGTCAGTCATGCTTCGTTTTGGTGTCTTTTTCTTTTGCCACACAAAGGACATTGTTCCAATAAAGTCTTCCCAGTAAAATAGAGGGACAGCCAGCCTATAATGGTCTTTGTTTAGTAAGACATTGAGATATTGGGGTCATTTGTTACTGCAATGGAAACTAGTCTGTCCTGACTGATACAGACAGGTAGAAGCAGGCTTTCAAGCAGAAGGAAAAATGAGACTTAAGCAACTAGAATGTTATTCTTGGATTGGAGTGAAAAGACCAGTCTAATTTTAGAAAGAGTGTTTCTGAAAAAAATAATGATAAATAAAATGTAATGGCTGGAGTGGAACTAGAAAGACTAACTTCAATCTTGAAACTAAGTACAAGTTGCTTAAATACCAAGACTTTATCTTTTTTTTTTCTCCTTTACAATCTCATCCTGTAAATGTGACAGCTATTTAAAATTTCTTTGGATTTATAGTCTGAATTAAGTTGACACACTGAAGTTTAGTGAAAATTTATTTTGTAAATGACCAGGAGGGAGCAAAAATCCTTTAAAAACACGCCATGATCTCTGAACTTTGATTGTGACCTGAGGAGAAGATTGTAACAAGGTGTAGAAAGACAAGCATAGGTTACAGGGAATATGTTAGAATTCCCATCTGAAAGACAGTTAAGTATTATTATGCAGTTTGACCATAGGCTGTAAAATGTCTACTGACTATAAATAAAATGTTTCTACCTCTGCTAAGTGATTTATTATGTTATTAATGAAAAAATGGCAAATGTAGGTAGATTTGTCTCTTTTATAGAATTTAAAGAGTTATCAAGGGTGTTGAGAGATAATCCCAATCAAAATATGACATGTTCTTTATGACATTTGCCATCTGGCCAATCTGTCAGTGCCAAGGCTGTTGGTTCTCAGCTGTCATCCCTACTTCCTGTGGTTTGTGATCAGTTCTGCTAGGTACAGCACGGGTTGCAATCACTTGCTTCTTCTTCTTCTAGTCTTCTACAATTTATAGCACTTTGCACTTACAAATGAGGTAAACAGTTTGGTAATATTTGTACGACCCTAACTGTGTTCCTCTTTGATTTATCATTGAACTTCGTAAACTCTGAATCACTAGTTCGGGCCTGCATAAGTTCTGAGCACACAGAAATACAATTTCCTTTATGTCCACAGCCATATTCCTTATCATAAAGATATTAAACCCAGGGACTCCTCATGTTACCATAAAATTAACATCTGCTTCAACTCACACTGTGCCATACTGGCTGTGTCAAAAGTGAATTAATTTCATTCAGAACTCAGTTCAGTAGCCAAAAGCCAAGTTGCCCTGAACGCCAAAAGGAGCAGAGGAAAAGCTCTCACACAGCTTTGTCACAGAGCACTCATATCAAACTGCTGAGCAGGTTCCTCCTCCTGTGCACCTACGTGCTCTTTCTGCAATTGAATCCGATCTTCCTGGCGTGAGTTTTCCTTTAAGAAACAAGTGCAGAGAAAGATACTCTTCTATTATTATTACATGTTCTGTAGGTTCTGGTCTCTATGTGTACATATGAGGTGGGGGTCGGGAATAGATGATAGAGTACAAACTGGCCTTAAGCACTCCCCCCAAAAAGGGGCACAACTGCTTTCAACCTGCACCTGGAGCATCTGCAGGAGGACTGCTAAGTGCCCCAGTAAAAAGGTCACGTGTCAGAGAGTGGGAACCCGGATGCCGATTGGATGGACAATGGAGTGAGATGCAGAAATCTTGGCTTGGAATTCTCCCTTTAGACTTGAGATATTGTGTTGTTGTGTGCTGTCTCAGATTTCTGGCAGCCTGCCATTCAATAGCAGCTATTTAGCTTTCTTTGCTTTTCTTTGTGCTGACCAGCTCAGAGAATGAAATGAGTATTCATGATATTCAGAGAAATGCATCTGGAAAAGCAAAAAGCTGTTCAGAGGCTGTGGCAGTGCCCATAAACTGCACTTGGGGGGAGGACACCGAGCGAGCTTCCCCTCCTCCCACCTGGAATTCATATCCCGTCACTCCTCTGCCTCTGTCCCAGCAAATTAAATCATAGGGACACACTGAAAGAGTGAGGAACCTTAAAAAGAGGACATGAGACAGAAATGTATGTCAGATCTGTGCATCCTGGACCTTATGTTTGACCTCTCTGTTCTATGTAGGGTCTTTGGTTATATGTAGAGACTCATGTAGTGTCCAGTATAAAAGGAAAATGACACAGCATTCTGTAATACCCTCGATACTTTGAAAAGCACAACAGACTTAGAATCGGAGTAACCTACTTCTAGTTCCTACCTTACCACTCAATAGCAATGCGGCCTAGAGTAAATTGTCTCTTTCCTATTGCTTCATTGTGGAAATGTTTTCTCTATTACTTCAATAAAGGGTCATTGTCAAGAGGTATTGGGGTGTTGCATTGGTGATACCTGTTGCATAGGTAGAGTTTGTAAAGGTGGGATCATGTAATATATGGGGAGAGAATATAAGCTCTTTTATCATTAGAAGAAAAATGCAAGCTGCTGCACAAGGAACATTGCAGATTGACTGGATATTCTTGTGAAACTTTGTGCAAGTGCCTCTCAGGTATTGGGCCCATGGTAGGTACTCAAAAATACTAATCTTCTTTTTCCCTAATCTCCCACCACAGCATTTTACTCCCTAAAAGCCACTTTGTTTAATACACACTTATCTTTCATTCACCCTAAGGAAAATATAGGAGAGTTCCCAGTACGGTATTTTCAAGCAAACGGTATTGCCTTCTATATATTATAAAGCTTCCTCCTTTAAAGAGAGCAATGGTTACTTTAGTTTAATTTTATATATCAATGAGCATGATCTTGTCAACCCGACATGTAGCTAAAAACATGCCAGTAAGTATGGGAAAGATAGGATTTCATTAAGATTATGACAAGTGAGTGGGCCGGGGAAAGGAGAGATGAAGAGGATGATAAAACTTAGTAATTCAGTTTTTCAAAAATGTTTCTCCTCTAAGAAGTGGAAACGGTGATATTTGAAAGAATATTTTAGCCCTGGCCAGGTTGCTCAGTTGTTTAGAGTGTCATCCAGATACAATAACATTTCAGGTTTGATCCCTGTCAAGGCACATACAAGGATCAACCAATGAATGCATAAATAAGTGGAACAACAAATAAATGTTCCTCTCTCTCTCTAAAATCACCAAATAAAAATTTAAAAAAGAGTATTTAAAATATTATCAGGTGAGCATTTAATAATGTTCTGCCTGGTTGAGAGGCAGTACGATAAGAAGTGGTTTTCCAAGTGTGGTTCATAGGCCAGCAACATCAGCATCCCCTGGGAATTTGCAAATACTTTGACCTCATGCCACATCAACTGAGTCAGGAACTCTGGGTACCGAGTCAAGAAATCTGTGACTTAACAAACTCTCCATGTTTTTCTGATACAATTTAAAATTTGAGATTCTGTGACAGCAAAATATGGGTTTGGCTCTAACTTATCTTGATTAAGTCATTTCTTGGGTCTCTCTGCTTACTGAAAATAAGAATTTTGGGGACTAGATATGCAATTTATGTTAGTTAGCATTCAGTGATTTTCCATAGGCCGTATATGGTTCATAAGAAGGGAAGATATTTCTCTATGCTCTGAAATGGCTCTTTGATTCTATAGAGCCACTCCTTCAAAATGTCTGAGCTTTGCCGAAACCGGTTTGGCTCAGTGGTAGAGCTTCGGTCTGCGGACTGAAAGGTCCCGGGTTTGATTCTGGTCAAGGCCATGTACATTGGTTGCGGGCACATCCCCGGTAGGGGGTGTGCAAGAGGCAGCTGGTCGATGTTTCTCTCTCATTGATGTTTCTAACTCTCTATCTCTCTCCCTTCCTCTCTGTAAAATATCAATAAAATATATTTTAAAAAAACAAAGCAAAAAAAAAACACAAAATGTCTGAGTTTTGAAAGTCATTATAAGGAATTTCATCACCTATTAAATCTTCTATGTGCCAATAATGTGGATTCAGGTCCTTTTCACCAGCTGTACTCCTGACCCAAACAGATGGCTTCCAAATAAAAACAAGTTCAATTACCAATGAACTAAGAACTTCCTCTTTGTTTACTAGTGAGGACATATCCACTCACTGTCAGCTACCAGGAGTACTGGAGAAAAGATCAGACAGGGAGTGTCAGAAGCAGTTATCATTTTGAGTCAAAAAGCTTGTTGGTTTCTCAAGGAAAGCTCTCTCAGTGATCCCTGAAGAGTGGGTAACAATTAAAATCTCTGGACTTCCTGGGGTTTGAGGGAAGTTTATGTAGCCTGGACTCAGTTGATTTGGTTCCTGCATTTTCTCCTCTCTTCAGGAGAAAAAAATACTCCCTGGCCTTTTGGGTTCCTGTTAGAGGAGGAAGGGGGAGTGATGGGAGGGCTTGTAGCCTGTGTAGCTTAAGTTTAGAGGGGAAAGAGTGGGAAGAGAAGGAGGTAGAGGAGAACTGCCAGAAAACTGGATGAGTAAAGGTGGGTGGAACTTATAGGATAGGGCCTAACTTAAGCATAAGGAGTCAGGGAAAGGATTTTTTAGGTACTCAAGCCCTTGCCCACATCTGATTTTCCATATCAGCATATCACTGGCCATTGAATATACTTTGCAGAACACTCACTTTTCCCCTTTCTCTGTTTAATTTCTCTTTATTCAAAAGGCTTCTGGCTTAACTACATACTCACTATACAGAGACTGGGTTTGATCTAAAATCAGGGTTATATTCTTAAATTTAAAAGGAGCATGGTTATATTCTTAAATTTAAAAGGAGCATGGTTATATGTCTGCCTTGGATATGATCCTCTCAACATCTTACCTAATAATAGACATGTAAATTGACTGCACTTCCTCTATGCCACCAGCCAATCTGGTGTGATATGCAAATTAACCCAACAAATATGGAGGTTAATTTGCATATACAGGCACCTAGTGATGGCAGGGAGTAGGGGCAGGAGGCTTGTGTGGTCAGGTGACAACTCAAGAGTTCTGCCCCAGCCCCTCACCCCCTGGTCTCTCAGGGCCTCTGGGCAGCATGGAAAAGCAGGGCCAAAGCAGAAAGAGGCAGCTCCAGGGCCTGAAATATGGGTTTGGCTCTAACT